>CP092867.1:75803434-75834945 GCA_030710605.1 Cordylochernes scorpioides
AATCATATTTTATTTACCATCATTTCCCACCTGTAATACGGAGGGTGTTTCCTTTCAAATGAAACGATTTTCGCGCGCTCGCGTTTTGCACGTGCAGGCATGCTGCACACGACACTGGTTCCAATAGATCTAGAATCTTCTGGAGAATTCATTTTCATCAGGTATCATGATTTTTGCAACATGGGGGGAGAGAGACTAACGCTCCAAGTCGAACAAACAATTCGGACCCTTTCCAAAGAAGGAAACAGTTATAACGTCATAGTGAAAAAGCTAAAAGCAGAAGGACTAGATGTTGGCAAAGCTACAATATGTAGGGTAGTAAATGGCATCGGAAAGAAAAGGGAAGCTGAATCCAATGGGCAAAAATTTCAAGTCGATCGACCACGTCCGGTGCGGACCCCCGCCACGGTTTCCAAGGTAAAGCGGCTAGCAACTACTGAAAATCCACCATCTCAGCGCCAACTTTCCAGAATGTGTGGAACATCGCTAAAAACGATAAATAACATCATTCACAAAGATTTGGAACTGGATACCCGACGAAAAGGCAAGGTTCACAAGCTCACCCCTTTCCACATGAAAAACCGTGCAACGAATGCCCGGAAGCTCTACGAGGAACACCTGGCCGGTTCCAGATCGGAATATACTGCAACATTGGACGAAGCATGGATGTATGTGACGTATTGCAATGGAATCCGGAAGATCTGTTACATCAAAAGAGGCAATCAGGTCCCGGATAATTGGGTTCACCAATGCTCCGAAACTTTCCCTAAAGGTTTCATGGTTGTCGGGGGTAATGACTGGCCGTGGAGTCCTTCCGCTCATAAAGGTACCATCGAAGGTGAAGGTGAACTCAGAATTCTATATAGAATGCGTTCTGAAACCTGTCATCGAACAACTGAAGGACCTTTACCCAGGGGAAATGGACAAAGTGTTCCTTCATCACGACAAAGCCTCTTCCCATACCTCCAACAAAACCCAACAGTTCCTACAAGAAATGAAGGACACCCTAGGCCTAAATTTTATCAGGAACTCGGACATTCCAGTGAAGTCTCCCGACGCCAGCCCACTGGATTTTTACGGGTTCGATATGTTGAAACAACGGCTCTTCAACCGACGTCCCAAAACTGAGGCCGGACTTTGGAAAGCCGCACAAGAGGAGTGGTCGAATGTTTCGCTCTCCAAAGTCAAGGAAGTGTTCGCAGCTTGGAAAGTCCGATGCAGGGAGATAGCCAAGAAGAAGGGGAAGCACATAGAACACATGAAAAAAAATCACGTTCGAAAAATAAAGTTCTAACGGACGTTTGAAATCGTTTCATTTGAAAGGAAACACCCTCTGTATTTCATGATGATTATAAGAATTATGCATCTACATTCAGTAACCCATTTAATCACATGAACCCCGATATTTTCTTAGATAATGACGAACAGACATTAACAGCCAGATACATTTCTACTCCTGACACCACCCCAAAGATTGATATCCAATTAGAACCTTCCCCTACAACAAAGATAATGCTCCCATCCTCACCAACACTTAATCATACTCCGCAAATTAGCCCTCAATTGAGTGCTCTCCTTATTAACTGTGACAATGCAAAATTATAAAATAGGTCATTTATAAGCAAAAATACCTTAGTACCGTTACCCATAGTTAAATATTTTAATAGAATTAAACAATTCCCAATATTTTTTCTATCCCTCCTTACAATGGCGTTTATTAACCCAAACGTCTCCATGACAATTATACATTTGCTAATTTATTTATTGCCGTCGTCCCGATTGAGGCAAATTCAATCAATCTTGATTCATTGTCTTGAAGAGCTTTCAATAGTCCTTTGGAACACCTTAAAGGACTTCGTTAATCACTCAGAAAAAGATGGTGACCACGACATTAAGATTGATGATCCCCCATAAGATCCTAACGTCAGGGAATTCCTATATATAATTCCTATTTGAATTAGAATCACACCACCTGCGTTGCCCATTGACCACCCCGAACTGATAGTTTTCCCCAAGTTTATTTGCTTTTGAGAAGTCAGCAGGATTACTGATAATCACAGACCCATCTTGAAACGATCCGTTCAGGATGTACGTCACAGAATTCAGTACGTTTCCCTCTGACCATTTGCAATAAACCATTATGTTCACACACTAACATCAAGAGATAATCTCCTTGCGCTATTTCATTGACATGACCACCGTCCCCTTTTCTCCCCATCCCAAACGAGAAACCTTCCGAGGACTCCAGTGGCCCAATTTGGATCATCCTACCAAATTGTTCGCCACGACCAAGTCTTCATTCCTCAAACGTACCCTGTCATATCAAACATTCATTCCTTTCATCCCTGAGCACCTTTTTATCACCCCTCTTCTTACGTTCCCTATGGAAAGTACGGTACAGAAAGATGCTCAGCCCATCATCAATCCCCCAACACTCCAGCGCAGGAGACTCTCTCACACACAGAACACTCCCACAAACAGATACACAGTCGTAGCCACCTCACACAGGTTCGTATCCTGCTACCTTTAAAATTTTATTATATTTGTAATATATATCAGACTCAATGTTGTGTTAATCCCTACTTGTATATATTTTAGTATAATATCGCACAAATTTCCAATTTTGTACATAGTATCAGAATTCAATTTATAAAATTGCCTCCCAATCTCAACTAAATAATTTTAAATTACTTTTAAATTTATTTATCCCACACAGGTTCCATCTGTCATAATTTGTATAGTTAATGCCAAAAGATATAATTTATTTCCGTCAAACTAAGTATGTAAATATGTTACCATTGTGTTAAAATGTAAATATGTAAATTCCTCCATGTATAAAAGCTGGACAAAAAATAAAGGTGGCAGACATCGCGGGTGCGCTGTTCGCTAGGCATAACGGCTGCGCCTCTTCATTTAGCTACGACATATATATACTAGAAAATACGTATATATATATATTATATTAATTTTAAAAAAATGTTTTTTGAGTTTCTGCTTGATATTTTGGATCATGTTGAGGATTATTGTAATGGTGATGCAGTCGTGGCTAAATTTATTGAAAGAATAATAATAAAATGGTCTTGATCAGATATTGCTTTATTGAGCTGAGAAATGAATTCATATTAAAAACATAATTTTGTACAAGTACAGCCTGGCTTAAGGCGTAAGAATAAAAAATATGAAAAACAAAAGAATATTTACATAATTACATATGGTTTGAGCCGACCAGCGGGGAAGAACAACAACAATGATTATTTATAAAGAAGGCGTGACCTCTGGCGGTCGATTAAAACAGAGTATTTATATCAATGAAATTATAACTTTAAATAAAATAACATTTTAACATATAACATTTTTAAATAAAATATTTCAATATAACATTTCCCCCCTGTGAAGAAAATAACATGGGTTCATTCAGAGAAAAGTGATAAAAAAAATATTGTTAAAAAAAGATAAAATGATTTATGGAAAGAAAATAATGTGAGAGGTGATATTCACTTATCATATTGGTTTTAAATATGGTAACCAATAGACAGGAAAGTACAAAATTATATAAATGATAAAAATGAATAATAACAAAACAATTGGGAGCAAGTGAAAATAAAAATGTGATAATCCATAATCATATTGGTTTATTGTTAACCAATAGATTGGAAATTACAAGTGTGATTGATGATAACAAAAATATGGTGAAGAGTAAAAATGTGATATTCCCTAATCATATTGGTTTGTTATTAACCAATAGATTGGAAATAGATACAAGAAAAAATGCACATATATAATATTAAAAATGAGGAAGTAAAAATAAAATGCATGAATTATTAAAATGTATATGAATGAAAATAATATGATAGCATTGACAAAACATTGGATGATTATAAGAAAAAAGAGCATTTGTGAAAAGTAATTAAAGGCAAGGGTAATATGTAAAAAAGGCAAAATGTAAAAAAAGGAATGACATGTAAAGATAAATGCATTAATGGTAAGAATAAAGAATTATCATTTGAAAAGGAATCAAGGTGAACACAACAAAAGTTGAAATTTACATATGTTTACTACGGTAAATTTACATATTTGTTAGGCGAAATGAGAAACATTAAAATACAGGGTGATCCAAAAGTCCCGCACTATTTTAAAAATTAATAACTCTGCGAATATTTGCGCTAGAGCAATGCGGTAAACACCATTGTATTCAGGATGCAATGGGATTTTTTATAGCAAAAAATGAAAAATTCGAAATTGATTTTAGTTACAATTTTATTCGCCAGATGGCGCTCTACCAGAATCAGAGATTCAGCGGCCAGATTGTTTGATAAATTGAAAAATATAACTGATCGACACGTATTTTCCCTTTTTGAATACCAGGAAAGAACCCTAATAATATCGAATAACAAATTAATAAAACACCACTTCGCCAAAAGTATGAAGAATTGGTTAACGATTTTCAAATACAATCAGAGATATGTAAAATAGGTAAATGCAAATTGAAACATGTAGCAAAAATATGTATATTTTATATGGGGTTTTGTGAAATAGATTGAATGTTTGAAAAACACTGCTGATATCAATACACGAATTTTTGAAATGTTAATATAGTACCAAAAATTATGATGGCACTACTAATAGGATTTCTTGCTATAAGAAATGTGTAGTTTCTTGATTGATTGGCGACACTTGACTATTTAACTGGATATTTGTCATGATCCAACAAATCAAATATAGAGGGGAGTGACAAAATATATTTGTCGTACTTTATTCCAAATATCCTATGGGCTCGTCAAATGTTATCACTGTTTATTATACTGTACACAATTTTAAAAAATGTGTCCCCTCAAATAAAAATAATTTTAAATCGACCTTTTGCGTTGAAAAACGTCGTAGTAAAATCATTTTGTATTAATTTTTTTTCACAAAATTTCTAAAGTTATTGGTGTACAGAAAATATTCCTTATGCTATTTCTTTTAATGAGCGAAAAGCGAAAACTAAACATAAGGGGGAAAATTGTGTGTACCAGTGTTATTCGAGAAGTTATAACACTCTGGTTTGCACGACATAATATGTGAGCAAATGACAAACAAAATATTACTGATCACAAAAAATAGAGTCAAGATGTGAGGACAGCATTTATTATCCCCATATCCCAACACAAAGAGCTGCAAAATATTGGTAGATAATATAATACATGGCAGCTTATATAACACATGAGGTAACTGCTTTCTCTCTTGCAATAGGTCACAATCCTTGCTCAATGTGGCACCTTTTATTCTCAATCACCGCCTGGAGACGATAAATGACAGAATGGACAGCATTAAATAACATAGCTGTTGAAATTGATAAAACGTGCCATCTGATTGAAGCCTTTAACATGGCCAATGTGGTAGGCCAGCATCGATAAACACACGATTTAATGTACCCCCATAGACAAAAATCGCAAGGCGTCAAGTCTGGTGATCTTGGAGGCCACTGGTATATAAAGTGGCGACTTATCATACGATTTTCACCGAACCTATCCTTAAGCAATTGTTTGGCACCTCGGGAGATATGAGGAGGTCCTTCATCTCTCATGAATGTTATTTCGCTTAGTGATTTTGCCCTGCACAATATGGGAATAGCCTTTTCTCTCAAAAGTTGAACATAACGTTCACCAGTTACAAAAACGGGTTTAAAAGTTCTTCCATTGATTTTTCAAAGAAAAATGGCCCAATAATAAAAGAAGTGAACCCACACAAAACTAACTCTAGGCTGGTAAAGTGGCATTTCTGTAAAAATCCTAGGGTTTTCTGTTGCTCAAATGCGGCTGTTTTGAATGTTAAATTTTCCGTTTAGAGAAAAGTGAGCATCATCTGTCCACAGAACATTCGACAGCCAGTTTTCATCAATATCAATTTGCCGTAAAACCCATGCAGCGAATTCTTGACGCATCTCAAAATCGCCAACTTTCAGCTCGTGAAATCTTTGAATTTTGTATGGGTACACACAATAGAGACATTAAGTGAAGCGTATTCGGATATCACAATCATACTCGGCGAATTTAACGCCAAAAGTTCAATTTGGGGATCACCTGTCCAGGATAACAAAAGTCAGCAGGTTGAGGACATGCTAACCGACCTCGACTTTACACCGTTAAATAACGGAGAGAACACCTACCTATCTAAGTCCACAGGCACAGAATCCGCAATAGACATCACAGCGATAAATTACAACATCGCAACCACAACACAATGGAAAATCCTGAGAGGTGCAATCAGTGACCACAGACCAATTTTAACACCCCTAAACTTCAAAATTGAGAATGTCCATTAGAATAAAAGAACAAGGAACTTTAGGAAAGCCG
The DNA here is from genome assembly GCA_030710605.1 of Cordylochernes scorpioides. Taxonomy (NCBI): domain Eukaryota; kingdom Metazoa; phylum Arthropoda; class Arachnida; order Pseudoscorpiones; family Chernetidae; genus Cordylochernes; species Cordylochernes scorpioides. Next base: position 75,809,770 of record CP092867.1, read on the forward strand.
ACTTGAAAAAAATCACAGAAAAACTTGAAGAACTGTGCAACGAAAAATTGAATTACAAAACGCTTGACAAAAACTTGGAAAAATTCTCTTTGAACATTTCAAAAGCTGCAAAAGCATCGATACCTAGAGGTAGACGTAAAGACCTGTGGATACCTTACTGGAAGGACCACAACATCGAGGCAATGATTTCATGGAGAGAGAGACAATATCAATAAACTTCTTTAAAAAATAAAACAGAAGAAAACAGAAAGGAACTCATTGAAATTAGTCACAAAATAGAACAAGAAATTTGGATATGCAAACAAGAGAAATGACAGAATTCTGCGAAAAAATGGATCCAAGAAAGGACAGCCAACACTGGAATATGATTAGAGTGTTAGAGAACAATCAAAACCAACACCAATCCTCCAATACTCTAACCGATATGAATAGAACAGCGAGAACGAGAACAAACAGATGGCTGACATAATTGCTGAATATCTTTCAAGCACTTCCATACTCAACTATACGAATGAAGACAGGACTCTAAAAATAATATAAACCAGTTAGTTAAACACAAGCAAGAAACTTCCATCAACAAGATATTTTCTCGAGAGACTTCACACTGAATGAGCTAAACTTATCAATAAAAAAATCCAAGAGGTCACCAAGAGATAATCTAATCTTTGGTCAAATGATTAAACACTTTGAAGACAAAGCTAATAATCAACTCCTACGAATACTGAACATTTCATGGCAAACTGGTAAACTACCAAAGAATTGGAAGATATCAATTATAGTGCCAATACTGAAGCCAAACAAAGATGCCAAGGAATACAAGAACTATCGGCCAATTGCTCTCACCAGCATACTTTGTAAAATACCAAAATGAATTATCCACTCTAGGCTCATAGTCTGGCTCACTAACAATAATAAAATAAACCTCTACCAAACTGCCTATAGATCCCAGCACTGTACGACTGATCAACTGTTCTACTTCTGTCAACCAATAATAGATTCTTTCCAGGAAAAACCGCTAAAGAAGACCACGGCTATATTCCTTGATATGACCTCAGCTTTTGATCGAGTGTGGAGGGAGAAATTACGTGAAAAGCTGCACAACATCGGAGTAAGAGGAAAAACCTTAATCTGGATTACAGACTTCTTAAGGGGAAGAAGGTTAAAGGTTCGGGTCAATGGAGAATTTTCCAAGGAAGGAAGAACATGGGCTGGTGTAACTCAGGGATCTGTGCTCAGTCCTCTACTCTATCTGCTATATATTAACGACATCCATCCTTACCTCACTGAAGACACAAAGGTTGCCTGTTATGCAGATGATATAGCCATATGGCACACAAGTAGCAGCATAGAAAAAGCGTAAAAAATACTGAACACATCAATGAGAGGACTGGAAAAAGTGGGCAATGGAACTCCAAATGACCATAAACCCAATAAAACCAAACCTATGCGTCTTCTCCACTCACAGGGAAAAAGGCATAAATATAACCACAAAATAAACATAAACAAACAAATATTTGATAAAATTAGGAATCCATAATACCTAGGTGTGATACTGCAGTCCTGGATCTTTCAAGTTGGTCTCGAGGACCACGCCATCACCATCTCCTAAGCGGCGAAGTACGCGACCTACGTATTCATCGTAGATCGCAAAATGCGTGGTGTCGCTGGAGACCCACTGGCGATTCTCCACCAAATTCTGCAGCGCTGGCAAAGGCGCCATATTCATTGTACATAGTGTATATAATGCATATTATCTTTTTTAATAGTGCAGACTGTGCATGTATTGACGAGATGTGTCAACAAAATTATTTTAATTATTATTGATGAGGAATTGGAATTTTCAGAACACATAATTAGCACCTCAAATAGAGCTATCATAAAACTAAACATTCTGAGAAGGCTATGTGGAACAAATTGGGGAGCAAAACCCAGAATTCTCAGAACAAGATATACCACCTTAATAAGGCCGATAATGGAATATGCAACACCGGTCTGGGCTCCCTCAAGCTCATCACTAAAAGTAAGACTAGACAGTGTTCAAGCAAAAGCGGCCAAAATAATCACTGGTGCTGTTTCATCCACCAACAATGAGAAAATTCAGAGAGAATGTGTTCTAGACCCACTCGCTCGAAAGCAGAAGACAAAATAAAAACAACTTGGATCGGCACTTCGGAAACGAGGAACCAGAGGACGAGATCTCTCTGACCACTTGTGGTTTGGTAGATCCGCCCTTTTCTGAGAATGAGGTGAAACTGACGGCTTTCAAGTTCGGGAAAAGGAAATCTCCTGGTCCCGAAGGGATCGATAGCACGGTCGTGAAAGCCCTGGTAAGGATTCACCCATCGCTTCTTTCCAGGTTATTCAATAGATGCCTGGACACTGGTGCATTTCCTGAGGCATGGAAGGTTGCCCGAGTAGTGCTTCTGGAAAAGTCTGGTAGAAAGGGTAATTCTCCTAATGATTATCGTCCGCTTTCTTTACTAGTGTGTCTAGGTATGGTCCTGGATAGCCTAGTAGCTCAGCGACTGAAGCATTGGCTAGAGAGTAATGAACTCCTTTCCTCTTTCCAACATGGTTTTAGGGAAGGGAAGTCCACAACCACAGCTCTGAACGAGGTGTTAGAGGGGGCTGAGATGGGCTTAAATAAGGGTGCTTGGGTTCTTTTCGTGGCCCTGGACATGGATGGCGCGTTCAACTCCATGAGCTGGAACAAGCTGATAAGAAATTTGATGGATATGGGTTGTCCTGATAATTTGTGCAGCTTGGTTCGTGACTTCCTGAGGGATAGACGGATTAGCCTCAGTTTTGGTGGGCGGAAGTTGGAAAGAAACTGTGCTAGGGGTTGCCCCCAGGGCTCTTGCTGCGGACCTATTCTGTAGAATATCCTGGTAAACACCGTTTTCCAGGAGGAGCTCCCTGAGGGAGCCAGGCTGGTTCTCTATGCTGACGACCAGTTCCTCATCAATGAGGCTGCTTTGAGAGCGAAGGCTGAGAAGTGTGTTGGAACTTCTCTCCAAATTCTCTCGATATAGGCCCATAACTCTGACCTTAAGTTCAATGTCTCCAAAACTAAAGCCCTCACCTTTAATCCTAGGGACATAAGAACTAAAAGGAAAGGCTATCCGGATGGAAGGATGGAGGGTAGTGTTGGTCAATAGAATGACCATTCTGGGGGTGGTCATTGATGACAAGATGGGTTGGCAATACCAGGAGATGGTGGCGAGAGGCAGGGAGGCGTTGTGCAGGCCTGTCCTGGTTGGCTCTCAACAGGGGGGGGGGGGGAGAAGGAGGGTACTATTTTTAGGAACTTCTGCCTCTCCTGTGTCGAGCCAATCTTGCTATACGCTCCGGGGCTTGGTGGCGCCGAAACAGGGATCAGAAGGTGACAACAACTCTAGAGAGAGTGCAGAGGACAACGGCACTCAGAATCACAGGGGGATATCGCACTACCAGCAGTGAGGCCTTTTTGGTCCTCGCTGGGCTTATTCCCCTGGGATTGAAACTAGAGGAGGAGAACTTCAGACAACAGAGAACAGGGAAGATGCCCTGGGACTTGAAGCGGGGGCCCTGGAATCGAAGAGGGATCCAAGGAAGCCTCCGCAGTGGTTGCCTAAGTGGAATTGGAGTCCTGGAGGGCCGACAGGGATTGGCACGGAGGTTTTCACTGATTGTAGTAAGTCTGTAACCAATACTGGAGCTGGGGTAGTGATATTCACTAATGGAGAGCTGATCTTCCAAGAAAGTTTAACACTCAGAGTGGACGAATTGGTCTTTTCAGCCGAGCTGGTTGCGATCAGGGTAGCCCTCAGAGTGTGTGCCGAGAAGAACTTCAGCCCGGACTGCCTCTATTCAGATTGTATGTCGGCCCTCGTCGCCATCAATCTGGAGAAAGGGCAACTCGCGCATCAAATAATCCAGGAGCTGGAGATGATGACGCGGGCTCCGGAACTCCCTTGGTTTAGGAGGCACAGCCTCATCGAAGGTAATGAGTTCGCAGACAGGATCGCTAAGGCAGAATGCTTTGTGTTTCCAGGTACAATGTCCAAGCACTAGCTTGGATACCGTTACTTGGCTTATGAATTGAACAGAATAGCAGCGAAGGGCATGCTTAGCATGCCGAATTGTGGACCTAAAGGCCTGGGTGGCCATCAGCTTCTAGTGTATACCAACTGTGCTTAGGTGGGATCCTATGTTCTATAGCAAGGGTTATTTTGTGCCTTTTTTCGCTAGCGCATAAGCAGCTTCATTGCCTTCAATGCTAACATGTAAAGGTATCCATTGAAGGTGAATTTTTGAGGTATTGAGAGTTTTTGGAGATAACCAATTATGTTCCTGCTTACTTTGTCTCTAAGATCCCCTGTGTGACTCAAGTGTTGTATGGCACTTCTACTATCAGTAAGAATCCATATATCGTGATGTTTAATGTTTCTGATGGATTTTAAGACTTCATAGATGGCTATAAGTTCTGATCTGAAGACTGAGCAAAATTCTGGGTTTCTTCTGTTTATTTTCTCAATACCATTTGTGGTTTTGATGAGACAGCCACTGCCAGTGTGTCCCAACTCGTCTCTGCTACCATCGGTATAGATAGTTATTGCATTTTTAGGAATTTTATTAATTATTTCTAATGATAATTGTTTTAAGTATTCTGGATTTTGGTATTGTTTGTTGGTGGGTTCATTTAAAGTGGCATTAAAAATAACATTTTGTTAATGGTTCGCATGGAGATATTTTTTCAGCTAAACAATATTTTTCCACTTTATATTTTAAAAATCCATTTCTTTTGGCCAGGTGGAGAGGGCCTTCTTTTTTTAATCTTATATTGGGTTCCCAATTAAGTATGTAATTGAAAGTTCTTTGTTTGTTTTCATAACTCTTGATTTTGTTTATATATTTTGGCAGATTGTAGCTTATTCTATCCTTCAAGGGCATAATGTCTGCCTCGTAAAGTACAATATTATTAGGGCAGGTTTTTCGAAGACCTGTAATATTTCTGGCTGCACTTAGTTGTATCCTTTCCAGTGATTTTAGATTTGTTTCAGATGCTGTACCATAGATTTGATATTCATATTCCAAGATAGGTCTCATTAGAGATGTGTAAGTTAATTTTAGTGTTGTTGCTTCAGCTCCCCACTCTTCCTGAAATATATTTCAAGATTTTTAGTCGGTCTCTTCATTTTCTAACAACTCCTTCAATATGCTTACTGGTTTTAATTTCTGGATTCAGGGTGTAGCCGAGATATCTAGGATGTTTATTATATTGGAATTGTTGTTCTTTCGGAATAATATTTGGTCTTATTTTGTATAGTTTCTTATCGGTAGTAAAAAGACAGGTGCCAGATTTTTGGGGGTTAAATTCTAATTTATTTTTATTAGCAAATTTTTCTAGGTGGAGAAGAGTCTTGTTCAAATTTCTTTCAGCTTTTTTCCAGTTACTTTTACTGCTCCATAGAATAATGTCATCAGCGAAAGTCCAATATTGGGTTTATTTGAAAATTTTTATTCTATGCCTGCAATAAATAGGGTGAAGAGAGTTGGGCTAAGGATTGATCCTTGTGGTAATCCTTGGTACAATTTGAAGGTTTTAGATAGAGTGCCATTATATTTGACCCTGATATTTATATTTTTAAGGGAATTATTTATCCAAGTGATAGCTTTTCCATCAATTTTGAAATGTTTGTAAGTAGTTTAGTAAAGCGCATCCCCAATTCACTTTAATTGTCGTTCGTCCTATTAGAGCCCGCTTCAAAAAATTTGTGTATTCTAATTGGCTTACGTCTGGAGATTCCCCGTAATAAAACTTTAAATACAACTTTTTTTTTAAATGTGTTGCATCCCCAATTCACTTTAATTGGCCTATGTCCTATATGTGCGTTAAATAGCTGGGAATGTAAGAGAGATCTTTCGAAGGCCGTAATAAATCACTGCCGCTTCTAAAATAGTCATAGGTGACCATTCCTTACCCGTAATAAACTTTAAATACAACTTTTTTTTTTTTTTAATGTGTTGCATCCCCAATTCACTTTAATTGGCCTATGTCCTATATGTGCGTTAAATAGCTGGGAACGTAAGAGAGATCTTTCGAAGGTCGTAATAAATCACTGCCGCCAGCTGGCCGTCATTTTAATTGCCCTAAGGATTCCCAATTCACTTTAATTGCCCTCCTACGTCATAGGTATTGGAATAATGTTACAAGTATATGACGTATTGTCAGGGTCATATATACATATATATAGGCCGATATTTTTTCATATTGTCAGCTTTCATAAAGAGTGAAAGCAACATGGAAGTAAAAAATTTGCCAAATTTAGTTAAAGAAGTTATTGAAACAATTTTGGAGAAAGGTCTTTTATTAAAAAAGAATCAATTTGTAGATGTAATTTATGAATTCCCTATTTCTTTCGAATATTCTACTAAAGAAGAGGAAAGAAAAGTTTCCTATTTTAATAGGTTTTTTAAAAACCATTTATTTCAAATGTATGATGAAAGTGGAAATTTTATTCAGGATTTTTTGGATGATTTTATGCACACACCTGAGTGTGAAGGCGACGCATGGCTTTATTCAAAAGAATTATTTGAAAAAATAATCGAAGCTTATTCCCAAGCTTGCAATTCGGTCCTGCAAATCCAGGCTTGCAATCACGAAGAAGAAGAAGAAGACAACGACACTTAGAGGAAAAATGTATAGAAGGACTCTATGAACACTTATATATGTGTTTAAAAATGTAATAAAGTTCATGTTAAAAACAAAAAAAAAAGTGTGTGCTCATTAAAAAAAAATCTGTCATATCTTTTACCAACTAATTTAATATTTATGGAAATATGTGTCACAAATATGTTTTTAAAAAAAAAAGTGTATATTTTTAAATGTCATAGCTTTACTATTGTAAAATTTCACCCACATGATGACGACAAAAAAAAAAGCGAGTATAAAATGCTGGAATTTTTCTTGATGGATTCAAACATTACCTAATTCGCAAGCCATTTAATGTAACCATTTGGAGGAATAACGTTGAAAAAAAGAGAAAATGTCTTTCCCTGGAAATAAAATACGGTGAAAAATCTCAACATTTTAAAGATTTTTGATTTTGAAAAAAGGCTAAGGTATTGTCAAATGCAAACATTACCTAATTCGCAAGCCATTGATATAATGTAACCATTTGGAGGAATAACGTTGAGAAAAGATAGAAAACGTCTTTCCCTGGAAAATAAAAAAGAGGTTTCTCTTAAGGTGGAAACATTGTCGGTAATTTTGACATGAAATATGATTTTCTTCAACGTGAACCAAGATGAACTGATATGTTTTTTTTTTTTGCCCCATAAATCCTCTGCAGTTGTCATTTTTAGAGCCGCTTCTTAGACCTGGCACAATTCGGGATTCCCCTAATAAAAACTTTCCTTGTAAGAGATCTATCTTTTTTTTTGTCATAAATCCTCTGTAGGTGACCATTCCTTAGATGGAGGTAATAAAAACTTTAAATAACATTTTTAATTGCATATAGGCCGATATTTTTCTCAAATTGCAGTCAGATCATAAATTTTGTATTAAAATTCTGCCCTATGCGTCGTGGATTGCAGCAGGTTTTTTCTTGGAGCAAGTGACATGGTTAAATAGCTGGACCAAGCAGTTTCGGATTTAAATTTTTCCAACATGAGGTAAGTTTGTTTCTTGTTTTACTGAATGTATTTTTCTCATAATCAGAAAAACTTTACTAGGTAATTAAAAAAAAAATATATTTCAATGAGATTTGAACCTAGCAAAAAAAAAAAACATTAGAGCAATGGAGTTAACCAATACGCTAATGTTTTTTTCATTTGGAATGGAATTAACCTGATATATATATTTATTATTATTATTTTTTAGGTGTCTACGCTTGGAGGCAAGTGCGCTCAATGGCTATCTAGAAAGGTGGTCTTTCCGCTCGACCGAAGGTATGGTAGATATACTTCCAGACGAATTGGAACAAGTTCTCGGACCATCGGGAGATGTCTGTATGGAAGAACTTTCAGCGGATGATTTGACACACATCCTTGAATCACCACAGGATGTGTGTATGCCAGGTGAAATTTCTCACCTCTCACCACTAGATATAGAGGAAGTGCTCGGAATTCCCGAGCAGGGTGGGCTCGACAACGCTCCCACAGTCGACGACCTCACATTAAGCAGGATTCTAGAGGCGGAATTTCATTTTTCGAGGTAAGAAGAAGGAATATTTATTATAAATTATATACTTAATATATTTATGTTTTCAGCCTAGAGGAAAAACTTGACAGCTTCGAAGCAGATATCATCGACATTCTGCAACAGGCCTTGCAGCGACATAAGACCATCCGATTTTTTATACAAACGGAAGTGGAACTTATCAAGACAAATGATGCTTCAGGTAGGCGAGCTCATTTTGTTTCCAAGTGTCAGCGTGTGTTTACCCCAGCAATGTTGAATGGGTTAGTTAAAGAATCCCTAAGCCAAATCTACAATAGACTATTAACATACAATAAAGAGGGGTCATCTTTTATATTTTCAAACTTATTAGAAATTAATTTAAATATAGGTAGATATACGCCGATGTATGCTGGGTGTCAAGGTGTTAAACCACCGGCTTTTATCGCGAATAGAAGGGCACTACTTAACATAAATGCACCCGATGACATGTGTTTTTATTACTCTATCCTTGCTGCCTTATACCCAGTATCTAGCAATCCTCACCGTTCTAAGCACTACGAACCTTTTCTTTCTAATCTCAAAGGCGTTATACCAGCTCCAATGCCACGCGAACGCATTAAACATTTTGAGGAGCTAAATTCTCTCGCGATCAATGTTTATAGTGTAGAGGAAAAAGAAATCTTCCCCCTCCAGCTTTCCGAAAATGTAGATAGCAAAGAAATAAATTTATTTATATATAAAAGCCATTATTTTCTGATTAGGCACTTCAATCGTATTTTTGACTCAAAATCGCGCTACGTTTGTCACTATTGTCTGTATTCTTTCAAATCAAAAGAATTGGTAATGGAGCATGAAAAAACATGTAGGGTTCACGGAGCTCAACGTGTCAAATATCCAAAAGAAGGTTCTAAGCTTTCATTTTCCAAATTTTCTAATAATTTTAAGCAGATCTTCGCTATATACGCAGATTTCGAAGCCATTTTACAGCCCAACCCCGACCCTTCCAAATACTCTGTCCACGTACCTTGTTCGTATTGCTATATCGTGGTAGATCCGGAGTCAAATATCGTTTGTCACTATTGTCTGTATTCTTTCAAATCAAAAGAATTGGTAATGGAGCATGAAAAAACATGTAGGGTTCACGGAGCTCAACGTGTCAAATATCCAAAAGAAGGTTCTAAGCTTTCATTTTCCAAATTTTCTAATAATTTTAAGCAGATCTTCGCTATATACGCAGATTTCGAAGCCATTTTACAGCCCAACCCCGACCCTTCCAAATACTCTGTCCACGTACCTTGTTCGTATTGCTATATCGTGGTAGATCCGGAGTCAAATATCGTCCACAAAGAAATTTATCGCGGCGAGAATCCGGCGGAAAAGTTCTTGTTGAGTTTATTCTCAACAGTTTCAAAGCTAAAAGAACGTCTCAGAAAATATCCTTCCGTCGATATGAACGAGCAACAAAAAAATGACTTTCTAAACGAGCAAACTTGCCACATCTGTAAAAAACAATTGGACATTAAGACAAAAGTAATCGATCATTGTCATTGGAGTGGTCGGTATAGAGGGGCCGCCCACAACATCTGTAATTTAAATTACCACAATAATTCAAAATTTCGATGCTTATTACACGGAGCAAAGAACTACGACAACCATTTTTTAATCAAAGCTCTCCGTCATGTGCCTCATAAACATCTTAAAATTATTCTTATGAATATGGAAAAATATTCGGTCATTCTGGTAGATGATGTCATATTTTTGGATTCATTCCAATTTCTATCCGCATCGTTAAATACTCTTAGTTCAAATTTACCGCAAGATGGGTTCAAGGTTCTTTCCCAATGTTTTCCGTACCAGACCGATCTGCTTCGTCGTAAAGGTGTCTATCCTTACGAGTACATGACGGATAGTTCAAAATTTTCAGAAACAAGCCTCCCTCCCATTGAATATTTTTCCAGCAAACTTTTAAATGAATCCTGCTCCAACGAATCGTACGCTTTCGCGCAACAAGTATGGGAGGAACTTAACTGTACAACGCTCGGAGACTACCACGATATATATTTAATTGGCGACGTGGCTCTTCTAGCCGATATTTTTCAATATTTCAGAGACCTCTGTCTAAGACACTATCAGCTGGACCCAATTTTAAATTTTTCTTCACCGTCTCTCTCTCTTGACGCAGCACTAAAAATGACAAATGTTTCGTTAGATCTAATCAGTGATCCTGACATGTATCTAACGTGCGAGCAAATTCGCGGAGGGGTCGCCATGATATCAAAGCGATATGCCAAAGCAAACAATCCTTTTATGGGAGATGAATTTGACTCAAGTAAAGATACATCATACCTTTTTTACACAGATTGCAATAATTTATACGGATGGAGTATGTGTCAACCTCTTCCAACTGGTAGGTTTCGGTGGCTGACTTCAGAAGAATGCAACCAAATCGATATTTTAGCTCTCCAGGACGACAGTCCGATCGGTTATATATTTGTCGTTGATCTTTGCTATCCCGAACACCTCCACGATTCGCACAATGATTTTCCCCTCGCTCCAGAACGTTTACAAATAGTAGAATCCATGTTGAGCGATTTTCAAAAGTCTCTTCCACACAGCATCGCTTCCTCGATCAAACTCTGTCCCAATTTTTTCCCCAAATCTTCCTACACGGTTCACTACAGAACTTTGAAATTCTACCTTAGTCAGGGACTTAAACTAACAAAAATTCATAAAATTCTTTCGTTTAATCAGAGTCCCTGGCTGAAGCCCTATATAGATTTTAACACAGATCAACGTAAACAAGCCAAGTCTGAATTTGAGAAGAGTTTCTGGAAGTTGCTTAACAATAGTGTCTACGGCAAAACCATAGAAAATCTAAGGAAAAGGGTTCGAGTAGAAGTTGTAACAGAGCCGGAAAGAGCCGCAAAACTTATGGCAAAACCCACTCTCGATAGTTTTCATATTATAGAAGAAGATTTGGTTATTCTTAAAATGAAAAACAGAAATCTGACTCTCAACAAGCCAGTCTATATCGGTTTTACTATATTAGAACTTTCTAAACTAAAAATTTTTCAATTCCATTATTCCACTATGCTTCCTTTATTCAAAGCTCCGTCCTTCAAAATAAGTCTATGCTTCACCGATACTGACAGCTTTCTCTATCATATAACTACTCCACCTTCTGCCGACCTTTTTTCTATTCTCGATAAAATCCGAGATCAGTTAGACACTTCAGATTATCCTTTAAGCCACCCACTATATTCGCAAGTAAATAAAAAAGTAATAGGCAAGTGGAAAGACGAATTGTGCGGACAAATTATGACAGAATTTGTTGGACTCAAAGCAAAGATGTATAGTTATAGGGTTTTAGGAGGAGACGAGAAAAACATAGGGAAGGGGGTTAAAAAACATATATTAAAAAATGAATTGGCTTTTCAAAACTATAAGGACGCCCTTGAAACACACAAACGACATTTTTTAACACAAAATCTAATACAATCCCGTAAACACACGCTGTATACAATAGAACAAACAAAGTTGGGCTTAAACGCCTTCGACGACAAGCGTCATTTGTTAGACGATATCAATAGTTTAGCTCACGGACATTATAAAATTTGTTTGTAAATCACTAGAAAATTATTGATATTGTAAATAAATGTACTTTTCAATGTTTGTATTCTTTATTGTAAATAAATTTACTTTTCATTGTTTGTATTCTTTATTGTAAATAAATGTACTTTTCAATGTTTGTATTCTTTATTGTAAATAAATGTACTTTTCAATGTTTGTATTCTTTATTGTAAATAAATGCACTTTTCAATGTTTGTATTCTTTTTTTTTTTTTTTTAAAACATCAAAAATAATGCATAAAAAAAAAAAAACTTCACCTAAATTTAACATCCTATTCTGGAAAAAAAAAAGTTGAATTATAAATAAATAAATGCATTTAAAAAATTAATCATTGGGGATCGGTCAGCGAACTAGGTTCAATTGTTGTGTCCTTAATGTGTCTTAAAGGGAAACAAAAAAATGTTATATAAAATAAATGATGCCTTCTCTGGCTTCTTTTCAACATATATTTACAAACCAAGAACTCATAATTTATTATTATTCGATGATCATATGAATGAAATTAAAAAGAATTGATGACCATAATTGGTCGTCAAAGATGTCGTTTTTTTATTTCAGCAACTTTGGAATTTTATAAAGAAAAAACGGATCTTAGAAGAGTTCATTTCTCATCACGCTGTCAAAGAAACTGGGGCAGCCTTTCTGTTGTCTTAGACAACATTTTAAAACAGATACAAGCCAATATAGAGACATTCCAAAGCAGAGGCTCAGGTTTTGCTTTTTCCAAACTCATAGACATTCAGCTACATATAGGAAAATGTGGTACGGGTTTATGCAACTCAGAGAAAACGAAATAATTGAGATTTCGAAAAATCTTTTCAGATGCGAATGTCAGCTTCCCGAAGTCGAAAATGCAATCTATTTCAAGATTGAAGGGGACGCATTAATTCAACTTCCGAGACAGAAAAAAAATTTTCCGACTATGAACCGACGCTATGGTTTTTTAACAACTGTTCAATATCCCGGTTCAATAAAGATGACTATTGGAGACTTTTCACATTATCTCAAATGTTGTAAGGAATCGCTTTATAAACAAGGAGTCGACATTGTTGGAAGATCTTATGTTAAGACTTATTATTTTGTCATAGATGGTATAAATATAAATTCCGCTTAAGAAATCTCTCAGTCATGTCGTCTCAAGATGATATTCAATTTCGTTTACGACATCCGTTTAACGCGTTGGTTGTGGGTGCCTCTCAATCGGGAAAAACAAGTTTAACAAAACGATTAATTGATTTAATCGAACCCCCTCCCGAGAAAGTTATTTGGTGTTATTCGTCTGTTCAACCGTGGTTTAAGGATTTCCCCTTTGTTTACATAAGCGGCTTACCACCCAATAACTGGGATGTTAGCAAGCGCACTTTATTGATTCTCGATGATTTATTTTTTGATATTAATCAAGACATTTGCAAAATATTTTGCAATTATACTCATCACCGGAATGCTTCTATTATAATTTTAGCGCAAAATTTATTTCCGAAAAATCCGCATTTTAGAACCATTTCGTTAAATAGTCATTACATTTTCTTGTTTAGAAACCCCAGAGATGCCCAGCAGGTATATACGCTTGGGCGACAAATGTATCCCAATAATCCAAAATTTTTAGAAGCGGCTCTAAAAATGGCAACTGCAGAGGAATTATATAAATTTATCTGCATAGATTTGAAACCTCAGACGCCTGAGCAATTGAGGATCCGTTCACATATATTTCCTGGGGAAGCTAATTTTATTTATTCACCAAAATGAATCGATTATACAAGCATAGATATGCGCTAGAGTCTCTAGCAAAGGCGCAAAATGTGCTAGATAGAAAAAAATTACTCACTCCAGCCCTGACCGATTGTCTCTGCGAAATATGTCTCAACATTTTAAAAGGCAATGTTAACCTTTCATCTAAACGCAAAACAAAACTTCGTCGCTATAAAAAGATGATGAGAACTCTCGCGAACAGAAAGATTTCTCTCGTCAAACGGAGACGTCTACTGACTAATCAGAAGGGAGGTTTTTTTGCCCCTTATTTTAGCGCCTATTCTGTCGGCCTTGGGATCCTGGATCGGTAAAAAGTTGTAAAAAATGGCCGAAAGATTCGCATTTCCTAATCCGTCATTATATCCAATTTATACACAAACGTTATCTCTCGAACAAGAGATCGACGCATTATTAACAAAGAAGTCTTTGCCGGACGATCAGAAAGTGAAGCTCTTAGCAGAATTAATGCGACGTTATCAACGTTCATTCGACACTCCGCCGCCACCGCCGCCGCAACCCATCGAACCTTTAAATGAACGAAATATAGATGCAGAAATTATCAATTCAGTCCCGATCACTTCAAAAAAGTATGTAGACATGATTATTCAACGTTTAAGATCTACTAACGAAGTGATTTGGAATCAGAATGGTGAAATCATAATCAATAATCAACCTATTCCGCAGTCCAACGTCGTCGATATTTTTACGTTTCTTACGACGCGAAAAAGGAAGAACGTAAATGTACCTGTGGGCTTTCAAGATTTAGCGATAAGTTTAAAGAAAATAAATATTCCACAACAGTGGATTTTTAATTCGACCGCTAAGAATCTCATATTTAAGAAACAAACGCCAAGTGTAAAGCGGGAAGAGCTCTCGCCTTCTTTATCGACTTCAAAAAAAGAAAAAAATGGATCAATTATTAGCCAAAGTGTATTACAACGCGGAAGAACCGGGAAGTTTTGGCAGAATCGATCAATTGGCTAAGAGCGCTAAAATATCGAAAAAATCTGCGCAGAAATGGTTGGAGACACAGGACGTTTACACCCTTCATAAACCCGTTAAGTTAAATTTCAAACGACGAAAAATTATCGCCTTAGATATCAATGAACTATGGCAAGGTGACTTGGTGGACATGATTAAATTTTCAAAATTTAACAAAGGTTATCGTTACATTCTAACTATTGTCGATGTTTTTTCCAAGCGAGCCTACGCCATTCCTATCAAACGAAAAAATTCTACCGAAATTGTAAAGGCCTTCAAAAACCTTTTTTCGAAGGAAAAAGTCGTTCCCAAACTCTTGCAAACGGACGAGGGCACCGAATTTTTCAATAAGCCTGTGCAGACATTATTCAAAAAATATAATATCAAACATTATCATTCGTACAGCGATAAGAAAGCCGCTAATGTGGAGAGATTCAATCGAACGCTTAAAGGAAAAATGTGGCGGTTATTTACTCGAAGGGGGAGTTACAAATATATAGACGCGTTGCCGGATTTAATTAAAAGCTATAATAAAACTGTAAATCGAGTTACAAAGGTCGCCCCCGATGATGTGACTCCTTTCATGAGGGATGAAATATTTAATCGTTTGTATCCGCCTTCTACCGCCAAACGTTTCAAGTTCGAGGTCGGAGATAGAGTAAGGATATCTAAACTTAGAAGAACTTTCCGCAAAAGCTATCTACCGGGTTGGAGCGACGAGGTTTTCGTCATTTCCGATCGCAAGAATACTGTTCCGGCAACCTATATATTGCGCGATTTGAAAAACGAGTTAATTAAAGGAAGTTTTTACGATTTCGAATTACAACGAGTACATAAGAGAGACGAGGATTTCTGGCCTATAGATCGCATTATCAAAACAAAAGGGAAGGGTAAGACGAAAAAATATTTTGTCAGTTTTAAAGGCTTTTCGGATCGATTCAATTCATGGGTTACAGATCTACGAAGGAATTCTATGTGACCCTACCTTCGGATTCGAGTTTGGATTATTTTCCAAATAATACACATTCAAATTATACAACGCGTTTGCCCCATTGTATCAGACTCGAGGGAAACTGGCTCGTCGCCCTTGCCGAATTAAGATTTGATAGAATTGTCAAAGAAAAGGAACATTTTAATTTTTATTACATCGTTTCGAACGACCAGGGTGATACGCTTTTGTCTCATCAATTCGAATATCAAGCGACCGATCCGCTAATCGCCCTCGACAAATTTAACGAGGATATCGTCAAATTATTGTGGAGTCACAACATTAAAAACCACGGACAGTTCGATTTTCGGAATGACATTTCAACTTTAAATTTACCTCCTAATCATAAATTGATCATTTCTAGGAATTTATATAATTATCTCAAATTCCCCGAAGCAACAACTTTATTACCATTAGGGATCTTGATTGAAGAACAAAAGACAATATCGACCGAGCCAATCATTCGAGAGCGAACAGATAAGAATATACAATCGGTTTTTGTTTACTCCGATATATGTAAGTTTGGTATTGTGGGAGATTCGGCTTCGCCACTTCTTCGGCACGTATTTCTTCCTCGAGACAAAGGTAGCGTAAACTTTGAAACTTTGTTCTATAAACCCGTTAATAAGAGCGAGTTTCAGACGATCGAAATAAATATAAGAGACCGCTACGGTGATTTTGTATTATTCTTAGGCGAGAGCGTCAGCGTGACTTTGCATTTCAAACGAGATGACGATGCATAAACATCGCTCTATCGACCCGCATACATGCTGTCAGTATTACGCGCTGCAACAGGGTGGTAATATTCCATATTATTACGCCACACAGGCTGGAAGGGGATGGTTCGGAAATATTTTTCGAACAGTAACGCCCGTTTTGAAACGCGCGGGGAAATACTTTGGCAAAAAACTTTTATCCACCGCTTCTAAAGTAGCGGGAGATGTCGGCGGCGGAGAAAATTTCAAGCAGAGTATAAAAAAGCGAATATTTGAAACTGGAAGGGATATCAAAGACGACGCTCTCAAACGATTTCAAAGCGGAGAGGGCAAACGTATAAAAACCGTACGTAAACGAAGAAGAAAGCAGAACAGGGACATATTCGCATGATGGAACCTCTGTGTCTTAAATCCGAGCTGGACTTATTTTCGGGTTTACCGATTCAAGTAGCTATAGAAAACTCCGATTTTGAAGAAGTCCATCCTATAGCGACTCTATCGGACGGTCCAATCGAATTCTATATTCCGGGCACGTTTGAGCACTACATCGACCCGTCGTTCATTTTCTTACAACTCGCGGTTAAAATTTCGAAGAGAGATGGAAGCGACATAGCCGCCACGGATAAAGTCGGACCTATAAATTATCTCCTGAATACGGCTTTTGAGAATGTAGAAGTTTTTTTAAACGAAAAGCAAATCGTATCGCAAAATAATTACGGGTATAGAAGTATTTTAGACGCCTTGCTAAACTTTCCCGAAAATGCACAGAAAACTTTTCTCAAATCTAGCTTATTTGAAAAGGACACGGCGAAATATTTTGACGAAACAGACCCAAACGGTAATAATTTGGGATTGAAAGCTCGACATGCAGTTATGGATTTAAATAAAGAAATAACACTTTTCGGCGCGATGAATTTAGATTTAAGTTTTCAGCACAAACTCTTGCTAAATGGCGTCTCATTAAAAATCCGTTTGCATAGAGCTAAAAATTCCTTTGTTTTGATGTCCAATACTCAAGGTTTCGTTCTGAAGATAACAAAGGCCTCTCTTCTCGTTCGAAAAGTGACTGTTTCACCGTCCGTCGTTCTCGCGCATAATAAAACTTTGGAGAATGGCGTCGCAAAATATCCAATACGTAAAGTAGATGTAAAAACTCTAACGATTCCCAGCGGAACCCATTCGACAATCCTTCCGAACCTATTTTTAGGTCCAGTACCAAATCGTATTGTCATCGGATTTGTGACGAATGGTGCATATAGTGGAGATTTCACGAAAAACCCGTTCAATTTTCAAAATTTTAACATAAATTATATTTCATTAAAAATCGGACAACGAGTTCTTCCAAACCGTCCGCTTACTCCGAAATTTTCCGAAGGAGAATTTTACAGAAGCTACATCGATCTCTTTTCCAACATGGGTCGATATTTAAGTTCCGGAGAATTGAATATAACTCCAGAAGAATTTCAAAACGGATTGACTCTGTTCGCGTTTGATACGACTCCCGATTTGTGCGCTTCGGATCTACATTCAAGCGCTACGCAAAATTCGAATATTTCTTTGGAAGTGAAATTTTCGAGCGCACTAACATCGACAATTAACGTCATCCTTTATTCCGAATTCCAATCCGAAATTCATATCGATAAACTGCGGCAAGTGAGTTTGATCGAGTAATGCAGGATTGTTACATAAACGAGGCGACGTTAGTTCATAGCTGCGATCAAAACGCGTTGATAAAACTAAACGATGGCTTATACGTTCCGAAATCTTTACCTTTAAAACAAAATTCGTATTATGATGCTGAGCAAAGAAAAATTACCAATGTTCCTGAACCAACAGACGACACAGATGTCGTTCCAAAAGGTTTTTTAACCAAGAAAATTAAGCGTTTGAAAAAGCAAGTTTTATTGTTAGACGAAGAAAACAAACACTTTGATTGCAACGGTTATAAAGTAACAAATTTAGGTAACGCTGAAAATGACACGGACGCCATCACAGTTTTATATCTCCGTGATTATTTAGGTAAATTAGTTACTAGTACCGAAACCTTAGATTTTCGTTTTATGCTCATGGAAGGAGATTCGATAGCGTTAAAATGTGAATTTGCACAACACAAATTCTTTCTCGATGGAAAAATTAGGAAGTATCGGCTCAGATATGAAAACGTGCCGACAGGTATTAACACCCCCGGGTGTTATATCGTTTTTAGAAATGACGAAGAAGAAGAAGAAGCTCCTGAAATACAACATTTTTTAAGCGAATCGGTCAGGGATGATGTAAATATCTCATTTAAAAGCGGGGATAAGGTATTGGGAAACCTTACTTATACAGATTTTCACGCAAAAAACAATGTAAGAGTGTCGTTAAAATTATACGTCGACTACATTGGCACCTTACGATGAATTCGAAACAACTCTTAAGATTGGCTACGCTCGACCCTATCATTTCTAAAAAATTTGCGGGCGTGTTTCCGTCAGATTCGCTACCGAAATATATCGATGGTCGCTGCTGTAAGTATTTTGTTGTTAATCTAGATCCGTCAACAATGAAGGGAAGTCATTGGGTCGCGATTGCCTTTTTGAATAAACGAACAGTTTTTTATTTCGACCCTTATGGTATTAAACCTTTTATGCCCGCGATCATAAATTTTATGAAACGCAATGCGAAAAGAATATTGCACAATAAGCTCCAGATGCAATCTCGCAATAGTAAAAGATGCGGCGAATATTGTTTGTATTTCCTAAATAGAGTAAGCAGAAATAAAAAAATGACAAGGCTGAATTCCGAGCAGGTTACTCGGTTCGTGCGAAAAAATTTTCGCCAGTAGGGGGGTGTGTAAGAGATATGGAAGACGCTGTTGACGACATTTGGCAGTTTGTCCCTCCATTAAATATCAATATCTATAAATATAAATTATTCAAGCCTTCTATTTCATGGCATTTAGCGCGTAAAAAAAGCATAGACGTTGAATTTCTTAGTAAAAGAATCAGTAATATAACTCCTCATCCATTTCATACTATCGAAGTTATTTCCGTAAATAGAGGAGAAATTTTTAAATCTTGGAGGCCCCTTCCAATCGGGGTCAATGCCTTCTTGTGCTTAGGCAAAGAAAGATCTCTAACGTTCAGACACCGCCAAGAAAATTCCAGCTATTTAACGCACAAACTAGAATCGGGAAATATAATTATCCTCGAAACTCGTGACGATGCAGAGGTATGTGTCCCTAAAGCGAGTTTCCGCAACGGGTGTTCGAAAATTATTTGGTTTTCTTAAATGGGTAATTGTGATAATGCTCCTCCTCTGTGGCATAATAATAATGACAGTATCTCCCATTATGACAATTCCCAGCCCATCTTCTAATAGTACGGAAAGACCTATGGGTTGTGCAATCTCTAATGCGATTTTGAATCCTTGTTTGAACGGTACCCATTTAGGAAGACAGATCTACGCACATTTGTGCAATGACGTCATTGACATAAGACAATTTTATTTGTGGAAGGGACAGTTGAAGCCCGGTGAACGAAGCGTACAGCTGACTATTTCGGAATTCTCCTGCCTGTGTCATGTACGAGATATCTTGTATCGTTGATTTTGAAGCTTTTCCGCTAGAGAGCGGTATGCTACTTCGCCAACTCTCTTGGACGCACCTACACCGCGACCTCGGTGAAAGAATTGAAATATATAATCCCAATTATACATATTGTCATTTAAGTGAGAGGGACAAAAGAACAGTTAGATATTGCACGAAGAAAATTCACGGACTATTCATGTGTCAAAAACCAAGGAGAGAAGGCAATTGGATTTGCGACGTGGAAAAATATATTTTGGAATTATATTCAAATTTTGGAGGCACTTTCGCATATAAAGGCGGATGTATTGAGAAAAATATATTCGATAAATTAAATATTCCATCGATCGATCTTGAAAAAAAGTATAACGTACCCAAATCGAAAACAATAGACGTGAATTGCAAATTGCACGCCGTATATATCGAACATTGTAGCTTCTGCGATGTGTGTTCGTATAAAAGCTTTCTTGAATCCCACTATTTGTGCAATAAAATGAATGAAATGCTTGTGTAGAGCTAAAAAAAGCTTCGTGCTAAATTTTTTTGGCGATGGGGTTGGCATTTCTTTCATGATAAAAAAAAAAAAATCAAATTTAAAGCAAAAAAAAAATAACAATAATAAATAAATAAAACCCCAATGAGTAATTTGGCTTTTTTACCTCCTGGGTCTACATGGAAATAAAAAGCTCAGAGTGCGATATGATGCTGGACAAAACGCTTCTCGCTCTTCCTCTGCTTCGAAATTATAAACTTTTTTTCAAATCTCATCGACGTGTAGAGCTCCGGAAATGCAAATCGAACGGCAAACCCACCCGAGTCGGATTAGTCTTCAACGCTAATGAAATAAAGGATCTATTTTATTATTTAGAATCACCTAAATTGAGAATTTTAAGAAGTGATTTTGAAATTATCATGATGAAGAAGGCTCGTGGAATTTATAAGACTATATTTTTACCTATTGAAGTTGCTGATATATTCTTCAAGTATTTGGATTTAATTATGTTTGTCATTTTTCCTCAAATAACTGCGGAAGAACTTATAAATGCTGCAAATAGCATATTTCCTGACAAGTATATTGATATATGTGTCAAATTATCTAGATTATTCAATTTAAAATTATATCCTAATTCTAATATTAAAAAAAAAACGACTTTTATATGAATCCCCATTTATTAGAAATAATAAAAAATATTTAACTAATCTTCTTGTGTTTTTTTTTTTTTTTCTACACTAAAATACATGCATTGACGGTGTTTTTCATACAATTTTCAAATAACCCTAAACAAAATGTGGTATACATTTTTTTTTTTACAAAATAAATAAACAAAAGATTATTCAATTTAAAATTATATCCTAATTCTAATATTAGAAAAAAAGACTTTTATATAAACCCCCATTTATTTGAAATAATAAAAAATCTTTACCTAATCTTTTTTTTCTTTCATTATACATTTGAAATAAATAGTTTTTGAAAAACCTATTAAAATATTAAACTTTGTTTTCTTCTTCTTCCTCTTTAGTGCCAAAGTTAGATGGAAAAGCTTGGCCATTTAAAAATGTACACTTTTTTTTTTAAATATATATTTTTGACACACATTTCCATAAATATTATATCGTTATATCAGTTGGTAAAAGATATGACAGATTTAAAAAAAAAAAGAGCACACAAACACTTTTTTTTTTTTTTCAACATGAACTTTATTACATTTTAGACTCAAAGAGAAAAAAGTGTGCACACAAACGGAGCATATTTACAAACGCTGGATTTCTAAGTTTGTCGTACTCCCGATGCGTTCCTTGAAAATCAAGCAGCATTCTTCTTTGATGATTTCGTCTAATTGAAATTGCTTCAGCTTTGAATATCTTTTTGGAAGAAATAGTGTCCGCTGAGAATCTTTTACTTCTATAACCGCCTTGACTGATGGACCGAAGCGGGTTTCAACTAGTTTTAGTTCTATCAGTTTATAACTGCCTAATTCCAGCTCATCAAATTTTATGAGAGGTGGATAAGAGGTAATACTGTTAAATGCCTCCATAATCTGACTGCAATTTGAGAAAATATCGGCCTATATATATATGTATATATGACCCTGACATTACGTCATATACTTGTAACATTATTTCAATAAGGAATGGTCACCTATGACGTAGGAGGGCAATTAAAGTGAATTGGGAATCCTTAGGGCAATTAAAATGACGGCCAGCTATTTGAGAAAAGATTTTATTACCTCCATCTAAGGAATGGTCACCTATGACTATTTTAGAAGCGGCAGTGATTTATTACGGCCTTCGAAAGATCTCTCTTACATTCCCAGCTATTTAACGCACATATAGGACATAGGCCAATTAAAGTGAATTGGGGATGCAACACATTTAAAAAAAAAAGTTGTATTTAAAGTTTTATTACGGGGAATCTCCAGACGTAAGCCAATTAGAATACACAAATTTTTTGAAGCGGGCTCTAATAGGACGAACGACAATTAAAGTGAATTGGGGATGCGCTTTACTAAACTACTTTTGTATAATTTTGTAATTAACTTGTTTTTCCATACCTTATCAAAAGCTTGTGTAAGGTCTAAAAAGCAGCTATGGTGTGGTTAGTTGGCTTTTTTGTTTTGTGCATCTTTTACCTTTTGTGTGAAAAATAAGAGTTGGTCTATTGTCCCATGTCCTTTCCTAAATCCATATTGTTCTTCTGGTAAGAGATTTCTTGTGTCGGGGTGGTAGGTGAGTCGTCTGAGTATAATTTTTTCCATTAATTTGCAGCAAATATTTGTTAGGGAGATAGGTCGGTAGTTTTTTGGTTCATCAGCAGATTTGTCAAGTTTTTTAATGGGAATTATTGTTGCATTTTTACAGTCTTGAGGCAATTTTCCAGCTTTCCAGGAGTTATTGAAAATATTAAGAAGTCTTTCTTTGCCAATTTTGCCCAAGTTTGATATCATTCGGCCATGGATTCCATCTGGCCCAGGAGTCTTGTTTAGGTCAGTTTTTTCTAATGCATAAGCTAGCTTTTTCATATTGATTTTTTTCATGGAAAATATTATGAGTGCTGGTGACATTTTACAGTCATGAATAATCTTACGGGCCTTTTTTCAACCTTGATTTTACTACTTATTTGATATTAATTACCTAAAAGATTGGCTGCAATTTTGTCATTAGTTGCTGGTGTACTATCTGTATTCTTAATCATATTTGTGTTTTCAGTTTTTGGCTGGGCTCTGTCAATTTGTTTTGCCAAATTCCAAAGTTTTGTATTTGGGTTTCTTGGGTTCAGGTTTTCACAAGTTTGTTTCCATTTTTTCCTTTTCACATTTACGTATAATTTTTTTTTGCCCTCACAATGTTCAGTTCAGTTATACAATTTGTTTGGTTTTGGGTGCACTTTTTTGTAGTTCATTTCTTTTAGTTATAAGTGTTTGAATATTTTTTGCCTGGTGTGTATAATTTGGAATCCATTTCTTAATATTACCTCTTGGTATTGAAACTTTGGCTGCTTTAATAATGGTGTTTTCGAAAGATATCATATTAGCCTTTTTGAAGTTCCAGAATATTTCTTAATTGAGCTAGTTTTGGTCTTGGTGCTAATTTCTATCAAATTAGGCAAATGATCACTTCCAAAACTTTTTAATATTTGCTATTTGCATTTGTGGAAAATCTCAGGATAGTAAAAACTTATATCAAGGGCTTGTGCAGTATTATAGCTTGTAGGAATGATGGGTAGGATTCCCATCATTTAAGCACATGAAGGCATTGTCGTCAAATATGTTTGATAGTATTTTGCCTCTTGGGTTTGGCGTAGGACATCCCCATAGTTGATGTATGGCATTGAGGTCACCTACAATAATAGTGTTGTCTGTAAGAAATTGAGCCATTGTTCCATCGTCAATAAATGTATTGTTTGGAGGGTGATACATATTGTATATGTTGATGGCTTTGTTTTGATTGAGGTAGACTTTGATACCTTGGGCTTCGAGGTCTAATGTGTTTGGAATATTAATGGCTATGTCCTCATAGTACATTTTCTTGATTAAAAATGTTAGGCCACGCCCTTTAACAGCATATACAGATGGATCTTCAGACCTTACCCTGAGTAATGGAGGGGGCGGAATTAACATAATACTGCAAGATGGAACAAACATCAAAATCAAAGAAGGAGCAGGACAGATTTCGTCAAACTTCACTTGTGAACTGACAGCTATCTGGAAAGCTCTTGATTTATGCCTTAACCAACCATCCCTGCATCAAGCAGAAGGAATTTTAATATACAGCGACTCCATATCCGCTCTAGAAGCAATTCAGAAGGGTAATACTAGAATCACACAGAAAATACACTCGTTACTTACCCAACTGGAATCATTGGAGAATAACTACATTCTACAATGGATTCCTGCCCGTGTTGAGATCGGGGTAATGAAATGGCAGTTGAATTGGCAAAGGAAGCCAGAAAGCTGAGCCAAAATAAAGAACAAATGTCAGTATTTGACGCTGATGCTTTGGCAAAATACAAGATAATTAAACAAAAAATAAGAAAAGATCAAATATGTGAAATAAACTCTCAGAGAAAACTGACAAAAACTATAACAAGACTTAAAACAAAACATTATAAGGGAATGAAAATACATCCAGATGGCACAAGAACCTATAGAACATGCAACAACTGTCCTGGTGTGGAACTAACACCTACCCACATATTCTCATTCCCGCAGCCTTGCAGAAAATTGACATAGACCCAGAGCAGCAGCTTCATACATCCAAGATAGTGGACATTGCTGCTGCTGCTGTGATAGAAATGCATGGAGACATCTGAGGCTATTTATTGGACACGACAAAAACAACAACGGCATTCCAGAGTAAAATAAATTATCAGAGATAGATACATATTTTTCAAATGATTTTAAAATAAACATAATCGATACTGAGTGAGAGTTGAATTAAAAATATTAGAAATTTATTATCTACGGAAACAAACCGTATCTAAAATATCAATTTTCTTTTTGCTACATGTTTTAATTTGCATTTACCTATTTTACATATCTCTGATTGTATTTGTAAATCGTTAACCAATTCTTCATACTTTTGGCGAAGTGGTGTTTTATTAATTTGTTATTTGATTTTATTAGGGTTCTTTCCTGGTATTCAAAAAGGAAAAATACGCGTCGATCAGTTATATTTTTCAATTTATCAAACAATTTGGCCGCTGAATCTCTGATTCTGGTAGAGCGCCATCTGGCGAATAAAATTGTAACTAAAATCAATTTCGAATTTTTCATTATTTGCCATAAAAATTCCCATTGCATCCTGAACACAATGGTGTTTACCGCATTGCTCTAGCGCAAATATTCGGGGAGTTATTAATTTTTAAAGTTGTGCGGGACTTTTA
>CP092867.1:75835045-75875745 GCA_030710605.1 Cordylochernes scorpioides
ATGATAGAGGTAGTAGTTATTCCATATACCCTACAGAGGTAGGTAGAGTACCCTATTCTCGACAAAGGTATTAAGAGATACCCTATCCCTTACAGAGGTAGGAAGTGGTACTTAATTCCTGAAAATAAATAGGTAGAAGTTCCCTAATACTGGCTGAAGCAGGTAGAGGTACCCTATCCCTGACAGAGGTAGGTAGAGGTAACCTATCCCTAAAGTTGAGGTAGGTAGAGTGCCCTATCCCTGACAGACGTAGGTAGAGATACCTTATCCTTGACAGAGGTAGGTAGAGGTGCCCATTCACTGACAGACGTATTCAGGGATACCTTATCCCTGACAGAGGTATGTAGCGGTGTCCTTTCCCTGACAAAGGTAGGTAGAGGTACACTATCCTGTCCAAGATAGGTTGAAGTCCCTATCCCTGACAGAGGTAGATAGAGGAACCCTATCCTGACAGAGGGAGGTAGAGGTGTCCTACCCTGACAGAGGTAGTAGTGGTAACCTATCCCCTGCCAGAGGTGGAAGAGGTGCCGTATCTTGACAGTGGTAGGTAGTGGCACCCTATCCCTGACCAAAGTGTAGAAGTACCCTATTACCTGACAAAGTATGTAGTAATACCCTATCCTGACCGAGGTAGGTAGAGGTATCCTATCCCTGACAGAGTCAGGTAGATTACACTATTCTCGAAAAAGGTATGAAGAGATACCCTATCCCTGACAGAGGTAGGTAGAGGTACCCTATCCCTGACAGAAGTAGGTAGAAGTTCCCTATCCATGGCAGCGGCAGGTAGATATAACCTATCCCTGATAGAGGTAGGTAAGAGAATCCATCCCTAAAAGAAGTTGATAGGAGTGCGATATCCCTGACGAGGTATGTAGAGGTACCCTATCCCTGACAGAGGTAGGTAAGAGTATTCCATCCCTGAAAAAGGTTGATAGGAGTGTCCCATCACAGACAGAGGTAGGTAGGGTGTGCCCTCCTGACAGAGGCACGTAGAAGTAGCCTATCCCCAAGAGAGTTAGGTAAAAAGTACCTCAAACCCTGACAGAGGTGGGAAAAAGTACCTTATCTCCGACAGAGGTAGGTACAGGTGCCCTATCCCTGACAGAGGTAGGTACAAATACCCTATCCATGATAGAGGTAGGTGGATATTCCAATACCCTACAGAGGTAGGTAGAGTACTCTCTTCTCGAAAAGGATATTAAGAGATACCCTATCCCTGACAGAGGTAGGAAGAGGTACTATAATCCCAGAAAAAAAAGGTAGAAATTCCCTAAAACTGGCAGAAGCAAGTAGAGGTACCCTATCCCGATAGAGGTAGCTAGAGGTATCATATCCCTGACAGAGGCAGGTAGAGGTGCCCTATCCCTGACCAAGGTAGGTAGAGGTACCCTATCCATGAAAGAGGTAGGTAGAGGTAAACCTAACCCTGACAGGGGTAGTTAGAGGTGCCCTATCCCTAACAGAGGTAGGTAGTGGTGCCCAATCCCTGACATAGGTAGGTAGAGGTACCCTATCTCTGACAGAGGTAGGTAGAGATACCCTATCCCGAAAGAGGTAAGTAGAGTTGAGCCCTATATCTGACAGAGGTAGGTAAAGGTGCCCTCTCCTTGACAAAGGTGGGAGAGGTACCCATCCCTAACCAATGTAGGTTGAAGTACCCTATCCTGACAGAGGTAGATAGAGGAACCCGATCCCTGACAGAGGTAGGTAGAGGCACCCTATTCCTGACCAAGTTAGGTAGAAATAACCCTATCCCTGACAAAGTTATGTAGAATACCCATTCTCGACAGAGGTAGGTAGAGGTACCCTATCCCTGACAGATTTAGGTAGAGTATCCTATTCTCGACAAAGTATGAAGAGATACCCTATCACCCTTACCTGACAGAGGTAGGTAGTGGTACCATTTCCCTGAAAGAAGTAGGTGGAAATTCCCTATCCCTGGCAGAGAGGGTAGAGATATCTTATCCTTGATAGAGGTAGGTAAGAGAAATTCATCCCTAAAAGAGGTTGATAGGATTGCGATATCCCTGACAGAGGTATGTAGAGGTACCCTATTCCTGAATGAGCTAGGTAGAGTACCCTATCTCGACAAGATATGAAGAGATATCCTATCCCTGACAGAGGTACCTAGAGGTACCCTATCCCTGACAGAGTATGTAGTAATATTCCATCCTCGAAAAAGGTGATAGTATTGTCCTATCCCAGACAGATTTAGGTAGTGTTCTCTATCCCTGACAGAGGTAGGTAGAAGTAGGCATCCCTCACCAAGGTTGGCAGAGGTACCCTATCCCTGACAGAGGTACCTAGAGGTACCCTATCCCTGACAGAAGTACCTAGAGGTACCCTATCCCTGACAGAGGTATGTAGTAGTATTCCATCCTCGAAAAAAGGTGATAGTATTGTCCTATCCCAGACAGAGTTAGGTAGTGTTCTCTATCCCTGACAGAGGTAGGTAGAAGTAGCCATCCCTCACCAAGGTTGGCAGAGGTACCCTATCCCTGACAGAGGTACCTAGAGGTACCCTATCCCTGACAGAAGTACCTAGAGGTACCCTATCCCTGACAGAGGTATGTAGTAGTATTCCATCCTCGAAAAAGGTGATAGTATTGTCCTATCCCAGACAGATTTAGGTAGTGTTCTCTATCCCTGACAGAGGTAGTAGAAGTAGGCATCCCTCACCAAGGTTGGCAGAGGTACCCTATCCCTGACAGAGGTACCTAGAGGTACCCTATCCCTGACAGAAGTACCTAGAGGTACCCTATCCCTGACAGAGGTATGTGTAGTTCCATCCTCGAAAAAGGTGATAGTATTGTCCTATCCCAGACAGAGTTAGGTAGTGTTCTCTATCCCTGACAGAGGTAGGTAGAAGTAGCCATCCCTCACCAAGGTTGGTAGAGGTAACCTATTTCTGACAGAGGTAGGTAGAGGTGCCCTATCCCTGACAGAGGTAGGTAGAGGTACCCTATCCCTGACTAAGGTAGGTAGAAGTACCCTATCACCGACAGAGGTAGGTAGTGGTACCCTATCCCGGACAGAGGTAGGTAGATATGCCATAACCCTACAGAGGTAGTGTAGTGCTATATATTTATATATATCGGGCAAGTGAAGGCAATAAATAATGTATAAAGTGCCGGAGAGGAACACGCCGCTAATATACT
Source organism: Cordylochernes scorpioides (assembly GCA_030710605.1). Taxonomy (NCBI): domain Eukaryota; kingdom Metazoa; phylum Arthropoda; class Arachnida; order Pseudoscorpiones; family Chernetidae; genus Cordylochernes; species Cordylochernes scorpioides. The sequence continues at coordinate 75,838,204 of CP092867.1, forward strand.
TACCCCAATAAAGTAAGGAGACTCTGCCTTTACTTAGCTCCGATTCTTAATAAAGTGACAATCTATAGGAGGCCGCTGGACCATTATATATTCTATATGTAGAGCTCTAGGATTAATGTTGGTGAAACTGGAGGTAACCTAAAATTATAAACGTATTTTTCTATAGATAATTATTAAAATATTCCTTCTCTAACACCTCATCTTCAAATAAACATTGAAAATATGTTTTATTTTAAAATATTTCAAATGAATAATTATTAAATAATATTTTTAAAAATCGGACGTCTCTATGTTATAATAAAAAATGATTATTGAATCTTGAGTGATAAACTCTTTTCCAGCCTTAAAATACGTATTACGCTCAATAGATGTCTAACATACTTGTGGAGTATTGATAGAAGAGCATTGCACCCGAACCATGTATTGGCTAATGTTTTCATATTGTTCTTAAGCCTTTTTATAATTTTTACAATTTCTAACCAACATACCTTCTATGTGTTAGCCGAAATCAAATAAATTCTAGAACGGAATGAGAGATTAAATTGATGAAATCATTTAGAGGGTTCTGATGATAAAGCTCCTCTTAATGTTTCTGTATTGCAACACGGATAGTGAAGTTACTCTTCGATTAAAATATTAATTTAAAACACATATTCAATTCATTCCAAGCTGTATTATAGAACATATTTTAGATATCCATCTTTTCTAATTACCTTACAGAAAACTGATATTTTTATGACGATTTCAATGATTTCAATATTGTGTCAAATACTGAAACTAATATTAAGCATCACTATAGTTAATGTTTTTCTAAAATTACCTATATGAGGCGAAAGAAAATAATGGATTCATTTTTGACATACAGCCAACTGGCATCCAAAATAAAATGCCACGAGAGTATATCACAAACTAACCCACACAGGGGCTACCTGAACTTCCACTCATCCGGTCTCAACCACCATAAACATGCCGTAGTAAAACCCCTCTCCAAAAGATAGTTTACACATTATCACATTTGTACTATTATTTTCACATTGTTTCGCGTTCTCACGCAATTCAGGCCTTAACTACCCGTTTAATGATTTTTCAGGATGCCTGGATGACTAGGTTTTTGGTCGTTGAAGTACAGCTTGCACCACGCTGACGAGGGCCAACAGCAGCCTGAAACGCGTACGTGGCTAGCTTTTTCTTGATTAATCAAGAATGGGTATTTGGCCTATTCTAGAATAATTAAAAATTCAATCAATAGTTTATATTTATTCCGCTAAATGGCGCAAGCTGTCAGCAACTTTTAGTTGCGCGATAAGGAGATGCCTTTTTTCTTTTCTTTACATATATATAAGGTGCGTTCATTAATTTCCAGGACCGGTTAAAAAATAAAATAAATAAAAAACCAAAGAAAAATCTTTATACAGAGTTAAATATTGGACATTCGACCACACCTGACTGAAAGCACGAGTCTCGGGGCGCACGCGCCGATCTAAAAATAGAACAAAACTTCCTTGTAAGGTTCGCATTTCTAATTTTGAAATGGCCATTTTCGAAAAGCAGAGGAATCTGCATTAAGTTTTGTTTTAAATTGAAAAAAGTGCTACTGAGACGCATGAATTGATTAAAGAAGTTTTTGGCGATGCAGCTTTATCCCGTTCAAGAAATTTTGAATGGTTTTCACGCTTCCTAAAAGGTCGGGAAAAGGTAAACGATGATCAGCATACTGGGCGTCCAAGATCATTACGTTGCGAGGAAAACAAGCTCAAAATAAAGGAATTAATTAAATTTAACAGAATAATTTCTATTACAGACTTATCTTCAGAGACTGGACTATCTGTAGGAATGTGTCATCAAATAGTAACAAAAGATTTAGACATGATCCGAACGTCTTCAAAATTTGTTCCGGATTCTAACAGAGGAACAAAAGGAGGTTAGAATGGATGTCTGCAAAAACATGGTTGAAATGACTCGGACCGATCCAGAATGGATGCAAAAAATCATTACCGGGAATGAGACATGGTGTATCAGTATGACCCAGAAACCAAACGTCAATCCAGCCAATGGATTGAAAGAGGGGAACCGAAACCCAAAAAGGCAAGATTTACAAAATACAAAGTCAAGTCATTGCTTGTTACATTTTTTTATATTAATGGTTTGGTTCACCATGAATTTATTCCTTTCGGACGTACAATTAATCAAGAGGTATATTTGAGGATAATGAGGCGCTTAAGGGAGGCAGTGCGCCTTAAAAGACCTGAAAGATGGCAAAACAATGAATGGTACTTCACGTCGATAATGCGCGGCCGCACACAGCCCATGTTGTTTTGCAGTTCTTGGCCAAACATCCAACCATACAGATCCCTCATCCACCCTATTCCCCCGACACAGCCCCCAATGAATTTTACCTCTATCCAAAATTGAAAATGAAGTTAAAAGGAAGGAAATTTGACAACGTTGATATGATACAAGCTGAATCGAAGGCAACCTTGGGGAACCTCTCAAAAAGTGATTTTATCTCCTGCTTCGACAATTGGAAAAAAGATGGTACAGGTGTATTGATACAGGAGGGCACATATTTTGAAAATATTAAATTAGTTTTTATTTGTTTTATTTTTTCAAAGATACAGAGCAGTCCTGCAAATTAATAAACGCACCTTGTATATATATATGAAAAAAAAACAAAAGAAAAATAAAAGTTAAGTGGGTCAGGTGTTATTATTAAGAATAAAGAAGGCATCTCCTGACCACGAGCACATGTGCTTTTTAGATGGCACGTTTAGTTTATTTTTGCTCCACTATGGCGCTCTGCCATCTAAAAAGCACATGTGCTCGTGGTAGGAGATGCCTTCTTTATTCTTATAATAACACCTGACCACTTATCTTTTATTTTTCTTTGTTTTTTTTTCATATATATATACAAGGTGCGTTTATTAATTTGCAGGACTGCTCTGTATCTTTGAAAAAATAAAACAAATAAAAACTAATTTAATATTTTTCAAAATATGTGCCCCTCCTGTATCAATACAACTGTACCATCTTTTTTTCCAATTGTCGAAGCAGGAGATAAAATCACTTTTTGAGAGGTTCCCCAAGGTTGCCTTCGATTCAGCTTGTATCATATCAACGTTGTCAAATTTCCTTCCTTTTAACTTCATTTTCAATTTTGGATAGAGGTAAAATTCATTGGGGGCTGTGTCGGGGGAATAGGGTGGATGAGGGATCTGTATGGTTGGATGTTTGGCCAAGAACTGCAAAACAACATGGGCTGTGTGCGGCCGCGCATTATCGACGTGAAGTACCATTCATTGTTTTGCCATCTTTCAGGTCTTTTAAGGCGCACTGCCTCCCTTAAGCGCCTCATTATCCTCAAATATACCTCTTGATTAATTGTACGTCCGAAAGGAATAAATTCATGGTGAACCAAACCATTAATATAAAAAATGTAACAAGCAATGACTTGACTTTGTATTTTGTAAATCTTGCCTTTTTGGGTTTCGGTTCCCCTCTTTCAATCCATTGGCTGGATTGACGTTTGGTTTCTGGGTCATACTGATACACCCATGTCTCATTCCCGGTAATGATTTTTTGCATCCATTCTGGATCGGTCCGAGTCATTTCAACCATGTTTTTGCAGACATCCATTCTAACCTCCTTTTGTTCCTCTGTTAGAATCCGGGAACAAATTTTGAAGACGTTCGGATCATGTCTAAATCTTTTGTTACTATTTGATGACACATTCCTACAGATAGTCCAGTCTCTGAAGATAAGTCTGTAATAGAAATTATTCTGTTAAATTTAATTAATTCCTTTATTTTGAGCTTGTTTTCCTCGCAACGTAATGATCTTGGACGCCCAGTATGCTGATCATCGTTTACCTTTTCCCGACCTTTTAGGAAGCGTGAAAAACCATTCAAAATTTCTTGAACGGGATAAAGCTGCATCGCCAAAAACTTCTTTAATCAATTCATGCGTCTCAGTAGCACTTTTTTTCAATTTAAAACAAAACTTAATGCAGATTCCTCTGCTTTTCGAAAATGGCCATTTCAAATTAGAAATGCGAACCTTACAAGGAAGTTTTGTTCTATTTTTAGATCGGCGCGTGCGCCCCGAGACTCGTGCTTTCAGTCAGGTGTGGTCGAATGTCCAATATTTAACTCTGTATAAAGATTTTTCTTTGGCTTTTTTATTTATTTTATTTTTTAACCGGTCCTGGAAATTAATGAACGCACCTTATATATATGTAAAGAAAAGAAAAAAGGCATCTCCTTATCGCGCAACTAAAAGTTGCTGACAGCTTGCGCCATTTAGCGGAATAATATAAACTATTGATTGAATTTTTAATTATTCTAGAATAGGCCAAATACCCATTCTTGATTAATCAAGAAAAGCTAGCCACGTACGCGTTTCAGGCTGCTGTTGGCCCTCGTCAGCGTGGTGCAAGCTGTACTTCAACGACCAAAAACCTAGTCATCCAGGCATCCTGAAAAATCATTAAACGGGTAGTTAAGGCCTGAATTGCGTGAGAACGCGAAACAATGTGAAAATAATAGTACAAATGTGATAATGTGTAAACTATCTTTTGGAGAGGGGTTTTACTACGGCATGTTTATGGTGGTTGAGACCGGATGAGTGGAAGTTCAGGTAGCCCCTGTGTGGGTTAGTTTGTGATATACTCTCGTGGCATTTTATTTTGGATGCCAGTTGGCTGTATGTCAAAAATGAATCCATTATTTTCTTTCGCCTCATATAGGTAATTTTAGAAAAACATTAACTATAGTGATGCTTAATATTAGTTTCAGTATTTGACACAATATTGAAATCATTGAAATCGTCATAAAAATATCAGTTTTCTGTAAGGTAATTAGAAAAAGATGGATATCTAAAATATGTTCTATAATACAGCTTGGAATGAATTGAATATGTGTTTTAAATTAATATTTTAATCGAAGAGTAACTTCACTATCCGTGTTGCAATACAGAAACATTAAGAGGAGCTTTATCATCAGAACCCTCTAAATGATTTCATCAATTTAATCTCTCATTCCGTTCTAGAATTTATTTGATTTCGGCTAACACATAGAAGGTATGTTGGTTAGAAATTGTAAAAATTATAAAAAGGCGTTAAGAACAATATGAAAACATTAGCCAATACATGGTTCGGGTGCAATGCTCTTCTATCAATACTCCACAAGTATGTTAGACATCTATTGAGCGTAATACGTATTTTAAGGCTGGAAAAGAGTTTATCACTCAAGATTCAATAATCATTTTTTATTATAACATAGAGACGTCCGATTTTTAAAAATATTATTTAATAATTATTCATTTGAAATATTTTAAAATAAAACATATTTTCAATGTTTATTTGAAGATGAGGTGTTAGAGAAGGAATATTTTAATAATTATCTATAGAAAAATACGTTTATAATTTTAGGTTACCTCCAGTTTCACCAACATTAATCCTAGAGCTCTACATATAGAATAGATAATGGTCCAGCGGCCTCCTATAGATTGTCACTTTATTAAGAATCGGAGCTAAGTAAAGGCAGAGTCTCCTTACTTTATTGGGGTAAGTATATTAGCGGCGTGTTCCCTCCGGCACTTTATACATTATTTATTGCCTTCACTTGCCCTGATATATATAAATATATAGCACTACACCTACCTCTGTAGGGTATATGGCATATCTACCTACCTCTGTCCGGGATAGGGTACCACTACCTACCTCTGTCGGTGATAGGGTACTTCTACCTACCTTAGTCAGGGATAGGGTACCTCTACCTACCTCTGTCAGGGATAGGGCACCTCTACCTACCTCTGTCAGAAATAGGTTACCTCTACCAACCTTGGTGAGGGATGGCTACTTCTACCTACCTCTGTCAGGGATAGAGAACACTACCTAACTCTGTCTGGGATAGGACAATACTATCACCTTTTTCGAGGATGGAATACTACTACATACCTCTGTCAGGGATAGGGTACCTCTAGGTACTTCTGTCAGGGATAGGGTACCTCTAGGTACCTCTGTCAGGGATAGGGTACCTCTGCCAACCTTGGTGAGGGATGCCTACTTCTACCTACCTCTGTCAGGGATAGAGAACACTACCTAAATCTGTCTGGGATAGGACAATACTATCACCTTTTTCGAGGATGGAATACTAATACATACCTCTGTCAGGGATAGGGTACCTCTAGGTACTTCTGTCAGGGATAGGGTACCTCTAGGTACCTCTGTCAGGGATAGGGTACCTCTGCCAACCTTGGTGAGGGATGGCTACTTCTACCTACCTCTGTCAGGGATAGAGAACACTACCTAACTCTGTCTGGGATAGGACAATACTATCACCTTTTTCGAGGATGGAATACTACTACATACCTCTGTCAGGGATAGGGTACCTCTAGGTACTTCTGTCAGGGATAGGGTACCTCTAGGTACCTCTGTCAGGGATAGGGTACCTCTGCCAACCTTGGTGAGGGATGCCTACTTCTACCTACCTCTGTCAGGGATAGAGAACACTACCTAAATCTGTCTGGGATAGGACAATACTATCACCTTTTTCGAGGATGGAATATTACTACATACCTCTGTCAGGGATAGGGTACCTCTAGGTACCTCTGTCAGGGATAGGATATCTCTTCATATCTTTGTCGAGAATAGGGTACTCTACCTAGCTCATTCAGGAATAGGGTACCTCTACATACCTCTGTCAGGGATATCGCAATCCTATCAACCTCTTTTAGGGATGAATTTCTCTTACCTACCTCTATCAAGGATAAGATATCTCTACCTGCCTCTGCCAGGGATAGGGAATTTCCACCTACTTCTTTCAGGGAAATGGTACCACTACCTACCTCTGTCAGGTAAGGGTGATAGGGTATCTCTTCATACCTTTGTCGAGAATAGGATACTCTACCTAAATCTGTCAGGGATAGGGTACCTCTACCTACCTCTGTCGAGAATGGGTATTCTACATAACTTTGTCAGGGATAGGGTATTTTCTACCTAACTTGGTCAGGAATAGGGTGCCTCTACCTACCTCTGTCAGGGATCGGGTTCCTCTATCTACCTCTGTCAGGGATAGGGTACTTCAACCTACATTGGTTAGGGATAGGGTACCTCTCCCTACCTTTGTCAAGGAGAGGGCACCTTTACCTACCTCTGTCAGATATAGGGCACCTCTACTTACCTCTTTCGGGATAGGGTATCTCTACCTACCTCTGTCAGAGATAGGGTACCTCTACCTACCTATGTCAGGGATTGGGCACCACTACCTACCTCTGTTAGGGATAGGGCACCTCTAACTACCCCTGTCAGGGTTAGGTTACCTCTACCTACCTCTTTCATGGATAGGGTACCTCTACCTACCTTGGTCAGGGATAGGGCACCTCTACCTGCCTCTGTCAGGGATATGATACCTCTAGCTACCTCTATCGGGATAGGGTACCTCTACTTGCTTCTGCCAGTTTTAGGGAATTTCTACCTTTTTTTTCTGGGATATAGTACCTCTTCCTACCTCTGTCAGGGATAGGGTATCTCTTAATATCCTTTTCGAGAAGAGAGTACTCTACCTACCTCTGTAGGGTATATGGAATATCCACCTACCTCTATCATGGATAGGGTATTTGTACCTACCTCTGTCAGGGATAGGGCACCTGTACCTACCTCTGTCGGAGATAAGGTACTTTTTCCCACCTCTGTCAGGGTTGAGGTACTTTTACCTAACTCTCTTGGGGATAGGCTACTTCTACGTGCCTCTGTCAGGGATAGGGCACACCCTACCTACCTCTGTCTGTGATGGGACACTCCTATCAACCTTTTTCAGGGATGGAATACTCTTACCTACCTCTGTCAGGGATAGGGTACCTCTACATACCTCTGTCAGGGATATCGCACTCCTATCAACTTCTTTTAGGGATGGAATTCTCTTACCTACCTCTATCAGGGATAGGTTATATCTACCTGCCGCTGCCATGGATAGGGAACTTCTACCTACTTCTGTCAGGGATAGGGTACCTCTACCTACCTCTGTCAGGGATAGGGTATCTCTTCATACCTTTTTTCGAGAATAGTGTAATCTACCTGACTCTGTCAGGGATAGGATACCTCTACCTACCTCGGTCAGGAATAGGGTATTACTACATACCTTTGTCAGGTATAGGGTACTTCTACCTACTTTGGTCAGGGATAGGGTGCCTCTACCTACCTCTGTCAAAGATACGGCACCTCTTCCTACCTCTGGCAGGGATAGGTTACCACTACCTACCTCTGTCAGGGATAGGACAACCTCTACCTCCCTCTGTCAGGGATAGGGTTCCTCTATCTACCTCTGTCAGGGATAGGGTACTTCAACCTATCTTGGTCAGGGATAGTGTACCTCTACCTACCTTTGTCAGGGATAGGACACCGCTACATACCTCTGTCAGGGATAAGGTATCCCTGAATACGTCTGTCAGGGATAGGGCACCTCTACCTACCTCTGTCAAGGATAAGGTATCTCTACCTACGTCTGTCAGGGATAGGGCACCTCTACCTACCTCTTTCAGGGATAGGTTACCTCTACCTACCTCTGTCAGGGATAGGGTACCTCTACCTGCTTCAGCCAGTATTAGGGAACTTCTACCTATTTATTTTCAGGAATATAGTACCACTTCCTACCTCTGTAAGGGATAGGGTATCTCTTAATACCTTTGTCGAGAATAGGGTACTCTACCTACCTCTGTAGGGTATATGGAATATCTACCTACCTCTATCATGGATAGGGTATTCGTACCTACTTCTGTCAGGTATAGGGCACCTCTACCTACCTCTGTCGGAGATAGGGTACTTCTTCCCACCTCTGTCAGGGATAGGGTACTTTTACCTAACTCTCTTGGGGATAGGCTACTCTACCTACCTCTGTCAGGAAAAGGGCACACCCTACCTACCTCTTTCTGGGATGGGACACTCCAAACTAACCTTTTTCAAGGATGGAATACTCTTACCCACCTCTGTCAGGGATAGGGTACCTCTACCGACCTCTGTCGGGGATAGGTTATCTCTTCATACATTTTTCGAGAATAGGGTACTCTACCTAACTCTTTCAGGGATATAATACCTCTACCTACCTCTGTCAGGGATATCGCACTCCTATCAACCTCTTTTAGGGATGATATTCTCTTACCTACCTCTATCAGATATAGGATATCTCTACCTACTTCTGTAAGGTATAGGGTACCTCTACCTAACTCTGTCAGGGATAGGGTATCTTTTCATACCTTTTTCGAGAATAGTGTACTCTACCTAAGTCTGTCAGGGATAGGATAGCTCTACCTACCTCTGTCAGGAATAGGGTATTTCTACATACCTTTGTGTAAGAGAATCATAGGCTGGATCTCAGAAAGTATGTTTAATTAACAATTATATTATATTAAGATGACAAGGAACAAAGAGAGTCAAACAAAAGTCAAGCGTAGGGGAAGAGAACAAAGCAAACTGAAACTTATATATACAGGTACGGCCGGAGCGGCGCCAGGTCACGTGATGTCTGGGGGAAGTGGCCGTTGCTAAGCAACAGCCGACGTGCAAGTTACTCCTCCAACACTCCCACCTAACAAGCACTTTGTTGTTTCAAACAGTCCAAGTTGGCTTCTTAGTCTTCTATACCTTGCTGGAGGTAGAGCTTTCGTAAATATGTCTGCAGCTTGATCATTGGAGAAGACATAAAGAGAGTCAATTGCATGTTTTTGAAAATTATCTCTGATAAAGTGATACGAAATATCAATATGTTTAGTTATTTTGTGGTATTCTGGGTTGTGAACAAGTCTTATGCAGCTTTGATTGTCGCAAAAAAATTGTTATAGGCTTTACTTGTTCTTGATGTAGCTCGCGTAGATGTTGTCTCAGCCAAATTGCTTCTTTCGTCGCTTCGGAAGCAGCAATATATTCAGATTCTGTTGTTGACAGAGACACACAATTCTGTTTTTGACTGCACCAAGAAATAGGTTCATTATTCAACATGAACACATATCTGGTGGTTGATTTTCTTGTGTCTAGGTTTCCAGCAAAATCAGCATCGTAAAAACCTATTAGAGATGTAGTGCGGGAACTCCCACCAAAACAAATACCGATGTGTTTCGTAGCTTTTAAGCATCTAAATATTTTCTTTACTGCGGTCCAATGTGAAGGTCCTGGGTTGTTCAAAAATTGGCTAACCCTGCTGACTGCGTAGGCAATATCAGGTCTAATTCCATTCATGAGGTACATTAAACTACCAATTGTCTGTCTGTATATAATCTTGGTCATTTCTTCAATTTCCTGATTATCCTTTGGGCACATCTCTTTTGTTAGTTTTGAGTAAGGATCAGAAGGTACAGATTGTAACTTAATTTCAAGAAGGTTGTAATGTTCAAGTGTTCTTTCAATGTATGAGGCTTGATGTAGAAATAACATTTTATTTGATCCATCTGCATTTTGCTTTATTTTGTATACCCACTTGCATGCAATAGCTTTTCTGTCTGATGGTAGTGTCACATAAGTCCATGTTTGATTTTTCATCAAGGAATTGAATTCATCGTCCATAGCTAGTTTCTACTTTTTTGAGCTTTGTCCTACAATTGCATCTTCATAGTTCAATGGTTCTTGGTCATGGACATAACAAGCATATTAAATAGCTCTTGTACAGTTGGTTGATGATTGTTTCTTTTCTCTGATTCTATTCCTGAGAGGGTATCGACATGATTCTTCTGGTTTGGAACTGGTATTTGTGCTATCAACACTTTCTTCACTATATATAATTACCTGCTCTTGTTGGTTATCCTGAATATTTTCTGATGTGTTAGCTTCAGTAAATATTACATCTCTGCTTATGATAATTTTTCTAGCAATAGGATCCCACATTCTATAATTTTTGTTAGTTTCAGTATATCCAACAAAAAATGTACGAATACTCTTTTTGTGTAATTTCTTTCTGTTATCTTTTGGTATAGGCACATAAGCGTTACATCCAAAAGTTTTCAAATGTAAGATGGAGGGTTTTCTCTTGTACCATATTTCATAAGGTGTAGAATTTCCCAATACTTTAGTAGTACATCTATTTAAGAGATAGACTGCTGTGTTTACGGCTTCAGCCCACAGTTCGAGCGGCATTTTTCTTCCATGTAACAAGCATCTAGCTGATTCAACTATTGTTCTGTTATCTCTTTCAGAAATTCCATTCTGTTCTGGGGCATATGGAGCAGTGAGTTCATGAACAATTCCTAGAGATTTTAGATAATCAGAAAAATTCTTATTTAAGAATTCTGTGCCATTATCTGTTCTGAATCTTTTTATTTTATTTCCAGTTTCAGTCCTAACTCTTTTTACAAATTCTTTAAATTTCTCAAGTACATCTGATTTATGCCTAATGAAGTACGCCACTCTAAATCTTGAAAAATCATCCTTGAATGATACAAAATATAATGATCCACCTGGTGATCTTTTACTCATTGGTCCACAAACATCTGAATAGATCAGCTCTCCTGGATAGGTCGAATTTGGACTTGTTGATGCGTGAAAAACTTTTCTATTTAGTTTTCCATAGATGCATGCTTCACATAGTAAAGAATCAGGCTTTTCTCTAATTTTAATGTCTTCTTCAAAAACATTATTTTCAAACATTTGGGTTAATTTTATAGGATTTACATGACCCATTCTTTGATGCCATATATCTAGACTTAACTGAGCAACATGAGTTTGTGAAGATTGCTTTGCTTTAATAAAAATTCTATAAAGATTTGAATTGTCCTTTATTCCAGTAACTAGCACTTTCAAATTTTTTGTCAATTTTATCTGATTTCCTTTACAAATGAGCTTCAAACCATGTTTTGTTGCAGTAGATATTGAAAAAAAGATTGGTTTCCAATTCGGGTATATAGAGAACATCCAAAAGAGTTACATTAATTTCCTGACTATCAACATAAGAGAGAAAATCAATATCTCACTTACCTTTTGCATAGATCTTCTTTCCATCTCCAAGGCACACAGGATGAACACCTTCTGGTATTTCTTCGAAGGTAGAGAACCATTCTCTTCTGAAAGTCATGTGATCCGTTGCTCCAGAATCTGCAATCCAGGAATCTTTTGTTTCAGCTAGGAAGACACTTGTCTCAGCTGAAAAAGCACAGCTATCATCTCTGGCTGAAGAACTTGGCTGTTGTCCTTTTTGCTCTTCCTTTCTTTTATAGCATTCTTTCCACCAATGTCCTTTCTTCTTGCAATATCCACAGTGTGTGTTCTTCTTTTTATCTTTAATGGATTGTTGATGCTGCTGTTGTTTGTTGGAAGCTTTTGAATTTCTGTTGAACTTTGAAAAGGTCATCAAGGCATTATCTGGTTTAAAATTTCCTGAAGAATCCCAATGATCCTGTAAGCTTTCTTCTTTCAGTAATCTTGCCGTCAAGTTTTCTATAGTATTTTCTTCTGATGATACTGAATCCCACGCTGTTATGAAATTCTTGTATTTATCAGGCAAGCTGCAAATTATCTTTGTAATTAGGGCAACATCAGAGATTGGCTCACCTAGATCTTTCATTTGTTTTGCCTAAGTTTCAACTTTGGAAATGTGAGAAGCAATGTTATCATTTGGATTCATTTTATATTCTCGAAAAATCTTTGTTGCAGCAAATATTTGTTTGTTTCAGATTTCAGTTCATATATTGTTGATAATTTCTTCCACATTTCTGCTGAAGTCTGGCAATTAACAATCTGTTGAAGATATTTAAACTCGAGAGCAGTAGTGATCAGCATTTTGGATTTTGCATCTTTCTTTTTCCATTCAGAGAATTTTGCAATATCCTCTATTTCAGGTTTTACTTCAGAGCCATCAGTTATACTGAGAAGACCTTTTGCTTCTAGAATAATCTTCATTTGAAATTTCCATAGATGAAAATTATCGCCGTTGAATTTCTGAATTTGTGGAAGTTCAGTTGTCATCTTGAGCAAGCAAACGAATTTCAGCTTAGATAAACAAAGATATTTGATACCAACCAAGCTCTGCTGCCATGTAAGAGAATCAGAGGCTGGATCTCAGAAAATATGTTTAATTAACAATAATATTATATTAAGATGACAAGGAATTAAGAGAGTCAAACAAAAGTCAAGCGTAGGGGCAGAGAACAAAGCAAACTGAAACTTATATATACAGGTACGGCCGGAGCGGCGCCAGGTCACGTGATGTCTGGGGGAAGTGGCCGCTGCTAAGCAACAGCCGACGTGCGAGTTACTCCTCCAACACTTTGTCAGGGATAGGGTACTTCTACCTAACTCTTTCAGGGATAGGGTACCTCTACATACCTCTGTCAGGGATATCGCACTCCTATCAACCTCTTTTAGAAATGGAATTCTCTTACCTACCTCTACCTACCTCTGTCAGGGATAGGGTATCTCTTCATACCTTTTTAGAGAATAGTGTACCCTACCTAACTCTGTTAGGAATACGATACCTCTACCTACCTCTGTCAGGAATAGGTTATTCCTTAATATCTTTGTCAGGAATAGGGTACTTCTACCTACCTTGCTCAATGATAGGGCACCTCTACCTACCTCTATCAGGGATAGGGTTCCTTTATCTAACTCTGTCAGGGATAGGGTATTTCAATATACCTTAGTCAGGGATAGGGTACCTCTACCTACCTTTGTCAGGGATAGGGCACCTCTACCTACCTCTGTCATTTATAGGGCACCTCTACTTACCTCTGTCACGGATAGAGTATATCTACCTACCTCTGTCAGAGATAGGGTACCTCTACCTACCTCTGTCAGGGATAGGGCACCTCTACCTACCTCAGTCAGGGATAGGGTACCACTACTTTCTTCTGTCAGGGATAGGGCACCACTACCTAAGCCTGTGAGGGATAGGTTACCTCTACCTACCTCTGTCAGAGATAGGGCACCTCTACCTGCCTCTGTCAGGGATGGAATACTCTTACTTACCTCTTTCAGGGATAGGGTACCTCTACCTACCTCTGTCAGGGATATCGCACTCCTATCAACCTCTTTTAGGGATGATATTCTCTTACCTACCTTTATCAGAGATAGGATATCTCTAACTGCCTCTGCCAGGGTTAGGGAACTTCTACCTAACTCTTACACAGATAGGGTACTTCTACATATCTCTGTCAGGGATATCTCACTCCTATCAACCTCTTTTAGGGAAGGAATTATCTTACCTACGTCTATTAGGGATAGGATATCTCTACCTACTTTGGTCAGGGATAGGTCACCTCTACCTACCTCTGTCAGGGATAGGGTAAAACTACCTACCTCTGTCAGGGATGGGGCACCTCTACCTCCCTCTGTCAGGAATAGGGTTCCTCTATCTACCTATTTCAGAGTTAGGGTACTTCAACCTTCCTTGGTCATGGATAAGGTATCCCTACCTACGTCTGTCAGGGATAGTGTACCACTACCTACCTCTAACAGGGATAGGGCACTCTACCTACCTCTGTCAGGGATAGTAACCTCTACCTACCTCTGTCAGATTTAAGGAAATTCTACCTAGCTTGGTCAGGGATAGGGTAGCGCTACTTACCTTTGTCAGGGATAGAGCACAACTACCTGCCTCTGTCAGGGATGGGATACCTCTACCTACCTCTATCAGAGTTAGGGTACCTCTACCTGCTTCTGCCTGTGTTAAGGAAATACCACATACTTATTTTAGAGATATGGTACCTCCTCCTACCTCTGTCAAGGATAGGGCACCTCTACCTACCTTTGTCGGAGATAGGGTATTTCTTCCCACCTCTGTCAGGGATGGGGTACTTTTACCTAACTCTCTTAGGGATATGCTACTTCTAGGTACCACTGTCAGGGATAGGGTACACTACCTACCTCTGTAGGGTATATGGCATATCTTCCTACCTCTGTCAGGGTAAGGACACCTCTAACTACCTCTGTCGGAAATAGCGTACCTCTACTCACCTATGTTATGGATGTGGTACTTTTACCTTACTCTCTTAGGGATAGGCTACTTCAACCTACCTCAGTCAGGGATGGGGCACATTACCTACCTCTGTCTGGGATTGGACACTCCTCTCAACCTTTTTAGAGATGGAATACTCTTTCCTACCTCTATCAAGGATAGGATACCCCTACCTGCCTCTGCCAGGGATGTGAAACTTCCACCTACTTCTTTAAGAGATAGGGTACCTCTACATACCTCAGTCAGGGATATCGCACTCCTATCAACCTCTTTTAGGGATGGAATTCTCTTACCTACCTCTATCAAGGATAAGATATCTCTACCTAACTCTGTCAGGGATAGGGTACCTCTACCTACCTCTGTCAGAAATAGGGTATTTCTACATACCTTTGTCAGGGATAGGGTACCTCTACTACCTTGGTCAGGGATAGGGTGTTTCTACCTACCTCTGTCAGGGATATGGTTCCTCTATCTACCTCTGTCAGGGAGAAGGGTACTTCAACCTACCTTGGTCACGGAGGGGGTACCCCTACCTACCTTTGTCAGGGATAGGGCACCTTTACCTACCTCTGTCAGAGATAGGGCACCTCTACCTACCTCTGTCAGGAATAGGGTATTTCTACATACTTTTGTCAGGGATAGGGTATATCTACCTTCCTTGGTCATGAATAGGGTACCTCTACCTACCTTTGTCAGGGATAGGGCACCTCTACCTACCTCTGTCAGGGATAGGGCACCTCTACCTGCCTCTGTCAGGGATGGGATACCTCTACCTACCTCTATCAGAGATAGGGTGCCTCTCCCTGCTTCTGCAAGTGTTAGGGAACTTCTTCCTACTCATTTCAGATATATAGTACCTTCTCCTACCTCTGTCAGGAATAGGGTATCTCTTAATACCTTTGTCGAGAATAGGGTACTCTACCTACCTCTGTAGGGTATATGGCATAAATACCTACCTCTATAATGGATAAGGTATTTGTATCTACCTCTGTCAGGGATAGAGCACCTCTACCTACCTCTGTCGGAGATCGGGTACTTCTTCCCATCTCTCTCAGGGATAGGGTACTTTTACCTAACTCTCTTAGGGATAGGCTACTTCTACATACCACTGTTAGGGATAGGGTACACTACCTACCTCATTAGGGTATATGGCAAATCTACCTACCTCTGTCAGGGATAGGGCACACTACCTACCTCTGTCAGGGATTGGACACTCCTATCAACCTTTTTAGGGATGCAATACTCTTCCCTACCTTTATCAAGGATAGGGTACCCCTACCTGCCTCTGCCAGAGATGGGGAACTTCTACCTACTTCTTTCAGGGATATGGTACCTCTACCTATCTCTGTCAGGGATAGGGTATCTCCTTATACCTTTGTCGAGAATAGGGTATCTCTACCTAACTCTTTCAGGGATAGGGTACCTCTACCTACCTCTGTCAGAGATGGGGTATTTCTACTTAACCCTGACATGGATGGGATACCTCTACCTGCCTCTGCCAGGAATGAGAACTTCTACCTATTTCTTTCAGGGAAAGGCACCACTACCTACCTCTGTCAGGGATAGGGCGATAGGGTATCTCTTCATATCTTTGTCGAGAATAGGGTACTCAACCTAACTCTGTCAGGGAGAGTTTACCTCTACCTACCTCTGTCAGGGATAGGGTAATTCTACCTAGCTTGCACAGGGATAGGGTAACTCTACCTACCTTTGTCAGGGATAGAGCACCTCTACCTACCTCTGTCAGGGATAGGGCACCTCTACCTGTCTCTGTCAGGGTTGGGATACCTCTACTTACCTCTATCAGAGATAGGGTACCTCTACCTGCTCCTGCCAGTGTTAAGGAACTTCTTCCTCCTTATTTCAGGGATATGGTACCTCCTCCTACCTCTGTCAGGGATAGGGTATCTCTTAATACCTTTATCGAGAATAGGGTACTCTACCTACCTCTCTAGGGTATATGTCATATCTACCTACCCCTATCATGGGTAGGGTATTCGTACCTACCTCTGTCTGGGATAGGGCACCTCTACCTACCTCGGTTGGATATAGGTTACTCCTTCCACCTCTGTCAGGGATGGGGTACTTTTACCTAACTCTCTTAGGGATAGGCTACTTCTGCGTACCACTGTCAAGGATAGGGCTCACTACCTAGCTCTGTCTAGGATGGGACACTCCTATCAAACTTTTTCGAAGATGGAATACTCCTACCTACCTCTGTCAGGGATAGAGTATCTCTTCATAACTTTGTCGGGAATAAGGTACTCAACCTAACTCTTTCAGGGATAGGATACCTCTACCTACCTCTGTCAGGGATATTGCACTCCTATCAACCTCTTTTAGGGATGGAATTCTATTACCTACCTCTATCAGGGATAGCATACCTCTACCTGCCTCTGCCAGGGATAGGGAACCTCTACCTACTTCTTCCAAGGATATGGTACCTCTACCTACCTCTTTTAGGTAAGGTTGATAGGGTATCTCTTCATACCTTTGTCGAGAATAGGCCACCCTACTTAACTCTGTCATGGAAAGGGTACCGCTACCTACCTCTTTCAAAGATGGTTTTTTCACCTAACTCTTTTAGGGATAAGCTACTTCTACCTACCTCTGTCAGGGATAGGGCACACTACCTACCCCTGTCTGGGATAGGACACTGCTTTCAACCTTTTTCAGGAATGAAATACTCTTACCTATCTCTGTCATGGATAGGGTACCTCTACCTAACTCTGTCAGGGATGAGGTGCTTTTACCTAATTATCTTAGGGATTGGCTACTTCTACCTACCTCTTTCAGGGATAGGGTACCTCTACCTACCTTTGTCAGGGATAGGGCACCTCTACCTACTTCTGTCAGGGATAGCGCAGCTCTACTTACCTCTGACAGGGATGGGATACCACTATCTACCTCTATCACGGATAGCGTACCCCTACCTGCCTCTGCCAGAGTTAGGGAACTTCTACCTACTTATTTCAGGGATATGGTACCTCTACCTACCTCTGTCAGGGATAGGGTATCTCTTAATACCTTTGTCGAGAATAGGGTACTCAACCTACCTCTGTAGAGTATATGGCATAGCTACCTACCTCTATCATGGAGAGGGTATTTGAACCTACCTCTGTCAGGGATAGGGCACCTCTACCTACCTCTGTCGGAGATAGGGTATTTCTTCCCACCTCTGTCAGGGATGGGGTACTTTTACCTAACTCTCTTAGGGATATGCTACTTCTAGGTACCACTGTCAGGGATAGGGTACACTACCTACCTCTGTAGGGTATATGGCATATCTTCCTACCTCTGTCAGGGAAAGAGCACCTCTACCTACCTCTGTCGGAAATAGCGTACCTCTACTCACCTATGTTATGGATGTGGTACTTTTACCTAACTCTCTTAAGGATAGGCTACTTCAACCTACCTCAGTCAGTGATGGGGCACATTACCTACCTCTGTCTGGGATTGGACACTCCTCTCAACCTTTTTAGAGATGGAATACTCTTTCCTACCTCTATCAAGGATAGGATACCCCTACCTGCCTCTGCCAGGGATGTGACACTACTACCTACTTCTTTAAGAGATAGGGTACCTCTACATACCTCTGTCAGGGATATCGCACTCCTATCTACCTCTTTTAGGGATGGAATTCTCTTACCTACCTCTATCAAGGATAAGATATCTCTACCTAACTCTGTCAGGAATAGGGTACCTCTACCTACCTCTGTCAGAAATAGGGTATTTCTACATACCTCTGTCAGGGAGAGGGTACCTCTACAACCTTGGTCAGGGATAGGGTGTTTATACCTACCTCTGTCAGGGATATGGTACCTCTATCTACCTCTGTCAGGGATAGGGTACCTCAACCTACCTTGGTCAGGGAGAGGGTACCTCTACCTACCTCTGTCAGGGATAGGGCACCTCTACCTACCTCTGTCAGGAATAGGGTATTTCTACCTACCCCTGTCAGGGATAGGTTACCTCTACCTACCTCTGTCAGGGATAGGGCACCTCTACCTGCCTCTGTCAGGGATGGGATACCTCTACCTACCTCCATCAGAGATAGGGCACCTCTACCGGCTTCTGCAAGTGTTAGGAAACTTCTTCCTACTCATTTCAGATATATAGTACCTTCTCCTACCTCTGTCAGGGATAGGGTATCTCTTAATACCATTGTCGAGAATAGGGTACTCTACCTACCTCTGTAGGGTATATGGCATAAATACCTACCTCTATAATGGATAAGGTATTTGTACCTACCTCTGTCAGGGATAGGGCACCTCTACCTACCTCTGTCGGAGATCGGGTACTTCTTCCCACCTCTGTCAGGGATGGGGTACTTTTACCTAACTCTCTTAGGGATAGGCTACTTCTACGTACCACTGTCAGGGATAGGGTACACTACCTACCTCTGTAGGGTATATGGCATATCTACCTACCTCTGTCAGGGATAAGGCACCTCTACCTACCTCTGTCGGAGATAGCGTACCTCTATTCACCTCTGTTATGGATGGGGTACTTTACCTAACTCTCTTAGGGATAGGGTATTTCTACATACCTCTGTCAGGGAGAGGGTACCTCTACAAACTTGGTCAGGGATAGGGTGTTTATACCTACCTCTGTCAGGGATATGGTACCTCTATCTACCTCTGTCAGGGATAGGGTACCTCAACCTACCTTGGTCAGGGAGAGGGTACCTCTACCTACCTCTGTCAGGGATAGGGCACCTCTACCTACCTCTGTCAGGAATAGGGTATTTCTACCTACCCCTGTCAGGGATAGGTTACCTCTACCTACCTCTGTCAGGGATAGGGCACCTCTACCTGCCTCTGTCAGGGATGGGATACCTCTACCTACCTCCATCAGAGATAGGGCACCTCTACCGGCTTCTGCAAGTGTTAGGAAACTTCTTCCTACTCATTTCAGATATATAGTACCTTCTCCTACCTCTGTCAGGGATAGGGTATCTCTTAATACCATTGTCGAGAATAGGGTACTCTACCTACCTCTGTAGGGTATATGGCATAAATACCTACCTCTATAATGGATAAGGTATTTGTACCTACCTCTGTCAGGGATAGGGCACCTCTACCTACCTCTGTCGGAGATCGGGTACTTCTTCCCACCTCTGTCAGGGATGGGGTACTTTTACCTAACTCTCTTAGGGATAGGCTACTTCTACGTACCACTGTCAGGGATAGGGTACACTACCTACCTCTGTAGGGTATATGGCATATCTACCTACCTCTGTCAGGGATAGGGCACCTCTACCTACCTCTGTCGGAGATAGCGTACCTCTATTCACCTCTGTTATGGATGGGGTACTTTACCTAACTCTCTTAGGGATAGGCTACTTCTACCTACCTCTGTCAGGGAATGGGCACACTACCTAACTTTGTCTGGGATTGGACACTCCTATCAACCTTTTTAGGGATGGAATACTCTTCCCTACCTTTATCAAGGATAGGGTACCCCTACCTGCCTCTGCCAGGGATGGGGAACTTCTACCTACTTCTTTCAGGGATATGGTACCTCTACCTACCTCTGTCAGGGATAGGGTATCTCTTAATACCTTTGTCGGGAATAGGGTACTCTACCTAACTCTTTCAGGAATAGGGTACCTCTACCTACATCTCAAAGGTATCGCACTCCTATCAACCTCTTTCAGGGATGGAATACTCTAAACTACCTCTATCAGGGATATGGTACCTCTACTTACCTCTCTCAGGGATAGGGTATTTTCTACCTAACTCTGTCTTGGAAAGGGTATCTCTACCCACCTCTGTCAGGGATGGGTTTTTTCACCTAACTCTTTTAGGGATAAGCTACTTCTACCTACCTCTGTCAGGGATAGGGCACACTACCTACCCCTGTCTGGGATAGGACACTGCTTTCAACCTTTTTCAGGAATGAAATACTCTTACCTATCTCTGTCATGGATAGGGTACCTCTACCTAACTCTGTCAGGGAAGAGGTGCTTTTACCTAATTATCTTAGGGATTGGCTACTTCTACCTACCTCTTTCAGGGATAGGGTACCTCTACCTACCTTTGTCAGGGATAGGGCACCTCTACCTACTTCTGTCAGGGATAGCGCAGCTCTACTTACCTCTGACAGGGATGGGATACCACTACCTACCTCTATCAGGGATAGCGTACCCCTACCTGCCTCTGCCAGAGTTAGGGAACTTCTACCTACTTATTTCAGGGATATGATACCTCTACCTACCTCTGTCAGGGATAGGGTATCTCTTAATACCTTTGTCGAGAATAGGGTACTCTACCTACCTCTGTAGAGTATATGGCATAGCTACCTACCTCTATCATGGAGAGGGTATTTGAACCTACCTCTGTCAGGGATAGGGCACCTCTACCTACCTCTGTCGGAGATAGGGTATTTCTTCCCACCTCTGTCAGGGATGGGGTACTTTTACTTAACTCTCTTAGGGATATGCTACTTCTAGGTACCACTGTCAGGGATAGGGTACACTACCTACCTCTGTAGGGTATATGGCATATCTTCCTACCTCTGTCAGGGAAAGAGCACCTCTACCTACCTCTGTCGGAAATAGCGTACCTCTACTCACCTATGTTATGGATGTGGTACTTTTACCTAACTCTCTTAAGGATAGGCTACTTCAACCTACCTCAGTCAGTGATGGGGCACATTACCTACCTCTGTCTGGGATTGGACACTCCTCTCAACCTTTTTAGAGATGGAATACTCTTTCCTACCTCTATCAAGGATAGGATACCCCTACCTGCCTCTGCCAGGGATGTGACACTTCTACCTACTTCTTTAAGAGATAGGGTACCTCTACATACCTCTGTCAGGGATATCGCACTCCTATCTACCTCTTTTAGGGATGGAATTCTCTTACCTACCTCTATCAAGGATAAGATATCTCTACCTAACTCTGTCAGGAATAGGGTACCTCTACCTACCTCTGTCAGAAATAGGGTATTTCTACATACCTCTGTCAGGGAGAGGGTACCTCTACAACCTTGGTCAGGGATAGGGTGTTTATACCTACCTCTGTCAGGGATATGGTACCTCTATCTACCTCTGTCAGGGATAGGGTCCCTCAACCTACCTTGGTCAGGGAGAGGGTACCTCTACCTACCTCTGTCAGGGATAGGGCACCTCTACCTACCTCTGTCAGGAATAGGGTATTTCTACCTACCCCTGTCAGGGATAGGTTACCTCTACCTACCTCTGTCAGGGATAGGGCACCTCTACCTACCTCTGTCAGGGATGGGATACCTCTACCTACCTCCATCAGAGATAGGGTACCTCTACCGGCTTCTGCAAGTGTTAGGGAACTTCTTCCTACTCATTTCAGATATATAGTACCTTCTCCTACCTCTGTCAGGGATAGGGTATCTCTTAATACCATTGTCGAGAATAGGGTACTCTACCTACCTCTGTAGGGTATATGGCATAAATACCTACCTCTATAATGGATAAGGTATTTGTACCTACCTCTGTCAGGGATAGGGCACCTCTACCTACCTCTGTCGGAGATCGGGTACTTCTTCCCACCTCTGTCAGGGATGGGGTACTTTTACCTAACTCTCTTAGGGATAGGCTACTTCTACGTACCACTGTCAGGGATAGGGTACACTACCTACCTCTGTAGGGTATATGGCATATCTACCTACCGCTGTCAGGGATAGAGCACCTCTACCTACCTCTGTCGGAGATAGCGTACCTCTATTCACCTCTGTTATGGATGGGGTACTTTACCTAACTCTCTTAGGGACAGGCTACTTCTACCTACCTCTGTCAGGGAATGGGCACACTACCTAACTTTGTCTGGGATTGGACACTCCTATCAACCTTTTTAGGGATGGAATACTCTTCCCTACCTTTATCAAGGATAGGGTACCCCTACCTGCCTCTGCCAGGGATGGGGAACTTCTACCTACTTCTTTCAGGGATATGGTACCTCTACCTACCTCTGTCAGGGATAGGGTATCTCTTAATACCTTTGTCGGGAATAGGGTACTCTACCTAACTCTTTCAGGAATAGGGTACCTCTACCTACATCTCTCAAAGGTATCGCACTCCTATCAACCTCTTTCAGGGATGGAATACTCTAAACTACCTCTATCAGGGATATGGTACCTCTACTTACCTCTCTCAGGGATAGGGTATTTCTACCTAACTCTGTCTTGGAAAGGGTACCTCTACCCACCTCTGTCAGGGATGGGTTTTTTTTACCTAACTTTCTTAGGGATAGACTGCTTCTACCTACCTCTGTCAGGGATAGGGCGCACTACCTACCTCTGTCTGTGATAGGACACTCCTATCAACCTTTTTCAGGAATGGAAATCTCCTACCTACCTCTGTCAGGTAAGGGTACCTCTACCTAACTCTATCAGGGATAGGGTATCTCTACCTACCTCTGTCAGGGATGGGTTTTTCTACCGAACTCTGTCAGGGATGGGATACCACTACCTACCTCTGTCAGGGATGGGGTACTTTTACGTACCTCTGTCAGGGATGGGGTACTTCCGCCTACCTCTGTCAGGGATGAGGAACCTCTACTTACCTCTGTCAGGGATAGGGTACTTCTACCTACCTTTGTCAGGGATAGGGTACCTCTACCTACCTCTGTCAGGGATGGGGTATTTCTACCTAACCCTATCAGGGATGGGATACCTCTACCTTCCTCTGTCATGGATGGGGTACTCCTACCTACCTCTGTCAGGGATGGGGTACTTCTACCTACATCTGTCAGGGATGAGGAACCTCTACATACCTCTGTCAGGGATAGGGTACTTCTACCTACCTCTGTCAGGGATAGGTTATATCTACTCACCTTTCTCTGTGGTAGGGTACTTCTATCTTTTAAATAAATTAAAGAGAGCGTATATCTCCCTTATAAATCTTTCCTACCTTGGGAATTTCCGGACACACAAATTGTTAGTTATATAAGTATTCGGATATTCACCTAAATAATTTATTTTTGGAGAAATAATCAACTATCTGAAATATAATTGTGAATTAATGATTTATATATTAATCCATATTGAATACATGGTAATTTCAAAACATTTCTCTTCATATATTTTATGATAATGGATGCCATTACCCGATTTCAGGTTAGACAAGTTGGAATTTATATGAATTTTCTACATCTGGTGTTGAGGTGTGTGCGTTCATCTATTTCCTTCTGTAAGTTTTGCACAAGGGGGTTGAACAACCGCATTATTTAGATGCATTTCATAGGAATAGAGGTGCCATTTTTGTTACATAAATATCATCCTCTCTCAGTCGAACATTTTATATCTATGAGCACTAATTTCTGAATAATGCCTTTCATACACTTACCCTATATTAATCCTTTCCCTAAATGTTCTTATGTGAATACGGCGATTCTGCTCTAGAATTTAAAGATTTTATTTTTAATATTTAGAGCACCGAATAAAATCCATACATTTTAAACTTTTATTTACCTTATCGTTCACAACTTATAAAAACGTGTGTATTATATTGTTGTGTATGTAAATGGTTGAACATCTGTATGTATTTTGCATGTTTTATCATTATCATCATGTAAATATATATTTGTATATATAGGACATTAACTGTGCAAATAAAAAAGGAACTGATTAGTATATGTGTGTGTGACTATTACTGTGAGGAGATATAACAACTGGCGACGAGGACCTGAAGGAACCAGATCAATTGCATTTTCGCAAGTAAAGGAAGACATAAATCTAAAGTGAACGAGTAGCCAACAGTATGTCTGGTTGTTCAATGATTGTACCGTTCAGTTTCTTCAGGCCAGTGGAATAATCCTTTGAGATTTTCGTTCATAGGTTTGAAGCAGTGTTTGAGGCAAATCGATCGGAGGAAGGAAAAATAATACCCATCTTTATTTCTTTGCTGGATTCGGAAATGTTGAAACTGGGTAATGATCTGTTCTTCCCGATTACAATGAGAGAACAGCCTTATGAACTGTTAGTACAAAGAATAAAGCACATCTAGCTCCAAGAAAGAAGGTGATTCCTCAACGACGCAGGTTCTTAAAAAGGATACAACTAGGGAATGAATCCGTTTCAGAATACCTGCGTGAGCTCAGGCATTTGGCTATGGATTGCACTTTTGGTGAAATGTTGGAGGTCATGTTACGAGACCGTTTTGTGGCTGGTATAAAGTCGGAAAGCCTTCAGAAGAAATTGTTGCAGGAGAATGACGATGTCACCCTGGACAGGGTATTTTCTATAGCAGTCTCGTTTGAGCTAGCTTAACAAAATGCTAAGGAGTTGCATGATGGACTAGTGACTAAGATGGATATTGTTCCAGGAGGAGATAGAAATAATGACGCTCGTAGGGGAAGGCAGAATGGGCCCAGTATGCAAAGAAGGGAGACAATTTGTTTCCGATGCGGCTAGAAAAACTCTCACCTTGCACCTGCATGCCCACATAAAACAAAATGCTGTTTTAAATGCAAAAGAATTGGACATTTGAGCAGGGTGTGCAAAACGGGTAAATCATTGCCAGACTGCAGATATGTGCAGGACGAATTTATTTATTCGGTACAGGGTGATACTGATGCAAAAATAAATCTACATGTTGTGTGTGTGTGTGTGTGTGACGAGTACCAGTTGTGTTTTGTGGTGGACACGGGAAATCCCGTCACACTGATACCGAAAACAATTTATAAAAAATATTGGAAGGATAACAAATTATCTCCATCTTATTTAAGTTTTTTTTTAAATCCTTTTGCGGAAAACCTATAAAAATTATTGGTGAGAGGAGAGTTTTTGTAAAAGAAGCAAATCAAAATTTGCGGTTGATATTTGTAAATGAAGATATTTCGATAATTTTGTTGGGACGAGAATGGCTAAAAAGTTTAAATCTTTATTTTTTCTAGGTTATTGAACATTAGACAAGTAAGTGAGTCCGATATCAAAGTTATAATAAATAAGTATGCTAATTCATTCAGCAAATAATTAGGTTGTTTAAAAAAACGTCCATATTGATTTTTATTTTTAAAAAATACGACTCCTGTATTTTGTAAGGCGAGAAGCTTGCCTTTTTCTTTGAAAAAAAAAAGTAGAAATTGAAATCGATTGTATGGTTAACGAGGGAATTTTACAACCTATTGAGTATGCAAACTGGGCCGCACCTATAGTACCGGTACTGAAGAAAGATGGAAGCCTTAGAATTTGCGGCGATTTCAGATGCACCGCAAATAAGGCCATAGAATTGGATAAGTACCCGCTGCCATCAATAGACGAAATATTTTCAAAATTGTCTGGAAATAGTGTTTTCGTCATTGGACTTATCCAGAGCTTATTTGCAGGTCAGGTTATCTGAAGAGGCCAAAGGAGTGGTGAACATTAATACTACGAAGGGGTTATTTGCCTTTAAAAGGCTACCCTATGGAGTAGCTGTAGCACCAAATAAGTTCCAAAGAGTAATGGACAATCTATTTGCAGATATGTCGGGAGTGGCTTGCTACATCGATGACATCCTGGTAGCCGGAAAGGATCATAGGGATAAATGCAAATTCGCAGTAAATGCTGTTGAATATTTAGGTTTTAAAATAGATAAAAATGGACTGCATCCCATAAGTAGTAAAATAGAAGCGGTGGTAGAGGCGCCTGAACCTACAAACGTTTCTCAATTGAGATATTTTTTGGGTCTCCTTATGTATTACTCAAGGTTTATAAGAAATATTGCAGATATTTTAGCGCTCTTCTATCATCTCTTAAAAAAGAATTTCAAATGGAATTGGACTAGCGAACACCGTATATTATTTTCAAAATGCAAAACATTGCTAACAAACGAGTCGATGCTGGCACATTATGATGCAACTAGGGAACTAGTCCTTGCATGTGACGCCTCTAGCTATGGATTAGGAGTGGTTCTGAGTCACAGAAACGATAGAAAGGAAGAAATCCTATAGCTTTTGCTTCCAGAACGCTAACTGAAGCGGAAAGGCCGTATTCTCAATTAGAAAAAGAAGCCTTAAGCATCATTTTTGGTTGTGAGAAATTCCGACAATATCTATTGGGACGTGAATTTGTGTTGGTCACAGACAACCGACCTCTAATGCACATTTTTCACCCCAGAAACCGATCCTCATATGTGCTGCATCAAGAATTAAGAGGTGGTCCTTAAATATAGCTGCATTTAAATACACTGTGGTGTTTCGAAATGGCAATGCAGACGCGTTATCACGTTTACCTTTAGGCTCAAAGACCACGGAATCTTTGGATGAGGATCAGGTGCTTCTCCTTCGGAAAATGAGTGAGGTCCCTTTCTCATTCCAGGATGTGGCAGTTGAGACACGCCGGGATAGATTACTATCAATTGTGGTGAGAAATGTTAGGGAAAATAATTGGCAAATTCCAAAGGTATCGCAGGAAAATCCACTATATCCCTATTATAGGATAAAAGACGAATTAAGTTGTGAGTTTGGGTGTCTTCAATGGCGTGAAAGAGTAGTAATTCCCCAAAAATTAAGATCCTTTGGGCGATTTACATGAGATGTACCTAGAGATGGTGAAAATAAAAATGATTGCTAGACGGTATTTTTGGTGGCCAGGCATAGATAAGAACATAGAAGAGTTGGCTAGAGATTGTAGAATATGCCAAGAATCTGCAAGTATGCCGCCGTTTACCATTTCAGAGTGGACTTGGCCTGAAAAGCCGTGGCACCGTCTACACTTAGATCTAGCAGGTCCCTTTATGGGACGAATGTTTATGGTCCTTGTAGACGCGTATACCAAATGGCTGGAGATTGTCATCATAAAGGACATTACGAGCCGGATTATCATAGGACATCTTAGGGAGATCTTTGCCAGATTTGGATTACCTAAAATTTTGGTAACCGATAACGGCAGACAATTTGTCTCAAGTGAATTTGAAGAATTTACAACAATGAATGGAATAAGACGCACAAAAACGAGTCCATACAATCCCAGTACTAATGGCTTAGCTGAGCGTTATGTACGTGAATTCAAAAACCCTTTACGAAAGAACCAAGGAAAGGACAGTATAGAAATCAATCTACAGCGATTTTTATTCACCCATAGAGCTTTTCTTCAAACGGTATTAAAAGAGTCTCCCGCGGAACTTTTAATGAAAAGAAGTTTAAGATCAAGATTTTCAAATTTGATTCCGAAAATGGCGAAGGTGGGAGAGGTGTACCATGATGCCGTGAGGGAACAAGAGCATTTGTCGGTCGGTTCTGATATGTATTTCCGGGGTTTTGCTAACGAACCAAAATGGAAATGGGGCAGGATCATGGAACTACTGAGCAGCCGACATTACCTTTATACCTTATAGAAGACGAAGGCCGTTATGTGAAAATACACATAAATCAACTAAGGCCAGTTATCAAGAAAGAAGTTCCTGAAGTGAGAGATTTGGTATTGCCGGGTACATCAAGAGACTTTATACTTCCCGGCACTTCTCGAGATCACCCTAGGCTTGGAGGACAGGAGAAGAAAATGGAAAAAGCCCCGGAGGTGGACGAAGAATTGAAAGGAGCGGAGTCTTCAGCACGAGAGGACACTCCAGAACCAGAACCGGGCCCTGCTGCTGCGGCTGTCTCTGTCCCTGTGCGCAGTCCAAGACCGCAGCGATCCAGAAGACCACCAGACCGGCTGCACTACTACTAAGAGGGGAGATGTGTTGTGTATGTAAATGGTTAAACATCTGTAGGTTGTTTGCATGTTTTATCATTATCATCATGTCAATATATATTTGTATATATAGGACATTAACTGTGCAATTAAAAAAGGAATTGACTAGTAGATATGTGTGTGACTATTACTGGGAGGAGATACAACATATATAAAATTAAAACTTCAGGGCACGAATGTTTATTTTACACCTAAAACAACTTATACTATCCTTACTGCGATGAAATATATTTGGAGGGCCTGGATCATCAGTGGTGACCCTCCCAGCGGTTTTGCCAATTCGCCACTGATGAGCCAAACCCTCCTAATATTTTTGCATCGCAGTAAGGATAGTAGAAGTTTGTTTTATGAGTTAATTAAACATTCGTGCCTTCGATTTTTCAATTTCCAATGCATAGATAGCGCGTTATTGCTTTAAATTAAAGTGTGTATTATGCAGTAGAAAAAAGGATTATTTATGGTGGGGTATATCTGTGATGAAACATTGTAAAAAACGCAATAAATATACAAACACGGTTCTAAATTCCAGCAGCAACTCCAGCAGACCATTACCCCGTTGCAAACGTCAGCTTGTAACGAAGTGAAACGTAAAATGGCTGCCCTATAAATCTTCCGCGCCTGAAACAAAAACTTGGGATTACAATCCGAATTCTGCGCTAAGTAGTGATTGATTGATTGCTAATCGATACTTTGAAAGCGAAGGCTGGAGAAAATATTTCTTCAAGAAATATTCCATTAATTTTTATTTCAAATACAATATTGGAGAGCATTATGTTTAATTTGTTTTAAAAATAGTTGTTGAAATTGCATGTGTATTGATATTTCTGCTGACAACCTTGTCTGCAATCACGGCTATTTGGAATGATGAATAGTTTTTTTTTGCTAGCATTTTTTCTCTCTCTGTATATTGTTCTTCATTAAACTTTATATTTCCCAACATCTTTTTGCATCTTAGACCTTTTTGTATCTTGAATCTTTCTAAATATTCGACCCTCCTACATCTCTTTCATCCTCTAACATATTTCTCTGTATATTGTTACTCCCTGCTATATCCATCTTTTTCTTCCATCGTTTACTTCCTATAACATTATATCCTCCAATATATTCC
The DNA here is from genome assembly GCA_030710605.1 of Cordylochernes scorpioides. NCBI lineage: Eukaryota > Metazoa > Arthropoda > Arachnida > Pseudoscorpiones > Chernetidae > Cordylochernes > Cordylochernes scorpioides. The sequence continues at coordinate 75,867,897 of CP092867.1, forward strand.
TGTATCTTACATCTTTCTCAATCCTAAATATCTCCTATCTTAATCTCTCTCTTTCTCTCTCTGCAAAACACACACACTCTTATTTAATCTTTATATATTACTAGCGGACGTACCCGGCTTCCCCCAGGGTTTTACCCGAGTAAAGGTTTGTCTAACGAATCTCTCGATAAAGTGAACATTTTTTCCCGGTCCCTTTAAAAATACTCGATAAGTTTAATAAAATCAATATTAATTGGTTCCCTCGGTAATTGGAAGTTAAAGGAATAATATCTTGCCTTGGAATTGTATCATTATTCTTGTCTCAAATAAATTGCCGTGTCATCCTGAATTTTGTCTCTCCTAATTTTCTACATTACAAAATCATCGTATCATCATGATAATATTTAGAGCAGATTGTTGAATTATGACAGATAAATTAGAATATTTATCTTGATTATTTTTAGGCTAAAAGTTATTTCAAAAATTGTATTTGCTAGAAACCTTCCCAATACTATACTAAATAACTTTCCAAAGTTTCATGGCGTTCCAATGAGTGGTTTAGTCAGGCATAAAGGACAGACACACATACATTCATTTTATATATATATATAGAATAGATACTTTCCATGCATCTTATAATTCCCTATAATTTAAATATTTCTGCACACAGCGTAGCTGGTTAATTGGGAAAAACTACAATGAAATTTTAAAAGAATATATCATTAAGGTCATCAGGAAAGAATATACGTATATATCGATGGAATCACATATTCATATTTTTTTTCCTTCCATCTTCAAGGATCTTCATAAAGTACATATTCTGTGTCAGCGTTGAGACCTTCTCCAATAAGTAATATTTATTCATTGAATATCATTGTCTTCAACGCGCACAGTGTGACAACTCGATAAGAATGATAGCACTCCAGATAACAGGTTAAATTCCAATATTCTCCCAACAATGATATCCAAATTCTATTTGGCAAGTAGTGAACTCTACAACACAGTGTGACAACTCTGTGAGAATGTCAGCACTCCAGATAACAGGTTAAATTACAATGTTCTCCCAACAATGATGTATAAATTACATCTGTCAAGTAATGAACTCTTCCACATAGTGTGACAACTCTGTGAGAATGTCATCACTATAGATCACACAAGTAAAATCACGGTATTACAAAAATGATAAATAAAATGTGAATATAAATTTATATTTTAAATCCAATCATCATACTTTTTAAACAAAAACCTAGGTGACATAATTATCTAGATTATTGTTTCCTGACCTAAATTGTTGTTCCTGGACTATAGAGCATTCAGGTTAGTGATTATTAATGATTATAAAATGAGTGTTTACGCTACCAAAACGGAGTTGTTTACCCCTGATAAATTGGGATGAAGGAGACAGTCCGGACGCTCGTTTACCGTATCGTTAATTAATTAGCGATTAAAAATGTTTCCAAAAAGTAATTTAGACCTCTGCCGCCCGGCCGTGGTATGGCTGCGAATGGCATTGGCGTCCGTTATTAATGGCACGCTCATTATTCGCTGGAATCAAATGACCTTTTTATCATTACCAATTATTTTAGGCCTAAACAAACTTAATTAAGTCTCTTAATTAGCCCATCCTTATCAAAAACAACTTCAATAATCGATCTTTTAAACCAATTGGTATTGATCGGCTTTTTGTTTTTATTTAATGGAATTGGGCGTAAGTGAGCAATTTCTCGCTAGGTCACATCTCTCCCTGTAGCAGAGAATGCAGTTTACTCTGTATGGAGGGTTGTCCTTAAAGGTTTTTGCATGTATGTATTTATGGCATACGTTGTTTGGTATTGGTAGAGCATTCAAATGTTGTTTGTATGTAGGACCATTCATTATGAATTATTGGTAGCGAATTCATATATTGTTTGTATGTAGGACCATCATACGTTATGAGTTATTGGTAGAGAATTCATATGTTGTTTGTATGTAGGACCATCATACGTTATGAGTTATTGGTAGAGAATTCATATGTTGTTTGTATGTGGGACAATCATACGTTATGAGTTATTGGTAGAGAATTCATATGTTGTTTGTATGTGGGACCATCATACGTTATGAGTTATTGGTAAAGAATTCATACGTTGTTTGTATGTGGAACCATCATACGTTATGAGTTATTGGTAGAGAATTCATATGTTGTTTGTATGTAGGACCATCATACGTTATGAGTTATTGGTAGATAATTCATATGTTGTTTGTATTTTGACAATTAAATAATTTTTTTTGACCGCTGGTCAACAATTACTCACGAGGAGTCAAAAGGGCAAACAATGTACAATATGTTGTTTGTATGTGGGACCATCATACGTTATGAGTTATTGGTAGAGAATTCATATGTTGTTTGTATGTGGGACCATCATACGTTATGAGTTATTGGTAAAGAATTCATACGTTGTTTGTATGTGGGACCATCATACGTTATGAGTTATTGGTAGAGAATTCATACGTTGCTTGTATGTGGGACCATCATACGTTATGAGTTATTGGTAGAGAATTCATATGTTGTTTGTATGTGGGACCATCATACGTTATGAGTTATTGGTAGAGAATTCATATGTTGTTTGTATGTGGGACCATCATACGTTATGAGTTATTGGTAGAGAATTCATATGTTGCTTGTATGTGGGACCATCATACGTTATGAGTTATTGGTAGAGAATTCATATGTTGCTTGTATGTGGGACCATCATACGTTATGAGTTATTGGTAAAGAATTCATACGTTGTTTGTATGTGGGACCATCATACGTTATGAGTTATTGGTAGAGAATTCATACGTTGTTTGTATGTGGGACCATCATACGTTATGAGTTATTGGTAGAGAATTCATATGTTGTTTGTATGTGGGACCATTCATACGTTATGAGTTATTGGTAGAGAATTCATATGTTGTTTGTATGTGGGATCATCATACGTTATGAGTTATTGGTAGAGAATTAATATGTTGTTTGTATGTGGGACCATCATACGTTATGAGTTATTGGTAGAGAATTCATATGTTGTTTCTATGCTGTGGTTATCGATGACCGTCATAAGTTATTATTTGAATCAAATTTATTAAAATTGTACCAAGCTGGAATCTAAATTGTGTCGTACTCGTAATGAATCTGTATCAGAATCAAAGCCTAACTTGTACCAGAATTGGAACCGAGCATGTAATGACTTGTACCGAACATGTTTCAGGCGATCTATGAACCGAACCAGAGAGCTAGTAGAAGATGGATCATCCAAATATGTACCGTAATTAGAAGAAATACAGTGATTAGAGCAGCCTTTTCGAGCTCAAATTACAGCTTTTACAATCTCGGCTAAAGATTTATCGAAGATCAATGGCTCTATTACGTTGTTTCCCATCGCTGTACAATATCAACCCCGCAATTTATTCTTTAATTTCTTTTTCTTCAAATAAGTTAATTTGTTTAAATATGTTATTACGTATATCATATCATATATGGTTAAAACTTCTAATTATTATCTCTTTTATATAATTGCCATGTTTGACTTAGGTTCTCCTGCCCTTAGAGATTAGCAAAATCTCATCAAACTCTTCCTTGTGAAATAAATTAAAAGTTACGTTTATCGAGACGCGGAATAGACCGATTAGTCGAGGTGCATTCGACATCATAAAAGGATAATAAAACTTTTAGACTCATGCATTTTCCGAATAAAAATATAGATTTTAATCCTGTTAGTGTACTATAGAATAGAAAACGGTTATATTAACATCACAATATATATTTTAATTAACTATCAAAGTATTCTAGTGACTCGGAATCACCATTAGCCTTATCTCCTGAATGCTTGTTTGCATGACACGAACATATTTTACAAAATGGGAAACAACGCGATGAAATACATAGTTTCTAGTTTCTGTCATTCCATGTTGGCTCCATTCAAATTGTACAAGGGTAGTTTCATACTTTTCTGAATTTAGAGACAGATAGTGTGGCTAAAGCAAGTTGTTGTCACCATTATGCACTAGCATACTATAAACGCACACACGTCAAGTTTCTTACTAATTCATAGGTTTATTTTGATTTGAAAGCCATTTTAGTGAGTTATCCCACGTAATGGAGTGCTCAGTCGCCCATTCATTCTGCTAATCCATCACCTCAAGTACATCCTGTTCTTCAGCACAGTAACATACCGCTAAGTAACATGCCGAGCACATATTTGGGACTCATTTCACATCCTATCATATGGGATTACCTTGCGTTTCAGAAACTAGGGCTTCTCTCTGTTCACATCACATGCTATAATGTGAACCTACAGTAGGTTATCTAACGCTCTTAATATACCCACTCGCCGAAAAATTTTATATTAGAATTTTTAAATTTCCTCAAGACCTATAATACGGTCTATATAATACCATGTTTTTTAAATTAGATTTATACCTGTTTGGTAAATATTTGTACCAGACTTGCACCGGGCTTGTAAATAACTTGCCCTGTTTAATGGGGTTATATGGGACTTATACAGGATTTGTACCAATCTTATATCGGACTTGTACAGGATTTGTGCCAGGCTTACATCGGTCTTGTACAGAATTTGTACAATATTGCTGCCGTTTTTTACATACTTCAACCAGACTTGTACCGGACTCGTATCAGGCTTGTACCGGGTTTTTAGTGAACTTGTATCGGTCATGTGTGCACCTTACCTGTACAGACTCGTGCCGTTTTTCAAATAGTATTTGTACCGTAATTCTCATGGTTCCCTGAAATTTCTAGCTTTACGGGTAAAATCTAAAGCAATAGTTGTATCGATCTAGTAGATATCAAATAACAGATGAGTTAGGTTCTCCGAATGTTAACCACCTTTGTTTAGTGATTGGAGTATTTTTATTTGATTTTATAGAATTAACCTGATTGTGTTTTCTATATCAATATATAAAAAGGACCTATGATAAAATATATAATTTTATATATAAGCGTTTTTTACTCTATTGTAGCTGTCACTTTCTCAAATTAAAATTTTCCCTACAACACAAATCTAAGAAAATACTTAATTATTTATAATGAACATATTTTAAATACCCATGTGCAATCTTCTATATAAATTATAATTGTTTTGCTTGATTTTATATAATAAATTAAAGCAACGTGAAAAGCGACACAAATTTGAAATGCGTTAGTTTCTAAAATTATCTGAATTCTTTTCATAGAGAATATTCTATTAGTATTTATAAAGGAATCTTCTCAGGAGACTATTATATTCAATATTATTTGAAATTCTAACAATTAGAATTACTTTTATCAATTCGCGCCCTTAGTTATTTTAAATGACTAAATATCTCCCATTCATTTATATTTCTAATGATTTTGGTGTGAGAAGATTGATTAAAATTCCTTCATCAGATGAAAGGTTATCTCTCCTCAATATGGCGCTTCAATTATCGCCCAGACGAAATCCACAATTCACAGAACAGTCGACAAAAATATTCCGCAGCTTTTATTTCCAATAGTTTTCATCGATTTTTTTAGTGCGTCCGTATAAAAATGAATAATTCTTTTTTAGTATTTTAATAATAAACCTTTTTTAATCTTTTCGAAACTTGAAAACTAAAAAAAAAACTAATTAAATTTACATACAATTATAGACTTCTTTTTTATATATTAAAGAAACTCTCTCTCTCTGTGAATATATATTTTTTTCTAAATTAATTATCTGGAAACCTTGTGTTCTTTTATGACTTTATAAGTTTTCAAAGTTTAATAGTTTATTATTTTAAAAGTTTTTATACCTCCATAAAAATGCCCATAATTTCAAAACTATGGTAAAACTAAATTTATATTTGGAGAAAATTCCCTCTGATTTCAACGATTTATAGATTTGTTTTAGAAAAATAACAAAATTATACTTCTATAATTTAACTTTCAAATCTTTTTTGAATATATAAATATATATATAATAACTGTTTGAAAGTAAATATATAAAATATATATTTTGTGTCCTTATTTGTGCGTATGTGGTGAGTTTGTATGTAGCGTATTTGTGTTGTGTTTAGGGAGTGTATTTTGTGAATTCATGTGGCGTGTATGTTGTGAAAATGTGTGGTGGGTATAAGGTGTGTTTATGAAGAAGGGTGCATATTGTGTGGTATATATGGATATTGTGTGTGGGTGCAGTGAGTGTGGGTTGATTGTATGTGGCGAATATATGCGATGAGTGTGTATGGGTGTGTATATGGTATGTATATTCTGTGTAAATAGTATGCATACGTGTTTATGCGGTGATTATTTGTAGTAAGTGTATGTGGTTTGTGTGTATTTTGCGAGTAAGTGTGGTGTGTATATGTTGTTTTTATATGCCTGTTTTGTGCGTAGCGTGTATAATATCAGTTGTATAGGTGGTGAGTGTGTGTATGTATATCTGTGTGCGATGTGTGCTATGTAAATATGTATTCTATATACATAGTCCTATCACCAGATTTATCTAATATCCAATTATATTTGAGGTAATGCAGTGGTATATGTAGCAATACACGCTGTATGAATATAATATTGTAACATTGTAATAGATTACTAGGCAGAACAATAATAAAGCAGAAGATATTTAAGACATCAGCACGACTAGGCAACTACAATTAAAGCTAACAAATTATTTACAGCTAGAAAAATTTAACAACAAAGCTATAAAACATATATGAAGATTTCATATATAGTTACATTATACTGTGTATTTTCATTGATTAAATAATATTAAAATGAAGTCATAAAAGTATTTATTCGCCACATAGCCCTCCTCATAAAGAGCATCGACCCGATGCTCAGCAGAAGCCTTATGTCTTCAGTCTCAGAGCTCGAGACCGAGTAATAGGGCCAGAGATCACTTCAAGTGTCGGGGATGGTCGTTGGGACGTCTTCTTCATGGGAGCTTGATGAGTCGTTTTCTGGTCCACTTCTAGGTGGTTCTCCAAGTCTTCTGGGTCTAAATAAGGCTTCACCCTACAAACATGGACTATGTCTGTAGTTTAGCGTTAGCCTTGCTGGTTCCCAAATGTCTCCACCTCGTAAGTCACATTGGAAATTTTTCGAGTGATTTTATATGGGACGAAGTAACGTCGCGTTAATTTTACGGAATATCCCACCTTGCGGAAAGGAATAAAGATCCAGACTAGGTCTCCCGGCTGGTACATTATGTTCCTGTGGTGAGCGTCATAACGAAGTTTATTACTTTCCTGAGACCTTTTGGCGTGAATATGTTCCAGTTGTCGTACTTCTTCGGCTCTGACCCTAGAGTTTGGATTTATCGTTATCTCCTGGCACTAACTTGGAGAATAACACGTCCAGTGGATTCTCGGCTTCACTTACGTGTACAAGGAAAAATGGAGTGAACCCAGTAGATTATTGTTTTGCTGTGTTGTATGCAAATGTGACGAATGAAAGGATCTTGTCCCAATCTTTCTGGTTGACATCAACATACATAGACAGCATATCTGCTATGGTCTTATTCACCCTCTCCGTGAGCCCATTTGTCTGGGGATGGCAGGCAGTCGTCTTCGATGGGTTATTCTTCACTGGTTGGTCAGATCAATTATCCTTGAAGATGTAAAGTTCCTTCCTCTATCCGTGATTAATTCTATCGGCGCGCCGTGCTTTAAGATGACATTTTCAATGAAGAATTTAGAAACTTCCATGAATTCACTTGTGGGTAGGGCTTTAGTTATCGCATATTTCGTTAGGTAGTCCGTGCATAAATTAATCCAACGGTTGCCACATTCTGATGTTATAAATCTCCCCAGGAGACCCATTCCTATCCTTTTCGAAGCAACTTTAGTAATGGGTATTGACTGTAAGTGCCCTGAGGGGTGTTGAGGCGACGTTTAC
>CP092867.1:75875845-76119400 GCA_030710605.1 Cordylochernes scorpioides
GATCACCCTGTATTATGGCATTTAAAAATAAATTTAAAAAGGGGTAAAAATGCAAATTTTGTAAATAAAACATATTTTGATACGAGATTAAATAAGAAAATAACATATCAAAAGTTAGGGAATTTTTAAATATAAATGTGAAGCTATAGGGTATTGTGGTCATATGAAAAGCAATAGAGAATTTTGAACATATTGAAAAAGAAATATTGAAAAATATGAAAAAAAAACATTAAAGTTTAGCTATTTTTTTAATAAAGACATTGAATGTGAGAAATATGTTAATTTGTTGTTGTTGTTGTCCTCCCAGCCGACTGTTTTACATTTAGAAATATAAAAACGATAAGGTGCAAATGCTTTAATTGCAAATGTTTTTAAAATAAAATATAGAATGAAATATATCTAGAAGAGAGAACTAATGATACAAATAAATAAAAGGTTTAAAATAATTAAAAGGTGTGGCTCTATTCAAAAGGAAAAACAGCTATGGCAAAATTGGTATCTAAAATCAATTTGAAAAAGGAGTATCTACTTATATATTTGCCTTATTCTGTCTGTTTGTCTGTTTGTCTGAAGCTCACGGATAGAATGCGCGCTCATTGGCTGCAAGGGAACACGTGTCCTCCCTGCCCCCCTCTAGACAACCCTGTTATTCAAAAACCATACATCCAATCGCCATGAAATTCTGGGATATTATTAGGTATATCCCCGGAAAGGTTTTCGAAAAATAATTTCTTGAATATCTTGAATATCCTTAGAGTTATTTGCAGAATTGTAGATATAACTCGCAAGCAGCGCCGCCAGACGGTGATAGGCTTAAGCTTGCTGCTCCACCCCTGTTGACCTTGGGTCGTCGTGTGAATCACAGCATGATGCAACAAAAAACACTCTCTCTGGGGATTGCGGCGTCAACAACCTGTAAGTTTGTGCCTCTCTCATAAACCTGTCTATACAGACCACCCTGTCTATAGCGACCACTCTAGACAACCCTGTTATCAGCTGTGTGATACATCCACCTGTCTATACAGACCACCCTGTTAATAGCGACCACCCAAGTCAACGTTTTTAGAATATATTCGCACTCGGGTAAACCCCGGGCGTTGCCCGGGCCATTCGTCTAGTATAACTATAATAGGCGATTTAAAACTATTGTAAATCATGGATAAGGATTAAAAAGTTAAAAAGGGATAAATAAGTAAAAGGTAGACACAAAGTACCTTGAAAAGGAGGGTTATGGCTGGAGTGGAATTTCCGGGAGATGACTGACGCAGGGCGGAAGATGCGATGGCTGGAGTTGGAAGGGAGAAGACTGGTGTTGCATGGGAAAAGGCTGCTTGTTGCGGGTGATGGTTGAAGTTATCCTGAGTTGTCTGGAGTCAACTGGAGATGGCCGCTGGAGATGACCATGGCTTGAAGCTATGACTTTGAATGAATTAGGCTATCACGTTGAAGAAATCTTTGTTTAAAGTATTTGTATTTTTGAAATTGAATAATTTTGCCTTTGAAATTTTGAACGAACAGGTAAATATCCTGTCGACTTATATTATATTAATTTAAAAAAATGTTTTTTGAGTTTCTGCTTGATATTTTGGATCATGTTGAGGATTATTGTAATGGTGATGCAGTCGTGGCTAAATTTCTTGAAAGAATAATAATAAAATGGTCTTGATCAGATATTGCTTTATTGAGCTGAGAAATGTATTCATATTAAAAACATAATTTTGTACAAGTACAGCCTGGCTTAAGGCGTAAGAATAAAAAATATGAAAAACAAAAGAATATTTACATAATTACATATGGTTTGAGCCGACCAGCGGGGAAGAACAACAACAATGATTATTTATAAAGAAGGCGTGACCTCTGGCGGTCGATTAAAACAGAGTATATTATATCAATGAAATTATAACTTTAAATAAAATAACATTTTAACATATAACATTTTTAAATAAAATATTTCAATATAACATATATATATATATATATTTATATATTAAAAATAAAGAAGGCATCTCCTGACCACGAACACATGTGATTTTTAGATGGCAGAGCGCCATCTAGTGGAGCAAAAATGAACTAAACGTTTATTTAGCTTACTCCGTGATATTTGGCCAACCTAATTTCTTGATAAATCAAGAAAAGTCATCCACGAACGCGTTTCGCGCTGTTGGCGCTCGTCAGCGTGGAGTAGGCTGTAACCACTGCGACCAAAAATATTTTTTGGTCCCAGAAGCTTCTTGAGAAATCAATAAATGGGTATTTAAGGCCAAATTTGCGTAAAGAAGCTTAACACATGAAAAAACAATAGAAAAATAAAAGATAAGTGAGTCAGGTGTTGATATTAAAAATAAAGAAGGCATCTCCTAACCACGAGCACATGTGCTTTTTAGATGGCAGAGCGCCATCTAGTGGAGCAAAAATAAACTAAACGTGCCATCTAAAAAGCACATGTGCTCGTGGTCAGGAGATGCCTTCTTTATTCTTAATAATAACACCTGACCCACTTATCTTTTATTTTTCTTTTGTTTTTTTTTCATATATATATACAAGGTGCGTTTATTAATTTGCAGGACTGCTCTGTATCTTTGAAAAAATAAAACAAATAAAAACTAATTTAATATTTTTCAAAATATGTGCCCCTCCTGTATCAATACACCTGTACCATCTTTTTTTCCAATTGTCGAAGCAGGAGATAAAATCACTTTTTGAGAGGTTCCCCAAGGTTGCCTTCGATTCAGCTTGTATCATATCAACGTTGTCAAATTTCCTTCCTTTTAACTTCATTTTCAATTTTGGATAGAGGTAAAATTCATTGGGGGCTGTGTCGGGGGAATAGGGTGGATGAGGGATCTGTATGGTTGGATGTTTGGCCAAGAACTGCAAAACAACATGGGCTGTGTGCGGCCGCGCATTATCGACGTGAAGTACCATTCATTGTTTTGCCATCTTTCAGGTCTTTTAAGGCGCACTGCCTCCCTTAAGCGCCTCATTATCCTCAAATATACCTCTTGATTAATTGTACGTCCGAAAGGAATAAATTCATGGTGAACCAAACCATTAATATAAAAAAATGTAACAAGCAATGACTTGACTTTGTATTTTGTAAATCTTGCCTTTTTGGGTTTCGGTTCCCCTCTTTCAATCCATTGGCTGGATTGACGTTTGGTTTCTGGGTCATACTGATACACCCATGTCTCATTCCCGGTAATGATTTTTTGCATCCATTCTGGATCGGTCCGAGTCATTTCAACCATGTTTTTGCAGACATCCATTCTAACCTCCTTTTGTTCCTCTGTTAGAATCCGGGAACAAATTTTGAAGACGTTCGGATCATGTCTAAATCTTTTGTTACTATTTGATGACACATTCCTACAGATAGTCCAGTCTCTGAAGATAAGTCTGTAATAGAAATTATTCTGTTAAATTTAATTAATTCCTTTATTTTGAGCTTGTTTTCCTCGCAACGTAATGATCTTGGACGCCCAGTATGCTGATCATCGTTTACCTTTTCCCGACCTTTTAGGAAGCGTGAAAACCATTCAAAATTTCTTGAACGGGATAAAGCTGCATCGCCAAAAACTTCTTTAATCAATTCATGCGTCTCAGTAGCACTTTTTTTCAATTTAAAACAAAACTTAATGCAGATTCCTCTGCTTTTCGAAAATGGCCATTTCAAAATTAGAAATGCGAACCTTACAAGGAAGTTTTGTTCTATTTTTAGATCGGCGCGTGCGCCCCGAGACTCGTGCTTTCAGTCAGGTGTGGTCGAATGTCCAATATTTAACTCTGTATAAAGATTTTTCTTTGGTTTTTTATTTATTTTATTTTTTAACCGGTCCTGGAAATTAATGAACGCACCTTATATATATGTAAAGAAAAGAAAAAAGGCATCTCCTTATCGCGCAACTAAAAGTTGCTGACAGCTTGCGCCATTTAGCGGAATAAATATAAACTATTGATTGAATTTTTAATTATTCTAGAATAGGCCAAATACCCATTCTTGATTAATCAAGAAAAGCTAGCCACGTACGCGTTTCAGGCTGCTGTTGGCCCTCGTCAGCGTGGTGCAAGCTGTACTTCAACGACCAAAAACCTAGTCATCCAGGCATCCTGAAAAATCATTAAACGGGTAGTTAAGGCCTGAATTGCGTGAGAACGCGAAACAATGTGAAAATAATAGTACAAATGTGATAATGTGTAAACTATCTTTTGGAGAGGGGTTTTACTACGGCATGTTTATGGTGGTTGAGACCGGATGAGTGGAAGTTCAGGTAGCCCCTGTGTGGGTTAGTTTGTGATATACTCTCGTGGCATTTTATTTTGGATGCCAGTTGGCTGTATGTCAAAAATGAATCCATTATTTTCTTTCGCCTCATATAGGTAATTTTAGAAAAACATTAACTATAGTGATGCTTAATATTAGTTTCAGTATTTGACACAATATTGAAATCATTGAAATCGTCATAAAAATATCAGTTTTCTGTAAGGTAATTAGAAAAAGATGGATATCTAAAATATGTTCTATAATACAGCTTGGAATGAATTGAATATGTGTTTTAAATTAATATTTTAATCGAAGAGTAACTTCACTATCCGTGTTGCAATACAGAAACATTAAGAGGAGCTTTATCATCAGAACCCTCTAAATGATTTCATCAATTTAATCTCTCATTCCGTTCTAGAATTTATTTGATTTCGGCTAACACATAGAAGGTATGTTGGTTAGAAATTGTAAAAATTATAAAAAGGCGTTAAGAACAATATGAAAACATTAGCCAATACATGGTTCGGGTGCAATGCTCTTCTATCAATACTCCACAAGTATGTTAGACATCTATTGAGCGTAATACGTATTTTAAGGCTGGAAAAGAGTTTATCACTCAAGATTCAATAATCATTTTTTATTATAACATAGAGACGTCCGATTTTTAAAAATATTATTTAATAATTATTCATTTGAAATATTTTAAAATAAAACATATTTTCAATGTTTATTTGAAGATGAGGTGTTAGAGAAGGAATATTTTAATAATTATCTATAGAAAAATACGTTTATAATTTTAGGTTACCTCCAGTTTCACCAACATTAATCCTAGAGCTCTACATATAGAATAGATAATGGTCCAGCGGCCTCCTATAGATTGTCACTTTATTAAGAATCGGAGCTAAGTAAAGGCAGAGTCTCCTTACTTTATTGGGGTAAGTATATTAGCGGCGTGTTCCCTCCGGCACTTTATACATTATTTATTGCCTTCACTTGCCCTGATATATATAAATATATAGCACTACACCTACCTCTGTAGGGTATATGGCATATCTACCTACCTCTGTCCGGGATAGGGTACCACTACCTACCTCTGTCGGTGATAGGGTACTTCTACCTACCTTAGTCAGGGATAGGGTACCTCTACCTACCTCTGTCAGGGATAGGGCACCTCTACCTACCTCTGTCAGAAATAGGTTACCTCTACCAACCTTGGTGAGGGATGGCTACTTCTACCTACCTCTGTCAGGGATAGAGAACACTACCTAACTCTGTCTGGGATAGGACAATACTATCACCTTTTTCGAGGATGGAATACTACTACATACCTCTGTCAGGGATAGGGTACCTCTAGGTACTTCTGTCAGGGATAGGGTACCTCTAGGTACCTCTGTCAGGGATAGGGTACCTCTGCCAACCTTGGTGAGGGATGCCTACTTCTACCTACCTCTGTCAGGGATAGAGAACACTACCTAAATCTGTCTGGGATAGGACAATACTATCACCTTTTTCGAGGATGGAATACTACTACATACCTCTGTCAGGGATAGGGTACCTCTAGGTACTTCTGTCAGGGATAGGGTACCTCTAGGTACCTCTGTCAGGGATAGGGTACCTCTGCCAACCTTGGTGAGGGATGGCTACTTCTACCTACCTCTGTCAGGGATAGAGAACACTACCTAACTCTGTCTGGGATAGGACAATACTATCACCTTTTTCGAGGATGGAATACTACTACATACCTCTGTCAGGGATAGGGTACCTCTAGGTACTTCTGTCAGGGATAGGGTACCTCTAGGTACCTCTGTCAGGGATAGGGTACCTCTGCCAACCTTGGTGAGGGATGCCTACTTCTACCTACCTCTGTCAGGGATAGAGAACACTACCTAAATCTGTCTGGGATAGGACAATACTATCACCTTTTTCGAGGATGGAATACTACTACATACCTCTGTCAGGGATAGGGTACCTCTAGGTACTTCTGTCAGGGATAGGGTACCTCTAGGTACCTCTGTCAGGGATAGGGTACCTCTGCCAACCTTGGTGAGGGATGGCTACTTCTACCTACCTCTGTCAGGGATAGAGAACACTACCTAACTCTGTCTGGGATAGGACAATACTATCACCTTTTTCGAGGATGGAATACTACTACATACCTCTGTCAGGGATAGGGTACCTCTAGGTACTTCTGTCAGGGATAGGGTACCTCTAGGTACCTCTGTCAGGGATAGGGTACCTCTGCCAACCTTGGTGAGGGATGCCTACTTCTACCTACCTCTGTCAGGGATAGAGAACACTACCTAAATCTGTCTGGGATAGGACAATACTATCACCTTTTTCGAGGATGGAATATTACTACATACCTCTGTCAGGGATAGGGTACCTCTAGGTACCTCTGTCAGGGATAGGATATCTCTTCATATCTTTGTCGAGAATAGGGTACTCTACCTAGCTCATTCAGGAATAGGGTACCTCTACATACCTCTGTCAGGGATATCGCAATCCTATCAACCTCTTTTAGGGATGAATTTCTCTTACCTACCTCTATCAAGGATAAGATATCTCTACCTGCCTCTGCCAGGGATAGGGAATTTCCACCTACTTCTTTCAGGGAAATGGTACCACTACCTACCTCTGTCAGGTAAGGGTGATAGGGTATCTCTTCATACCTTTGTCGAGAATAGGATACTCTACCTAAATCTGTCAGGGATAGGGTACCTCTACCTACCTCTGTCGAGAATGGGTATTCTACATAACTTTGTCAGGGATAGGGTATTTCTACCTAACTTGGTCAGGAATAGGGTGCCTCTACCTACCTCTGTCAGGGATCGGGTTCCTCTATCTACCTCTGTCAGGGATAGGGTACTTCAACCTACATTGGTTAGGGATAGGGTACCTCTCCCTACCTTTGTCAAGGAGAGGGCACCTTTACCTACCTCTGTCAGATATAGGGCACCTCTACTTACCTCTTTCGGGATAGGGTATCTCTACCTACCTCTGTCAGAGATAGGGTACCTCTACCTACCTATGTCAGGGATTGGGCACCACTACCTACCTCTGTTAGGGATAGGGCACCTCTAACTACCCCTGTCAGGGTTAGGTTACCTCTACCTACCTCTTTCATGGATAGGGTACCTCTACCTACCTTGGTCAGGGATAGGGCACCTCTACCTGCCTCTGTCAGGGATATGATACCTCTAGCTACCTCTATCGGGATAGGGTACCTCTACTTGCTTCTGCCAGTTTTAGGGAATTTCTACCTTTTTTTTCTGGGATATAGTACCTCTTCCTACCTCTGTCAGGGATAGGGTATCTCTTAATATCCTTTTCGAGAAGAGAGTACTCTACCTACCTCTGTAGGGTATATGGAATATCCACCTACCTCTATCATGGATAGGGTATTTGTACCTACCTCTGTCAGGGATAGGGCACCTGTACCTACCTCTGTCGGAGATAAGGTACTTTTTCCCACCTCTGTCAGGGTTGAGGTACTTTTACCTAACTCTCTTGGGGATAGGCTACTTCTACGTGCCTCTGTCAGGGATAGGGCACACCCTACCTACCTCTGTCTGTGATGGGACACTCCTATCAACCTTTTTCAGGGATGGAATACTCTTACCTACCTCTGTCAGGGATAGGGTACCTCTACATACCTCTGTCAGGGATATCGCACTCCTATCAACTTCTTTTAGGGATGGAATTCTCTTACCTACCTCTATCAGGGATAGGTTATATCTACCTGCCGCTGCCATGGATAGGGAACTTCTACCTACTTCTGTCAGGGATAGGGTACCTCTACCTACCTCTGTCAGGGATAGGGTATCTCTTCATACCTTTTTCGAGAATAGTGTAATCTACCTGACTCTGTCAGGGATAGGATACCTCTACCTACCTCGGTCAGGAATAGGGTATTACTACATACCTTTGTCAGGTATAGGGTACTTCTACCTACTTTGGTCAGGGATAGGGTGCCTCTACCTACCTCTGTCAAAGATACGGCACCTCTTCCTACCTCTGGCAGGGATAGGTTACCACTACCTACCTCTGTCAGGGATAGGACACCTCTACCTCCCTCTGTCAGGGATAGGGTTCCTCTATCTACCTCTGTCAGGGATAGGGTACTTCAACCTATCTTGGTCAGGGATAGTGTACCTCTACCTACCTTTGTCAGGGATAGGACACCGCTACATACCTCTGTCAGGGATAAGGTATCCCTGAATACGTCTGTCAGGGATAGGGCACCTCTACCTACCTCTGTCAAGGATAAGGTATCTCTACCTACGTCTGTCAGGGATAGGGCACCTCTACCTACCTCTTTCAGGGATAGGTTACCTCTACCTACCTCTGTCAGGGATAGGGTACCTCTACCTGCTTCAGCCAGTATTAGGGAACTTCTACCTATTTATTTTCAGGAATATAGTACCACTTCCTACCTCTGTAAGGGATAGGGTATCTCTTAATACCTTTGTCGAGAATAGGGTACTCTACCTACCTCTGTAGGGTATATGGAATATCTACCTACCTCTATCATGGATAGGGTATTCGTACCTACTTCTGTCAGGTATAGGGCACCTCTACCTACCTCTGTCGGAGATAGGGTACTTCTTCCCACCTCTGTCAGGGATAGGGTACTTTTACCTAACTCTCTTGGGGATAGGCTACTCTACCTACCTCTGTCAGGAAAAGGGCACACCCTACCTACCTCTTTCTGGGATGGGACACTCCAAACTAACCTTTTTCAAGGATGGAATACTCTTACCCACCTCTGTCAGGGATAGGGTACCTCTACCGACCTCTGTCGGGGATAGGTTATCTCTTCATACATTTTTCGAGAATAGGGTACTCTACCTAACTCTTTCAGGGATATAATACCTCTACCTACCTCTGTCAGGGATATCGCACTCCTATCAACCTCTTTTAGGGATGATATTCTCTTACCTACCTCTATCAGATATAGGATATCTCTACCTACTTCTGTAAGGTATAGGGTACCTCTACCTAACTCTGTCAGGGATAGGGTATCTTTTCATACCTTTTTCGAGAATAGTGTACTCTACCTAAGTCTGTCAGGGATAGGATAGCTCTACCTACCTCTGTCAGGAATAGGGTATTTCTACATACCTTTGTGTAAGAGAATCATAGGCTGGATCTCAGAAAGTATGTTTAATTAACAATTATATTATATTAAGATGACAAGGAACAAAGAGAGTCAAACAAAAGTCAAGCGTAGGGGAAGAGAACAAAGCAAACTGAAACTTATATATACAGGTACGGCCGGAGCGGCGCCAGGTCACGTGATGTCTGGGGGAAGTGGCCGTTGCTAAGCAACAGCCGACGTGCAAGTTACTCCTCCAACACTCCCACCTAACAAGCACTTTGTTGTTTCAAACAGTCCAAGTTGGCTTCTTAGTCTTCTATACCTTGCTGGAGGTAGAGCTTTCGTAAATATGTCTGCAGCTTGATCATTGGAGAAGACATAAAGAGAGTCAATTGCATGTTTTTGAAAATTATCTCTGATAAAGTGATACGAAATATCAATATGTTTAGTTATTTTGTGGTATTCTGGGTTGTGAACAAGTCTTATGCAGCTTTGATTGTCGCAAAAAAATTGTTATAGGCTTTACTTGTTCTTGATGTAGCTCGCGTAGATGTTGTCTCAGCCAAATTGCTTCTTTCGTCGCTTCGGAAGCAGCAATATATTCAGATTCTGTTGTTGACAGAGACACACAATTCTGTTTTTGACTGCACCAAGAAATAGGTTCATTATTCAACATGAACACATATCTGGTGGTTGATTTTCTTGTGTCTAGGTTTCCAGCAAAATCAGCATCGTAAAAACCTATTAGAGATGTAGTGCGGGAACTCCCACCAAAACAAATACCGATGTGTTTCGTAGCTTTTAAGCATCTAAATATTTTCTTTACTGCGGTCCAATGTGAAGGTCCTGGGTTGTTCAAAAATTGGCTAACCCTGCTGACTGCGTAGGCAATATCAGGTCTAATTCCATTCATGAGGTACATTAAACTACCAATTGTCTGTCTGTATATAATCTTGGTCATTTCTTCAATTTCCTGATTATCCTTTGGGCACATCTCTTTTGTTAGTTTTGAGTAAGGATCAGAAGGTACAGATTGTAACTTAATTTCAAGAAGGTTGTAATGTTCAAGTGTTCTTTCAATGTATGAGGCTTGATGTAGAAATAACATTTTATTTGATCCATCTGCATTTTGCTTTATTTTGTATACCCACTTGCATGCAATAGCTTTTCTGTCTGATGGTAGTGTCACATAAGTCCATGTTTGATTTTTCATCAAGGAATTGAATTCATCGTCCATAGCTAGTTTCTACTTTTTTGAGCTTTGTCCTACAATTGCATCTTCATAGTTCAATGGTTCTTGGTCATGGACATAACAAGCATATTAAATAGCTCTTGTACAGTTGGTTGATGATTGTTTCTTTTCTCTGATTCTATTCCTGAGAGGGTATCGACATGATTCTTCTGGTTTGGAACTGGTATTTGTGCTATCAACACTTTCTTCACTATATATAATTACCTGCTCTTGTTGGTTATCCTGAATATTTTCTGATGTGTTAGCTTCAGTAAATATTACATCTCTGCTTATGATAATTTTTCTAGCAATAGGATCCCACATTCTATAATTTTTGTTAGTTTCAGTATATCCAACAAAAAATGTACGAATACTCTTTTTGTGTAATTTCTTTCTGTTATCTTTTGGTATAGGCACATAAGCGTTACATCCAAAAGTTTTCAAATGTAAGATGGAGGGTTTTCTCTTGTACCATATTTCATAAGGTGTAGAATTTCCCAATACTTTAGTAGTACATCTATTTAAGAGATAGACTGCTGTGTTTACGGCTTCAGCCCACAGTTCGAGCGGCATTTTTCTTCCATGTAACAAGCATCTAGCTGATTCAACTATTGTTCTGTTATCTCTTTCAGAAATTCCATTCTGTTCTGGGGCATATGGAGCAGTGAGTTCATGAACAATTCCTAGAGATTTTAGATAATCAGAAAAATTCTTATTTAAGAATTCTGTGCCATTATCTGTTCTGAATCTTTTTATTTTATTTCCAGTTTCAGTCCTAACTCTTTTTACAAATTCTTTAAATTTCTCAAGTACATCTGATTTATGCCTAATGAAGTACGCCACTCTAAATCTTGAAAAATCATCCTTGAATGATACAAAATATAATGATCCACCTGGTGATCTTTTACTCATTGGTCCACAAACATCTGAATAGATCAGCTCTCCTGGATAGGTCGAATTTGGACTTGTTGATGCGTGAAAAACTTTTCTATTTAGTTTTCCATAGATGCATGCTTCACATAGTAAAGAATCAGGCTTTTCTCTAATTTTAATGTCTTCTTCAAAAACATTATTTTCAAACATTTGGGTTAATTTTATAGGATTTACATGACCCATTCTTTGATGCCATATATCTAGACTTAACTGAGCAACATGAGTTTGTGAAGATTGCTTTGCTTTAATAAAAATTCTATAAAGATTTGAATTGTCCTTTATTCCAGTAACTAGCACTTTCAAATTTTTTGTCAATTTTATCTGATTTCCTTTACAAATGAGCTTCAAACCATGTTTTGTTGCAGTAGATATTGAAAAAAAGATTGGTTTCCAATTCGGGTATATAGAGAACATCCAAAAGAGTTACATTAATTTCCTGACTATCAACATAAGAGAGAAAATCAATATCTCACTTACCTTTTGCATAGATCTTCTTTCCATCTCCAAGGCACACAGGATGAACACCTTCTGGTATTTCTTCGAAGGTAGAGAACCATTCTCTTCTGAAAGTCATGTGATCCGTTGCTCCAGAATCTGCAATCCAGGAATCTTTTGTTTCAGCTAGGAAGACACTTGTCTCAGCTGAAAAAGCACAGCTATCATCTCTGGCTGAAGAACTTGGCTGTTGTCCTTTTTGCTCTTCCTTTCTTTTATAGCATTCTTTCCACCAATGTCCTTTCTTCTTGCAATATCCACAGTGTGTGTTCTTCTTTTTATCTTTAATGGATTGTTGATGCTGCTGTTGTTTGTTGGAAGCTTTTGAATTTCTGTTGAACTTTGAAAAGGTCATCAAGGCATTATCTGGTTTAAAATTTCCTGAAGAATCCCAATGATCCTGTAAGCTTTCTTCTTTCAGTAATCTTGCCGTCAAGTTTTCTATAGTATTTTCTTCTGATGATACTGAATCCCACGCTGTTATGAAATTCTTGTATTTATCAGGCAAGCTGCAAATTATCTTTGTAATTAGGGCAACATCAGAGATTGGCTCACCTAGATCTTTCATTTGTTTTGCCTAAGTTTCAACTTTGGAAATGTGAGAAGCAATGTTATCATTTGGATTCATTTTATATCTCGAAAAATCTTTGTTGCAGCAAATATTTGTTTGTTTCAGATTTCAGTTCATATATTGTTGATAATTTCTTCCACATTTCTGCTGAAGTCTGGCAATTAACAATCTGTTGAAGATATTTAAACTCGAGAGCAGTAGTGATCAGCATTTTGGATTTTGCATCTTTCTTTTTCCATTCAGAGAATTTTGCAATATCCTCTATTTCAGGTTTTACTTCAGAGCCATCAGTTATACTGAGAAGACCTTTTGCTTCTAGAATAATCTTCATTTGAAATTTCCATAGATGAAAATTATCGCCGTTGAATTTCTGAATTTGTGGAAGTTCAGTTGTCATCTTGAGCAAGCAAACGAATTTCAGCTTAGATAAACAAAGATATTTGATACCAACCAAGCTCTGCTGCCATGTAAGAGAATCAGAGGCTGGATCTCAGAAAATATGTTTAATTAACAATAATATTATATTAAGATGACAAGGAATTAAGAGAGTCAAACAAAAGTCAAGCGTAGGGGCAGAGAACAAAGCAAACTGAAACTTATATATACAGGTACGGCCGGAGCGGCGCCAGGTCACGTGATGTCTGGGGGAAGTGGCCGCTGCTAAGCAACAGCCGACGTGCGAGTTACTCCTCCAACACTTTGTCAGGGATAGGGTACTTCTACCTAACTCTTTCAGGGATAGGGTACCTCTACATACCTCTGTCAGGGATATCGCACTCCTATCAACCTCTTTTAGAAATGGAATTCTCTTACCTACCTCTACCTACCTCTGTCAGGGATAGGGTATCTCTTCATACCTTTTTAGAGAATAGTGTACCCTACCTAACTCTGTTAGGAATACGATACCTCTACCTACCTCTGTCAGGAATAGGTTATTCCTTAATATCTTTGTCAGGAATAGGGTACTTCTACCTACCTTGCTCAATGATAGGGCACCTCTACCTACCTCTATCAGGGATAGGGTTCCTTTATCTAACTCTGTCAGGGATAGGGTATTTCAATATACCTTAGTCAGGGATAGGGTACCTCTACCTACCTTTGTCAGGGATAGGGCACCTCTACCTACCTCTGTCATTTATAGGGCACCTCTACTTACCTCTGTCACGGATAGAGTATATCTACCTACCTCTGTCAGAGATAGGGTACCTCTACCTACCTCTGTCAGGGATAGGGCACCTCTACCTACCTCAGTCAGGGATAGGGTACCACTACTTTCTTCTGTCAGGGATAGGGCACCACTACCTAAGCCTGTGAGGGATAGGTTACCTCTACCTACCTCTGTCAGAGATAGGGCACCTCTACCTGCCTCTGTCAGGGATGGAATACTCTTACTTACCTCTTTCAGGGATAGGGTACCTCTACCTACCTCTGTCAGGGATATCGCACTCCTATCAACCTCTTTTAGGGATGATATTCTCTTACCTACCTTTATCAGAGATAGGATATCTCTAACTGCCTCTGCCAGGGTTAGGGAACTTCTACCTAACTCTTACACAGATAGGGTACTTCTACATATCTCTGTCAGGGATATCTCACTCCTATCAACCTCTTTTAGGGAAGGAATTATCTTACCTACGTCTATTAGGGATAGGATATCTCTACCTACTTTGGTCAGGGATAGGTCACCTCTACCTACCTCTGTCAGGGATAGGGTAAAACTACCTACCTCTGTCAGGGATGGGGCACCTCTACCTCCCTCTGTCAGGAATAGGGTTCCTCTATCTACCTATTTCAGAGTTAGGGTACTTCAACCTTCCTTGGTCATGGATAAGGTATCCCTACCTACGTCTGTCAGGGATAGTGTACCACTACCTACCTCTAACAGGGATAGGGCACTCTACCTACCTCTGTCAGGGATAGTAACCTCTACCTACCTCTGTCAGATTTAAGGAAATTCTACCTAGCTTGGTCAGGGATAGGGTAGCGCTACTTACCTTTGTCAGGGATAGAGCACAACTACCTGCCTCTGTCAGGGATGGGATACCTCTACCTACCTCTATCAGAGTTAGGGTACCTCTACCTGCTTCTGCCTGTGTTAAGGAAATACCACATACTTATTTTAGAGATATGGTACCTCCTCCTACCTCTGTCAAGGATAGGGCACCTCTACCTACCTTTGTCGGAGATAGGGTATTTTCTACATACTTTTGTCAGGGATAGGGTTCTATCTACCTTCCTTGGTCATGAATGGGTACCTCTACCTACCTTTGTCAGGGATAGGGCACCTCTACCTACCTCTGTCAGGGATAGGGCACCTCTACCTGCCTCTGTCAGGGATGGGATACCTCTACCTACCTCTATCAGAGATAGGGTGCCTCTCCCTGCTTCTGCAAGTGTTAGGGAACTTCTTCCTACTCATTTCAGATATATAGTACCTTCTCCTACCTCTGTCAGGAATAGGGTATCTCTTAATACCTTTGTCGAGAATAGGGTACTCTACCTACCTCTGTAGGGTATATGGCATAAATACCTACCTCTATAATGGATAAGGTATTTGTATCTACCTCTGTCAGGGATAGAGCACCTCTACCTACCTCTGTCGGAGATCGGGTACTTCTTCCCATCTCTCTCAGGGATAGGGTACTTTTACCTAACTCTCTTAGGGATAGGCTACTTCTACATACCACTGTCAGGGATAGGGTACACTACCTACCTCATTAGGGTATATGGCAAATCTACCTACCTCTGTCAGGGATAGGGCACACTACCTACCCTCTGTCAGGGATTGGACACTCCTATCAACCTTTTTAGGGATGCAATACTCTTCCCTACCTTTATCAAGGATAGGGTACCCCTACCTGCCTCTGCCAGAGATGGGGAACTTCTACCCTACTTCTTTCAGGGATATGGTACCTCTACCTATCTCTGTCAGGGATAGGGTATCTCCTTATACCTTTGTCGAGAATAGGGTATCTCTACCTAACTCCTTTCAGGGATAGGGTACCTCTACCTACCTCTGTCAGAGATGGGGTATTTCTACCTAACCCTGACATGGATGGGATACCTCTACCTGCCTCTGCCAGGAATGAGAACTTCTACCTATTTCTTTCAGGAAAGGCACCACTACCTACCTCTGTCAGGGATAGGGTGATAGGGTATCTCTTCATATCTTTGTCGAGAATAGGGTACTCAACCTAACTCTGTCAGGGAGAGTTTACCTCTACCTACCTCTGTCAGGGATAGGGTAATTCTACCTAGCTTGCACAGGGATAGGGTACCTCTACCTACCTTTGTCAGGGATAGAGCACCTCTACCTACCTCTGTCAGGGATAGGGCACCTCTACCTGCCTCTGTCAGGGATGGGATACCTCTACCTACCTCTATCAGAGATAGGGTGCCTCTCCCTGCTTCTGCAAGTGTTAGGGAACTTCTTCCTACTCATTTCAGATATATAGTACCTTCTCCTACCTCTGTCAGGAATAGGGTATCTCTTAATACCTTTGTCGAGAATAGGGTACTCTACCTACCTCTGTAGGGTATATGGCATAAATACCTACCTCTATAATGGATAAGGTATTTGTATCTACCTCTGTCAGGGATAGAGCACCTCTACCTACCTCTGTCGGAGATCGGGTACTTCTTCCCATCTCTCTCAGGGATAGGGTACTTTTACCTAACTCTCTTAGGGATAGGCTACTTCTACATACCACTGTCAGGGATAGGGTACACTACCTACCTCATTAGGGTATATGGCAAATCTACCTACCTCTGTCAGGGATAGGGCACACTACCTACCTCTGTCAGGGATTGGACACTCCTATCAACCTTTTTAGGGATGCAATACTCTTCCCTACCTTTATCAAGGATAGGGTACCCCTACCTGCCTCTGCCAGAGATGGGGAACTTCTACCTACTTCTTTCAGGGATATGGTACCTCTACCTATCTCTGTCAGGGATAGGGTATCTCCTTATACCTTTGTCGAGAATAGGGTATCTCTACCTAACTCTTTCAGGGATAGGGTACCTCTACCTACCTCTGTCAGAGATGGGGTATTTCTACCTAACCCTGACATGGATGGGATACCTCTACCTGCCTCTGCCAGGAATGAGAACTTCTACCTATTTCTTTCAGGGAAAGGCACCACTACCTACCTCTGTCAGGGATAGGGTGATAGGGTATCTCTTCATATCTTTGTCGAGAATAGGGTACTCAACCTAACTCTGTCAGGGAGAGTTTACCTCTACCTACCTCTGTCAGGGATAGGGTAATTCTACCTAGCTTGCACAGGGATAGGGTACCTCTACCTACCTTTGTCAGGGATAGAGCACCTCTACCTACCTCTGTCAGGGATAGGGCACCTCTACCTGTCTCTGTCAGGGTTGGGATACCTCTACTTACCTCTATCAGAGATAGGGTACCTCTACCTGCTCCTGCCAGTGTTAAGGAACTTCTTCCTCCTTATTTCAGGGATATGGTACCTCCTCCTACCTCTGTCAGGGATAGGGTATCTCTTAATACCTTTATCGAGAATAGGGTACTCTACCTACCTCTCTAGGGTATATGTCATATCTACCTACCCCTATCATGGGTAGGGTATTCGTACCTACCTCTGTCTGGGATAGGGCACCTCTACCTACCTCGGTTGGATATAGGTTACTCCTTCCACCTCTGTCAGGGATGGGGTACTTTTACCTAACTCTCTTAGGGATAGGCTACTTCTGCGTACCACTGTCAAGGATAGGGCTCACTACCTAGCTCTGTCTAGGATGGGACACTCCTATCAAACTTTTTCGAAGATGGAATACTCCTACCTACCTCTGTCAGGGATAGGGTATCTCTTCATAACTTTGTCGGGAATAAGGTACTCAACCTAACTCTTTCAGGGATAGGATACCTCTACCTACCTCTGTCAGGGATATTGCACTCCTATCAACCTCTTTTAGGGATGGAATTCTATTACCTACCTCTATCAGGGATAGCATACCTCTACCTGCCTCTGCCAGGGATAGGGAACCTCTACCTACTTCTTCCAAGGATATGGTACCTCTACCTACCTCTTTTAGGTAAGGTTGATAGGGTATCTCTTCATACCTTTGTCGAGAATAGGCCACCCTACTTAACTCTGTCATGGAAAGGGTACCGCTACCTACCTCTTTCAAAGATGGTTTTTTCACCTAACTCTTTTAGGGATAAGCTACTTCTACCTACCTCTGTCAGGGATAGGGCACACTACCTACCCCTGTCTGGGATAGGACACTGCTTTCAACCTTTTTCAGGAATGAAATACTCTTACCTATCTCTGTCATGGATAGGGTACCTCTACCTAACTCTGTCAGGGATGAGGTGCTTTTACCTAATTATCTTAGGGATTGGCTACTTCTACCTACCTCTTTCAGGGATAGGGTACCTCTACCTACCTTTGTCAGGGATAGGGCACCTCTACCTACTTCTGTCAGGGATAGCGCAGCTCTACTTACCTCTGACAGGGATGGGATACCACTACCTACCTCTATCAGGGATAGCGTACCCCTACCTGCCTCTGCCAGAGTTAGGGAACTTCTACCTACTTATTTCAGGGATATGGTACCTCTACCTACCTCTGTCAGGGATAGGGTATCTCTTAATACCTTTGTCGAGAATAGGGTACTCTACCTACCTCTGTAGAGTATATGGCATAGCTACCTACCTCTATCATGGAGAGGGTATTTGAACCTACCTCTGTCAGGGATAGGGCACCTCTACCTACCTCTGTCGGAGATAGGGTATTTCTTCCCACCTCTGTCAGGGATGGGGTACTTTTACCTAACTCTCTTAGGGATATGCTACTTCTAGGTACCACTGTCAGGGATAGGGTACACTACCTACCTCTGTAGGGTATATGGCATATCTTCCTACCTCTGTCAGGGAAAGAGCACCTCTACCTACCTCTGTCGGAAATAGCGTACCTCTACTCACCTATGTTATGGATGTGGTACTTTTACCTAACTCTCTTAAGGATAGGCTACTTCAACCTACCTCAGTCAGTGATGGGGCACATTACCTACCTCTGTCTGGGATTGGACACTCCTCTCAACCTTTTTAGAGATGGAATACTCTTTCCTACCTCTATCAAGGATAGGATACCCCTACCTGCCTCTGCCAGGGATGTGACACTTCTACCTACTTCTTTAAGAGATAGGGTACCTCTACATACCTCTGTCAGGGATATCGCACTCCTATCTACCTCTTTTAGGGATGGAATTCTCTTACCTACCTCTATCAAGGATAAGATATCTCTACCTAACTCTGTCAGGAATAGGGTACCTCTACCTACCTCTGTCAGAAATAGGGTATTTCTACATACCTCTGTCAGGGAGAGGGTACCTCTACAACCTTGGTCAGGGATAGGGTGTTTATACCTACCTCTGTCAGGGATATGGTACCTCTATCTACCTCTGTCAGGGATAGGGTACCTCAACCTACCTTGGTCAGGGAGTGGGTACCTCTACCTACCTCTGTCAGGGATAGGGCACCTCTACCTACCTCTGTCAGGAATAGGGTATTTCTACCTACCCCTGTCAGGGATAGGTTACCTCTACCTACCTCTGTCAGGGATAGGGCACCTCTACCTGCCTCTGTCAGGGATGGGATACCTCTACCTACCTCCATCAGAGATAGGGTACCTCTACCGGCTTCTGCAAGTGTTAGGGAACTTCTTCCTACTCATTTCAGATATATAGTACCTTCTCCTACCTCTGTCAGGGATAGGGTATCTCTTAATACCATTGTCGAGAATAGGGTACTCTACCTACCTCTGTAGGGTATATGGCATAAATACCTACCTCTATAATGGATAAGGTATTTGTACCTACCTCTGTCAGGGATAGGGCACCTCTACCTACCTCTGTCGGAGATCGGGTACTTCTTCCCACCTCTGTCAGGGATGGGGTACTTTTACCTAACTCTCTTAGGGATAGGCTACTTCTACGTACCACTGTCAGGGATAGGGTACACTACCTACCTCTGTAGGGTATATGGCATATCTACCTACCTCTGTCAGGGATAGGGCACCTCCACCTACCTCTGTCGGAGATAGCGTACCTCTATTCACCTCTGTTATGGATGGGGTACTTTACCTAACTCTCTTAGGGATAGGCTACTTCTACCTACCTCTGTCAGGGAATGGGCACACTACCTAACTTTGTCTGGGATTGGACACTCCTATCAACCTTTTTAGGGATGGAATACTCTTCCCTACCTTTATCAAGGATAGGGTACCCCTACCTGCCTCTGCCAGGGATGGGGAACTTCTACCTACTTCTTTCAGGGATATGGTACCTCTACCTACCTCTGTCAGGGATAGGGTATCTCTTAATACCTTTGTCGGGAATAGGGTACTCTACCTAACTCTTTCAGGAATAGGGTACCTCTACCTTCATCTCTCAAAGGTATCGCACTCCTATCAACCTCTTTCAGGGATGGAATACTCTAAACTACCTCTATCAGGGATATGGTACCTCTACTTACCTCTCTCAGGGATAGGGTATTTTCTACCTAACTCTGTCTTGGAAAGGGTACCTCTACCCACCTCTGTCAGGGATGGGTTTTTTTTACCTAACTTTCTTAGGGATAGACTGCTTCTACCTACCTCTGTCAGGGATAGGGCGCACTACCTACCTCTGTCTGTGATAGGACACTCCTATCAACCTTTTTCAGGAATGGAAATCTCCTACCTACCTCTGTCAGGTAAGGGTACCTCTACCTAACTCTATCAGGGATAGGGTATCTCTACCTACCTCTGTCAGGGATGGGTTTTTCTACCGAACTCTGTCAGGGATGGGATACCACTACCTACCTCTGTCAGGGATGGGGTACTTTTACGTACCTCTGTCAGGGATGGGGTACTTCCGCCTACCTCTGTCAGGGATGAGGAACCTCTACTTACCTCTGTCAGGGATAGGGTACTTCTACCTACCTTTGTCAGGGATAGGGTACCTCTACCTACCTCTGTCAGGGATGGGGTATTTCTACCTAACCCTATCAGGGATGGGATACCTCTACCTTCCTCTGTCATGGATGGGGTACTCCTACCTACCTCTGTCAGGGATGGGGTACTTCTACCTACATCTGTCAGGGATGAGGAACCTCTACATACCTCTGTCAGGGATAGGGTACTTCTACCTACCTCTGTCAGGGATAGGTTATATCTACTCACCTTTCTCTGTGGTAGGGTACTTCTATCTTTTAAATAAATTAAAGAGAGCGTATATCTCCCTTATAAATCTTTCCTACCTTGGGAATTTCCGGACACACAAATTGTTAGTTATATAAGTATTCGGATATTCACCTAAATAATTTATTTTTGGAGAAATAATCAACTATCTGAAATATAATTGTGAATTAATGATTTATATATTAATCCATATTGAATACATGGTAATTTCAAAACATTTCTCTTCATATATTTTATGATAATGGATGCCATTACCCGATTTCAGGTTAGACAAGTTGGAATTTATATGAATTTTCTACATCTGGTGTTGAGGTGTGTGCGTTCATCTATTTCCTTCTGTAAGTTTTGCACAAGGGGGTTGAACAACCGCATTATTTAGATGCATTTCATAGGAATAGAGGTGCCATTTTTGTTACATAAATATCATCCTCTCTCAGTCGAACATTTTATATCTATGAGCACTAATTTCTGAATAATGCCTTTCATACACTTACCCTATATTAATCCTTTCCCTAAATGTTCTTATGTGAATACGGCGATTCTGCTCTAGAATTTAAAGATTTTATTTTTAATATTTAGAGCACCGAATAAAATCCATACATTTTAAACTTTTATTTACCTTATCGTTCACAACTTATAAAAACGTGTGTATTATATTGTTGTGTATGTAAATGGTTGAACATCTGTATGTATTTTGCATGTTTTATCATTATCATCATGTAAATATATATTTGTATATATAGGACATTAACTGTGCAAATAAAAAAGGAACTGATTAGTATATGTGTGTGTGACTATTACTGTGAGGAGATATAACAACTGGCGACGAGGACCTGAAGGAACCAGATCAATTGCATTTTCGCAAGTAAAGGAAGACATAAATCTAAAGTGAACGAGTAGCCAACAGTATGTCTGGTTGTTCAATGATTGTACCGTTCAGTTTCTTCAGGCCAGTGGAATAATCCTTTGAGATTTTCGTTCATAGGTTTGAAGCAGTGTTTGAGGCAAATCGATTGGAGGAAGGAAAAATAATACCCATCTTTGTTTCTTTGCTGGATTCGGAAATGTTGAAACTGGGTAATGATCTGTTCTTCCCGATTACAATGAGAGAACAGCCTTATGAACTGTTAGTACAAAGAATAAAGCACATCTAGCTCCAAGAAAGAAGGTGATTCCTCAACGACGCAGGTTCTTAAAAAGGATACAACTAGGGAATGAATCCGTTTCAGAATACCTGCGTGAGCTCAGGCATTTGGCTATGGATTGCACTTTTGGTGAAATGTTGGAGGTCATGTTACGAGACCGTTTTGTGGCTGGTATAAAGTCGGAAAGCCTTCAGAAGAAATTGTTGCAGGAGAATGACGATGTCACCCTGGACAGGGTATTTTCTATAGCAGTCTCGTTTGAGCTAGCTTAACAAAATGCTAAGGAGTTGCATGATGGACTAGTGACTAAGATGGATATTGTTCCAGGAGGAGATAGAAATAATGACGCTCGTAGGGGAAGGCAGAATGGGCCCAGTATGCAAAGAAGGGAGACAATTTGTTTCCGATGCGGCTAGAAAAACTCTCACCTTGCACCTGCATGCCCACATAAAACAAAATGCTGTTTTAAATGCAAAAGAATTGGACATTTGAGCAGGGTGTGCAAAACGGGTAAATCATTGCCAGACTGCAGATATGTGCAGGACGAATTTATTTATTCGGTACAGGGTGATACTGATGCAAAAATAAATCTACATGTTGTGTGTGTGTGTGTGTGTGACGAGTACCAGTTGTGTTTTGTGGTGGACACGGGAAATCCCGTCACACTGATACCGAAAACAATTTATAAAAAATATTGGAAGGATAACAAATTATCTCCATCTTATTTAAGTTTTTTTTTTAAATCCTTTTGCGGAAAACCTATAAAAATTATTGGTGAGAGGAGAGTTTTTGTAAAAGAAGCAAATCAAAATTTGCGGTTGATATTTGTAAATGAAGATATTTCGATAATTTTGTTGGGACGAGAATGGCTAAAAAGTTTAAATCTTTATTTTTTCTAGGTTATTGAACATTAGACAAGTAAGTGAGTCCGATATCAAAGTTATAATAAATAAGTATGCTAATTCATTCAGCAAATAATTAGGTTGTTTAAAAAACGTCCATATTGATTTTTATTTTTAAAAAATACGACTCCTGTATTTTGTAAGGCGAGAAGCTTGCCTTTTTCTTTGAAAAAAAAAAGTAGAAATTGAAATCGATTGTATGGTTAACGAGGGAATTTTACAACCTATTGAGTATGCAAACTGGGCCGCACCTATAGTACCGGTACTGAAGAAAGATGGAAGCCTTAGAATTTGCGGCGATTTCAGATGCACCGCAAATAAGGCCATAGAATTGGATAAGTACCCGCTGCCATCAATAGACGAAATATTTTCAAAATTGTCTGGAAATAGTGTTTTCGTCATTGGACTTATCCAGAGCTTATTTGCAGGTCAGGTTATCTGAAGAGGCCAAAGGAGTGGTGAACATTAATACTACGAAGGGGTTATTTGCCTTTAAAAGGCTACCCTATGGAGTAGCTGTAGCACCAAATAAGTTCCAAAGAGTAATGGACAATCTATTTGCAGATATGTCGGGAGTGGCTTGCTACATCGATGACATCCTGGTAGCCGGAAAGGATCATAGGGATAAATGCAAATTCGCAGTAAATGCTGTTGAATATTTAGGTTTTAAAATAGATAAAAATGGACTGCATCCCATAAGTAGTAAAATAGAAGCGGTGGTAGAGGCGCCTGAACCTACAAACGTTTCTCAATTGAGATATTTTTTGGGTCTCCTTATGTATTACTCAAGGTTTATAAGAAATATTGCAGATATTTTAGCGCTCTTCTATCATCTCTTAAAAAAGAATTTCAAATGGAATTGGACTAGCGAACACCGTATATTATTTTCAAAATGCAAAACATTGCTAACAAACGAGTCGATGCTGGCACATTATGATGCAACTAGGGAACTAGTCCTTGCATGTGACGCCTCTAGCTATGGATTAGGAGTGGTTCTGAGTCACAGAAACGATAGAAAGGAAGAAATCCTATAGCTTTTGCTTCCAGAACGCTAACTGAAGCGGAAAGGCCGTATTCTCAATTAGAAAAAGAAGCCTTAAGCATCATTTTTGGTTGTGAGAAATTCCGACAATATCTATTGGGACGTGAATTTGTGTTGGTCACAGACAACCGACCTCTAATGCACATTTTTCACCCCAGAAACCGATCCTCATATGTGCTGCATCAAGAATTAAGAGGTGGTCCTTAAAATTAGCTGCATTTAAATACACTGTGGTGTTTCGAAATGGCAATGCAGACGCGTTATCACGTTTACCTTTAGGCTCAAAGACCACGGAATCTTTGGATGAGGATCAGGTGCTTCTCCTTCGGAAAATGAGTGAGGTCCCTTTCTCATTCCAGGATGTGGCAGTTGAGACACGCCGGGATAGATTACTATCAATTGT
Organism: Cordylochernes scorpioides; assembly: GCA_030710605.1. NCBI lineage: Eukaryota > Metazoa > Arthropoda > Arachnida > Pseudoscorpiones > Chernetidae > Cordylochernes > Cordylochernes scorpioides. The sequence goes on from CP092867.1 coordinate 75,900,137, forward strand.
GGTGAGAAATGTTAGGGAAAATAATTGGCAAATTCCAAAGGTATCGCAGGAAAATCCACTATATCCCTATTATAGGATAAAAGACGAATTAAGTTGTGAGTTTGGGTGTCTTCAATGGCGTGAAAGAGTAGTAATTCCCCAAAAATTAAGATCCTTTGGGCGATTTACATGAGATGTACCTAGAGATGGTGAAAATAAAAATGATTGCTAGACGGTATTTTTGGTGGCCAGGCATAGATAAGAACATAGAAGAGTTGGCTAGAGATTGTAGAATATGCCAAGAATCTGCAAGTATGCCGCCGTTTACCATTTCAGAGTGGACTTGGCCTGAAAAGCCGTGGCACCGTCTACACTTAGATCTAGCAGGTCCCTTTATGGGACGAATGTTTATGGTCCTTGTAGACGCGTATACCAAATGGCTGGATATTGTCATCATAAAGGACATTACGAGCCGGATTATCATAGGACATCTTAGGGAGATCTTTGCCAGATTTGGATTACCTAAAATTTTGGTAACCGATAACGGCAGACAATTTGTCTCAAGTGAATTTGAAGAATTTACAACAATGAATGGAATAAGACGCACAAAAACGAGTCCATACAATCCCAGTACTAATGGCTTAGCTGAGCGTTATGTACGTGAATTCAAAAACCCTTTACGAAAGAACCAAGGAAAGGACAGTATAGAAATCAATCTACAGCGATTTTTATTCACCCATAGATCTTTTCTTCAAACGGTATTAAAAGAGTCTCCCGCGGAACTTTTAATGAAAAGAAGTTTAAGATCAAGATTTTCAAATTTGATTCCGAAAATGGCGAAGGTGGGAGAGGTGTACCATGATGCCGTGAGGGAACAAGAGCATTTGTCGGTCGGTTCTGATATGTATTTCCGGGGTTTTGCTAACGAACCAAAATGGAAATGGGGCAGGATCATGGAACTACTGAGCAGCCGACATTACCTTTATACCTTATAGAAGACGAAGGCCGTTATGTGAAAATACACATAAATCAACTAAGGCCAGTTATCAAGAAAGAAGTTCCTGAAGTGAGAGATTTGGTATTGCCGGGTACATCAAGAGACTTTATACTTCCCGGCACTTCTCGAGATCACCCTAGGCTTGGAGGACAGGAGAAGAAAATGGAAAAAGCCCCGGAGGTGGACGAAGAATTGAAAGGAGCGGAGTCTTCAGCACGAGAGGACACTCCAGAACCAGAACCGGGCCCTGCTGCTGCGGCTGTCTCTGTCCCTGTGCGCAGTCCAAGACCGCAGCGATCCAGAAGACCACCAGACCGGCTGCACTACTACTAAGAGGGGAGATGTGTTGTGTATGTAAATGGTTAAACATCTGTATGTTGTTTGCATGTTTTATCATTATCATCATGTCAATATATATTTGTATATATAGGACATTAACTGTGCAATTAAAAAAGGAATTGACTAGTAGATATGTGTGTGACTATTACTGGGAGGAGATACAACATATATAAAATTAAAACTTCAGGGCACGAATGTTTATTTTACACCTAAAACAACTTATACTATCCTTACTGTGATGAAATATATTTGGAGGGCCTGGATCATCAGTGGTGACCCCTCCCAGCGGTTTTGCCAATTCGCCACTGATGAGCCAAACCCTCCTAATATTTTGCATCGCAGTAAGGATAGTAGAAGTTTGTTTTATGAGTTAATTAAACATTCGTGCCTCTGATTTTTCAATTTCCAATGCATAGATAGCGCGTTATTGCTTTAAATTAAAGTGTGTATTATGCAGTAGAAAAAAGGATTATTTATGGTGGGGTATATCTGTGATGAAACATTGTAAAAAACGCAATAAATATACAAACACGGTTCTAAATTCCAGCAGCAACTCCAGCAGACCATTACCCCGTTGCAAACGTCAGCTTGTAACGAAGTGAAACGTAAAATGGCTGCCCTATAAATCTTCCGCGCCTGAAACAAAAACTTGGGATTACAATCCGAATTCTGCGCTAAGTAGTGATTGATTGATTGCTAATCGATACTTTGAAAGCGAAGGCTGGAGAAAATATTTCTTCAAGAAATATTCCATTAATTTTTATTTCAAATACAATATTGGAGAGCATTATGTTTAATTTGTTTTAAAAATAGTTGTTGAAATTGCATGTGTATTGATATTTCTGCTGACAACCTTGTCTGCAATCACGGCTATTTGGAATGATGAATAGTTTTTTTTTGCTAGCATTTTTCTCTCTCTGTATATTGTTCTTCATTAAACTTTATATTTCCCAACATCTTTTTGCATCTTAGACCTTTTTGTATCTTGAATCTTTCTAAATATTCGACCCTCCTACATCTCTTTCATCCTCTAACATATTTCTCTGTATATTGTTACTCCCTGCTATATCCATCTTTTTCTTCCATCGTTTACTTCCTATAACATTATATCCTCCAATATATTCCTGTATCTTACATCTTTCTCAATCCTAAATATCTCCTATCTTAATCTCTCTCTTTCTCTCTCTGCAAAACACACACACTCTTATTTAATCTTTATATATTACTAGCGGACGTACCCGGCTTCCCCCGGGTTTTACCCGAGTAAAGGTTTGTCTAACGAATCTCTCGATAAAGTGAACATTTTTTCCCGGTCCCTTTAAAAATACTCGATAAGTTTAATAAAATCAATATTAATTGGTTCCCTCGGTAATTGGAAGTTAAAGGAATAATATCTTGCCTTGGAATTGTATCATTATTCTTGTCTCAAATAAATTGCCGTGTCATCCTGAATTTTGTCTCTCCTAATTTTCTACATTACAAAATCATCGTATCATCATGATAATATTTAGAGCAGATTGTTGAATTATGACAGATAAATTAGAATATTTATCTTGATTATTTTTAGGCTAAAAGTTATTTCAAAAATTGTATTTGCTAGAAACCTTCCCAATACTATACTAAATAACTTTCCAAAGTTTCATGGCGTTCCAATGAGTGGTTTAGTCAGGCATAAAGGACAGACACACATACATTCATTTTATATATATATATAGAATAGATACTTTCCATGCATCTTATAATTCCCTATAATTTAAATATTTCTGCACAGAGCGTAGCTGGTTAATTGGGAAAAACTACAATGAAATTTTAAAAGAATATATTATTAAGGTCATCAGGAAAGAATATACGTATATATCGATGGAATCACATATTCATATTTTTTTTCCTTCCATCTTCAAGGATCTTCATAAAGTACATATTCTGTGTCAGCGTTGAGACCTTCTCCAATAAGTAATATTTATTCATTGAATATCATTGTCTTCAACGCGCACAGTGTGACAACTCGACAAGAATGATAGCACTCCAGATAACAGGTTAAATTCCAATATTCTCCCAACAATGATATCCAAATTCTATTTGGCAAGTAGTGAACTCTACAACACAGTGTGACAACTCTGTGAGAATGTCAGCACTCCAGATAACAGGTTAAATTACAATGTTCTCCCAACAATGATGTATAAATTCCATCTGTCAAGTAATGAACTCTTCCACATAGTGTGACAACTCTGTGAGAATGTCATCACTATAGATCACACAAGTAAAATCACGGTATTACAAAAATGATAAATAAAATGTGAATATAAATTTATATTTTAAATCCAATCATCATACTTTTTAAACAAAAACCTAGGTGACATAATTATCTAGATTATTGTTTCCTGACCTAAATTGTTGTTCCTGGACTATAGAGCATTCAGGTTAGTGATTATTAATGGTTATAAAATGAGTGTTTACGCTACCAAAACGGAGTTGTTTACCCCTGATAAATTGGGATGAAGGAGACAGTCCGGACGCTCGTTTACCGTATCGTTAATTAATTAGCGATTAAAAATGTTTCCAAAAAGTAATTTAGACCTCTGCCGCCCGGCCGTGGTATGGCTGCGAATGGCATTGGCGTCCGTTATTAATGGCACGCTCATTATTCGCTGGAATCAAATGACCTTTTTATCATTACCAATTATTTTAGGCCTAAACAAACTTAATTAAGTCTCTTAATTAGCCCATCCTTATCAAAAACAACTTCAATAATCGATCTTTTAAACCAATTGGTATTGATCGGCTTTTTGTTTTTATTTAATGGAATTGGGCGTAAGTGAGCAATTTCTCGCTGTGGGACCATCATACGTTATGAGTTATTGGTAGAGAATTCATACGTTGCTTGTATGTGGGACCATCATACGTTATGAGTTATTGGTAGAGAATTCATATGTTGTTTGTATGTGGGACCATCATACGTTATGAGTTATTGGTAGAGAATTCATATGTTGTTTGTATGTGGGACCATCATACGTTATGAGTTATTGGTAGAGAATTCATATGTTGCTTGTATGTGGGACCATCATACGTTATGAGTTATTGGTAGAGAATTCATATGTTGCTTGTATGTGGGACCATCATACGTTATGAGTTATTGGTAAAGAATTCATACGTTGTTTGTATGTGGGACCATCATACGTTATGAGTTATTGGTAGAGAATTCATACGTTGTTTGTATGTGGGACCATCATACGTTATGAGTTATTGGTAGAGAATTCATATGTTGTTTGTATGTGGGACCATCATACGTTATGAGTTATTGGTAGAGAATTAATATGTTCTTTGTATGTGGGACCATCATACGTTATGAGTTATTGGTAGAGAATTCATATGTTGTTTCTATGCTGTGGTTATCGATGACCGTCATAAGTTATTATTTGAATCAAATTTATTAAAATTGTACCAAGCTGGAATCTAAATTGTGTCGTACTCGTAATGAATCTGTATCAGAATCAAAGCCTAACTTGTACCAGAATTGGAACCGAGCATGTAATGACTTGTACCGAACATGTTTCAGGCGATCTATGAACCGAACCAGAGAGCTAGTAGAAGATGGATCATCCAAATATGTACCGTAATTAGAAGAAATACAGTGATTAGAGCAGCCTTTTCGAGCTCAAATTACAGCTTTTACAATCTCGGCTAAAGATTTATCGAAGATCAATGGCTCTATTACGTTGTTTCCCATCGCTGTACAATATCAACCCCGCAATTTATTCTTTAATTTCTTTTTCTTCAAATAAGTTAATTTGTTTAAATATGTTATTACGTATATCATATCATATATGGTTAAAACTTCTAATTATTATCTCTTTTATATAATTGCCATGTTTGACTTAGGTTCTCCTGCCCTTAGAGATTAGCAAAATCTCATCAAACTCTTCCTTGTGAAATAAATTAAAAGTTACGTTTATCGAGACGCGGAATAGACCGATTAGTCGAGGTGCATTCGACATCATAAAAGGATAATAAAACTTTTAGACTCATGCATTTTCCGAATAAAAATATAGATTTTAATCCTGTTAGTGTACTATAGAATAGAAAACGGTTATATTAACATCACAATATATATTTTAATTAACTATCAAAGTATTCTAGTGACTCGGAATCACCATTAGCCTTATCTCCTGAATGCTTGTTTGCATGACACGAACATATTTTACAAAATGGAAACAACGCGATGAAATACATAGTTTCTAGTTTCTGTCATTCCATGTTGGCTCCATTCAAATTGTACAAGGGTAGTTTCATACTTTTCTGAATTTAGAGACAGATGGTGTGGCTAAAGCAAGTTGTTGTCACCATTATGCACTAGCATACTATAAACGCACACACGTCAAGTTTCTTACTAATTCATAGGTTTATTTTGATTTGAAAGCCATTTTAGTGAGTTATCCCACGTAATGGAGTGCTCAGTCGCCCATTCATTCTGCTAATCCATCACCTCAAGTACATCCTGTTCTTCAGCACAGTAACATACCGCTAAGTAACATGCCGAGCACATATTTGGGACTCATTTCACATCCTATCATATGGGATTACCTTGCGTTTCAGAAACTAGAGCTTCTCTCTGTTCACATCACATGCTATAATGTGAACCTACAGTAGGTTATCTAACGCTCTTAATATACCCACTCGCCGAAAAATTTTATATTAGAATTTTTAAATTTCCTCAAGACCTATAATACGGTCTATATAATACCATGTTTTTTAAATTAGATTTATACCTGTTTGGCTAAATATTTGTACCAGACTTGCACCGGGCTTGTAAATAACTTGCCCTGTTTAATGGGGTTATATGGGACTTATACAGGATTTGTACCAATCTTATATCGGACTTGTACAGATTTGTAAGGCTTATATCGGTCTTGTACAGGATTTGTGCCAGGCTTACATCGGTCTTGTACAGAATTTGTACAATATTGCTGCCGTTTTTTACATACTTCAACCAGACTTGTACCGGACTCGTATCAGGCTTGTACCGGGTTTTTAGTGAACTTGTATCGGTCATGTGTGCACCTTACCTGTACAGACTCGTGCCGTTTTTCAAAATAGTATTTGTACCGTAATTCTCATGGTTCCCTGAAATTTCTAGCTTTACGGGTAAAATCTAAAGCAATAGTTGTATCGATCTAGTAGATATCAAATAACAGATGAGTTAGGTTCTCCGAATGTTAACCACCTTTGTTTAGTGATTGGAGTATTTTTATTTGATTATATAGAATTAACCTGATTGTGTTTTCTATATCAATATATAAAAAGGACCTATGATAAAATATATAATTTTATATATAAGCGTTTTTTACTCTATTGTAGCTGTCACTTTCTCAAATTAAAATTTTCCCTACAACACAAATCTAAGAAAATACTTAATTATTTATAATGAACATATTTTAAATACCCATGTGCAATCTTCTATATAAATTATAATTGTTTTGCTTGATTTTATATAATAAATTAAAGCAACGTGAAAAGCGACACAAATTTGAAATGCGTTAGTTTCTAAAATTATCTGAATTCTTTTCATAGAGAATATTCTATTAGTATTTATAAAGGAATCTTCTCAGGAGACTATTATATTCAATATTATTTGAAATTCTAACAATTAGAATTACTTTTATCAATTCGCGCCCTTAGTTATTTTAAATGACTAAATATCTCCCATTCATTTATATTTCTAATGATTTTGGTGTGAGAAGATTGATTAAAATTCCTTCATCAGATGAAAGGTTATCTCTCCTCAATATGGCGCTTCAATTATCGCCCAGACGAAATCCACAATTCACAGAACAGTCGACAAAAATATTCCGCAGCTTTTATTTCCAATAGTTTTCATCGATTTTTTTAGTGCGTCCGTATAAAAATGAATAATTCTTTTTTAGTATTTTAATAATAAACCTTTTTTAATCTTTTCGAAACTTGAAAACTAAAAAAAAAACTAATTAAATTTACATACAATTATAGACTTCTTTTTTATATATTAAAGAAACTCTCTCTCTCTGTGAATATATATTTTTTTCTAAATTAATTATCTGGAAACCTTGTGTTCTTTTATGACTTTATAAGTTTTCAAAGTTTAATAGTTTATTATTTTAAAAGTTTTTATACCTCCATAAAAATGCCCATAATTTCAAAACTATGGTAAAACTAAATTTATATTTGGAGAAAATTCCCTCTGATTTCAACGATTTATAGATTTGTTTTAGAAAAATAACAAAATTATATTTCTATATTTTAACTTTCAAATCTTTTTTGAATATATAAATATATATATAATAACTGTTTGAAAGTAAATATATAAAATATATATTTTGTGTCCTTATTTGTGCGTATGTGGTGAGTTTGTATGTAGCGTATTTGTGTTGTGTTTAGGGAGTGTATTTTGTGAATTCATGTGGCGTGTATGTTGTGAAAATGTGTGGTGGGTATAAGGTGTGTTTATGAAGAAGGGTGTATATTGTGTGGTATATATGGATATTGTGTGTGGGTGCAGTGAGTGTGGGTTGATTGTATGTGGCGAATATATGCGATGAGTGTGTATGGGTGTGTATATGGTATGTATATTCTGTGTAAATAGTATGCATACGTGTTTATGCGGTGATTATTTGTAGTAAGTGTATGTGGTTTGTGTGTATTTTGAGAGTAAGTGTGGTGTATATATGTTGTTTTTATATGCCTGTTTTGTGCGTAGCGTGTATAATATCAGTTGTATAGGTGGTGAGTGTGTGTATGTATATCTGTGTGCGATGTGTGCTATGTAAATATGTATTCTATATACATAGTCCTATCACCAGATTTATCTAATATCCAATTATATTTGAGGTAATGCAGTGGTATATGTAGCAATACACGCTGTATGAATATAATATTGTCACTGAATCATCATTAATATTTGCATAGTCATCACCCCTTACCATTCTTGTATATGATTACTTGTAAATAATTTTTAGAAATAGTTTGGCATTTTATAAATAAATTATTTTTACTTAAACTTTTGTTATACTCGTTATCACTACCGTGACAACTGGTGGAGAAGCTGGAATATTCCCTCGCCGCCCAAGCCGTTAGAAGAAGCCGAAGACTACAAGGACTAGAACCTCAAGAAAACATCGCCATGATCAAGCAAGAGACACAGACAAAAATGGGTGAGTACCATTTTCAACCTTTTAGAAACCCTTCTATTTTTACTGGAGAACGCAACCAGAATCCAGAAAAATGGTTGAAAGAATTCCATCGCGTCGCTCGCTACAACTGCTGGGATGATTCAATGTGCCTCGCAAATGTTTATTTTTTCCTCCAAGGAACAGCGCACAGATGGTACGAAAATGTTGAAGAGAAAATTAATTCATGGGATATTTTTGTGAAAATGTTTTCTCAGAATTTCGGACATCATGTCACCCAAAAAGATCAACTCGCAGAGAACCTCAAAACTCGAGCTCAGGGGAAGGAGGAGACCAGTGATTCTTACATTCAAGATGTTCTCCATCTGTGCAGAGAAGTGAATCCGGCTATGATGGAAAATGAAATAGTTGCACACTTGACGAAAGGAATATCGGAGGAGATATATCAGTCAATCATCATTTTAGACATTGCAAGTATCGATGAGTTCATCAAATGGTGCCGAAAAATCGAGGCTTCAAATAAAAAACGTGTAAAAAAACGTGTAGTATTTGACAGACTACCGAATGTTGCCGCCATCGATTCAGAAGACTCTGAATCAATGGAAGACTTGGTCCGACGCATCGTGCGTGAAGAGGTTCATCGCGCACTAAATCCGGAGTCAACTACCCCTGAACCATCTTCTCTGAAAGAGATTATCCGAGAAGAGATTGAAAAAAACGTAGCTGCAATTTCGAAGCCTATTCAAAGGCCTCCACCACGACAGTCGTACCCCAACCAAACACGTACATTCAACCAGGTTCCACGACGTCAGTACCCTACCCAAACACCCATATATAACCAGACGCCACCACAACGAAGAACGGATGAATGGAGGACGCATGACAACATCCCAATATGTTTTAATTGCGGCCGCCCAGGCCATGTTAAGCGATATTGTAGAGAACGCCGACAATGGACGCAGAGACCCGAAGGACATGCACCAAGCACCCAAGAACCTCAAATGGGTAACCACCAAGCCATAAGAAGCCAAACCTACCGCAGACAATCGCCGTATCCAAACAGAGGAAGATCCCCAAGACGCCAGTCCATTTCCCCAGGCCGCCATACAAGCCAATCCCCACGCCGCTACAATCTAGAAAAAAACTAAGCGTCGCGTCTTCTTTCGAGGGTGAAGCCGCGGGTGTGAAAAACCCTCCATCGTCGACAGCCGCTAAATTACAACAAAATTATGTCGAAATCATCATTGATGACATTGCATTCTCTGCTCTGGTCGATTCAGGTTCCTCTTTTTCAGTTATCTCTGATGGATTAAGACGACAATTAAAAAAGACCATGTTCAAAGATAGCGGAATGACTCTGAAAGTTGCTGATGGCAAGAATGTTACATCGATCGGTCGATGCACAATCAGTTTGAGCATCAATGGATTGGAACAGCCGCTTGAGTTTATCGTCCTCCCTAATAGTAACCCAAGTATTATCCTCGGATGGGATTTCCTAGAGGCATCAAATGCCGTGATTGATTGTGGACGCGCCGAAATCAGATTGGAAGAGGCCAAAGATGTACTAAATTCACCAGCTTCCATGGGAAAGGTTGTGGCTAGCAGAAGCGTCGTAATCCCAGCCGAATCTACCAAACTAATAAATGTTATGAGTGAAGAGCTTAATGGGCAAAATCAGGTACTTTTTGAACCTTCGAAAAAGGTATTAATAGGAAAAGGGTTAACACTTCCCTGTGCATTATTCAGGCTTTCCCATAATAAAGGAAAACTTTGGATCGTAATTTCTAGCCCCACAACTCAAATAGTACCTAAGGGAATGTGCCTAGGAAAAATTCAAAGGGTTGAAGAAAATAACTTGACGGCTATTTCAGAATGTTCTGAATCTAATAAGGAGGTGAAAAATGCGAATCATGCCAGTCATGCTGATAAAAGTGACTTTAAATTTTTACAAAATTTAATTAGTGATGATTTATCAGAAGAGCAGCAGTCTCAAATCTTATCAATTTTAAAACGATATGATAAAATATTTGATAAAAATAATGAACCTGTAAAGCAAACTTCATTAGCCAAACATAAAATTGAAACTGGAAACCATCAGCCTATTAAGCATAGACCATATCGAGTCTTCCCTACAGAACGCCAAGCAATCCAAACGGAAGTGGACAAAATGCTAGACGCCGGGATTATACGTCATTCAGAAAGTCCATGGTCATCGCCGGTTATTTTAGTGAAGAAGAAGGATGGTAACTGGCGTTTCTGTGTGGATTATAGACGACTAAACAAAGTTACTAAAAAAGACGTTTACCCACTACCCCGAATCGATGATACACTTGACTCCCTGAAAGGAGCCAAATTTTATTCATCAATGGACCTTCGTTCAGGATATTGGCAAATAGAAGTCGACGAAGCAGATAGAGAAAAAACTGCCTTTATCACCCCTGACGGACTCTACGAATTCCTAGTCATGCCCTTTGGCCTGTGCAATGCCCCTGCAACATTCGAGCGCATGATGGACAAGATATTGAAAGGCCTGAAATGGACGATGGCCCTCTGTTATTTAGACGACATCGTGGTGTATTCCAAATCGTTCAACGAACATTTACACCGGCTTGAAATCATACTACAATGTCTCGACAAGGCCGAGCTACGCCTCAACCCAAAAAAGTGCCTTTTCGGAACCAAACGAATCAGAGTGTTTGAACACCTCGTCGATAGTAAAGGTATTTATCCCGATCCAGAAAAGATTGAAGCTATCGCCAAGTTTCCGACCCCAAAATCTATAACAGATGTGAGAAGCTTCATTGGCCTATGTTCCTATTATCGTAGATTTATCGAAAATTTTGCTGAGAAAGCTGCTCCTTTACACGAAGTCCTCAAAAAAGATAATAAATTCATGTGGAACTCTGACCAACAGGATACTTTTGATTCCTTGAAAAAAGCATTGATGTCTGAACCTGTTCTTGCCTATTTCGAAGAACAACTGCCAACCGAGCTTCATACTGACGCCAGCGGTTATGGAATTGGAGCTGTCCTCGTACAGATCAACGATGGGAAAGAGCGGCCAGTTGGTTATGCTTCAAGAACTTTATCTAAGGCGGAGAAGAATTACTCAACAACGGAAAGAGAATGCTTGGCCGCAATATGGGCCATCAACAAATTTCGACAGTACCTTTTTGGTCGTGAGTTTGTCATCGTCACTGACCACCACGCTCTTTGCTGGTTATCTAATCTGAAGGACCCGACAGGAAGACTAGCAAGATGGGCTTTAAAACTCCAAGAATACAACGTAACAGTTGTTTATAAAAGTGGACGCAAACACCAAGATGCCGACTGTCTTTCTCGGAATCCTCTCCAACTTGAATCGGAAGAAGCATACAATGATGAGGATGATGATATACCCTCAATAACTGCTCTGACGTGCTTCGAGGCTGAACAAAGAAAAGACCCTAAAATTTGTAAATTGATAGAGGAAACAGAAAGATTTGGTGCCGAATCGAAAGGATATGAAATGTTAAAAGGAACCTTATACAAAAAGAATTTCGACCCCCTGGGAAACCAACACCTTTTAGTTATTCCCAAGCACTTACGCTTAGAACTACTGAAAAGTTTACACGACGCTCCCACAGCAGGTCATCTTGGATTTTCGAAGACATATGAGAGAGTTAAAAACAAATATTTCTGGCCAGGACTTCTCCGGGACATACGGAAGTATGTCGCTCATTGTAAAGAGTGCCAAAGAAAGAAACAATCAACTCAAAAGCCACCCGGACTACTGAAGGCCATACCTCCTGCAACCTCCCCTTTTCAGAGAGTTGGAATGGACCTCCTTGGAAGATTTACCAAGTCTGATAATGGTAATAAATGGATTATAGTCTGTACCGACTATCTTACTCGATTTGCCTTTACTAAAGCCTTACCCACAGGGAAGCAAAAGAAGCAGCCAAGTTCTTAATGGAAGATGTTGTTCTCAAGCACGGAGCCCCCAGAGAAATCATCACGGACCGAGGACGAGTATTTCAATCCAAGTTGATTGCGGAACTCACCAATCAATGCTCGTCGATACATCGGTTCACGACAGCGTATCATCCCCAGACGAATGGACTGACGGAGAGGTTAAACAAAACCTTAGCCAACATGATCGCTATGTATGTAAGTGTTGAACAGAAGGACTGGGACGTAATCCTGCCCTACGTCACGTTCGCCTACAACACGGCAAAACAAGATACGACAGGTTTTACCCCTTTTAAACTGATTCATGGACGCGAAGCCGAAACAACTGTAGACACTCTTTTCCCAAATCCGCATGAAGATCTCCAAGAGGATTACAGTCAGAAGATTGCCTCGCGAGTCGAAGAAACTAGGTAGCTAGCAAGATTAGAAACCTTGAAAGCCCAAGAAAAGGACAAGGCCAGATATGACTCAAAGCACGAGGCAATGGATTACAACGTCGGTGACCTGGTATGGATTTTCATCCCGATAAGAAAGGTGGGACTCTCAGAAAAACTGATGAAAAGGTACTTCGGGCCATACAGGGTTACTCGGAAACTCTCTGACGTGACCTTCGAAGTTGAACCTGTGGACCAACCAACCAGGAGACGCAAAACAAGAGACCTGGTCCATGTACTAAGAATGAAACCCTACCATGACCCTGAGGACCAAGCTGATCTGTTCAAGTGATAATTACAGCGGGACGCTGTTCATCTAGGAAGGGGGCAATGTCACTGAATAATTATTTTAAATATTCTGTGGTATATCATCATTAATATTTGCATAGTCATCACCCCTTACCATTCTTGTATATGAACTTGTAAATAATTTTTAGAAATAGTTTGGCATTTTATAAATAAATTATTTTTACTTAAACTTTTGTTATACTCGTTATCACTACCGTGACAATATTGTAACATTGTAATAGATTACTAGGCAGAACAATAATAAAGCAGAAGATATTTAAGACATCAGCACGACTAGGCAACTACAATTAAAGCTAACAAATTATTTACAGCTAGAAAAATTTAACAACAAAGCTATAAAACATATATGAAGATTTCATATATAGTTACATTATACTGTGTATTTTCATTGATTAAATAAATATTAAAATGAAGTCATAAAATTATTTATTCGCCACATAGCCTCCTCCTATAAAGAGCATCGACCCGATGCTCAGCAGAAGCCTTATGTCTTCAGTCTCAGAGCTCGAGACCGAGTAATAGGGCCAGAGATCACTTCAAGTGTCGGTGGTGATGGTCGTTGGGACGTCTTCTTCATGGGAGCTTGATGAGTCGTTTTCTGGGTCCACTTCTAGGTGGTTCTCCAAGTCTTCTGGGTCTAAATAAGGCTTCACCCTACAAACATGGACTATGTCTGTAGTTTAGCGTTAGCCTTGCTGGTTCCCAAATGTCTCCACCTCGTAAGTCACATTGGAATTTTTCGAGTGATTTTATATGGGACGAAGTAACGTCGCGTTAATTTTACGGAATATCCCACCTTGCGGACAGGAATAAAGATCCAGACTAGGTCTCCCGGCTGGTACATTATGTTCCTGTGGTGAGCGTCATAACGAAGTTTATTACTTTCCTGAGACCTTTTGGCGTGAATACGTTCCAGTTGTCGTACTTCTTCGGCTCTTGACCCTAGAGTTTGGATGTTATCGTTATCTCCTGGCACTAACTTGGAGAATAACACGTCCAGTGGATTCTCGGCTTCACTTACGTGTACAAGGAAAAATGGAGTGAACCCAGTAGATTATTGTTTTGCTGTGTTGTATGCAAATGTGACGAATGAAAGAATCTTGTCCCAATCTTTCTGGTTGACATCAACATACATAGACAGCATATCTGCTATGGTCTTATTCACCCTCTCCGTGAGCCCATTTGTCTGGGGATGGCAGGCAGTCGTCTTCGATGGGTTATTCTTCACTGGTTGGTCAGATCACTTATCCTTGAAGATGTAAAGTTCCTTCCTCTATCCGTGATTAATTCTATCGGCGCGCCGTGCTTTAAGATGACATTTTCAATGAAGAATTTAGAAACTTCCATGAATTCACTTGTGGGTAGGGCTTTAGTTATCGCATATTTCGTTAGGTAGTCCGTGCATATAATAATCCAACGGTTGCCACATTCTGATGTTATAAATCTCCCCAGGAGACCCATTCCTACCTTTTCGAAGGCAACTTTAGTAATGGGTATTGGCTGTAAGTGCCCTGAAGGGTGTTGAGGCTGACGTTTACGTCTCTGACAATCTGAACAGTGTGCCACAAACCTTCTAACCGTTCTATACGTTCCAGGCCAGTAATACCTTTTAATTATTTAGTCACCGGTTTTTTTATATCCGAGATGACCAACCGTGGGTGAATCATGGAAATGCTATGCATCAATTATTTGGTTTCCTTTTATCACTGCAGCAAAAAGATCTCTAAGTTGAATTCTCTCTATACAATATCAAATTCTTATTAGATGCATTCATGATTATAGGACTTCATCTTCTTTCATCACACATATACTAGCGAAAACTCCTTTACTGTCCGATTATCTTGAATTATCACAAACAAAGTATAATATGACAAATTCTCTCACAGATCAAACACTTAAAAACACCTTCAAAATGAATTAAATAAACTATATCTGGATCTAAAATTTAAGTTTTATTTTTCTCAATCTAATGAACTGTTCAAGAAATTCTTTCCAATTGCTGTCCCAAATTTCATTTCTTCTGATAAATTCACTACTTTATTCTTAACAGGCAAAGGACCCTTCTTAAGTTTCCTATTCAAACTGAATGTTATCAATGATCCAACATGTGAATACCGCTTATATGTTGAATCAACAGAGCACCTTCTTTTAACTTGCCCTCTGACTAATCAAATTGTATGTAGATACTTTGAAACATTACCAAATTCTCTTTGTGTATATACTCTATCTTATGAGAACTTTGTTAAGTTTAGAACTATTTTTACAATAATTTACAAAACACTACTAATCCATCGTGTAAATAATTAATTATATTTATGTAAATAATACTAGCACAGAACAATAGTCCTTTGGACTTCGTGCTTTTGTAACAATAAATAAAAAATAAATAAAATCATGGAAATTTTTCAGTAATTCTTATCCTAAATGGCGAGGAACTAACAAAAGCCAAGGTTTCCCTATTGGATCATATTTTTTTCTGTTTGGCGTGTCATCAATTTTTACAGAGGAATTATTAGAAGTATCTTGTAATTGATCAGCGATTTTTCTAAGGCTTGATCGTTCATCTGTTTTTCGCTAAAATGTTGCAAAGTTACTATGCCCAGGATATTTTCTTCGAAATCTTCACCGTATTTTAATGAACTTCTTGATGAGCAGTCTGCGTCTTGATGTTTCTTCCGCTCTTATATACGACAGTGATGTCGAATTGTTGCTGTCGAAGAACCCATCTTGCTAACCTCCCACATGGGTATTTGAGGTTGGCCAGCTAGTATAAAGAGTAGTGGTCAGTAACGATGGTGAACGGGCGTCCAAAAACATATGGGCGGAATTTATTGATAGCCCAAATGATGGAAAGGCATTCCTTCTCGGAAGTTGAATAATTTTTTTCTGCCTTGTTTAGAGTTCTAGATTCATAATCAATGGCTCTTTCCTTTTTGTTAATGGACTCAGACTTCTCCAAATACATAGTTGCTTGCATCAGTGTGCATCTCTGTTGGGCATGAATAATTTGATTATAATCAAAATTTCCAAGTGCAGGTTCAAAATTTATGCTGACTTAAGAGCTTCAAATGCATGCTGCTCTTCTCTGTTCCATTAAAATGGTGATTCTTTCTTCCAAAGGTCATTCAAGGGTTGCGCTATGTGGGCATAATTGGGTATGAAACAGCCGAAGAAGGATGAAAGACCAAGAAAACTTCTTTTCATTCTTTTAATGACCTTGGCGTAGCGAAATGGGGAACTGCTCGAATCTTTTCTGAATGGGGACGAATTCGATTTTCACTCACCTCATGACCAAGGACCGTGATAGTTTTTGCATTAAATTTGCATTTCTTGGGATTAGGACTTAATCTGCCTTTCTTAAAACAATTTAATACAAGTTGAAGGAGTCTTATATATTATTCAAAATCATCTAAAAAAACGATGATGTCGTCGAGGTAACATAAGCAGATTTTCCACTTAAGACCCTTCAGAATATTGTCCATCATTCGTTCGAAGGTAGCTGGAGCATTGCATAGCCCAAATGGCATCACTTTGAACTCATACAGTCCATCTGGAGTTATAAACGTTGTATTTTCACAGTTCGATTCTTCTACGTCGATCTGCTAGTACTCTGATTGGAGGTCCATGGAAAAATAAAAGCTAGCTCCCCGTAAGCAGTCTAAAGTGTCGTCAATCCTTGGTACTTGCTTACTTGCTTCGGGTACTGCGGTCTAGGTTTGGAAATTCTGGGTTGGAACTCGTACCTAGGGGTTGGTAATGGCCTATTTTGAGGGGAATTTCTAGAGAGAACATGGTGAAAGGGTTTTTCGATTTCCTCCTGCACCATATGCTCGATTGCGGGAATTTTAGGTTATTCTCGGAGAGAGGCTAGTTCTTGCTGTACCTTCTCGGAAATAATTTGTGTTGTATATCAATTTGATTACACACACACAGCACTTAACGTTAATTATTATTTAATTAACTACAAGGTAAATGGTTTTATATATATTGATTAAATGGTAATCATGGGGAAAGAAAATATAAGTCAGCGCGGCGACGCCGCTTGCAGGATACATAAACAGGAAGTGACGTCAGCTCTAGTGTTGCCGAAGCTAACCGCCCGCCGTCACGGTCCAGCAATCTCCTCCCTCGAAGTGATCTCTTATTCATGGATCACTTCGCCGCTTAAGAGTCTCGAACGATGAAGTTTGTGTAGGTTTCTCCCCAGTGGCTTGGTCGAAATGTCCAAATCACACCGTCATCCACCTTTTCTCTGACGAAGTGATATCTAATAGCGATGTGCCTGGTCTTGGATCGGCCGTGTAGCTCTTGGCGTGTGCTATAGCCGCTTGGTTATCGCACCACACCGGAGTTGGCTCAACCATATTATTTGGTTTATCCAAATGGTTCAGGAACTCCCTGATCCATGTCACTTCCCTGACTGACGATGATAGGGAAATGTATTCCGCCTCCATTGTGCTGAGGGCGGTGACAGTTTGCTTTGAACTTCGCCATAGGATTGGAGCGCCTGCAAACATCACTACGTAACCCGATGTACTCTTTCTGTCTTCCAGGTTGGTTCCCCAATCTGCATCCGAATAGACACACAGTTGTTCCCCAGTCCGTCTATAGGTGATGCCTAGATGCTCTGAAAATTTTAAGTATCTTAAAATTCGTTTCGCAGCAACCCAGTGTTTTCTAGTGTACTTTGAACAATAGCGAGCCAATTGGCTTACTGCATAGGCAATGTCTGGTCGTGTCCGCTGTGAAAGGTAGAGCAGTCCACCAATTAGTTCACGGTAGGGAAGGTCTTGGCAGTTTTCCTCATCTTCCTCAAGAAGTTCTGGTCTGGTTTCCATCGGCGTTGAGACTTCTCTTCCTTCCTGAAGATTGAACCGTTCCAGTATACTTTTTATATAGGCTCTTTGTGTTAGAGTTACGCATCCACCCTTTGATCGAGTGAAGTTGACACCAAGCAGGTAGGATACTGGTCCGATGTACTTTGTTTCGAAGTGACCTCTCAGCATTTCAATGCACTTTTCTCTCACTTCTTGATTCTCCGTCAGAGTAAGAATATCATCTACGTATAATGATAGGATTATCATTCCTTCGTTCAACTTGAGTTTGTAGACACAAGGGTCAACTGGATTCCTCATAAATCCCTTTTTCTTCAACCACTCATCAAGGCACTTGTTCCAACATCTGCCGCTTTGCTTCAGTCCGTACAGATACCTTATGAGTTGGCAGTAAAGATGTTCCTCACCAGGTTTAACAAAGCCTTCTGGTTGTTCCATGTAGATCACTCGGTCAAGCTTGCCGTAGAGATAAGCACTTTTCACGTCATTTTGGTCTATGAACCAGTTATTTTCAACACCTATTGCTGAAAGCAGTCTTGTCGTTTCAAAACTAGAAACAGGTGAGTAAATCTCATCATAATCGATTCCCTTTTGTTGAGTGAAGCTCTTTGCCACAAGTCGGGCCTTGTGTCTAACTACTTGACCCTTGGCGTTGGTGTTCTTTTGTAGTACCCACTTACAAGCAATTGGGGCAGAGTCTTTTGGTAGTTCTGTTAGTTCCCAAACTTTGTGCTTCTCAAGGATTCCAATTCTTCTTCGATTGCTTCAAGCCAATGCTCAGCTTCAGGGCTTTGGATAGCTTCTTTATACGAAGTAGTATCTCCCTTATTTACTTCAGTACTGAAGAGTTCAATTGAGTTCTGAGCATTTCTCTGGTTCCTTAGGATCATTGGATGAGATCGAGTAGGAGAAGGCTTCACAGTACCTTCATTATGGCTGTCCTCTTCTGTAGGTATCACGTCTTCTTGATCTAATAAAGACACTGGAAACTCTTCAATCTCCCGTTGAGTCCCATAGCTGTAGTGTTCAACTGATGGAAGCACCTCCCGGTTGCTGTCGTTCCTCGATACATCACTCTCTTTGAAGACACAGTCCCGAGATTCCACCACTTTCTTCATCTCAGGAATCCACACTCAGTAACCACGTCCTCTGAGTGCATATCCAACAAGGTTACCTTTGACAGCTCTCCTTTCGAGTTTGTATTCACGGACTTGTCTTGGAATATGGACAAATACTTGACAGCCAATAGCTCTTATGTGTTTAAGGCTAGGCTTATTCCCTGTTCACAGTTCATATGGCGTGCTTTCACCATTGTGATTGTTGAGAACTCTGTTTCTGACATAGGCTGCGGTGTAAGTCAGCTCAGCCCAGGAAGCCTGTGGCAGACCACTTCGAGATATAGTGCTCCTGACAAGATCTGGGAGTGTCCTATTCATTCTTTCTGCCACACAATTCTGTTGGGGCGTATACCTCATAGTGTGTTCATGAACTATTCCAATGCTCGTGAAGAAAGTGTACCATACCTTGGAACGAAATTCCAAGCCAATATCCGTACGTATTCGTTTTAGTTTCTGGCTGGTTTGTTTCTCAGATTCTTGAATCTACTCTTCGACTTTTCCCATGGTTCCGCCTTTGTTTTTCAGGAAAAATACACTTGCATATCTCGTAGATTCATCAATGATGGTTAAGATGTACTTGGCTCCTCCCCAGCTCAATACGTCAAGTGGACCCATCAAGTTCGCCTGCACCAAGTCCAACGGCATGATTTCCTTTTCCTCCTTGTGTGAGTGCTGAAGGAATGGCAGACGGTAAGACTTGCCGATCAAGCAGTCTTCGCACTTTTCTGGCTTTGCCGGGCTGCAATCAAGTCCTCTTACGCTTTGGTTCTTGGCCATCTTTGCTATCGTATATGCATTTACATGCATCAGCCTTTGTGCCAAAGTTCCAGTGTAAGCTCTTCCTTGCATTCAGATGCAAGAGAAACGCGATCATTCTGATCCATCGGAGAGGATGGAGTAGTCTGGACGTAGTAAAGTCTACCCAGCTTCTTTCCCTTAATCAAGAGTTTACCTTTCATGTCCATAATGTGGCAACCACTCTTATTGAAGACAACTTTTCTACCGTTTTCTATCATTTGGAGTACAGACAGAACACTGTGACGCATATCTGGAACGTACAAGGTGTTCTGGGCAACCAAATTGCTGGCATCTCCCTTGTGTCCAACAATATTGGCACTGACAGTACAGATACCACAGGCTTCTATAGAAGAGCCATTCGCAATAGTGATGGAACTCATATTGCTTGAGTACAATATATAAGTGCGTCCCCAATTCACTTTAATTGTCCTACGTCCTATTAGAGCGGCTGCTTCTAAAAAATGTTTTGTATAATAATGCACTTTAATTGGCCTACGTCTGGAATCCCCAATTAACTTTAATTGCCCTACGTGTCCTATTAGAGCCGTTGCTTCTAAAAAATTTTTTGTATTATAATTCACTCTAATTGGCCTACGTCTGGATTCCCCGTAATAAACTTTAAATACCACTTTTTTAAATGTGTCGTGGACCCAATTCACTTTAATTGTCCTACGTCCTTGCACTTTAATTGACCTACGTCTGGAATCCCCAATTAACTTTAATTGCCCTACGTGTCCTATTAGAGCCGTTGCTTCTAAAAATTTTTGTATTATAATTCACTCTAATTGGCCTACGTCTGGATTCCCCGTAATAAACTTTAAATACCACTTTTTTAAATGTGTCGTGGACCCAATTCACTTTAATTGTCCTACGTCCTACCGCTTCAAAAAAATTTTTGTATTATAATTCACTTTAATTGGCCTACGTCTGGATTCCCCGTAATAAACTTTAAATACCACTTTTTTTTAAATGTGTTGTGGAATCATGTTACAAGTTTTGCCATTTTTAGAGCCGCTTCTAAAATTCCCAATTAACTTTAATTGCCCTACGTCGACCATTCCTTAGATGTAGGTAATAAAAAATCTTTAAATATCACTTTTTAATTGCATATAGGTCGATATTTTTCTCAAATTGCAGTCAGATCATGGAGGCATTCTGCGTTAATTAGCTGGAATTAAATACCACTTTTAAATTGCAGCACGTCGTGTCGTGAAATCTGTCAGGGTCACATTTTGCCAGCTCGGTTCGAAGGCCGTAATAAATCACTTTAATTGCCCTAAGGATTCCCAATTCACTTTAATTGCCCTACGTCATAGGTGACCATTCCTTATTGGAATCATGTTACAAGTATATGACGTAATGTCTGGGTCATATATACATATATATAGGCCGATATGTTCTCAAATTGCAGTCAGATCATGGAGGCATTCAATAGTATTACCTCTTATCCACCTCTCATAAAATTTGATGAGCTGGAATTAGGTAGTTATAAACTGATAGAACTCAAACTAGTTGAAACCCGCTTCGGTCCATCAGTCAAGGCGGTTATAGAAGTAAAAGATTCTCAGCGGACACTATTTCTTCCAAAAAGATATTCAAAGCTAAAGCAATTTCAATTAGACAAAATCATTAAAGAAGAATGCTGCTTGATTTTCAAAGAACGCATCGGGAGTACGACAAACTTAGAAATCCAACGTTTGTAAATATGCTCCGTTTGTGTGCACACTTTTTTCTCTTTGAGTCTAAAATGTAATAAAGTTCATGTTGAAAAAAAAAAAAAAGTGTTTGTGTGCTCATTTTTTAAAAATCTGTCATATCTTTTACCAACTGATATAATTATATAATATTTATGGAAATGTGTGTCAAAAATATATATTCAAAAAAAAAAGTGTACATTTTTAAATGGCCAAGCTTTTCCATCTAACTTTGGCACTAAAGAGGAATAATAATAAGAAGAAAACAAAGTTTAATATTTTAATAGGTTTTTTCAAAAACTATTTATTTCAAATGTATAATGAAAGAAAAAAAAAGATTAGGTGAAGATTTTTTATTATTTCAAATAAATGGGGATTTATATAAAAGTCTTTTTTTTAATATTAGAATTAGGATATAATTTTAAATTGAATAATATTTTGTTTATTTATTTTGTAAAAAAAAAATGTATACCACATTTTGTTTAGGGTTATTTGATAATTGTATGAAAAACACCGTCAATGCATGTATTTTAGTGTAGAAAAAAAAAACACAAGAAGATTATTTAAAGATTTTTTATTATTTCAAATAAATGGGGATTCATATAAAAGTCGTTTTTTCAATTTTAGAATTAGGATATAATTTTAAATTGAATAATCTAGATAATTTGACACATATATCAATATACTTGTCAGGAAATATGCTATTTGCAGCATTTATAAGTTCTTCCGCAGTTATTTGAGGAAAAATGACAAACATAATTAAATCCAAATACTTGAAGAATATATCAGCAACTTCAATAGGTAAAAATATAGTCTTATAAATTCCACGAGCCTTCTTCATCATGATAATTTCAAAATCACTTCTTAAAATTCTCAATTTAGGTGATTCTAAATAATAAAATATATCCTTTATTTCATTAGCGTTGAAGACTAATCCGACTCGGGTGGGTTTGCCGTTCGATTTGCATTTCCGGAGCTCTACACGTCGATGAGATTTGAAAAAAAGTTTATAATTTCGAAGCAGAGGAAGAGCGAGAAGCGTTTTGTCCAGCATCATATCGCACTCTGAGCTTTTTATTTCCATGTAGACCCAGGAGGTAGAAAAGCCAAATTACTCATTGGGGTTTTATTTATTTATTATTTTTTTTTTTTTTGCTTCAAATTTGATTTTTTTTTTTATCATGAAAGAAATGCCAACCCCATCGCCAAAAAAATTTAGCACGAAGCTTTTTTTTTAGCTCTACACAAGCATTTCATTCATTTTATTGCTCAAATAGTGGGATTCAAGAAAGCTTTCATACGAACACACATCGCAGAAGCTACAATGTTCGATATATACGGCGTGCAATTTGCAATTCACGCCTATTGTTTTCGATTTGGGTACGTTATACTTTTTTTCAAGATCGATCGATGGAATATTTAATTTATCGAATATATTTTTCTCAATACATCCGCCTTTATATGCGAAAGTGCCTCCAAAATTTGAATATAATTCCAAAATATATTTTTCCACGTCGCAAATCCAATTGCCTTCTCTCCTTGGTTTTTGACACATGAATAGTCCGTGAATTTTCTTCGTGCAATATCTGACTGTTCTTTTGTCCCTCTCACTTAAATGACAATATCTATAATTGGGATTATATATTTCAATTCTTTCACCGAGGTCGCGGTGTAGGTGCGTCCAAGAGAGTTGGCGAAGTAGCATACCGCTCTCTAGCGGAAAAGCTTCAAAATCAACGATACAAGATATCTCGTACATGACACAGGCAGGAGAATTCCGAAATAGTCAGCTGTACGCTTCGTTCACCGGGCTTCAACTGTCCCTTCCACAAATAAAATTGCCTTATGTCAATGACGTCATTGCACAAATGTGCGTAGATCTGTCTTCCTAAATGGGTACCGTTCAAACAAGGATTCAAAATCGCATTAGAGATTGCACAACCCATAAGTCTTTCCGTACTATTAGAAGATGGGCTGGGAATTGTCATAATGGGAGATACTGTCATTATTATTATGCCACAGAGGAGGAGCGTTATCACAATTACCCATTTAAGAAAACCAAATAATTTTCGAACACCCGTTGCGGAAACTCGCTTTAGGGACACATACCTCTGCATCGTCACGAGTTTCGAGGATAATTATATTTCCCGATTCTAGTTTGTGCGTTAAATAGCTGGAATTTTCTTGGCGGTGTCTGAACGTAAGAGATCTTTCTTTCCCTAAGCACAAGAAGGCATTGACCCCGATTGGAAGGGGCCTCCAAGATTTAAAAATTTCTCCTCTATTTACGGAAATAACTTCGATTGTATGAAATGGATGAGGAGTTATATTACTGATTCTTTTACTAAGAAATTCAACGTCTATGCTTTTTTACGCGCTAAATGCCATGAAATAGAAGGCTTGAATAATTTATATTTATAGATATTGATATTTAATGGAGGGACAAACTGCCAAATGTCGTCAACAGCGTCTTCCATATCTCTTACACACCCCCCTACTGGCGAAATTTTTTCGCACGAACCGAGTAAGCTGCTCGGAATTCAGCCTTGTCATTTTTTTATTTCTGCTTACTCTATTTAGGAAATACAAACAATATTCGCCGCATCTTTTACTATTGCGAGATTGCATCTGGAGCTTATTGTGCAATATTCTTTTCGCATTGCGTTTCATAAAATTTATGATCGCGGGCATAAAAGGTTTAATACCATAAGGGTCGAAATAAAAAACTGTTCGTTTATTCAAAAAGGCAATCGCGACCCAATGACTTCCCTTCATTGTTGACGGATCTAGATTAACAACAAAATAATTACAGCAGCGACCATCGATATATTTCGGTAGCGAATCTGACGGAAACACGCCCGCAAATTTTTTAGAAATGATAGGGTCGAGCGTAGCCAATCTTAAGAGTTGTTTCGAATTCATCGTAAGGTGCCAATGTAGTCGACGTATAATTTTAACGACACTCTTACATTGTTTTTTGCGTGAAAATCTGTATAAGTAAGGTTTCCCAATACCTTATCCCCGCTTTTAAATGAGATATTTACATCATCCCTGACCGATTCGCTTAAAAAATGTTGCATTTCAGGAGCTTCTTCTTCTTCTTCGTCATTTCTAAAAACGATATAACACCCGGGGTTGTTAATACCTGTCGGCACGTTTTCATATCTGAGCCGATACTTCCTAATTTTTCCATCGAGAAAGAATGAGTGTTGTGCAAATTCACATTTTAACGTTATCGAATCTCCTTCCATGAGCATAAAACGAAAATCTAAGGTTTCGGTACTAGTAACTAATTTACCTAAATAATCACGGAGATATAAAACTGTGATGGCGTCCGTGTCATTTTCAGCGTTACCTAAATTTGTTACTTTATAACCGTTGCAATCAAAGTGTTTGTTTTCTTCGTCTAACAATAAAACTTGCTTTTTCAAACGCTTAATTTTCTTGGTTAAAAAACCTTTTGGAACAACATCTGTGTCGTCTGTTGGTTCAGGAACATTGGTAATTTTTCTTTGCTCAGCGTAATAATACGAATTTTGTTTTAAAGGTAAAGATTTCGGAACGTATAAGCCATCGTTTAGTTTTATCAACGCGTTTTGATCGCAGCTATGAACTAACGTCGCCTCGTTTATGTAACAATCCTGCATTACTCGATCAAACTCACTTGCCGCAGTTTATCGATATGAATTTCGGATTGGAATTCGGAATAAAGGATGACGTTAATTGTCGATGTTAGTGCGCTCGAAAATTTCACTTCCAAAGAAATATTCGAATTTTGCGTAGCGCTAGAATGTAGATCCGAAGCGCACAAATCGGGAGTCGTATCAAACGCGAACAGAGTCAATCCGTTTTGAAATTCTTCTGGAGTTATATTCAATTCTCCGGAACTTAAATACCGACCCATGTTGGAAAAGAGATCGACGTAGCTTCTGTAAAATTCTCCTTCGGAAAATTGCGGAGTAAGCGGACGGTTTGGAAGAACTCGTTGTCCGATTTTTAATGAAATATAATTTATGTTAAAATTTTGAAAATTGAACGGGTTTTTCGTGAAATCTCCACTATATGCACCATTCGTCACAAATCCGATGACAATACGATTTGGTACTGGACCTAAAAATAGGTTCAGAAGGATTGTCGAATGGGTTCCGCTGGGAATCTTTAGAGTTTGTACATCTACTTTACGTATTGGATATTTTGCGACGCCATTCTCCAAAGTTTTATTATGCGCGAGAACGACGGAAGGTGAAACAGTCACTTTTCGAACGAGAAGAGAGGCCTTTGTTATCTTCAGAACGAAACCTTGAGTATTGGACATCAAAACAAAGGAATTTTTAGCTCTATGCAAACGGATTTTTAATGAGACGCCATTTAGCAAGAGTTTGTGCTGAAAACTTAAATCTAAATTCATCGCGCCGAAAAGTGTTATTTCTTTATTTAAATCTAAAATACTTCTATACCCGTAATTATTTTGCGATATGATTTGCTTTTCGTTTAAAAAAACTTCTACATTATCAAAAGCAGTATTCAGGAGATAATTTATAGGTCCGACTTTATCCGTGACGGCTATGGCGCTTCCATCTCTCTTCGAAATTTTAACCGCGAGTTGTAAGAAAATGAACGACGGGTCGATGTAGTGCTCAAATGTGCCCGGAATATAGAATTCGATTGGACCGTCCGATAGAGTCGCTATAGGATGGACTTCTTCAAAATCGGAGTTTTCTATAGCTACTTGAATCGGTAAACCCGAAAATAAGTCCAGCTCGGATTTAAGACACAGAGGTTCCATCATGCGAATATGTCCCTGTTCTGCTTTCTTCTTCGTTTACGTACGGTTTTTATACGTTTGCCCTCTCCGCTTTGAAATCGTTTGAGAGCGTCGTCTTTGATATCCCTTCCAGTTTCAAATATTCGCTTTTTTATACTCTGCTTGAAATTTTCTCCGCCGCCGACATCTCCCGCTACTTTAGAAGCGGTGGATAAAAGTTTTTTGCCAAAGTATTTCCCCGCGCGTTTCAAAACGGGCGTTACAGTTCGAAAAATATTTCCGAACCATCCCCTTCCAGCCTGTGTGGCGTAATAATATGGAATATTACCACCCTGTTGCAGCGCGTAATACTGACAGCATGTATGCGGGTCGATAGAGCGATGTTTATGCATCGTCATCTCGTTTGAAATGCAAAGTCACGCTGACGCTCTCGCCTAAGAATAATACAAAATCACCGTAGTGGTCTCTTATATTTATTCCGAACGTCTGAAACTCGCTCTTATTAACGGGTTTATAGAACAAAGTTTCAAAGTTTACGCTACCTTTGTCTCGAGGAATAAATACGTGCCGAAGAAGGGGCGAAGCCGAATCTCCCACAATACCTAACTTACATATATCGGAGTAAACAAAAACCGATTGTATATTCTTATCCGTTCGCTCTCGAATGATTGGCTCGGTCGATATTGTCTTTTGTTCTTCAATCAAGATCCCTAATGGTAATAAAGTTGTTGCTTCGGGGAATTTGAGATAATTATATAAATTCCTAGAAATGATCAATTTATGATTAGGAGGTAAATTCAAAGTTGAAATGTCATTCCGAAAATCGAACTGTCCGTGGTTTTTAATGTTGTGACTCCACAATAATTTGACGATATCCTCGTTAAATTTGTCGAGGGCGATTAGCGGATCGGTCGCTTGATATTTGAATTGATGAGACAAAAGCGTGTCACCCTGGTCGTTCGAAACGATGTAATAAAAATTAAAATGTTCCTTTTCTTTGACAATTCTATCAAATGAATAAATTTAAATCTCCTTTAGATATCTGATATCAAAGTAAAACGTTTATGGAGATGAGTATCTTTTATTCCGGTCTTCTCAAGCTTTCGGGCTTGTCCGCCCTTCTACAGGAGAAACATATACAATATATCAAGAAAATATAACGCCGCCTGATGCTAAAACTATTATGATTCTATGTACATATATATATATATACATTAGGATGTTTTTGCATATTATTTTTTACTTAAGATATGTTTTTTATTTGGTTAAGGTATTTACATATTTTACTATTGTTTGCTATATTCTATGAATTATCTTATAGGTTCGGAATTCTATTATTTAAGTTAGTTTTATAATGGTTATTGGCTATTACATATAAGTTACTTATATTATTGTTGATATTATTAGCTGGTACTAGGATATATTGTGTTATATGTTTCGGGCAAATCTATTTTTCTATTGATGCTATTGTGTTTTTTTTTTTTTCTGGATAATAAAGATTCAATTATAAGCCTTTGATATTTGCTGTTTATGTTATTGTAATGAATTCTAGGTTCTTCTAATGCGAAAGTGTGGTCTGTTTCTTTGCAGTGTTGGAAAATTAGAGATCTATTGTCTTGATTTATTATGTTGCGTTTAGTGAAACAACACCAAAAGTAGTCAACATATCACAGGCCATATTAACACATGAAGAAATAGCTATACTATCTAAAGGCTTAAAATATCGACCAGTCACTAAACCCGACCCCATAAAGATAATCAGCGGAATAGAAGTAGCGATATCGAAACTGAACACCCAAGAAAAAGAAAAAAATAAGACAAAAAGTTTCCAGAATATTGATTCACCCATCAAACCAGCCCCTACGAAACCCAAGAGAGAAACATATTCTAAGGAACTTAAAAAACAGAAAAGAAATAGTCATAACCCAAGCAGACAAAGGAGGAACCACAGTAATAATGAATAAAACCGAATACCAAAACAAAATGGAAAACATACTAAAAGATAGCACCACCTTCGAGCCACTGACAGATACAGAGAGAAACCAGGTCTACTTAAATATAAAAAAGGACATCAATAGATTGAAGAAATCCAAAATAATCACCGAAGACGAACATAAAGCATTTCTTAGTAATAGCGATTCTGAAGCCCACATATACGGAAAACCAAAATTGCACAAGCAAAATATACCGCTAAGACCAATAGTCGCATTTTACCTATCCCCCATTGCTCCAATAGCTAAGTTTTTAACCAAATTCCTACAGCCATTAGTTAGAACACACACACCTACTCAATCAATAGCAAACATACCCACATTCATACAAGAAATTTTAAACACAAATATAGAAAACCATCAATTAATAGTATCTTTCGATGTTGAGGCTCTCTATCCTAGTCTCCCTCACCAATTAATATTAGAAAACACTAAATCCTTGTTAATAGAAAATAGATTAGACCAAACAGTCATAAACAAAATAATAGAATTAATAGATATATCATTAAAATCGAACATCTTTAATTTCAACTCACAATCATTTAAACAAATAAAAGGATCGCCCATGGGCAGCCCACTATCTTCCCCGTTAGCCGAAATAGTTATGAACACAATAGACAAATGGATAACTACACAATTCCCCACAGACATAATAATATATAAAAGATACATAGACGACATATTCTTTATATGCACAGCTAACAAAGTTAACCACATATTAACCTCATTAAATAACTACCACCCTAGAATCAAATTTACAATAGAAGTTGAAAAAAACAATAAACTACCATTCTTAGACATTAATATCATAAGGTCACAAAACAGATTACAAACCTCCGTATACTACAAGCCAAGTTTCGAACCAAATTATATACATTTCACCTCATATTGCCCATTAAGCCATAAGATAAATACAATTAAAACACTAACTAAAAGAATACACACCCATTGCTCGCAACAGAATTCAAAAATGATTGAAACACAGAACATTATAAATAATCTCCAGCAAGCAGGATACCCAACCACCTTTATATTAAAACACATTTCCACAAAAGTATAACAATCAATAACCCAATAAACAAAACCACAAATATTTACAGGGCAATATGTTACATTCCATACTCACAAACATCTATAACAATAGCCAACTACTTAAAAAACTTCGGCATCCAAACACATTACAGTAATTCCCCTAACATAGGCTCCATCATTAAAAATCCACTATCTAAAAATAATTCTAATATCATAAAACCCACTAACAAAAAAGAAGCAATATATTCCATAGAATGCAACAAATGCCAAGCCAAATACGTGGGGGAGACAGGAAGGAGAGTCAGCAATAGAATATATGAACATAAACGCAACATAATAAATCAAGACAATAGATCTCTAATTTTCCAACACTGCAAAGAAACAGACCACACTTTCGCATTAGAAGAACCTAGAATACATTACAATAACATAAACAGCAAATATCAAAGGCTTATAATTGAATCTTTAATATCCAGAAAAAAAAACACAATAGCATCAATAGAAAAATAGATTTGCCCGAAACATATAACACAATATATCCTAGTACCAGCTAATAATATCAACAATAATATAAGTAACTTATATGTAATAGCCAATAACCATTATAAAACTAACTTAAATAATAGAATTCCGAACCTATAAGATAATTCATAGAATATAGCAAACAATAGTAAAATATGTAAATACCTTAACCAAATAAAAAACATATCTTAAGTAAAAAATAATATGCAAAAACATCCTAATGTATATATATATATATATATATATATATATGTACATAGAATCATAATAGTTTTAGCATCAGGCGGCGTTATATTTTCTTGATATATTGTATATGTTTCTCCTGTAGAAGGGCGGACAAGCCCGAAAGCTTGAGAAGACCGGAATAAAAGATACTCATCTCCATAAACGTTTTACTTTGATATCAAATTCTATCAAATATTAATTCGGCAAGGGCGACGAGCCAGTTTCCCTCGAGTCTGGTACAATGGGGCAAACGCGTTGTATAATTTGAATGCGTATTATTTGGAAAATAATCCAAACTCGAATCCGAAGGTAGGGTCACATAGAATTCCTTCGTAGATCTGTAACCCATGAATTGAATCGATCCGAAAAGCCTTTAAAACTGACAAAATATTTTTTCGTCTTACCCTTCCCTTTTGTTTTGATAATGCGATCTATAGGCCAGAAATCCTCGTCTCTCTTATGTACTCGTTGTAATTCGAAATCGTAAAAACTTCCTTTAATTAACTCGTTTTTCAAATCGCGCAATATATAGGTTGCCGGAACAGTAATGACGAAAACCTCGTCGCTCCAACCTGGAAGATAGCTTTTGCGGAAAGTTCTTCTAAGTTTAGATATCCTTACTCTATCTCCGACCTCGAACTTGAAACGTTTGGCGGTAGAAGGCGGATACAAACGATTAAATATTTCATCCCTCATGAAAGGAGTCACATCATCGGGGGCGACCTTTGTAACTCGATTTACAGTTTCATTATAGCTTTTAATTAAATCCGGCAACGCGTCTATATATTTGTAACTCCCCCTTCGAGTAAATAACCGCCACATTTTTCCTTTAAGCGTTCGATTGAATCTCTCCACATTAGCGGCTTTCTTATCGCTGTACGAATGATAATGTTTGATATTATATTTTTTGAATAATGTCTGCACAGGCTTATTGAAAAATTCGGTGCCCTCGTTCGTTTGCAAGAGTTTGGGAACGACTTTTTCCTTCGAAAAAAGGTTTTTGAAGGCCTTTACAATTTCGGTAGAATTTTTTCGTTTGATAGGAATGGCGTAGGCTCGCTTGCAAAAAAACATCGACAATAGTTAGAATGTAACGATAACCTTTGTTAAATTTTGAAAAAATGGATGAAGGGTGTAAACGTCCTGTGTCTCCAACCATTTCTGTGCAGATATTTTCGATATTTTAGCGCTCTTAGCCAATTGATAGATTCCGCCAAAACTTCCCGGTTCTTCCGCGTTGTAATACACTTTGGCTAATAATTGATCCATTTTTTTTTTCTTTTTTTGAAGTCGATAAAGAAGGCGAGAGCTCTTCCCGCTTTACACTCGGCGTTTGTTTCTTAAATATGAGATTCTTAGCGGTCGAATTAAAAATCCACTGTTGTGGAATATTTATTTTCTTTAAACTTATCGCTAAATCTTGAAAGCCCACAGGTACATTTACGTTCTTCCTTTTTCGCGTCGTAAGAAACGTAAAAATATCGACGACGTTGGACTGCGGAATAGGTTGATTATTGATTATGATTTCACCATTCTGATTCCAAATCACTTCGTTAGTAGATCTTAAACGTTGAATAATCATGTCTACATACTTTTTTGAAGTGATCGGGACTAAATTGATAATTTCTGCATCTATATTTCGTTCATTTAAAGGTTCGATGGGTTGCGGCGGCGGTGGTGGCGGAGTGTCGAATGAACGTTGATAACGTCGCATTAATTCTGCTAAGAGCTTCACTTTCTGATCGTCCGGCAAAGACTTCTTTGTTAATAATGCGTCGATCTCTTGTTCGAGAGATAACGTTTGTGTATAAATTGGATATAATGACGGATTAGGAAATGCGAATCTTTCGGCCATTTTTACAACTTTTTACCGATCCAGGATCCCAAGACCGACAGAATAGGCGCTAAAATAAGGGGCAAAAAACCTCCCTTCTGATTAGTCAGTAGACGTCTCCGTTTGACGAGAGAAATATTTCTGTTCGCGAGAGTTCTCATCATCTTTTTATAGCGACGAAGTTTTGTTTTGCGTTTAGATGAAAGGTTAACATTGCCTTTTAAAATGTTGAGACATATTTCGCAGAGACAATCGGTCAAGGGCTGGAGTGAGTATTTTTTTCTATCTAGCACATTTTGCGCCTTTGCTAGACTCTAGCACATATCTATGCTTGTATAATCGATTCATTTTGGTGAATAAATAAAATTAGCTTCCCCAGGAAATATATGCGAACGGATCCTCAATTACTCAGGCGTCTGAGGTTTCAAATCTATGCAGATAAATTTATATAATTCCTCTGCAGTTACCATTTTTAGAGCCGCTTCTAAAAATTTTGGATTATTGGGATACATTTGTCGCCCAAGCGTATATACCTGCTGGGCATCTCTGGGGTTTCTAAACAAGAAAATGTAATGACTATTTAACGAAATGGTTCTAAAATGCGGATTTTTCGGAAATAAATTTTGCGCTAAAATTATAATAGAAGCATTCCGGTGATGAGTATAATTGCAAAATATTTTGACAATGTCTTGATTAATATCAAAAAATAAATCATCGAGAATCAATAAAGTGCGCTTGCTAACGTCCCAGTTATTGGGTGGTAAGCCGCTTATGTAAACAAAGGGGAAATCCTTAAACCACGGTTGAACAGACGAATAACACCAAATAACTTTCTCGGGAGGGGGTTCGATTAAATCAATTAATCGTTTTGTTAAACTTGTTTTTCCCGATTGAGAGGCACCCACAACCAACGCGTTAAACGGATGTCGTGAACGAAATTGAATATCATCTTGAGACGACATGACTGAGAGATTTCTTAAGCGGAATTTATATTTATACCATCTATGACAAAATAATAAGTCTTAACATAAGATCTTCCAACAATGTCGACTCCTTGTTTATAAAGCGATTCCTTACAACATTTGAGATAATGTGAAAAGTCTCCAATAGTCATCTTTATTGAACCGGGATATTGAACAGTTGTTAAAAAACCATAGCGTCGGTTCATAGTCGGAATTTTTTTTTTCTGTCTCGGAAGTTGAATTAATGCGTCCCCTTCAATCTTGAAATAGATTGCATTTTCGACTTCGGGAAGCTGACATTGGCATCTGAAAAGATTTTTCGATATCTCAATTATTTCGTTTTCTCTGAGTTGCATTAACCCGTACCACATTTTCCTCTATGTAGCTGAATGTCTATGAGTTTGGAAAAAGCAAAACCTGAGCCTCTGCTTTGGAATGTCTCTATATTGGCTTGTATCTGTTTTAAAATGTTGTCTAAGACAACAGAAAGGCTGCCCCAGTTTCTTTGACAGCGTGATGAGAAATGAACTCTTCTAAGATCCGTTTTTTCTTTATAAAATTCCAAAGTTGCTGAAATAAAAAAAAAAACATCTTTGACGACCAATTATGGTCATCAATTCTTTTTTAATTTCATTCATATGATCATCGAATAATAATAAATTATGAGTTCTTGGTTTGTAAATATATGTTGTAAAGAAGTCAGAGAAGGCATCATTTATTTTATATAACATTTTTTTCCCCCTTTAAGACACATTAAGGACACAACAATTGAACCTAGTTCGCTGACCGATCCCCAATGATTAATTTTTTAAATGCATTTATTTATTTATAATTCAACTTTTTTTTTTTCCAGAATAGGATGTTAAATTTAGGTGAAGTTTTTTTTTTATGCATTATTTTTGATGTTTTTTTTTAAATAATACAAACATTGAAAAGTGCATTTATTTACAATAAAGAATACAAACATTGAAAAGTACATTTATTTACAATAAAGAATACAAACATTGAAAAGTACATTTATTTACAATATCAATAATCAAATTTTAGATAATGTTTGTAATAATTTCATTTATTTTTTTTTTCTAGTGATTTACAAACAAATTTTATAATGTCCGTGAGCTAAACTATTGATATCGTCTAACAAATGACGCTTGTCGTCGAAGGCGTTTAAGCCCAACTTTGTTTGTTCTATTGTATACAGCGTGTGTTTACGGGATTGTATTAGATTTTGTTTTAAAAAATGCCGTTTGTGTGTTTCAAGGGTGTCCTTATAGTTTTGAAATGTCAATTCATTTTTTAATATATGTTTTTAACCCCCTTCCCTATGTTTTTCTCGTCTCCTCCTAAAACCCTATAACTATACATCTTTGCTTTGAGTCCAACAAATTATGTCATAATTTGTCCGCACAATTCGTCTTTCCACTTGCCTATTACTTTTTATTTACTTGCGAATATAGTGGGTGGCTTAAAGGATAATCTGAAGTGTCTAACTGATCTCGGAATTTATCGAGAATAGAAAAAAGTTCGGCAGAAGGTGGAGTAGTTATATGATAGAGAAAGCTGTCAGTATCGGTGAAGCATAGACTTATTTTGAAGGACGGAGCTTTTAATAAAGGAAGCATAGTGGAATAATGGAATTGAAAAATTTTTAGTTTAGAAAGTTCTAATATAGTAAAACCGATATAGACTGGCTTGTTGAGAGTCAGATTTCTTTTTTTCATTTTAAGAATAACCAAATCTTCTTCTATAATATGAAAACTATCGAGTTTCATAATCATAAGTCATAAATCATATAATCATAAGTTTTGCGGCTCTTTCCGGCTCTGTTACAACTTCTACTCGAACCCTTTTCCTTAGATTATCTATGGTTTTACCGTAGACACTATTGTTAAGCAACTTCCAGAAACTCTTCTCAAATTCGGACTTGGCTTGTTTACGTTGATCTGTGTTAAAATCTATATAGGGTTTCAGCCAGGGACTCTGATTAAACGAAAGAATTTTATGAATTTTTGTTAGTTTAAGTCCCTGACTAAGGTAGAATTTCAAAGTTCTGTAGTGAACCGTGTAGGAAGATTTAGGGAAAAAATTGGGACAGAGTTTGATCGAGGAAGCGATGCTGTGTGGAAGAGACTTTTGAAAATCGCTCAACATGGATTCTACTATTTGTAAACGTTCTGGAGCGAGGGGAAAATCATTGTGCGAATCGTGGAGGTGTTCGGGATAGCAAAGATCAACGACAAATATATAGCCGATCGGACTGTCGTCCTGGAGAGCTAAAATATCGATTTGGTTGCATTCTTCTGAAGTCAGCCACCGAAACCTACCAGTTGGAAGAGGTTGACACATACTCCATCCGTATAAATTATTGCAATCTGTGTAAAAAAGGTATGATGTATCTTTACTTGAGTCAAATTCATCTCCCATAAAAGGATTGTTTGCTTTGGCATATCGCTTTGATATCATGGCGACCCCTCCGCGAATTTTCTCGCACGTCAGATACATGTCAGGATCGCTTATTAGATCTAACGAAACATTTGTCATTTTTAGTGCTGCGTCAAGAGAGAGAGACGGTGAAGAAAAATTTAAAATTGGGTCCAGCTGATAGTGTCTTAGACAGAGGTCTCTGAAATATTGAAAAATATCGGCTAGAAGAGCCACGTCGCCAATTAAATATATATCGTGGTAGTCTCCGAGCGTTGTACAGTTAAGTTCTTCCCATACTTGTTGCGCGAAAGCGTACGATTCGTTGGAGCAGGATTCATTTAAAAGTTTGCTGGAAAAATATTCAATGGGAGGGAGGCTTGTTTCTGAAAATTTTGAACTATCCGTCATGTACTCGTAAGGATAGACACCTTTACGACGAAGCAGATCGGTCTGGTACGGAAAACATTGGGAAAGAACCTTGAACCCATCTTGCGGTAAATTTGAACTAAGAGTATTTAACGATGCGGATAGAAATTGGAATGAATCCAAAAATATGACATCATCTACCAGAATGACCGAATATTTTTCCATATTCATAGGAATAATTGTAAGATGTTTATGAGGCACATGACGGAGAGCTTTGATTAAAAAATGGTTGTCGTAGTTCTTTGCTCCGTGTAATAAGCATCGAAATTTTGAATTATTGTGGTAATTTAAATTACAGATCTTGTGGGCGGCCCTTCTATACCGACCACTCCAATGACAATGATCGATTACTTTTGTCTTAATGTCCAATTGTTTTTTACAGATGTGGCAAGTTTGCTCGTTTAGAAAGTCAATTTTTTGTTGCTCGTTCATATCGACGGAAGGATAATTTCTGAGGCGTTCTTTTAGCTTTGAAACTGTTGAGAATAAACTCAACAAGAACTTTTCCGCCGGATTCTCGCCGCGATAAATTTTTTTGTGGACGATATTTGACTCCGGATCTACCACGATATAGCAATACGAACACGGTACATGGACAGAGTATTTGGAAGGGTCGGGGTTGGGCTGTAAAATGGCTTCGAAATCTGCGTATATAGCGAAGATCTGCTTAAAATTATTAGAAAATTTGGAAAATGAAAGCTTAGAACCTTCTTTTGGATATTTGACACGTTGAGCTCCGTGAACCCTACATGTTTTTTATGCTCCATTACCAATTCTTTTGATTTGAAAGAATACAGACAATAGTGACAAACGTAGAGCGATTTTGAGTCAAAAAGACGATTGAAGTGCCTAATCAGAAAATAATGGCTTTTATATATAAATAAATTTATTTCTTTGCTATCTACATTTTCGGAAAGCTGGAGGGGGAAGATTTATTTTTCCTCTACACTATAAACATTGATCGCGAGATAATTTAGCTCCTCAAAATGTTTAATGCGTTCGCGTGGCATTGGAGCTGGTATAACGCCTTTGAGATTAGAAAGAAAAGGTTCGTAGTGCTTAGAACGGTGAGGATTGCTAGATACTGGGTATAAGGCAGCAAGGATAGAGTAATAAAAACACATGTCATCGGGTGCATTTATGTTAAGTAGTGCCCTTCTATTCGCGATAAAAGCCGGTGGTTTAACACCTTGACACCCAGCATACATCGGCGTATATCTACCTATATTTAAATTAATTTCTAATAAGTTTGAAAATATAAAAGATGACCCCTCTTTATAGTATGTTAATAGTCTATTGTAAATTTGGCTTAGGGATTCTTTAACTAACCCATTCAACATTGATGGGGTAAACACACGCTGACACTTGGAAACAAAATGGGCTCGCCTACCTGAAGCATCATTTGTCTTGATAAGTTACACTTCCGTTTGTAGAAAAAATCGGATGGTCTTATGTCGCTGCAAGGCCTGTTGCAGAATGTCGATGATATCTGCTTCGAAGCTGTCGAGTTTTTCCTCTAGGCTGAAAACATCTGCTTCGAAGCTGTCGAGTTTTTCCTCTAGGCTGAAAACACAAATATATATTAAGTATATAATTTATAATAAATATTCCTTCTTCTTACCTCGAAAAATGAAATTCCGCCTCTAGAATCCTGCTTAATGTGAGGTCGTCGACTGTGGGAGCGTTGTCGAGCCCACCCTGCTCGGGAATTCCGAGCACTTGCTCTATATCTAGTGGTGAGAGGTGAGAAAGTTCGTCTGGCATACACACATCCTGTGATGATCCGAGAACATGTTTCCAATCGTCCGCTGAAAGTTCTTCCATACAGACATCTCCCGATGGTCCGAGAACTTGTTCCAATTCACAAGAAAGGTCTGGAAGTTCACCTTCGGTCGAGCGGAAAGACCACCTTTCTAGATAGCCATTGAGCGCACTTGCCTCCAAGCGTAGACACCTAAAAAATAATAAATATATATATCAGGTTAATTTCATTCCAAATGAAAAAAACATTAGCGTATTGGTTAACTCCATTGCTCTAATGTTTTTTTTTTTTTTTTTTTGCTAGGTTCAAATCTCATTGAAATATATATTTTTTAATTACCTAGTAAAGTTTTTCTGATCATGAGAAAAACACATTCAATAAAACAAGAAACAAAACTTACCTCATGTTGGAAAAATTTAAATCCGAAACTGCTTGGTCCAGCTGATAGAAATTTTAACACCGTCACTTGATCCAAGGGTTAAACTGATTTTTATAATGGAAGGGGGAGGAGTTTTCTTGTCGTCAGCATGTGGGCGGATTTTTTATACTCGCTTTTTTTGTCGTCATCATGTGGGTGAAATTTTACAATAGTAAAGCTAGGACATTTAAAAATATACACTTTTTTTAAAACATATTTGTGACACATATTTCCATAAATATTAAATTAGTTGGTAAAAGATATGACAGATTTTTTTTTAATGAGCACACACTTTTTTTTTGTTTTTAACATGAACTTTATTACATTTTAAACACAAATATGTTCATATAAAAATGCATTACATTTTAAACACAAATATGTTCATATAAAAATGCATTACATTTTAAACACAAATATGTTCATATAAAAATGCATTACATTTTAAACACAAATATGTTCATATATAAATGCAAATTATGTATATATAAGTGTTCATAGAGTCCTTCTATACATTTTTCCTCTAAGTGTCGTTGTCTTCTTCGTGATTGCAAGCCTGGATTTGCAAGACCGAATTGCAAGCTTGGGAATAAGCTTCGATTATTTTTTCAAATAATTCTTTTGAATAAAACCATGCATCACCTTCACACTCAGGTGTGTGCATAAAATCGTCCAAATAATCTTCAATAAAATTTCCACTTTCATCATACATTTGAAATAAATGGTTTTTAAAAAACCTATTAAAATAGGAAACTTTTCTTTCTTCTTCTTTAGTAGAATATTCGAATGAAATAGGGAATTCATAAATTACATCTACAAATTGATTTTTTTTAAATAAAAGACCTTTCTCCAAAATTGTTTCAATAACCTCTTTAACTAAATTAGGCAAAATTTTTACTTCCATGTTGCTTTCACTCTGTATGAAAGCTGACAATATGAGAAAATATCGGCCTATATATATGTATATATGACCCTGACATTACGTCATATACTTGTAACACGATTCCAATAAGGAATGGTCACCTATGACGTAGGGCAATTAAAGTGAATTGGGAATCCTTAGGGCAATTAAAGTGATTTATTACGGCCTTCGAACCGAGCTGGCAAAATGTGACCCTGACAGATTTCACGACACGACGTGCTGCAATTTAAAAGTGGTATTTAATTCCAGCTAATTAACGCAGAATGCCTCCATGATCTGACTGCAATTTGAGAAAAATATCGACCTATATGCAATTAAAAAGTGATATTTAAAGATTTTTTATTACCTACATCTAAGGAATGGTCGACGTAGGGCAATTAAAGTTAATTGGGAATTTTAGAAGCGGCTCTAAAAATGGCAAAACTTGTAACATGATTCCACAACACATTTAAAAAAAAAGTGGTATTTAAAGTTTATTACGGGGAATCCAGACGTAGGCCAATTAAAGTGAATTATAATACAAAAATTTTTTTGAAGCGGTAGGACGTAGGACAATTAAAATGAATTGGGTCCACGACACATTTAAAAAAGTGGTATTTAAAGTTTATTACGGGGAATCCAGACGTAGGCCAATTAGAGTGAATTATAATACAAAAATTTTTTTAGAAGCAACGGCTCTAATAGGACACGTAGGGCAATTAAAGTTAATTGGGGATTCCAGACGTAGGCCAATTAAAGTGCAAGGACGTAGGATTATTAAAGTGAACTGGGTCCACGACACATTTAAAAACGTGGTATTTAAAGTTTATTACGGGGAATCCAGACGTAGGCCAATTAGAGTGAATTATAATGCAAAAAAATTTTTAGAAGCAACGGCTCTAATAGGACACGTAGGGCAATTAAAGTTAATTGGGGATTCCAGACGTAGGCCAATTAAAGTGCATTATAATACAAAATATTTTTTAGAAGCAGCCGCTCTAATAGGACGTAGGACAATTAAAGTGAATTGGGGACGCACTTATATATACTACTTGCTTGTGCACTCTTTCAGACATGTGAAGTAATCTCTCTTGAGAGACATATGGTGCGTCGCTCCAGAAACTATGATCCAGGTCTCGGCGGTAGCTCCAAACAAAGTGTTGCACATTGCCGACATATTTACGCCTTTGTTTTGGTCAAACCTCTTTGGTCTTTGTTCATTCTTTCCTTTCTTCCTGCATTCCCTTGCATAATGGCCTTTACCTCCACATTTGAAACAAACAACCTTTGTTTTGAATTGTTTTTCTGTTTCAATGGGCTTCGAAGAGGCATTTACGACCATGGCACCCACATCTTTTGGTAGATTTGACGAACGACTTTCTGCTTCTGCCAACAGCCGTATTTTAACTGTGGCGGTCGTGAAGTCTGAATCAGGCAAGTTACATATGGTTGAGACAACGGTGTCCCAATCCTCTGGTAATCCACCCAAAAGAACCATAGCCAAATCTCTATCATCAATTTTGTCGCCAATTTGGGCCAGTTCGTTTACAGTGTGGTTTATCTACCTACCCCATATACCCTTCCATATTGCTGTGCTGAGTCAACCTTTCGCCATATAACTGCCTTCTTAGTTGTACGGCTCGATTTCTACTATCCTTTGGTGCATATAATTTTTCCAGTTCCTCCCAGACCTCTTTCGGAGTATTCAAATGTTGAACATGCAATTGTTGTTCATCATTAATCCCGAGGCAAATTTTTGCAAACGCCTTACCCTCCCGCGACAAAAAAAAAAGTTTTGTTGCAACAAGGTCACTAGGGTCAGGCTTAGCCTCTCCTGGATTGATCAAACTCCACAAGTCGTTTTCGATTAGAACGAGTTTCATCTGGAAGCTCCAGCTGGAGTAATTAGCACCATTTAATTTTGTAATCGTCGTGTTTGTCATTTTACAAAATATTTGGTAAGTAGAAAGAAGGATGGACCAAGTAATCAAAGGAAATTTGGTTACTCACGTTTTAGGCCTTGCGCTTCTTCAGTCTGACGTTTTAGGTCTTGCGCTTCTTCAGTCTGATAATCTTTGTTGTATTTCAATTTGATTATACACACAGCACTTAACGTTAATTATTCTTTAATTAATTACAACAAGGTAAAAAAAGGATTATATATATACATATTGATTAAATGGTAATCATGGGGAAAGAAAATATAAGTCAGCGCGGCGACGTCGCTTGCAGGATACATAAACAGGAAGTGACGTCAGCTCCAGTGTTGCCTAAGCTAACCGCCCGCCGTCACGGTCTAGCAATTTGCCTAATCATTGATGGCAAATCGGCCCTATCATCATAATCATTAAGAGACCCATATTTGGCAAACACTCGTACCTGGTTGGAGTCACTCGCCGACGGCGAAGCGCTTCAATACGACGACACTCGGACGGAAACAAATTGCTCCGTGTTGTTGATGTCCTTTGGAAGAAGCGCCTGGTATAACTCCTCCGCGATCCCTTTCATGAAGTGGGATATTTTTTCCTCCTCACTTTCTCTCTCATATGCGGATCAACCTCTCTGCAGAGGCGCAGGACATGTAAAACTCGGTGCTTTCACCTTTAATCTGTGCCCGAGTTTTGAATGTTTTCTCAGCTTGCACCTTTGAACTTTCTTTTTTTCCCAAATACGCTTTCTAATAAGGACGTGAACTCTTCCCAAGAATTAATTCTTTCCTCATTATTCTCGAACCTCTTGAGAACCGTTCCTTTGAGGTATAAGTATACGTTGGCGATACAAAGGGGTTGATCCCAATTATTGTGTCTTGCCACTCGTTTATAGCCTTTCATCCAATTCTGAGGGTCTTCTCCACCCTCCCGAGAGAAAATGGACGGATTTAACAAAAATGTTACCTACCTAGGTCGCGCGCGCTGCTTCAGTCTTCACACTCATTGTGATTTGTTCCGATTCAGCAGATAAATTTTTCGTTTATTTTTCTGAATGGGTATCGATCCAGCTTCTCCACCAGTTGTAATGTGGTAATCGATGACTAGGCAGATCACAATGATAAAGAATAAGCTATTTTATTTATGACGCCATCATGACTAGGCAACTACAATTAAAGCTAACAAATTATTTACAGCTAGAGAAGTAGTAACATAAAGGTAACCCAGGCTCCTGGAGCGTATCCTTAGATCGTAAACTACCCGAGCTGTCCTGCGGTTTAGGAGTCTGTTTTGGTAGCCTTTGTGAACCAGTTCACCAAGTATTTCCAGGCCAGTTTCTTTCTTGGTAGATTCAATAAAGCGGCGTCATTGAATGAGGGCAGTCCAATAAGTGTAGTCGTTTGGAATCGCTATAGTTCAAATGCTGGGCAGTTGAAGAGCACATACTCTACGGTTTGATCTTTCTCTTGGCAGTGTGGACATGTTGGATCAGGGACTTGTTTAATTCTGGCTATGTCGGCTTGAACATATCCATGTCCTGATAGTAGGGTCGTGGTTAGGGCTTCCAATCCCGGTATATATTTTCAATCCCGGGATTCGGGATTACTTTTTTCTCAATCCCGGGATCCCGGGATATCCCGGGATTGAAAAACATTTTCGTCTTTCTACGCCAAGAGGTATATCGTTTCCTTTGTTATATTTTTAATTTTTTATTTTATATAGTGCCAATGACGAGGCACTTACTTCGATGAAAACAACCTGAAAGCCATATATTTTGCGCCTGCTTATGAACTAAATCATTGCCTTTGGGTTACAGTTTGAAATTATCTGTCAATTACTGGACACATATCTGGAAAAAAATTATGTTCTTGGAACTCTTAGACCACATCTCTTAATGCAGTGTTGGGCAGTAATCCATTCAAAGTAATACATTACCTTGTAATTACGATTACTTTGCAATGCATTACTTTGCAAAAAAAAATTAATTGCATTAGAATGTGAACATAATTACTCGTAATTCTATATATAATGATAGCAATTGTGATTAAAATAACTTGTAATTGTAATTATAGCAAATGTAATCATGATTATTTGCAATTGTGATTATAGAAAATGTAATCATTATTGCATTTTGCCCAACTATGTTTTAATGTTTAAAAAGAAGACAGCACCGTTTTAAAAACCACGAATTACTTTATTTTAAGGATAAAAATTCAATTTCGAGAAAGATTTGAGCGTAGGAAAGATAATTTGTCAAGAGTGTCATCATGCAAACTAGAACGTATCTTATTGCATAGGTATCCAGAGGAGGAGAAGACTCTTTCCGATTCCACGATTCCACAGACGTTGGAGGAATTGTCAGC
This sequence comes from Cordylochernes scorpioides, assembly GCA_030710605.1. Lineage (NCBI taxonomy): Eukaryota > Metazoa > Arthropoda > Arachnida > Pseudoscorpiones > Chernetidae > Cordylochernes > Cordylochernes scorpioides. The sequence goes on from CP092867.1 coordinate 75,943,301, forward strand.
AAGTATTGAACACACTCTCTAAATGGGGTCCTCGTTTGCCTGACTGAGCAGCAATATTAAGTTCGTGGTTAATCATAGTTGAGTAGGATGCGGCGTCTGGTGTAGGTATTGCAATTGAAGTTGAAGAGGCAGCCTCAATAGCTTCTTGCAATCGGCGCTCAATTGTAAGATGGTCATTCGATTGTGATGGCTCATGGCGTTCTTGTAAACTCCGAGGAAGTTGCGAATTTTCAGCCTGAATTCTTACTTCGGCCATTTGTTCCTGTAACGGTTTAAGACGCAAAAGCAATTTCACGCTAAAGTCTTTGACCATTTTCTTTTTTTCTAACTGTGCTTGCGGATTGTGCAGATATTGGAGGACTAAAGATGTTTTATTGCATCGCTCTTCTAAAATTCTCTTTTGAAAATATTTTTGCAGATCTTTGCTGAGAGAATGAGATTGTGCTTGCAGCTCCTCTAGAAGAAACTTTACTGTTGCTTCTGCAGTCAAAAGTCGCGTCTGCAGAAAGCCGCCACAGCTGCCCGAAATGGTTTCAGTGCGGAAATTACTTGCGTCATGATATCAAAATCTTCATCAGTTAGATGTACATTTGCATTCACATCTATTAGCGCCTTCTGAATCGCTGACTTCGCACTGAGAAGTGTCTCCAACATGTTCAATAAACTATCCCAGCGCGTTCTGCAGTCGAGAATGAGACACATACTGGTGGAAATGCGATTATATTGCCGCATGTAGTTCAGTAAGATCTCGTTCTTCAGCGGCGATCGTTTGAACAATTTCACAACCACGCGAGCTTTTTTCGTCACTTCATTCATATTTTTCTTTGAAAATACTGGAGATTGTGGATAAATTGCTTCAGGGAATGAGGGATGTGCTACCTCTAGGCTAACGTTAAATGGAGAAGTGTCCTTATTGTCATCCTCGGAAAGGTCAGATTCTGCTTCATTTATCCCAGTAATCCCGGGATTTCGGGATCATTATTTGGTTCCGGGATCCCGGGAAACGGGATCCCGGGATTGGAGGCCCTAGTCGTGGTTGATGTTTCTAGTTGTATTTTCTGTGGTTCTTTTTAAGATGGCCTAGAGTGGGTGATAATTTTCTCAGGTGTTGAATTGATGAGTCAGAGATCAATATATCGGTCCATAATTGGTGTGAATATTGTTTGCTCCGTTTTCTAGCCAGCTTCTTTGGGAGTTCTATAAAATATGGAGGAATGTCTGATTTAGCGGCCATATTGGCAGCTTGGTCTAAACTTTTATTTCCTTTGATTCAGCTAGAGAATATTTAATCAAGAAAGCTATAAAACATTTATGAAGATTTCATAAATACAGAGTTTAATATGCTGTGTATTTTAATTGATCAAATGGATAATAAAATAAAGTTATTAAATTATTTATTCGTCACAATAAAGTGTGGTGTGCTTATAATATTATATAATAGTGTTGTAAGGTTTAGGTACTTACAGTTTGTAGGAAGACATGAGGCCGTTGATGGTTATTTTTGTTAATAATCTTTATTATCTATTTAAAAGAGAATGTTAATATCTAACAACATTCAGAGAGTAAACATAGGCGAGAAGGGTAAACAAAAAAGAGAGTGATGCTGATAAGTCCAGGGTGGCACTAGTGGCGGTCGTAGAATTCAGTTCCCAAAAAATAGTTGTTAAATAATATATATATTATTATTTCTCTCTTTTTTTCTTCTCAATAAATTTTTGCAGTATTCGCGATTTTTAATTTCTAAGGTATTTCAACCACCCTCTACTAAATTTACCGCTTTTTATTTTCAAAAGTTAAAAAAAATTGCTATTATGTATTATGAGCTTTAAACACATTGTTACTATATTATTTGAAATTAAAAAGAAAAATCCTCCTTCCTTTGTATAATCGCTGTCTTTATAACTTCAAAAAAGGAAATGGTTTTCTCCCCATCCTTTTTTTTTTTTAGCTCTCAGTACCATTTTTAAGACTTCTCATACTTAATTGAATATCTTTAAATGTGCGCTCTTTAGAATGTTCTAATTAGTTCCTCTTCTCAGATCCAAAAGAATTTTGACCCGTTCCGAAAAAAAAAAGAGGAATAATTCCCCAAGTAGTGAAACATGTCAAATTTTCTCTATTACCCTCATATTGTTTTCACCAAGTTGAAAAGCTTTAATTGTCTCAACTCCTATTCCAATGGAATAGTCCAATGTTCTGACTGGCCCTTCTTTCTTCCATCTCATTGGTGGAGTGATAATTGCACTTCGGTGATAAATCTTCTGCAACGCTAGCTACTCTGGCGCATGCTGGTTCCAATATTAATCCGCCATTGTACAATGGCTGCCCCCATTTAAAAGAGTAATAAAAATCATCGCGCCTTTATCTCTGCACACGTCTTAAATAAGATTCCCTTACAGCTAATGGCTCGCAAGAAATTATTTAAGGTGAGTTATTTTTTTCTTTCTTTTGATCGTTAAAATTTTTTACTGATCTCCATTTTGTTTCTCAAATGATAATGATAAATAATAGAACGGTTTCTCTTCCACCAAATCTTATTTAATGACGTTTTTTAAGCAAAATTTATGGTTATGCCTTTCCGAATTGGCCAACATTCGCTTATTATTGAAACTAATGATTTTTTTTTGTTTCTTTCCCGATTTTTTTTTTTCTAAATTTATTTCTCTTTCTTTGATCCGATTTTTTTTTTAGATTATAATTTAGGTTATTGCTTTCTCATATTTTATTGTTTTTAATTTTTGACCAAAAAGAATTACCTCCCGAAAGCAATTGGTACCGAAAATGTAATTTCTAAAATATTTCTCTACTATTATAATAGATCAATACACGTATATTTATATTGAGAATGATGTAAATATCATAGTTATATTTAGATGTATGTATTGTAATTAATTTAAAATATTGAATCGTATGGGTTCAAGTTTTTATTTATTTATAAGTTTTTTTAATGAATTTAAATTTATTTTTTCTTCTTTTCTCTTTTTCTGAGAGAAAAGCTGAAAATAATGTTCTATAAATCAGATTTAATCCTAAAATATTTATGACAAATATGGAAGCTGTTTAAAAAGATCAAATATTATTTAAACAAAGATTTTAAGAAGTTAAAAATAGATCCCGTTTTGTAACGGTATATTCTAAAAATGAAATCTTTTAAACCACTTATAAATTACCGCACAAAATATATCTGGAACATAAAGATAAATACTTTTAAACAGCGCTTAACTTTTTTTTATCACATTTTTATTTAGCTTTCACACAATTTCTTTTATCTCTCAAAAAGCATTTAATACTTTTAAATACTATTATAAAGTGCAATTTTTCTCTTTAAAATTATTGAATAGTTATATACAGTTTCCGAAGGTTAGATAAAAATGTGTGAAAAAGTTTAGTTTTATATTTTACCAATGTTTTTCTCTATCCATAGTTTGTTATGTGTTTATAAAATTTTTTGGTCTTCTGTCTTTTTTAATAATAGCAATTTTTTATATTATGATCACCATGTAGTACAGTAAGGATACTTAAGTTGACCTTTTAATCATCATTGTTCTTTAGACCAAAAACTGTCCGAAAATGCTAGAATCTCTCTAAGAAATCTCCTAAAATATAGATAAACCTAGTATCGTCTGGAGGTGCTCTCTAATAGAAGGTTAGGTCCAGTTCAAATCATTTTTGAGTTACAGATGTGGTTATAGAAGGTTTTACTGTATCGACAGTTGAAATCTAATCCCTCTATTTACATAATTACGCCTATACCACCAATAGTTTCAAATGTTTAGGGGCTGAAAAATATATATACTGAAAATTTAAATGAATGAGAAATTATTTTATTTTTATATATAAAACTACTTTCTGTTGTCCTTACAGTATATATGTGTGTATGTTGTGTGTGTATGTGTGTGTTATTATGTATATGTATGTAGGAAACGGAGTAGATATAAATGGATTTATTTTAAAGTTTACAATTTAAAAACAAAGTTAAACAATAAAGAGAAAGTAAAAAGTCTTATTCTTCGGTTGTCATCGTAAGCGCGTCTTCTGCTCTTCTTGATTCCGTGTTGCCAGCTTCTTCCTAATCAAATCCTACATTCGGCCGTCCTGAACTTCATCCGCCTCGAATAGCTCACTAGGATATTCATCTTGGGTGAACCATGGTTTCATCAAGTCAGCACTGCAGCTTGTTCTGTTGGGTCCCTCAAAATCACCAAATTTCTCAACATTATACCGGTCATTTGGTTTGATCTTAATTACTTTGTACGGACCAATTTACTTGGGGTATAATTTAGACTTTGTAGCCAACTGAGTCTTCTGAATGACAACTAGGTCTCCTTCCTTATAGACAAATGCCTTTTTTCTTTTCTTATTGAACGTGTTCCTATTTTCTTCTTGGATCTTCATTATTTCTTGCTTTGCTGCTTTTCTCTTTTGGTCGCTTTCCCCATCAAATGTTAAAGCTAGATCTTCTTCTATCATTTCCAAAAGACGTAGATCTTCTTCTTTTCTCATCTTTACTCCGACTAAAAGTTCAAATGGTGACATTCTAATGCTTCTCTGATGCGTACATTTTAGAGCTTTCTGAAGTTTCCTAACATGTTTGTGCCATTCTTGTGGGTTATCAATTGACAGTTTAGTAGGTACGGAGACAATTGTACGGTTAATTCTTTCTACTTGACCATTTCCTCGTGGAACTCCTGTTGTGATGCAACAATGTTCTATAGACTCCTCTTTGCAATATTCTTTAAAGTCATTAGAAGTGAATGCTGTTCCTTGGTCAGTAATTATTCGTCGATTACCAAAGATTTGTTGTTGACATTCCAACTTCTGAATAACCTCGCTTGTTCTGGTTGTTTTGATTGGGTATATCCAGGTGAACTTGGTGAAACCATCAGTGATGACTAACAAATAGTTGTAGTCCTTCCTAGTATATGCCAAAGGTCCAAGATGATCAATATGATATGTGTCGAGGGGAGTGTCACCTTTGGAGATTGGGTGCAACATTCCCTCTTGCTTTCCATGTTTCCTATTTGATAAAATGAATAGTATACAGTTCTGAATGTACTTTTTGATCTTGCTTTTCAAATCTGTTATATAGTATTCTTTTTTAAGCATTTCAAAATTTTTCTGGACGCCAAAATGTCCTTCTTCATGGGCTAACTTTTTAATTTCCATTTCCATTCCTTTGGGTATGACCAGTGTTCTATCCCCTTCAACTTCCTTCCAAAGTAAATTGTTTTCTTCAAAATAACCATCATATACTTGTTTTTCCTTCACAATTACTAAGAGAGCTTTGATCAAAGGATCTCTGCCTTGAGCATTTCTTATTTTTTCAGCAAGTGTGTGTGTCAGTTTGAATCATCATTGAAACTGGATTTCTGCTCAGTGCATCTACATGTTTCATTCCACTTCCAGGCCTATGTTCAATGGTATAGTCGTATTCTTCAAGTAATAAGGCCCATCTGGCTACTCTTGTAGTCAAGTCCTTTTTCTTCAAGGTCATGGTGAAAGCTGAACAATCTGTTAAAATTTTGAATTTGATTCCTCAAAGATATATTCTAAACTTCTTTACTGCTTCCACCACTGCTAAAACTTTAAGTTCATAGCTACAATATCTTTGTTGGGCTTCATTAGTTTTCTTGCTCATCTAAGCGCGTCTTCTGCTCTTCTTGATTCCGTGTTGCCAGCTTCTTCCTAATCAAATCCTACAAGTATGTTTAATTAAAAAGGCATATATTGGATCTAAATATCATTTATTTTATCAATATTTCAGTTGGCTGAACGCCAACCTTTATCAAGGTGTTATAACATTTTAAAGTGTGTCAACAACAAACTCAGCGCCACATAACGTCAACAGAATTAAGTTTTAAAAATATTTTGTCATATTCAATAGGGAGAGAAAAATTAATATATATATATATATATTTATATTATGGACAAAATAAATTTTGTAAAATATGGGTGTGAATATTTTGAAAATTAACAATAACGCCTATTTTATATTTAAAATTATTCGTACTATGTGTAAAAAGATTTTTCGTATAAAAAATAAATAAAAATAACAGAATATATATATCGTATATTTTAAACTGTATGACACTTTTAGTATATGTCGCATATCTTCCAATTTGTTAAAGCCGATACCTTAAAATATTCTAGCCTTCTATTGAAATGTACACTATTTCTATTTACTACCACCCCATATTTTGTATATAAAATATTTGTATTTTAACCCCCTATTTGTATTTAAACTAAAAATGGTGATGTCAAAATAAAGATCCAAAGAGCGTTCGGTCAGCTGGTGGCAGGGACAGAGGGGAGGAAAAAGGCAACGCCCAGCCCATGTGGGGTCCCGAGGGACATTTTTATAGACGACCCCTGTAAACAGGACAGGTTTTTTGCAGGGGGTCAGCAGATGTTCTAGGGTGTGTCGATCGACAGGCCGCTTTTGTCTCACACTCTCTCTCTCTCTCTCGATGTCTTGGTGGTAAGCATCCAAGTTTGTGTCATGGCTTCTACCTCTGTCCCGTGGGCTGTCCCCGATTACTCTCGGTGCTACATCTAGCCCTGCCTCTGCTTCTTATTGTTCGCGTGTGGGTAGAACATCAACACTCGCCTCACGTACACGACTGCCAGCTTATCCATACGTCGGCAGGATCACATTTGCAACAATATTACAGAAAGTCGACAGGATAACTTGGGACAGCGGCATGCAGAGGATGACAGAGGCACCGGTGGTCAACGGCGCATTCGTGTGGATGCTCCTTCTACTTGTCCTCCACCTTGACGATCCAGTGGACCATCTCTCAAAGACGCCATGCGAGGACTAGCTGTACCTCGCATCGAGCAGGTCGCCATTGCCCCCATCGACAGCTCCTGCGTCACGAGCACCTTCCTCCATCGGCTCGAACACGCAGACAAGATTCATCGAGAAATCCTGGCATTGCCCCGCCAACCAGCATCGACGATGTCCCATGGCAACCACCGCAAAAATGTCACCAAGCCTCATCGCAGTCCGCTCCACAAGACCCATTCAAGACATCCATCTGGTAGGAGAAATTTCTCTACAGAACTATTTAATGTAACACTATCTCCGTTTTTTTTTTCTCCCACTAAATTAGCTACTCAATCAGTACCCTATTTATGACAATAGCATTATTATTGTAAATTAATTAAGTTCTTCATTTCACCTGCCCTATTAGTATTCAATTAATGCAACTTTAGATCCGTATAAAACATTTTAACATTAACCAATTATATTAATCTTCATTATTATTTTGTATTTCATTTAACCATCATTAGCAATGCCGTCAGCCATTAACAAATAATTATATCTTTTTTTTCTTCAAATCGTATTTTTCATCATCTCTAGGCTTATTACACACATATTATAACTTCAACCATCTTTCTCATCATTTTAAAACTTTTAATACATTGACAACGTTAATAATATTTTTTAATAGTTTAAGATATTTTTGAATTTATATATTTTATCTATTCGTTTTTCTAATTTTATCGTTGACGTCTCCTAAACTCCCCCACCCATACCTTCTCATGCATTACCCCAAGGGCTTCCTGTTCGCCAAACATTTTTTTTTTCATTGATTAATCCAACTGAGAAATCCTTCCTTGCTATATCATTCCCAATAGTGAGTTCAGGATACCCAGCTAGATTATTTTTCTTATCACCCGGCTCATCATTACCAATCATCATTTTTTCTTTTTTTTTATTACCATTCAAGTCGGGTGAAATCATCATTGGAAACAGAACAACCCTTGCAGCTACCGTCCCCTTCTTCATTCCCCAATTTCATATATTCCCCTCAAGAGATTCTTGCTCGCCAGAATTTTTTTTTTTGTTAATCCAACTGGAAACATCCTTCCTCGCTATATCGTTCCCAATAGTGAGCTCAGGATACCCAGCTAGATTCCTTTTTTTTTTCTTCTTCTTTCTTTTTGTTACCCGGTTCATCATTTTTATCATTTTATCATTTTTTTTCATCATACAAGCCAGGTGCCATCATCATTGGCAGCGGTACATCTCTTGCGTTCACCTCTCTCTTTCCACATTCCTCGACCTACTTATATAGTAGGGAGCTACTAATCTGAACTGATGATGCAAACGGAACATCTTGAACGTTCTGTTAATGAAAACAGTACCTCACTAACACAAGTTCGTACTGCATTGCAGAGCTCATTAAGCTATTTCTTTGCAGGAACATACTTAGACATCCCATATACCCTCATCAACCCTCTGCGTCAACTTATAACCTTAGTACAACTTAAAGGCTTTATGCTTTTCTTTTAGTTATTTTTTTCATATAATTGGTTCTCAATTTTTTTTATATAAGTGAATTACTTTTACGGCATTTCTAATTTTATTTTGCGCATTTTCTCAATTTTATCATTTATTCTTATGTATTTTTCTTTAATCTTATTCCATATCTTATTGAGACGTCATCATTATTGTCCTATTTTATTATCCTATACTTATATAATTTAAACTGATTTGTGCTCAAATTATTTATTTTAATTTTATAATAGGTTTGTTAGGTCATCATTCATGTTATTACATTTCCCCCAAACAAACCTTCATCACCGGGGGCGCATTCTATCGTATATTTTAAACTGTATGACACTTTTAGTATATGTCACATATCTTCCAATTAGTTAAAGCCGATACCTTAAAATATTCTACCCTTCTATTGAAATGTACACTATTTCTATTTACTACTACCCCATATGTTGTATATACACTATTTGTATTCTAACCCCCTATTTGTATTTAAAACTAAAAATGGTGATGTCAAAATAAAGATCCAAAGAGTGTTCGGTCAGATGGTGGCAGGGACAGAGGGGAGGAAAAAGGCAACGCCCAGCCCATCTGGGGTCCCGAGGGACATTTTTATAGACGACCCCTGTAAACAGGACAGGTTTTTGGCAGGGGGTCAGCAGATGTTCTAGGGTGTGTCGTTCGACAGGCCGCTTTTGTCTCACTCTCTCTCTCTCCATGTCTCGGTGATGAGCATCCAAATTTGTGCCATGGCCTCTACCTCTGTTCCGTGGGCTGTCCCCGATCACTCTCAGTGCTAACATCTAGCCCTGCCTCTGCTTCTTGTTGTCCGCGTGTGGGAAGAACATCAACACTCGCCTCACGTACACGACTGCCAGCTTATCCATAGGTCGCAGGATCACATTTGCAACAATGTTACATATATACTACTCTGATCAGAAAGTTTCGACACTTTGCTCATAAGTTAAAAAAAAAACTTTATTATTCTGCCAAATTCAAATTGTCCCCTTCAAAGTAGTTCCGGTTGGCCGCGATGCACTTCAGCCACCTTTTTTTCCAGTCGGCAAAATACCTCTGGTAGTCTGTTTTCGGGATCGCCTTCATGGCCTTCTTCGATTTCACTTGATCTCTTCTATGCTCTAAAATTTCCGACCGTTTAACTTTTTTTTTTAGCTTTCCAGAAAAGAAGAAGTCGCAGGGGGCCAAATCGGGACTCTAGGTGGGGTTGAGGGAACACAGAGGTTGAGTGGTCCTGCAGGAACTTCGAGATTTTGAGGGCTGTGTGCTCCGGCGCGTTATCGTGGTGGAGGATCCACGACTTGCTCCTCCACAGCTCCGGCCGTTTCTGCCTGATCGCTTCCCTCAATCGCCTCAAAACTCCCAGGTAGGAGTCAGCAGTTATTGTAGAGCCTTGTTGTTGAAATTCATGATGAACGAGGCCCAGGTAGTCGAAGAACACCGTCAACATGACCTTGACTTTGCTGGGAGCCTTCCTCGCTCTCTTTGGTCTCGGCTCATTTTTGAAGCGCCACTCCGATGCCTGTTAGGTAGTTTTCAAATCAAAGCCGTAAATCCATATTTCGTCTGCAGTAATGACCCTCTTCAGCAATTCGGGGTCGTCGGTTGTCGCTTCGAGATTGAGACTGGCCGTTTCTTTCCGGGCGTTCTTTTGATCAAAAGTCAAATCTTTGGGAACGAGAACGGCGTTGAGTCTTCTCACTCCCAAAATGTCCTTCAGTATCGATTGAGTCGACCCGATGATATCCCTGCTTCTTCGGCGACCTCTCTGACAGTTATTCGTCGGTCTTCACGCACCAGTTCCAACACCTTGTCCACTTTTTCAGGTGTGGTTGATGTGGACGGTCTCCCGGAACGCTCGTTGTCGGCGGTCTCTTCCCTACCCTCCTTGAAGCGCTTGTACCACTCGAAAACTCGTCTTCGGCTCATGATGGCATCCCCGTAGGCTGTTTGCAACATCCAAAATATTTCGGCACCCTTTAATCCGTTTTTCACACAGAACTTGATGCAAATTCGTTGATCCTCCATTTCGGTGACTAACGAAATCGAAGCACTGGCAAAATGGCTTCACTTCGAACAGCCGCTGCTCGCGCTGTTGTGGCGCGTGATTTTTCTAAATTGGCAGGTCTCCAAGCCAAGGGCGACGCTTGCGTTTGCCACAAACCGGGAGAAAATATATTGAGTTTTCAGGATTTTATGAGCAAAGTGTCGAAAGTTTTTTATCAGAGTAGTATATATATATATATATATATATAATGGTAAAATATTTGTAAAATAATGGATATTTTAATCCAATAAAGGCCCTTTTTAATTTAAAAAAAATATATATGATATAATTCTATTCTAGATGTGTGAAAAGAATTAGCAGTCGTTTGTGGCCGTCTCCACTTCAATAATCATCTCTTTATTTTTCTCAAATCTTTTTAAACAAAACAAAATTTACATACACCATTTAGTTAAATCTTTAGAAAAAAAATAAAATTTACATTCTATCATTCAAAATGTATCACTACCCCCCACAAAAAAAAAAATTGTATTATTTTTTTTCTCAACGGAGGTTGGGAGGGGATGGAAGGTAAAGGATAAGATACATTGCAAAAATATATATTACACAAGTAACCATATTGTTAGAGGTAAAAAGGCGACCAAAGCCTGTTAGTTGGGGAAAATCACAGTAAAAGGTGGCCATACAAAACCTAACTAACAATAGGCAGGAAAAAAAATGATATGGACATTACATGTCTATGGAGACACTCTCCATGTAGAATCCCATTCCAGGGCAAATTTTTTTGTTATTTTCCCGAAACCGGCAGTAGTTTCTCCAGGGGCTCTGTGGGGTGATCTGGATTTTTTTTTCTTTAATGGAAGAGAATAAAACCTGAGGACTATCGGTGGAAGCTTGCTTGTTAGGTTCGATACCCAAGCATCCCTCCAAATCCTCTTCTTCCTGAAATGGGAATGGTGGTTCAGTATTGTCTTCAGTTACCGGATCCCAGAGCTTTACTTTAGAAATATTAACTATTGTTGCATGCTTATTTTCGGGTTGGCAAGGCTTATCTATTTCTATGGTTTGTGGTGAGGGTATGGAAATTATGGTGTATGGTTCTGGATAAAAGGCTGGCATGAGCTTACCTTGACCTGATTGGTAAGGGATCTTATAAAGGACCTTATCCCCTATTTTTAGATTAGGCGTTTTATGGGATTCATTATTTAGATAGCTGTCTTCTAGATTTGGCAAGGGTAAGGGTCGAAAGTTTGGTTGGTAAACGAGTTTAGATTTAAAACAAGAGGGGACATTTATGTTATATTGATCAATAGTTTTATCTAAAAGAGGTAACTTTTTTATGTGATTGCATTTTCCTGAAAGTTTTAAACAATAATTATGTTTTTTACAATATTTAACATTATTAGAAACACCAAAATATTTTTTGAGTTATCACAATATTGCAAAGCATTGAGTTCATCTTTAGAAAATGTATATTGAAATTTGGATAAAAACACATTATTTTGCATAATAACATTCTCATCAAAATCAATCTTTAGGTTAATATATTTCAGGTACTTAGTGGATACTATCAGAAAATTCAAATTTGGATTATCAATAATATAGAATAACATATTGTTAGTTATATCTCCAATTCTGATCGTTAAACAAATGTGTCCAAATATTCCAATACGGTTAGATACAGTGCTAATTATATTAGGTGTGTTTGTGTGTTGTTGGCTAGAGTTATTTATCTTATCTAAAAGGCATTCAGGTAATAGGTGTACTGAAATAGTATTGATGTCACTGCCGGAATCAAAGAGTACTAAATAGGTTCCCAAGAGCAATGAATCTACCCCAACGTCACTCATCACTCCTGGGCACCATCAATGTTGCCCTACATTACCTCGAAAGTCTTGGTAAAACTGCTTTCGCCGGGTTTCTTGTCGGTCGCCAACCTCTCTGCCGGGGCGGGCACCTGAAGGAAGAGAATCCTGTGAAGGCGTTGCATTCCTTGAGTCGACATTTTGAAAGTCCCGTCGATATCTGGGGCCATTAAAGGGTGAAGATGTCTCTTCCTGTCGAAATCCTTCTTCCAGGGAGGATGAAATCTTAATCCACAGGTCCAGATTAGCCGGATTGGCAGCGATCAAAAATGGTCTCAGCTTTGCGTTTACATTCGAAGAAAGCGCTTCCAGGGTCTGCTCCGAACTTATATTCAATATTTTTGCCAACTTCAGTTTATTAAAGTAGTAGTCCATAAGGGGTTGCGATGGTAGCTTCTTTTCAGTCCAAAACTGCCTCATCAATCCACTTGTCGATACCGGGAAAAATGTATTCATAGCTTGGTGAAGTTCATCCAACGTGAACACGTCCTGGCACATCGAGGCGTATATCTCTAACGCTTTTCCCTTAAAGATGCTTGGAATCATCGTTAGAGCATCATTTTCTGAAATATTTTGAAGTTTGACTGTTCTTTCAAAAGATTTCGCCATTCTTGATACGTAAGGCCTGTATCCGGGTTGAAAATCGGCAAGATTTCTTTAATTGAACTGTCTACTCTCGCTCCGGTAACAACCTCTTCTTTCGGTAAAGTTTTCAAGTCTTTCTTCGATGTCATTTCGAATTTATTCGCGTAGGCAGCGATCCTGTCGACTAGCTGATATAATTCTATTCTAGATGTGTGAAAAGAATTAGCAGTCGTTTGTGGCCGTCTCCACTTCAATAATCATCTCTTTATTTTTCTCAAATCTTTTTAAACAAAACAAAATTTACATACACCATTTAGTTAAATCTTTAGAAAAAAAAAACAAAATAAAATTTACATTCTATCATTCAAAATGTATCATATATATATATATCGTATTGAAACGATGCAGCAGAGAAGTAGCAGGGAAGAAGTGGGAACGCCAAGAAGGGCCCCTTCTCCGAAGTGTTGATTGACAAAAGTCCAGAGGGGAGGGGGTGGCAGACAAGGAGAGGGAGTCCAGCTGACGCCGCCGCCGGGAAGGGATCAGCCGAGCCCAGCTGGTGTCGCCGTGAAGGAAGCCGGCCGGCTGCCGGGGATTGGTGTGTGCCGAGAAGACTGTCTGGCAGAGATAGCAGTCTGGGGGAAGAAGTCTGTCTGCTGACAACGGGACCTGCAGCAAGGAGAACGGCGGTGGTGACAACAGACGCAGCAGGTGGGCACCGAACGTAGTGGCGGGCATTGAAGGCAAGTCAATCTTCTACTGTATAGTTACTTATCTACTCTTTTAAGCTCTTACAATAAATATACCGCACTAAGCTGTATCCTAAAGAATCCACATTGTTCTCTTAGAAACCTTGAACGCAAACATCGACGGCTGAGAAGCGTCGTAACATTTGGTGTCAGAAGTGGGATACAGCTTAGTTAATTTTAATTGAAGATTTTATTTTGCGCCAATTTAAAAAGAAAAATGGAAAAACTAACCGACCTCGAAATTGAAAAATTCACAAAATTGCTCAGACTAATAAGCCAGAAAGTAGATGAGCTCGGAGAAAACTTGGATTCTCGGTTGAGCCGACTCGAGCATATTCGGAATGTCAAACGTTCTGCCACACCCATGTCTTGCGAAGTTCAGATAAATGTACTACCGCCAGAAAATCCGGATGGCTTTTCAAAAACAATCACAGCAACCAATAGCCCACGTATTCAATGTCCGAGGGGACAAAAGACGATCCCAGGCGATAAAGATCCCGACAAGACCATCACAACAAAGATCATCACGTCAGGAGACGTTGTAAGTGAACTGTCAGAATCTACGCTAGAAGATTCTCCCGTGATCCAGAAGTCCGAAGAGTGTCGACAGCAGGGAATGATCCAGACTGGTTGTGTAGCGGAGGAGGGTGAGCTGATTGCCTCCGACAACGGCTGTGGCACGAGTGTTTTGTATAAAATCAAGCGGACGGAAGGAGAATGCCCTCAAGGTGATATACAGAGCGAAAATTCAACCCCTGGGATTCTTTCTGAAATACTCCATGAGAACAGCAACGATCTTGGCGAGCTGCAGTGCGACAGCGTGGCTGACTTCAGCGACAGTGTCAGACTGTCAGGGACTACAGCGGCAATCCAACTGGACGGGACGGAGCTGGATGCTCCGTGGAAGTGCGACAAGGCTAGATGGTCGAAGCACCCTGAAGTTGGAGCCGGCAACCCGACTGAACGGGATAGAGCATTGGACGCTCTGTGGAAGTCCGACGACAATGTCTGTGACGCGGAAGTCGCGCGCAATGTGTCAGCGCCGTCGTCTGCAATGCAAGCTGAAGAGATGTGCCAAGAATGTGTACCATTCATCTTCGTTCCTTCGCCCGACAAGGTGCAGATCAAGCAGCCACCGCCTAGGAAAAGTTCTACCGACCTTGAGACTGCCACGGGATCCGACACCTCCAGAAGGTTTAAGAAATTCACAGCCCTGTGCGTGGTCGGCACTAAGGAGCCCAGGTTTGAAGGGTTAGGAAAAAGAGAGCCTCTAGAGCAAGAGAATGTGAAACCTAAAGAAGAAAAGGGAGGCCACGACATGGACAGCGTGGATCAGGTGGACGAATCCACTGTAAAGATCGGCGATCTACAGCCCCGTCGTGGAAGGAAGCGGCGAAAGCGCAACACAAACGATCACAACCCTTTGTACATTGCGGCTACAGTGTGTTCACAAGGAGAATTCAAAATATCAGATGGTAGCATCGTAGGCAGTGAAATATGGCCGCCATCTTGTGGAGAACCACCGCCCTGTGCTAGACAGCGAGACCAATCAATGGCGTCGGCACTGGTTGAGAGTGGAAAGAAAGCCCGAGTTGAGATGTGGTTCTGCAAACAAGGGTTGGTGTTAACCCTGCCGCCACGCTTCCGGGAGGCGGACAACCCTCATGTGGCCAGAGACGTCAGGGAGATCAAAGGGCCGCCGATCAGCGCCTCTGGTGAAATCAGCCTTTTCGGGACGAAAAGGATTGAGAAGGGGGCAGTGAAACGATGCAGCAGAGAAGTAGCAGGGAAGAAGTGGGAACGCCAAGAAGGGCCCCTTCTCCGAAGTGTTGATTGACAAAAGTCCAGAGGGGAGGGGGTGGCAGACAAGGAGAGGGAGTCCAGCTGACGCCGCCGCCGGGAAGGGATCAGCCGAGCCCAGCTGGTGTCGCCGTGAAGGAAGCCGGCCGGCTGCCGGGGATTGGTGTGTGCCGAGAAGACTGTCTGGCAGAGATAGCAGTCTGGGGGAAGAAGTCTGTCTGCTGACAACGGGACCTGCAGCAAGGAGAACGGCGGTGGTGACAACAGACGCAGCAGGTGGGCACCGAACGTAGTGGCGGGCATTGAAGGCAAGTCAATCTTCTACTGTATAGTTACTTATCTACTCTTTTAAGCTCTTACAATAAATATACCGCACTAAGCTGTATCCTAAAGAATCCACATTGTTCTCTTAGAAACCTTGAACGCAAACATCGACGGCTGAGAAGCGTCGTAACAGTATATTTCAAACTGTATAATAATGACACTTTCTATTTACTACCACACCATGTTTTGTATATAAACTATTTGTATTTTAACCCCTATTTGTATTTAAACTAAAAAATGGGGACGTCAAAATAAAGATCCAAAGAGAGAGCGGTCAGCTGGTGGCAGGGACAGAGGGGAGGAAAAGGCAACGCCCAGCCCATGTGGGGCCCCCAGGGACTCTTTAGAGACGACCCCTGAAAACAGGACAAGTTTTGGTAGGGGGTCGGTAGATGGTTCTAGGAGGTGTCTATCGACATACGGCTCCTGTCTAACACACAGTCTCTCCCTCCATGTCTCGGGGATAAGCATCCAAGTTTGTGTCATGGCCTCTACCTCTGTCCCGTGGGCTGTCCCCGATCCCTCTCTGTGCTAACATCTAGCCCTGCCTCTGCTTCTTGTTGTCCGCGTGTGGGAAGAACCTCAACACTCGCCTCACGTACACGACTGCCAGTTCATCCATTCGTCGGCAAATTTGCAACAATATTACATATATATAATATATGTGAAAAATAGTACAAATGTAATATCGTATAATAATAATAATATATGTATGTGTGATTTTGTGTATGTTTGTGACAATTAAAAAATGTTTAATTGACTGCTTAGTCAATCAGTGCTCCAAAGAGTTAGGTAAGAGAAATTAAATATTTACAATTTGAATTCAGAACAGGTGGCGTCCTCACCGAGGGTCGTTTGAAGTCAATCAGGAGGGCAACATCCTCCTAAGCGCAGACATGCCCTCACGCACAAAGGGATCGGAGTCCCGAGCGCGCTCGATGGCGGCGCTGATGAAAGCAGCGAGGAGGCCCATCCTCCGAGTAGACAGGCGCTTGATGAGAGGCTCCCTATCCTCGGGGTATATGATGGCTTCTATGATGTCTCCCTCATCGATCCCCAATTCCCAGTCGCATTCTTGGTTTAGTTTATGTAATATATCGTCTGCCTCCATCCAGCTGTCATCAATAAATTGGCAGGACAGTGGAGGTGGAGGTGTCGCGATGTCCGGCGACGTCTTTTCCCCGTGGGGTGCGGACGGTGTTGTCTCCGCAGGCCGAGGCGCTGTCAGTGTGGGTGTTGGAGGCACTGCCGCCGGTCCTGTCTTCAGCTCGGACTTGACCTGATGCAGGATTTTGTAAACGTTGGTGTTGCCTCCGGGCTTCAGGCCAAGGAGTTGCTTAATTATACCTTTGGGTGTCACCCATGTCACCCAAAGAGGGGTTGGGTCCTCCTCCAACATAGACTCCCAAGATGTTCTCTGTCTTGGGAAAGATGTGTTGATGGCTGACATCCAACTGTTCTTCCTGGGGCGTTGGCCTCTGAGGCGGTGCAGGGGCGGTCGATGGTGGGACGCCGGCAGGGGAGGCCGGTGGGGCCGAACTGGTGGCGTTAACCCGCCCTGCAAGCAGGGGGCAGTTGGCCCTGCGGTGCCCCTGACCGTGGCATCTGGAACACTTGATGCCGGTGGACAGATAAGCGGGCCAGGCCTCGCCTTTGATGGTGATGTCGAGGCGGGTGGGGAGCCTCTCGGTGGTCACTCCTTCGTGGAGGACGATGAACGCCTCACGACGGCCGTCGGTGTAGGTGTATGGGCCGGCCTTCATCATTTTGGGCGCGATGGAGGTAATGCGCCCATAGGGCCTAAGGGCGTTGATGATGGCTGTGTCCTCCAGGAAGAAGGGGAGGTTGCCCACCGTTATCCTCTCCGCTCTTTTGCGGAAAGGGAAAGCCCTGAGGAGAGTGCCCTCAACCTCAAGGCCGTTGTTTATGAGGCGCTCGGCGAGGCCTCTGTTGGCCAGTCCCAGGAGTTGGTGGCCGTTTACCTTGGAGACTTGGACGACTCCGGCGGTTCCCCCAAGTAGCCTGTCCAGCGCCCTCAGGTAATGGAAGGGCTGCAGTTCGGGGCCGTGTTCCAGGTATACGCAGTGCTCCTCAGCAGAAGACGCCTGCCGCGCCAGGGCCTCCACGATGTGGGCTCTGGTTGTTGGTATCCCCTGCGCCCGCGGTACCGAACGCGCCGATGATTGCGTTCGGCGGTTGCTCCTGGCACCTCCGATGTTGGAGGATGGTGCAGCGGCTGTAGGCGAATTCGATGATTCGCGGCGCCTCTTTTTGGTCTTCACGACGGTAAAGTCGTTGTCTGTCCCGGGGTTCATGTCTTCATCACAATCTGCCCAGTTTCTAATAGCAAGGACAGCGCTATTGGATGCCGAAGTTGCCGCTACGCCGGACGTGACGTCGACGCGCGCGGCGGCCAGGTTTACATTTCCGCCGTCAGCCGGCGGATTTACATACTCTTGAGTATTAGAGTTTTCTTTATAGATTTCTCTATAAAATTCGTTTTTCGCCTAATTCTCGCTACCGGTTGGAGATGGGATGCTAGGCCTTCCAGGCCTTTGTCCAGCAGATCTTGGGCTCCTCGGCGATGCCGAATTCGGCATGTTTAAGGATGCATTACAGCTCGCCAGAGGCGAAAATCACGAAGCTTGTGTATGTGTGTGTTCCTTCGTGAGTGAATGCGCGTGTGTGTGTGTGTCATCTAGATGTGTCACCCATGTCACCCAAAGAGGGGTTGGGTCCTCCTCCAACATAGACTCCCAAGATGTTCTCTGTCTTGGGAAAGATGTGTTGATGGCTGACATCCAACTGTTCTTCCTGGTTTCCTTATATCTTCTATTCTGTTATTAATGGATTTGTATAGGAGGTGTTTGTGTCAGAATTCATGTTGACTATTTGATCATTGTAGCTGTTTTTATTTCCATGTAAAATTTATTTTCTCTGCCTAAAGTGTGCCGTTTCTTGAGTATTTCATCTCGAAAGTCAGGATTCTTTTCCTCCTTTTATCAATTAATTATAAATATATATATATCTTATATAAAGAAAGATATAATTTTCTGCTTGTATTTAATTATCTTGAGGATTATACTATGTTAGTTATTTGCTGGTTCTTTTTTAGTAATATATGGTATTGGTGATGCAGTCGTGGCTAAAATCTTGAAAGTATATTAATAAAAATGGTTTTGATCAGAGATTGTTTAATTTGAGCTAAAGTAATATATGATAACATAATTTGATTAAAGTACTGCCTAGCGTAAGAATAAAAAAAATGAAAAGCTTATTTACATAATGTACAAATGTTTGAGCCGACCAAATGCTTTTATTATCATTATTTAAATTGAACCCATTCACATTGGCTAATTAGTTTTATCCCGATCTTTCGGCGACCCAAATCGTCCTTTTCAAGACCCTTTCTAAAAATTACAGGTGCTTATATAGAGGCCTTTGTTCCGAAACATCTGGATGAATGGTTGTTCTGTGTATATTCAATTTAATTCAAACACAAATATCTACACTTGAATTTTTTTTTATTTTCCAATAAACAATATTATTCTGAAAGGCTTTTTTTAAAGAATAATTTTATAGAAAATTTTATATGTGAAAAAAATTGTCTTATTAACAATTCTTTAAATAATATATTATAATTTTAATATTTAAATATATATATTTTTAGAGAGAAAAAAAAGAATCGCGATAAGAAGCAAAAAAATATAAATAACTCTGGTTTTGTGTTAATAAAAAAATTTCCCCTTTGTCTTGTAATAGATGCTCTAATCGCCTGAGAGAAGTTTCCCAAATGAAAGTTTTGGAGCCTGAGCAAACACATGAAGTTGCTGCGAATGCAATTTCTGTAGAACTTTGACGTCGACAATTATTTCTGTAACCTTTGGGTACTCTGACGCTCACATTGCAATATATCCTTCCTCTATAGGATAGATAATCTGGGGCGTCCACTCCGCGGTAGAAAGCTGGATAGCACAGGTCCCTTTTAACACCTGTTGTTAATGGAGTTATCAGAAGTTGGGGAGTAATGTGCTTTCAATATAAGGAGGTTTATTAATTCAAGATCTAAACATAAAAAATTGAGATAATTTCATATCAAAAATCTATTTAATAGTTTCAAAATGTTCAGTTCAAAGGTCATTTAAAGGGGTGCAAAATTGCACCGCGGAATTTCATCGATGTTCTCACATCCCGCATACAGAGACTCCAAGTTGAGACATGGTCCGCTTTAGCTTTTATTATACTTACAATCCCCCTAGATTTAAAAAAATGAATTATTATAAGAAGAAGAGAGTTCTTGAAAATAAATATACTTCGGCCAGTAAATATTTTTATTACCTCGACGTTTCGACAAAAATCGTTTGTCCTCATCAGGAGCAAACAAAAATACTGGCAGAAATATCTTTATATTTCAAGAACTATGAATTCCGGCCAGGCAACCTCTATCTTTACGAAGAAGAGAGTTGTATATATACGTATTATTTAGCCATAGGAATCCGCATTGGTTGAGAGGTTTGAAATTATGATTAAAAATTATACATAGATTCGAGAACTAAATAATGATCATCGTGAAAAGAGAGGGGAGAGAGAGAGAGAGAGAGAGAGAGAGAGAGAGAGAGAGAGGAGAGAGAGAGAGAGAGACGTATAAAAGGTTTTAAAATGTTATGCTACAAAGCTCATCCCAGGTTATCATCAGAGTCTTAAAGACGCTGACTCATCGCAACCATTTGAAAAGTGGCGACTTCAAACACCGTTATGAATTTGTCCTGCTGGTGATAATAGGATTAACAGCACAGCCATCTTCTTAAATTGATTCTTTGAAACTTTTTCTCCAAATTCTTCGTCTCAGAGTAGAAACTCTTTACTCCAATCCTCTTATCTCCCAACACTCTTCCCATTTTCTTTATTACTATGAGGATCTTAGCTTCTCCCTGGCGTTTGTTTTCACTAGGACATTTCCCTGCGATTATCCTGAGCTCTACCACAATTCATCTAAAGAAATCTTCCCACCCCCAACGACTCTATATACGTAAAATCTCCATGATTGGCCGTTTGATGACCGACCACTCCCCTTAACGACCACCATACAGTCTACTGTCATACTACAACAGTCATACACACAGTAAGAATTGGCCCATAGACTGAGGTAAAATGTTGAATAACACGACTTCCCGACCAGTTCGCTTACAAAGGCAGGCCCTTACTAGTCTTATTACCTATAGAATATTTTTTAAAAACCTAAATGCATAATACGCTTTTTTTCCACTGTGGAACTCTATTTTTTTGGATTTTTTATATGTTATTTTAACTGTTTTGTAAAAATATTGTTTCATTATTTCTAAATGTAAAAGATTTCTTAGAAGAATATATAGAAGCAATAGAATCACCATCAATGTTTCCACATGCCGTACTTGACAGTTTAACAAAACATAGCTGTATACAACAGGTCAAACCGCGCTATATACATGGCGTATAGCCATTCTTCCTTATACGGGAATAAGGGTGTATCTACAAAACAGACTCCGCGCGTTTACTCTTAATAGAATTCGGAATATAAACGGAATTGAAGTTTTGTCCCACCCAGCTTACTCCCCAGACCTTGCTCCATCGGACACTACCGCTTTTTCAGATCGATGGCACATTTCCTTCGCCGAAGACACTTCGGGAGTTTTTAGCTTAAGGATTGGTATAGAATTCGAAATTTGGCTAAAAGATGTGTAGAGACCATAAAAAAATAATGTTTTATTTTCAAAAAAAAAAGTTTGTATTCTAGTGGTATTTTTGGTCTTAAAACATTGATAACTTTTACTCGCCGTCTGTGAGGCAGGAGAGGCCCCCGACAATTGCAGCTAAGGCTGTTGAAGAGCGTGACCTTCGAAAACTTACCTTCTCTCTACCTCATACAGAGAACTCTGTGTTAATATTTCACCTCTATGTATGTTTACCGTATGCACAAAATTCGGAGCATCCTAAATAGATCATTCTTTCAATATTAACTTTTGGAATTCATTTTCTCGGTTGTATTTAACAGATAAACCTTATAGAGCTATTTTTCATTTATCCCAAGGGCACGTAATACACGCCATGATAATCATGCTGTTAATTTATCTCGACTGTCTTTTTCTCTAAATATGCACCACATGGTTGAACATGAAGAAATCAATTCGCTTTTTTACACTTACAAGGTAGAAGAGCCCTGTTTGGTTACCTGCACTCACTGGTGAAGTTGGATTTGTACATGAATCCGGGGCCATTGAATAAAAAAAGTACTCAATGCGGATTCTATTCCGGGTCGCAGTTGTGGAAAATCAATGGAATGTACTACTCCTTCACTAACCCTCAATGTTAAGAAATAGGCATCTCCTGATAGTGCAATCATAAGTTTCTGATGGCTTGCGCCATCTGTCGGAATAAATATAAACTATTCGTTGATTTTTTTATTATTCCATAATTGGCCAAACACACGTTCTTGATTAATCACGAAAAGCTAACCACGTACGCGTTTCGGGCTTTTTTATCAACAACAATTTGTCTAGGGCCTAGACAAAAAAGTACAAGCTATTCAGAAGGCCAAAGCCTCAACAAACATTTCGGAATGGAGATCGTTTTTAGAACTAGTAAGTATTAAATTATTATTTAAAATTATCATTGGATATTCACACCAAATTTACCTTACTGCTAAGGCCTCTTTATGAGCTTCTGCAGTAAAAGAGTCCGTGGATTTGGACAAAGTAATGTGAGGAGGCTATTGACAAATGCAAAAATAGCATTACTTCTGAAAAGGTATTAGTTACAAATGACACTACTACCTTGCCTTTATGTCTGCCCACGGATGCATCCCAGATTGGAGTGGGCGCTGTATTGTCTCATGTGATAAGAAGGTCAAGAGAGACCAATCATGTTTGCCTCTCGGACTTTATCGAAAGCGAAACGTAATTACTCTCAGATTTAAAAGGATGCTTTTAAAATAATTTATGGAGTAACCAAATTTATCAAAGTTTATTTATGAAAGACGATTCACTTTGATTGCAGATCATAAGCCATTGGTGTCCATTTGGGGTTCAAAATCGGGGTTGAAAACTTTATCTACATCAAGGTTGCATCGTTAGGGATTAATCTTGTCAGCGTATCTCGTCAAGCGTAGCGTAACGTCGTCCTTTCATGGGCCTCTTCAGTTTAGGGAACAAGAAAAAGTCACAGGGGGCCAGATTTGGGGAATACGGTGGCTGCGGCATCATTAGTGTGTTGTTTTTGGCCAAAAAGTCGCGCACAAGCAACGATGTGTGAGCAGGGGCGTTATCGTGGTGCAAAAGCCAATTTTTGTTCTTTCACAAATCCGGGCGTTTCTGGCGGATTGCTTCGCGCAAATTGCGCATAACTTGCAGGTAATATTCCTTATTGACCGTTCTACCCTGTGGCAAGAACTCATGATGCACAACGCCCCTGCAATCGAAGAAAACTGTCAGCAAAACTTTCACATTCGACCGAACTTGGCGCGCTTTTTTCGGTCTTGGTTCGTGCGGCAGCTTCCATTGAGATGATTGAGCTTTGGTTTCCACGCCATAACCATAAACCCACGCTTCGTCACCAGTTATGACCCTCTGGAGCAAATTTGAGTCGTCGCGGACAGAGTCCAACATCTCATTAGCAATGTTCATGCGATGCTGTTTTTGGTCGCAATTGAGCAATTTTGGTACGAATTTCGCGGCGACCCGTCTCATGCCCATATCATTGATAAAAATCGAATGGCACGAGCCAATCGATATGTTTAGGTCTTCAGCAACTTCTCTAACGGTGATTCGACGATTGGCCAATATCATTTTCTCCACTTCATTAATTTTTTCGTCTGTTGTTGAAGTGCTCGGGCGTCCGGCACGCTCTTCGTCGTTCACATCTTCTCGGCCTTCTGAGAACATTTTGTACCACCGATAAACGTTCCTTCGGTCCAAGGTAGCTTCTCCGTATGCCACAGTCAACATTCGGAATGCATCCGCGCATTTAATTTCGTTTTTGACACAAAATTTGATACAGGTTCTTTGATCCATTTTTTTTAATAGGTAAAAATCGAAGACGATCCCAAACACCTGCAAGCAAAGCAGCTGTCAACAATTAAGTGAACATTCAAAATGGCCGAGCTTGTCGGCATAAGTGAGATACATGAGTACCAACATAAAGCCACAAAAAGATCGAAATTCGAATATACGTAACCCGCGAAAATTCAAAAGTCGCGATACTTTTTGAACACACCTCGTAAAGACGGCTTCGAAGGAGGAGCTGAAAAAAATATATTTTTTTAATGATTTTTTGAAGTGCTTCGAAGATTGGAAAAACCGTTGGCACAAGTGTATAATTTCTCATGGGGATTACTTTGAAGGAGACAAAATAGGTATTCATGAATAAATAAATAATTTTTGAAAAAACACAAAAGTCGCGATACTTTTTGAACACACCTCGTATACTTATAAAATCGAAGATACTTCGGCCAGTAAATATTTTTATTACTCGACGTTTCGACAAAAAATGTTGTCGAAACGTTGAGGTAATAAAAATATTTACTGGCCGAAGTATCTTCATTTTCAAGAAATATGAATGCCGGCCAGTCAGCCTCAATATTTACGATTATAAAATCGAGTTTAGAAGAACTCAGGATCATGGGAATGCAGACCTTCTGTTGCGTTCTCCTATTGACAATGAATAAATGCCAAAATTAAATGACGTCTACGCCTTGTCCTACGTTGAGTAGTTGCCAATCACAGCTGATGAGATTGCCACTGAAACTGGAAAGGATGAAGTGTTATCTATGGTCAAGTTTTATACCCAGAAAGGATGGCCTGAGAGGGAACCAGATAATCTCGGGCCGTATTTCCAATGTAAATGTTAAACTGCTTACATTAAACTCATTCCGGTAGGAGTAAAATGAAATCCGTGGCTCAATCACATTTTTGGTGGCCAAATTTATGCGCTTAAATTGAGTTTTAGGTAAATAAGACGGACATAGGACGGTCCAGTTAAGGTGAAGGTGAAGTGGCAACCTTGGATATGTGAAACAAGGCTTTGGCAAAGGATTCATATATAGATTTCGCAAGCAAAGATAATATTAATATGCTAATAGTTATAGACGATCATTTTTTCAAAATGGGTTGAAGCAAACCAAATGAGAAAGACAACTCAAGGAAAAACAATTGAGAGCAACTGAGATTACTTTTTTCAACTTATGGGTTACCGGAGGAATTAGTGTCAGATAATGGCGCGCAATTTACATGTGGTAAAATTAAAAGGTTCTTGAAGGTTAATTAAATAAAAATAGACCGTGATCCCCGTTTACAATCCTCAAAGTAATGGCCTAGCTGAAAGAGCTGTTAAAATGATAAAACATCTTTAGATATATAACCAAAGAAAATTTAGGAATGCCATTCAGTATACACTGTCCTTCATACTGAAAGTACATCAATAATAAATAGTAGAAGTGCCATAGAATAGCAGTACAGAAGTAACACATGAACCACAGGCAAAAAGTGTGTGTGATGGCAAAATTTGTATTATATTAGTGTTTAGGTATTTGATTTAATCATTTTTTGCAATCCATTTAGTTGTTTCAAAATCAATATAGTTTAAATATATGGCAGCTTTTCCACCCAACCCCCGAGGTACCCGCCCCAGCGCATTAACCCTTGAAATTGCCTGAGTTGAGTGAGTGACTGCGATGGATCGTGACTTCGATGCTCATCTTCTCAGTAAGAATAAGTAAAAATAGGTTTATAAAAAAAATTAATCCAAAATTCTGGAGTGTAAATATTTTTCTGTAAAAAATAAAAGAGGAAATTAGGCAAACATATGCTTGATAATGACTGCGACTGCATTTTAAACGTTTTTTTTTTTTTAAGAGATAAAAAAAGGTCAGAACAAAAATTAATGAAAAGATACGAAAGCCATTATTTACATTCAGTAACACTAATTTTGTAAAGTTTTTTTTTCAATTGCATTGTGTGCACTTACCGTAACTTAGTAATATAAATTTCTCTCTCAATACTCAATAATTTTGTAAAAATATATATACTCGTATAAAAAGATATTTCAAAAAAAGTACGCAAGCAACTTTTAAAAAATACAGAACTCTCATTGGTCGCGTAATTGGCCTGGTGTTATTACTTCACCTCGTATTTACTCCGCGTAAAAAAAAGTTCTTCAAATGAAAAAAATAAATAGCCAAAAATAATAATCAAAAAGTAGCCGAAAATTTTCCTCAGGTTTATAAAAAGTGACATGCAAAATTTGGTACCAATTGGTTCAGTAGTTTTTGAATTTATCGCGAAACAGACAACAGACATTGATTTTTATATATAAGAAGATATAAACAATAGAAAAAAATAAAAGATAAGTGGGTCGGGTGTTGATATTCAAAATTAAGAAGGCATTTCCTGACCACGAGCACATGTGCTTTTTATATGGCAGAGCGCCATCTAGTGGAGCAAAAATAAACTAAACCTTTATTTAACTTGCTCCGTGATATTTGGCCAACCCAATTTCTTGATAAATCAAGAAAATCCACGCTGACGAGCTCCAACAGCGCGAAACGCGTTCGTAGATGACTTTTCTTGATTTATCAAGAAATTGGGTTGGCCAAATATCACGGAGCAAGTTTAATAAACGTTTAGTTTATTTTTGCTCCACTAGATGACGCTCTGCCATCTAAAAAGCACATGTGCTCGTATTCAGGAAATGCCTTCTTTATTTCTGATATATATATATTATATTTTAAAATAATATAAGATTTCTGTTGTTTTGGATCATATTGATGATTATGCTATGGTGGTGCAGTCGTGGCTAAAATCTTGAAATAAAAATAATATTGAAGATCAGAGATTTCTTTATTGAGCTGAGGAATGAATTCATATTAAAAACATAATTTTGTACAAGTACTGCCTGGCTTAAGGCGTAAGAATAAATAAAACAAAATATTATTTACCTAATTACAAATATGTTTGAGCCGACCAACGGGGAAGAGAGAAAATATCTTTATTTACGGGCTACTAACCAAAAGTTATGATTTTTGAGCCCAAACTCGATGTCAGGTGGCAAGGGACCCTAGGATCTGGCGGCAGGAGATGTCTCGCAGGGGTGGTGGAAACGTTGGGCAAGCAGGGGAATAGCGCCAGGGTGCAGTGAGGCGGGTGCGTTGAATAGTGTCGTATTTTCTTTTTGAATACTCTGTGTGAAAGCTAGTTTTGAAATAGGAACTAACCTATAAGTTTAGTTTTTTTGCATTCCGTGTTTGTTTGTTTTCTTTTCTTGTCTTGCTAAATGCAATAAATAATTCTTTTGTTGCTTTAAAGAGAGTTGTAATTATTTAAAATACTACAATTTATGGTAGCAGAGCGCGGTTCAATTTAAAACTTGAGAAAAAGCGAAAATATTTTATCAGAAGTTTGATACGTTTATTCTAATCGGTAAACAAAGATCTCTTCTGCATCAAGGTATGTAAATTTTGAAATATTTTTCAATAGAATTTAAATTATATTGATAAAAGAAAGTTTTAAATATAAGGATTGAAAAAAAAAAACATTTTTGAATTATAAACTACCTTTAAACTATATTGTTTAATTTTTTTTAAAGTTGAAAACAAGGCTAAAATGGATGGCAATGTTTCGCCAACGACAAAAATTGAACCTTTAACAGGAACAAATTTTCCGATTTGGGCTTTAAAAGTCGGAGCACTTTTACGTGGAAAGAAATTATTAAAATGCGTAATTTCGGATCCCGAGCCTGATATAAAAGATGAAGTCGCTTGGCAAATATGGAGTGAAAAGAATGACGAAGCCTTTGGAATTATAGTTACAACTCTATCAGATGAACAAGCAGGAATGTTTCTAGATGAAACTAAAGCAAAGAAAGTATGGGATGAATTAAAGAAAATCTACACAGGCAACCTAGAAGATAAGATCATTGATATTGGACTTGAACTTAAGAATATCAAGATGAAAAATAATGAATCCATAAATGAATATATGGCTAGAGCCAAAAATATTGCCTCTCAAAGTTCTTCACTCGGACACCAAATATCCCAAAGAGAACTAGCGTTTCATGTTGTGCGAGGTATCCATCCAAGATTGAAAAAGATCGCTGTTGTACTGAGAACTAGAAGAGACTTAACTCTTGATGAAATTCGGCAGTCACTTAGAGAGGAAGAGAATCGAATGAATTCTAAGATGAATGGGAGTCATTCTGATGAAAATGAACAGGCTTACAGAAGTAAAGACAGAAGAAATCACTATCAACAGAATCGACAAAAGGAGTGTTTTGTTTGCCATAAAAAAGGACATTTAGCTAAAGATTGCTGGTTCAAAAATAAGCGAACTCAAGAACAACATGGGAAAAGAAATGCAAATTCAAATACGAACTATAACAAACAAAATTTCAGAAATATTGCGAATACCGTCTCAAGCAAGCCTGCGGAACAAACTTTCAATACCAGCACAGATCGAGTTTTTGAAAACTCCTCAAATAATTATAGTCAGATACAAACCTGGTGTCTTGACTCAGGGTGTACTACGCACTTATCTCCACACTTGGACTGGATGGAAAATGTAATGCCTTATGAAAGTGAGATAAATTTGGCAGAAGAAGGTAAAGTTACACATGCTACAGCTAAAGGTGATATCAAGGTTTCTACTTGTACCGAAAACAGAATTGAGAATGTTCAAATTAAAGGAGTTCTGCATGTACCTAACTTAAGGTCTAATCTTTTATCAATATACGAATTAACTAACAAAGGAAATACTGTAATTTTCAATAGAGATGGAGAAAAGATTTACAATGAACAGGATGATTTAATTGCAGAGGCTCAAATCCAGGATAGGATGTATGTAATGGAAACAAGGTCCAGAGATGAATACTCGGAAAAGACGGAGAATGTCATGACCACAAAAGATGATTTCTCAAATGACAATATCAGCTTGTGGCATAGAAGACTGAATCATTTGAACGGAGCGTACATGAAAGAGATAATTCAACGGAATGTGGTATTGGGGGTTAATGTTAAATTTAAGAACTTGCCAGAATGTGAAGCTTGTATAATGGGGAAATTGACTCGACAACCTTACCATTCCGTTGCCACCAACTGTACAACCAAACCCCTTGAATTGGTGCATATGGATTTGTGTGGTCCAATGCCATACCAATCTCTAGGTGGATCAAAATACTTTTTTGTTCTGGTTGATGACTTCAGCCGAAGAACCTTTATCTACTTTCTGAAAAACAAAGATGAAACTTTGGGGAAGTTTGAAGAATTTAAGGCAAGAGTGGAAAATGAGCTAAACCTGAAAATAAAGGTGTGCGAACTGATAATGGCACAGAGTTCACTAATCAAAGATTCAAGAATCTCTTAATTAAAAATGGAATACACCACCAACTCTCCACCACCTACTCGCCACAAAGTAACGGAGTTGCGGAGAGAGTAAACCGAACCCTAATTGAAACAGCAAGGACATTATTATTTGATTCAGGATTACCCATGGCTTTCTGGGCGGAGGCAGTCGCTACTGCATCATATGTCAAAAACTGTACTCCACATAGGTCAATCAAGCTTGATACACCAATGGAGAAATGGAAAGGAAGAAAACCCTCCATTCGACATTTCAGAATATTCGGTTGTTTGGCGTTTTGGCCCATTACACAACAACATAGAAGTAAATTTATGCCTAAAAGTCGAAAAGGTATTTTTGTAGGCTATTCTCTGAAAAGAAAGGCTTATCGAGTGTATGACATAATCACTAAGAAAATAGAAGAAGTAAGATCAGTAAAATTTGTCGAAAATGAGAAAGGAATTGATTATGCAAAAAATCTTCAAGAAGACACAAATTACGACCATTTTGCATATAAAAAGGAAGAAGAAAATGATAATGAAATCGACCTCCGGACGCGTCCAGAAACCTCAGAACTAAATGAAGAAACGATTCCCACGCTAGACGAACCTATCGAGGAAAGAATTGTAAGGTCAGGTCGCAAAAAGGGAGATACTCAAAAAGTTTTAGAGGAAAAACACAGAGCAAAACTGAGAGAAGAAGAAATGAAATTGCTTGAACAAGGCGTTCGACGTTCGCAAAGAATAAAAGAAAGAAATAATGTGAATTTTATTTTAGAACCAGAAGAAAGTATTCCCGAAAATTATGAGGAGGCGATTAACTGCGAGAATATATATATATTTTTTTTGCTTATCCCTAGTACACGTGGTACAGGCCATGATAATCATGGTGGGTAGTTAGCGACTGCTTTTTACTGTAAGCGCACCACATGTCTACACATGTGAAAGCAGTTCGACTTTGCACTTACAAATGTGCCAGAGCCCCGTTTGGTTACTTGCACTCGCTGGTGGGGTTGGACTTTTGCAAGAATCGGGGGGCCATTGGAGCATTTTTTTTTTTTTTAACAGAAAAAGTGTCCAATGCGGGGATCGAACCCGGGTCGTAGTGGTCGTAAACCAAACGGTTTAACCAGCCTTCCACCGACCTGAAAGAAGAACTTTACTCTATTGACAAGCATAAGGTATGGACTCTCGTTCAAAGAGAAAAGAATATGAAGATCATAAACTGCAAATGGATCTTTAGCATAAAGAGTACGCCTGGTGAGGGTGTAATCAAAAATATGGCGTAGAATATGAGGAATCTTTTTCACCAGTGATCAGAAAAGAAAGTCTTCGTGCAATTGTAGCCCTAGCAGCTCAGTTGAATTTGGTTATAACATCATATGATGTGAAGACCGCCTACCTTTACGGAGAATTGAAAGAAACTATTTTTATGAAACAGCCGGAAGGATTTGTTGAAAAAGGTGAAGAATACAAAGTTTGCAAATTGTTAAAAAGTATATATGGACTTCCACAATCGGGACATTGTTGGAATAAAAAGATCACAACGAGATACTGATACAACTGGGAATGGAAAGATCGCAATATGATCCATGTGTGTACACTTTTAGAAAAGGAAAGGAATATGGAATATTGGGTTTATACGTGGATGATCTAATAATAGCCGGAACGGATAAAACCTTTAGTGAAAAACTAGCATCAGAAATAGGAAGATTTGTTGCTTTAAAAGAAAAAGGGGAGAATGAACCTTTCATTGGTATAGAGATAAAGAAAACAGAATACGGTTTTGATCTATCACAAGCCCATTATATCGATAAAATCTTGAAGAAATTTTCACTCGAGGAATGTAACATTGTACAAACTCCGGGAGATCGAGACCAAAGTTTTGATGAATGTCAAGACTCCAAACCAGTAGACAGGACATTGTATCAAGAGATGATCGGATCCCTGATGTATTTGGCAACTGGAACTCGTCCAGATATTTCTTTTAATGTGAGCAATTTATCCCGATTTTGCAATGATGCAAGAGAAGTACATTTAACAGGAGTTAAGAGAATATATAGATACCTGAAGGGCACCAGAGATAAAATGTTAAGATACAAGCCATCTGAAAATAGCATTCTTGCCAGCACAGATGCAAGCTGGTGTTCAACAAGTGATGCAAAGTCCTATTCCGGATACACAGTTAAACTGGGAAACAACCTGATCAGTTGGAGAAGCAAGAAACAAAGTTTGGTGGCTCTGTCTACATGCGAAGCCGAACTGATTTCGATATGCGAAGGGATGTGCGAAGTAAAATGGATTAAAGGACTTTTAGAAGAAATATGTAAGGATGCGAACTTTCCTACAACGCTTAAAACAGATAGTCAATCTGCTATCAAGTGGATTAAATCTGAAAAAATAACTTCCCGGACGAAACATATAAACCGAAAATTGTATTTTATAAAAGATGCTGTGGAAGAAGGAACAATCGACCTTGAATTTGTTAGGAGTGACGAAATGGAAGCGGACCTATTAACAAAGAGTCTTCCCAAGGAGAAACTTAAAAACTGTATAAACTCTCTCGGACTTGTTTGATAGAAGCTTCCACACAGGGGAGGGATTGTCGTATTTTATTTTTGAATACTCTGTGTGAAAGCTAGTTTTGAAATAGGAACTAACCTATAAGTTTGTTTTTTTTGCATTCCGTGTTTGTTTGTTTTCTTTTCTTGTCTTGCTAAATGCAATAAATAATTCTTTTGTTGCTTTAAAGAGAGTTGTAATTATTTAAAATACTACAAATAGGCCTGGAATCCAGGAGAAGTGGCAGATGGAATTGGAGGCAGAAGGTCCTTGAAGCCTAGAACTTGAGGGCCCTAGACTTCAATGAATTCATATGAAAAATATAATTTTGTACAAGTACTGCCTGGCTTAAGGCGTAAGAATAAATAAAACAAAATATTATTTACCTAATTACAAATATGTTTGAGCCGACCAACGGGGAAGAGAAAATATGGTTTCACGGGCTACTAACCAAAAAACGGGGAAGAACAACAATGTGATTTTATATGGGAAGCATGACCGCTGGCGGCCGATTTAACAGAATATTTTTATCTATGAAATATATTTTTAAATAAATCAATATCTTAATATAACATTTTAAATAATATCTTAATATAACATTTTAAATAATACCTTTATATAACATTTTAAATAATATATTTTAATTTAACATATATATTGGCCAATTCTGGAATTATTAAAAATCAACGATTAGTTGATATTTATTCCGATAGATGGCGCAAGCCATTAGCAACTTTCAGTTGCGCTATCACGAAATGCCTTTTTTCTCAATTTAACCACCCTATCCAAGTACACAAGTGTGCTATTTTTCACACACACACATGTTGAGTTTTCTAATATATTATTTTGTTTATTAATATTTAATTGTTCTGTGATTATGTATATATTGACCGCTGACTATCTTTGTATATAATTGAGTTTTTCTAAATGAAGAGTGTGAATAGTTTTTGGTCGTGCGCTTTATTTTCTCTTTGGCTGAGTCATTATTGGCAGCATTGGGGTGTCGCCTGGACATTGGAATCACCATTGGGGTGTCGCCTGGGTAGTAGAAGAGGTGGTGATTGAAAACCTATACAGTCCTCTCAAGTAAACGCCATACGGCTTCTAATACGTTAAGGACAAAGGAACCTTAACATTTGGTCCCTCGAGCCGGATTCTAAAAGGGAAAGGGCAAGTGACTTGAGGATCTAAGAATATAAAGCTGAAGAAGATATTTTTGAAGATAAAACTAAAGAAGATAAATCCAAAAAAGTTAAAGCTAAAGAAGATAAAGCTAAGGAAGGCAAGGCTAAAGAAGATAAAGCCGAAGAAGTCAAAGCCAAAGAATTTAAAGCTTAAGAAGGTATAGTTGAAGAAAATTAGGATTAAACCAAGTAGTTTGGCGAAATTTAGCGAAGATATGTAAACTAGGCCTTTATTTAAATAAATAAAATTTGTTAATTGAGAAATTCAAGATGGATAAAAGTAAGAAATTAAGAACCCTGCTGCGATCATCGGTGACAAAAAATATAAAAGAAATTGAGACGCAATTTGATAAAGAATATCCTTCACGGGACTCTATCTTGGTCGTGTTAAAATTGCTGGAGATTAATGAAAGCCAGCTAAAAAAACGCGAATTAACTAATAAGGGAGTTAATGCTGGACGATGAGAACATCACTATACATGAATTGGAGAAAGAACAGGATTTGGTCGAGCAGTATGAAAAGAACTTTCTGCGAACAGAGAAGAAAGTAAACGAATATATCAATCCTAAGGGAAATGACCAACAAGGCCAAGGGGAAGTGGCTTTAATTAGGAGTAGCCCAGAGAAGAGTACCTCATGCAGACTGCCAAAAATCGCGTTAAAAGTTTACGATGGCACCAGTCTCGAGTGGCTGGGATGGTGGTCGCAGTTTGAGGCCATTCATGAGAATCCAAGCCTGTCTGAAGTGGATAAATTCCATTTTTTGATTCAGTCTATGAAAGTTGGAACAAGAGCAGAAAGACTAGTCAAGAGCTACCCTTTGACGGTGGCTAACTACACCAAGGTAATAGAGGCGCTCAAGGATCGCTTCGGCGACAAGGTGATCTTGACCGAGGTTTATGTGCGACAATTGTTGAAACTGGTCATCAATAACGTAAGAAAGAAGAATGTATCCTTGGAAAGTTTATATGACCAGGTTGGATCACACATAAGGTCGTTGGATTCCCTGGGTGTTAATGTGCAGCAGAACTCTTCCTTTTTGTATCCTCTCGTGGAATCCAGCTTTCCAGAGGAGTTGATTAGAATCTGGCAGAGGAGTGCAATGGCTGGCTATAATAGAGACGAAAAGGAATTGATCAATCGGTGGACCAGAGGCTAACATCTCTGCTGGCTTTTGTGCGAAGAGAAGTTAAGGGTGAACAAAGAATTGCCTACATTAAGGATGGATTTGGGGAATCATCACATAGAAGAGACACCGGGCATTATGTAACAGGATTACATACGGCAAAAATAAGAGAAAATTCCGTAAAGAGGGTTCCCTGGTGTATAATCTGCCAGGGGAACCATTGGATACAATTTTGCCCAAAATGGCGTTCAATGCCGGTCCCAGCGCGAGTAGAGGCATTAAAGAAGGCGCGCGCATGTTTTAAATGCTTACGCGTGGGACATATGGGAATAACATGCGCGAGAACTATCAGATGTGCACAATGTCAAGGCGGCCATAATAGTTTCCTGCATCGAACGAATACAGTGTCTAGAGAAATTCAGGATCCAATTGATCGGGAGATGACTAGCCCCAAGGATCCTCCTGCACCGATTAATGGACAAGAGGTGGAATTTGCCGGAATGCATGTACGGACGGCCATTCCTAAGGCACTTTTGGTCACCGCTTTGATTCGGATTGTAAATCCCCAGGGAAACGGGGTATTAGCACGACCATTGCTGGATCAGGGATCTCAGTCGTCATTTATACAACGAGATCCTCTACAGCATTTTAATGCTCCGACATGCGGAGTAAATGCCCAGGTTTATGGAATAAATAATACTAAAGGAGAACTTATTAAATAACTAACTTCGTTTACGTTGGAATCTTTGACAGAACCAGGATGGACCTTACCGATGAAGGCATTAGTGGTAGGAAGAATGACAGGGTTATTGCCGACTAAAGACCTATGTCTGGCTATAACCGTCCAGTTGGAAGGTCCTACCTCTAGCCGATCCCCAATTTGAGAAATGTGGAAAGGTGGATATGATCCTGGGTGCGGATGTCTATGGAAGATTACTCCTCCCCGACCTTAGGCTTTGTGACAGACCCATCTATGTACCCAGAACACCAGGTTGTGATGGGTGATTTCTGGGGAATTGCCGAAAGGAGATCAGACGAGTCCACATTTGATGTATAATATTCGTGTCAAATATGAGGACCACCTGGATAAGTTGCTACAGCGATTTTGGGAAATTGAACAAATCCCCTCAAGGCCGACAGAATCAGAAGAAGATGATTTCTGTAGGAATCGATATAAAAGGGAGGTTCAGCGAACACCAGGTGGGCGATATATTGTTCCCCTGCCTTTTGATCCTAAAATTCCCAGTGAAAATTTGGTTGGAGGATCGTTTCCCACTTGTGCCCAACGACGGCTGGTAAGGGATGCACCTCTTCGAGAGGAATATTGTTCTTTTATGAGATACTATGTGGAATTGGGACATATGACCCCCTTATCTGAATCCGCCGCCATCGATACAGAAGGATGTTGTTTTATACCCCATCACGCAGTAAGAGGAAATGAGCCGGACAAGAGAAAGTTAAGAGTAGTATTTGATGCCTCAACAAAAACATCGAATGAATGGTCATTGAATGATCGATTATATACTGGGCCAAAGTTGCAAACGGACATCCTTACCACCTTGAAAAATTGGCGCCGACATAGAGTTATCATAATTCGAAACTATATTAAACAATTTCTACTGCCCTTACTGCAATGGAAAAATTAAAGGGAGGGCCTGGCTATCAGTGGTGAACCCTTCCAGCGGTTTCGCCAGTTTAATTTTTCCATTGCAGTAAGGGCAGTAGAAATTGTTTAATTTCAAAAAGAATCTTACGCCTTTAAAATAGTTTCGAATTTTGATAACAGATGGAGCGCTAGTGCATCATATTATAAAGTTATCATGTTGGCTGATATTGAGAAAATGTATCGACAAATACTGGTACGCCCCCAGGATGCGAAACGACAAAGAATCCTGTGGAGAGAAAGTCCAGACGATAGACTGAAACCTTACCAACTAAATACAGTTACCTATGGAACCTCTCCTGCTCCTTTCTTGGCACTCCAAACTTTATTACAATTGGCAAGGGATGATGAAGGAAAATATCTGAGAGCGGCGGAGGTCATAAGAGCAGAAACGTATGTGGATGATATATTAACTGGAGCGGAAAATTCGGTGGAAGCTTTGAGTTTACAAAAGTAGTTCATTGGCTTATTGAAAGGGGGAGGATTCGTTTTAAAGAAATGGGCATCTAATGACCCTGTGATTTTGAACCAAATCCCCGAAGAATCACGTTTGTAAAAGATCATGTTTGAAAATGTCGAAGTTGTAAAGACGTTGGGATTAGGGTGGAACCCAAGGGAAGATTGTTTTATTTATGACTTACAGGATCCCAATACGACTGAAGAAATTACCAAACGCCAAATGCTCTCATTCGTGGCAAGACTATATGATCCTATAGGCTGGTTGGCACCTGTTGTTATAATTGGTAAAATCTTGATCCAACAGCTATGGGTTACGGGTGCAAAGTGGGATGAATCTTTAGATGGTTCTATAAGGGAATTATGGAGGAAATTTTGTATCCACTTTGTGGGAGCCGCCAAACAATTGCGTTTGGAATTTTATATGGCTCGGGATCAGATGTCGGAGATTGCGGAGATATTGGCCAATGATGGAACGGAGTGGAAATTCAATCCTCCGGGTGCTCCTCACTTTGGTGGTCTATGGAAGCCGGCATAAAATGCTTCAAGTATCACTTTCGCCGCATCCTTGGAGAGACCTTGTGGACCTATGAGGAGTTGCTGACCCTCTGATTGTCCAAATAAAATCTTAATTCAAGACCTTTGGAACCAATTAGTAGCGACCCCAATAATCTAGAAGCATTAACCCCAGCGCATTTTCTACTGACATCGTCATTTTCTTGTTGCCCTGAGGAAGACTTAATGAACGTTGGGGTTCAGCTGTTACCTCGGTGGAAAATGGTTCAGAGGATGGTCTAACATCTGTGGAGGCGATGGTCCACGGATTATATTCAAAATCTACAACAACGACATAAATGGAGAATGTTGGGGCCCGATCTAGCTACTGGCTCCCTGGTTCTAATCAGGGAGGAACATGTGCCCCCCCCCCCCCCCCCCCCCCCCCCGCCAAGTGGATGATGGGGCGAGTGGTGGAGGTCCATCGGGGCAAAGATGGATTGGTACGAGTGGTATCAATCCGCACCAGGACCGGAATACTCAAAAGACCCCTGGTTGAGCTGGCGTTGCTACCAGTTTCCCCCAGTTTGCCTTGATGGTTCCCATCAACTCGGCGAGAATGTTGAGTTTTCTAATATATTATTTTGTTTATTAATATTTAATTGTTCTGTGATTATGTATATATTGACCTCTGACTATCTTTGTATATAATTGATTTTTTTAAATAAAGAGTGTGAATAGTTTTTGGTCGTGCTTTATTTTCTCTTTGGCTGAGTCATTATCGGCACCATTGGGGTGTCGCCTGGGCATTGGAATCACCATTGGGGTGTCGCCTGGGTAGTAGAAGAGGTGGTGATTGAAATCCTATACAGTCCTCTCAAGTAAACGCCATACAGCTAGGAACCTTAACACATATATATATTAAAAATAAAGAAAGCATCTCCTGACCACGAGCACATGTGCTTTTTAGATGGCAAAGCGTATATATGTTGTTGACACACTTTAAAATGTTTTAATACCTTGATATAGGTTGGCGTTCAGCCAACTGAAATATTGGTAAAATAAATGATATTTTGATCCAATATATGCCTTTTTATTTGAAGATTAATTTATGGATTGCTCTATTTTCAAATCTATATATATAAAATTGAATGTCTGTGTGTCTGTCTGTCTGTCTGTCTGTCTGTCTGTCTGTGTGTGTGTCCTCTATGGATTCGAAAACCATACATCCAATCGCCGTGAAATTTTGGGATATTATTAGGTGTATCTCCGGAAAGGTTTACGAAAATAATATCTTGAATATCTTTAATATCCTTAGAGTTATTTGCAGATTTGTAGCTTTAACTCGCAAGCAGCGCCACCATTGAGACGGAGATAGGCTTTTTCAAGAGGGGGAGTAATGTTAGGAGAGAGGAGCGCGTCTCGAGGCGGGTGCTCACGTGTCACTGTTAAAAACCTATTTGTTTTGGCTACATCTTTTCCCGTGGACTTAACGATAACTTTTCTAAAACTTATTTCAAATTTCATGTATAATTATTTTTACATCATTTAGTTTAGTATAATTATTTACTATAATTTCCTATCGTTCAATTATTATACTTTTTGTTCTTAAAGATTATTTAAGACAATAATCTTTAATTAGAAAGTGCTTTGCCAAAAGTTTGGAGTGGGGCAGACCCCGTGCGAGAATGGATTCGCCCGGCCGCCGGCCGACAGTCAAAGTACCCACCGACCAATCAGGGCAGAGTTGGTGACACAGCTATGCCAAGTAGACAAGAAAAAAAGCCTCGCGGGAGCTTGCCCAAGATGACCTCCGGGAACTTCGTCCATCTTCCATAAACGACCATGAATTTATTCAACCTTATCGAGTATTTTTCAAGGGACCGGGAAAAAATGTCCACTAGATAAAACGATGATTTTGTAATGTAGAAAATTAGGAAAGACAAAATTCAGGATGACACGGCACACAGGGACCGGGAAAAAATAATCACTTTATCGAGAGATTCACGACCATGATTTTATTCAACTTATCGAGTATTTTTTTCAAGGGACCGGGAAAATATGTTCACTAGATAAAACGATGATTTTGTAATGTAGAAATTTATGAAAGACAAAATTCAGGATGACACGGCACACAGGGACCGGAAAAAAATAATCACTTTATCGAGAGATTCACGACCATGATTTTATTCAACTTATCGAGTATTTTCAAGGGACCGGGAAAATATGTTCACTAGATAAAACGATGATTTTGTAATGTAGAAATTTATGAAAGACAAAATTCAGGATGACACGGCACACAGGGACCGGGAAAAAATAATCACTTCATCGAGAGATTCACGACCATGATTTTATTCAACTTATCGAGTATTTTTCAAGGGACCGGGAAAATATGTTCACTAGATAAAACGATGATTTTGTAATGTAGAAAATTATGAAAGACAAAATTCAGGATGACACGGCACACAGGGACCGGGAAAAAATGTTCACTTTATCGAGAGATTCAAATTTACGAGTTTCAAATTATCAAAATATATCTTTTTTTTTTCAAGTTTATAGAGAATTGTTTTAACAAATGTTCGTTAGACAAACCTTTACTCGGGTAAAACCTCGGGCGAAGACGGGTACGTCCGCTAGTATATATATATATATAATTGAATGTCTGTCTGTGTGTACTCTATAGATTCAAAAACCATACATCCAATCGCCGTGAAATATTTGGATATTATTAGGTATATCCCCGGGAAGGTTTTTGAAAAATAATTTCTTGAATATCTTTAATATCCTTAGAGTTATCTGCAGATTTGTAGATTTAACTCGCAAGCAGCGCCACCATTGCGACGATGGTAACAAGTTTTTTTATCTATAAGTTTTATTGTCACTAAGAGTTTATTATCTTAAAGATTATTTATCAAATGTAAAATTATCTCAGGATGACACGGCAATTTATTTGAGACAAGAATAATGATACAATTCCAAGGCGAAGATACTATTCCTTTAACTACCAATTACCGAGGGAACCAATTAATATTGATTTTATTCAACTTATCGAGTATTTTTCAAGGGACCGGGAAAAAATGTTCACTAGATAAAACGATTATTTTGTAATGTAGAAAATTAGGAAAGACAAAATTCAGGATGACACGGCACACAGGGACCGGGAAAAAATGTTCATTTTATCGAGAGATTCAAATTTACTAGTTTCAAATTATCAAAATATATCTTTTTTTTATAAGTTTATAGAGAATTGTTTTAACATATGTTCGTTAGACAAACCTTTACTCGGGTAAAACCCCGGGCGACGCCGGGTATATCCGCTAGTATATATATATATATATATATATCTTATATAAAAACAAATGAGATTTGATTTTCTGCTTGAATTTTAGATCATGTTGAGGATTATGGTAATGCAGTTATTTGCTGGTTCTTTTTAGTACTATATGGTATTGGTGATGCAGCCGTGGCTAGAATCTTGAAAGTAAAATAATAAAAATAGTTTTGATAAGATATTGTTTTAATTGAGCTTTAGGATAAAAATAATTTGGTGAAAGTACTGCCTGGCTTAAGGCGAGTGTTTAATTTAGTTAGAATATTTATGTTTATATAAAGGTTTAATATAATTTTTCTATGATTGTGTAAATATTCATTGAATTTATCATCATCATCTTTTTTGTTTACAAAAATGTTATATGAAAAATAAAGTAATGTAATTGAACGAAATGGTTGCCCTCATGTTTACTGATCCAATGCTTTAATAATCTAAGGTTTATGTTGTAAGAAAATTATACATTGAGAAGAATTATACATTGGTCAACTCGAGCCGGATTGAACGTAAGTAAAAGTCAAGTTAAAATTGATCGAAAAAAAAGGGCAACTTATAAGTTTTTTTTTTTTTTTGTAACCATATATTTCAATAAAAATATTTGGGAAGAGAATTTAATAGCAATTATGGATGTAGAAACTTTAAATAAAAAATTAAAAAGGATAAAAAAACTATAAAAGGCATAGAGGAAAATATCGAATCCATTGTGTCTATGGTATATATTAATGCAACGAAATGCAAACTAGATTATGCAAATAATGATTTGATGAAAATGAGGGATGTTTTCTTGCAGCAACTTGAGGATGATGATTTGAATGACGAAGTGGAAATTTGT
Organism: Cordylochernes scorpioides; assembly: GCA_030710605.1. Lineage (NCBI taxonomy): Eukaryota > Metazoa > Arthropoda > Arachnida > Pseudoscorpiones > Chernetidae > Cordylochernes > Cordylochernes scorpioides. The sequence goes on from CP092867.1 coordinate 75,983,937, forward strand.
ATAGATAAGTGTATAAAATTAAAGTGTGAATTAGATTTAAAGCATAATGGGCAAGAACCATCTGGAAAAAAAAAAGTTAATTTACATGTTAAAATGCCTAAACTTGAGTTGCCAACTTTCAATGGCAGATTAGAATCATGGCTTTCATTTAAAGATCTATTTTTTTCTGCAATTGGTTCTAACTCACAAATACCTGATATTGAAAAGTTACAATATTTGAAAGGCCAACTGAGAGGCGAAGCCCTAAGACTGGTCAACGCATTTCCAATTACAGCCGATAATTATGTTGAGGTTTGGCAAACTTCATTAACAAGATATGATAACCCAAAGGATCTAATTTTCACCCAAATAGATAATGCATTAAGATTACCAAAATTAGCCGATGAAAACCATAATTCAATGTTTAAACTTCTAGATAGCTGCAACGAAATAATAAGAACAGTGAAGGTATTGGGTTACCAAATTGATAGTTTATCTGAGGTATTTTTCGTCAAGATCATACAAGATAAACTTGATAAAACCACAAGAAAACAATGGGAATTGCAGAACACCCCAAGAGTTGTGCCTTCAATTAAGGATTTAATGGAATTTTTGGAAATTCACGCAAAAAGCTTGCAGAATTTACCAAATAAAGATCCAAATGTGGAGAAACATTAAATGAAAAAGGAATTACAAAAGGTGAATGTTTATAATTCATATATGATAAAATGTCTTGAATGTGAAGGTGCACATGCTCTTTCAAGCTGTAATTTATTTTCTAAATTACCTGAGTCAGAGAGAGTGAATTTTGTTAGTTCGGCTAAATTGTGTTCCAGATGTTTAAAGCCAAACCATTTAGCAAAGAATTGTTATTGCAAAAACATTTGTCAAATTTGCAAGAAAAGACACACCACACTTTGATTCACCAATAAACCAAGGTTCAAGAAGTTGATATGGGAAAATTTGAGTGTGGAAAAGACATCAAATATACAACTTGTCTTTTAAGTAATGAGAAATATTTTTTCAGATGTCATGTTTACAACCGCTAGGATTAAAATCAAAGATAACAATGGTGTGCCTCAGACATGTAGAGCCTTGATAGACTCAGGGTTTCAGGCGAACTTTATATCAGGACAATGTAGAAAAAGACTAGGACTTGAATATGTTACCTTACATTCGGAAATATCGGGAATTTCGGGAGATTTTGCGAGTCACTCTTATGGACTTGTGGAGTTTGAATTTACGCCACATTTCAAATCAGATGAACTTTTCAAGGTGAACGCCTTGGTGTTGGATAAGTTGTCAAATAATTTGCCAACTCTTACATGTCCAAAGTCAAACTTGGCGCATCTCAAAACCATGCCTCTGGCTGATCCAGATTATAATATTTCTGCTCCCATCGACATATATTAATTGGTGCTGAGTTAGCTATGACCCTGTTCACTGGCGAGTTCGTTATCGGCGATGAAGAACAACTAACTGCTACTTCTAAATTAGGATGGCTCCTTTCTGGAAGAGTTTCCTCTGAGGATAGTAGAAGAAGTATTAGGAATATCATTCAGTCACATCATGCATGCCTGGAAACCCAAAATATAGTCGAAAATATTTGTAAATTGGAATCCATTCCTGATGTGACTTCTATATCTAAGGATGAAAATGAAAGTGAAATCCATTTTGTGGAAACACATGGAAGGGATTCCACAGGCAGATATGTTGTACAACTGCCATTTCGGAATGACTGCCAATTAGGAGATTCAAGATCCAATGCTATCAAAAGACTTTGTTCTTTGGAAAGATCTTTGATTCCACGACCTGAAGTTTATGACCAATATAGAAGCTTCATTAAGGAATATCTTGAATTGGGACATATGAGCTTAGTACCAAAGGAAGATATCATTAAGAGAAGGTACTATCTGCCTCATCATCCTGTAATAAAGGAAAAAGGTTGCACCACCAAATTGCGAGTAGTATTTGATGCATCAGCAAAGACTGATTCAGATTTGTCCTTGAATGATGCTTTAATTCCAGGGCCCAAAATTCAACAGGATTTGTTTCACATCATTCTGAGATTCAGAATTCATCCTTTTGCTATAAATGCTGATATCGCCAAGATGTATAGGCAAATTAGAATATCACAAGAAGACTCGGAATTCCAAAGAATTGTATGGCGGAATGATCCTCATGTTAAAATAAAGGACTTTGGCTAGAAACTGTCACTTATGGGACTAGTTGTGCACAATTTTTGGCCACTCGTATCATCAAACAGTTGGCTTTGGATGAGCAGAGTAAGTTTCCAAAAGTTAGCAAAATAGCATTGACAGATTTTTATGTTGATGATCTAGTAACTGGAACTTTTTCAGTAGATGAAGGCAAGAATTTGGTGCAAGAACTCTATGGTTTACTAAGTGCAGGAGGCTTCGAACTTCGTAAGTGGACCTCCAATGTTCCTGATGTTCTGTCACTTTTACCAAATCATTTAAGATCCACCAAACAAATATTGGGTTTGAGGAATCCAAGGAATTTGTCAACGTTTTAGGCCTTCAATGGCAACCAAGAACTGATGGTTTCACATTTAAGGGAATAGCTCTGCCACTGAACTCTATGACAAAACGAGGAATACTATCACAGGTTGCTAAAATATTTGATCCACTGGGTTGGATCTCACCATTTACGACCACTATTAAACTGATTTTGCAAGAACTTTGGAAGACTGGTTTGGAATGGGATGACCCAATTCCAGAGGAACTAAGAAGTAAGCTGACTTTGATAAACCAGGATCTTTCATCGCTAGAGCACATTCAGATCCCAAGATGCGTGGTACCAGGTAATTTTATGAAGGTAGAATTTCATGGATTTTGTGATGCATCACAGAAGGCATATGCTCCATCTCTTTATCTAAAGGTGATCCTCTCAAACACAAGCGCTAAGACATTTCTCTTAGTGGCAAAAACAAGAGTCGCACCTATGAAGGTGGTTTCACTTCCAAAGTTAGAATTATGTTCTGCTCTACTTTTGGCAAGATTAGTGAAAACTGTATATGATAACCTTCCTCTTACCATCAATGAAATTTATTTATGGTCTGATTCTAATATAACCTTATGCTGGATCAATTCCGAGCCGTGCCGATGGAAGACATTTGTGGCAAATCGAGTTGCTGAGATACACCGGCTTGTCTCCGGGGTTTGGTGCCATGTTGATGGAAGGCAGAATCCAGCAGACTGTGCATCACGTGGAATATTTCCATCCGACTTAGTAGGACATCCACTATGGTGGAATGGGCCACCATGGCTAATTGAACCTGCCCTTGAAATTAAGAAATTCATTAATAGCTCCAAGGAAGAATTTAAAGAAGAAGAAAAAATCAAGACGTATTTTGGTACAATTGAGTGTGAAATTCCATCCATTGTGATAAACTGCTCATCATTAACCAAACTGAAATGTATCATAGCTTGGTGCGTAAGATTTGTCAACAACAGTCGAATGCCTTCACATTCAAGGAACAGGGAGCCCTTAACATTAAGAGAGTTGAATGATGCCCTGTTGACAGTTGTTAAGTGTGTTCAATCAATCTATCAAGTTTTACTTCCAAGATCACATCATCTTACCACTCTTATTGTAAACAATGTTCATGTCCATAATCTTCACTCATCAACTCAAGCTACGCTTGCAGCAATAAGAAATATATTCTGGATACCTTCTGGAAGAAATGTTGTACGGAAAATTTTAAGAACATGAATGAAATGCGCTAGATTTCGTAAAAAAAAAAAAAAGAAGCTCCTTTTCAATTAATGGGAAATCTACCTTTTGCAAGGATCAACAGATCAAGGCCGTTTTTGGTAACTAGAATGGCCTTGATCTGTTGATCCTTGCAAAAGGTAGATTTCCCATTAATTGAAAAGGAGCTTCTTTTTGTGGATATGAGAGCATCTGTGGTCAGACTATTGATTAATTCTAGATGAATGGCTCGAGTGCTGAAACATATGAACAAGTCAACGTATGCATTCATGGTTGAAGTTGTACGTCCCATGTTCCGTTTAATCAGAAAAGGTCCTGCAAAATCTGTTTTTGGTAACTAGAATAGATTTTGCAGGACCTTTTCTGATTAAACGGAACATGGGACGTACAAATTCAACCATGAATGCTTACGTTGACTTGTTCATATGTTTCAGCACTCGGGCCATTCATCTAGAATTAATCAATAGTCTGACCACAGATGCTCTCATATCCACAATAAGAAGGTCCATTGCTCGAAGAGGTAAACCAGCAACAATTCATAGTGACAACGCTACTAATTTTGTTGGTGCGCATAAGATTATTAGGAAACTATGTCACAATGCGAGTAAAGTTCTTACGAATTCAGAGGGAATTCAGTGGAAATTTATTCCACCATCAGCTCCACATTTTGGTTGACTTTGGGAAGCCGGAGTTAAGTCCATGAAGTCTTAGAAGAACAATGGGCAGTGCCTTGCTAAATTTTGAAGAACTAACAACATTGTTAGCACAAATTGAAGCTTGCCTGAATTCGCGATCTCTTTGTCCTCTTTCTGAGGACCCTGAAGATCTACAGGCATTGACTCCTGGTCACTTCTTAATAGGTGGTTCTTTAATAGCGCTTCTCGATGAAGATGACATCATAGCAATGAGTTTGCCAAATAGATGGTAATTGATTCAAAAATCAATGAATCATTTTTGGACAAGATGGTCCCAAGAATATGTGTCACAACTTCAACAAAGATCCAAATGGTGTAATCCCCAACCCAACATTAAGGAAGGATCCCTGGTGTTGATAAAGAATGAACAACAACATCCACTAGCATGGAAGATTGGAAGAATTTCAAAGGTGTTTCCAGGAGATGACGCTAGAATCAGAGTGGTAGAAGTCAAGACTGCTAACGGGACTTACAGAAGACCTATTGTAAAATTATGTTTGTTACCTATATAATGTTTTTTGATGGTCCCCCATCAAGTTGGTGGCGGGAGAATGTTTAATTTAGTTAGAATATTTATGTTTATATAAAGGTTTAATATAATTTTTCAATGATTGTGTAAAAATTCATTGAATTTATCATCATCACCTTTTTTGTTTACAAAAATGTTATATGAAAAATAAAGTAATGTAATTGAACGAAATGGTTGCCCTCATGTTTACTGATCCAATGTTTTAAAATTCTAAGGTTTATGTTGTAAGAAAATTATACATTGAGAATTATACAGCGAGTAAACAAAGAAAACAAAAGATAATTTACATAATGTACAAAGTTTAGAGCCGACCAACGGGGAAGAAAAAATATATTTATTTATGGGGCTGCTAACCAAAATAAATTATTTTTAGCCCCAACGGCCGCGTAAAGCAGAATATATAAAACCACTATGACCAGGCTGGGGAGGCTAGGGATAGGATCACCGTTAGGGAAGAGGCAGGTTAGGCCGGATTGGGTCCGCGGAGGTCAGGAGGCAGGAAAAGGCGGGAGGACTAGAACTTTGCAGCTCTAGCTCTGGCAGTTGGGCAAGACATTGATCTTGCCTCGTGGTCGGCAGAGAGGCCCTTGGCTGAGCAGTTGGCGCACTTGGCCGTGCGTGGGTTGGCTAGAGTTGGACAGCTTCGGGCTTGATGGTCCCTAGAAGCGCAGTGGAAGCAGGTGACCGTAGCCTTGGTGCACCTATCGGCGCTGTGGCCGTAGCCACAGCAGCGGTAGCAGACGCGGACAGACTCCTCGTAGTTCAGGATCACTTGGTCCACAATGATCCTGCCGCGTCTTCCAATGGCCCTGTAGGAAGCCAAGTCCAGCTCAATAAAGGCCGTGCAGGTTCCATTTCTGGTTGGATATCTGTGTGCCACTCGGACAGACTTGTCTCCAGAAAGCTGGCTGAGGGCATCGGTGGACAGGAACGCCTGGACAATGTCCTCATCCGCGGTTTCCGCCTCCACGTTGAAGAGGCAGATTATTGGGAGGAATTGCCTCAGTTCCCGGACTTTCAGGCCTTGGAGTTTGTTGTCCAGGGCAGAGCTGACGGCAGGAATGGCCTCTGGAGTGTTGGAGTGCAGCACCAGTTTTCCCCTGGTGCGCAGAGACGCCCAGACGCCTTGGGGCAGAGTGTGGGCAGCGCGGACAGCTTTGAGGATGTCCCGTGGGTCAGCCTGCGGGTTATCTGCAATAACCACGATGTGGGCCGCAGATTTCTCCCAATTGAGGGTGCCTTTGGCAATGGCAGGATTGGGGGCAGAAAAGATGCAGGCTTGGCTGGAACCAGTGGTTTGGTCCTCTTAGCGGGCGGGTTTGACGCCTCTGGCTGCTTCCTCTTGGTTAGAGCAGGATCTGGCTTCTTGGGAGCAGGTGCTGCCACAGGCACAGCAGCGGAGGCGGGAGTGGCAGGCTTTATGAGCTCGGTCTGAGTGCTAGAGTCCTTGCAGGTGGGAGCAGGACCAGTTTGAGTGGTCAGGCAGGTTTTCTTGGGCATCCATGATTTCATTCAGCTCCATGAAGTCATTCACGGTGCCCGCGAGGTTCTTCGCATCCCTAACTAGGCACTTGATTATTTCCGTTCGCTGCTCAATGGAGCGAACTAGGTCCAGGTGAAGAGCTGCTAGGGAGGGCTGGCCGAGGGATTGCAGGATTTGGTAGTGGAGGGAGATGACCATGTTGTCTTCTTCAACAAGAGCCGCGATGTCAACCGAGGGTTGAGATGGCTTGTTGGCTTTCTTCTTCTTCTTGCAGGAATCCATGGCGGCCATCCCTATTTTTGACCAACGGGGAAGAGATAAAATATGGTGTTACGGGCTACTAACCAAATGTTATGATTTTTGAGCCCACACTCGATGTCAGGTGGCAAGGGACCCTAGGATCTGGCGGCAGGAGATGTCTCGCAGGGGTGGTGGAAACGTTGGGCAAGCAGGGGGAACAGCGCCAGGGTGCAGTAAGGCGGGTGCCTTGAATAGGCCAGGAATCCAGGAGAAGTGGCAGATGGAATTGGAGGCAGAAGGTCCTTGAAGCCTAGAACTTGAGGGCCCTAGACTTCAGGATGGGGCAGCTTGAGGCTCTCGCCTCGTGCTTGTCAGGAAGGCTCTTGGAGCAGCAGTTGGCGCATTTGGAGGTGCGCTGGTTAGCAATAGATGGGCAGGTGCGGCCTTCAGGGCCGTCTTCACCGCAATGGAAGCACTTAGGAGCTCTGGTGCATTGGGCAGAGTTGTGGCCGAAGCCACAACAGCGGAAACAGACGCGGGCGCGGATGGACTCCTCGAAGTTGAGAATTACTCCATTTAAAATACAATATAACACGGCTGATGATTGTAAAACGAAATTTGCAATTATACCGCGAATGTTTCTTTTTAAACAAAAATCGAAATCTATTTTTAAAGAGAAATAACGATTATTTCTAACTTTAAGGATGAAGTATGATAGGATGAATTGTGAAGAGTAATGACAAACGGAAAAATAAATGTGTCCAGGATCCATACACCACGATCCTCCCGCGAACGCCCAGGGCTCTAAAAGTCTTTAGGTTCACCTCGATGAAGGCGGTGCAGGTTCCGTTTCTGGGTGCAGAACGGTGCGCCACGCGCACCACCTTGTCCTCGGGAAGCTTTCTAACAACAGCGGTTTCCAGGAAGGTCTCTGTTCTACCGCGTTAGGGTAAAGGTTCGAGCTGCAGTGAGAACTATAAATTAATAATTTATATTTTAATAAGTGTCCAAAAATTACATACAATTATAAGAGGCAGGTGGAGTACAGTTTTTACTCCACCAGCGCCTAGAGTATTATATAATGGAAGGAACCGCTGCAGGTTGTAGCGACGCGCGGTAAACAGCCAGCGACATCAGGCGGTGTTCGAAAAGTGCGCGCGCAGCCCCCGGTGCGCGCGCAGGCCGGCTGGCCAGCTCGCAAAATTCCCGGCGTCCCATGCCAGCGTCGCCCGCTGGCATCCTCTTATCTCAGTCTCCTCAATGGTGGAGTTGGATGTCTCCTCATCCACTTTGAAGAGGCAGATTCGCGGCAGGATATCCTTCTGCTGGCAGACCTTCATTCCATCCAGCTTGTTGGCCAGGGAGGTTGTAACCTCAGGGATGGTGTCAGGATTGCTGGAATGGAGGACAAGCTTCCCCTTAGTGCGCAGGGAGGCCCAAACGCCTTGGGGGGAGAGTGTGAGCAGCCCGGACTGTTTTCAGTATCTCCCTTGGGTCAGCCTGTGGGTCATCTGAGATGACCACTGTGTGGGCCGCCGATTTTTTTCCATGGAGGATCACTTGGGCGGCCGCAGGCTTGGAGACGCGGAAAGGCACAGATTTTGAAGGACCATTCAGGTTTGTCCTCTTTGCAGGCGGGTTGGGAGCTTCAGACTGCTTCCTTTTGGTTGGAGCAGGAGCAGGCAAGGTGGAGGCAGGCTTCTTGGCAGGGAGAGCAGCAGGAGCAGGAGTGGCGGACTTGATTGGGTCAGTCTGGGAGCTGGTTTCCTTGCAGGAAGGAGCAGGGCAGGTTTGAGTGCTGCGGCAAGCAGTCTGGGGCTTGTTGGCCTCCATAACTTCGTCCAGCTCCACGAAGGACTGGAGGGTGCCAGTGAGGTTCTCCACTTCGGCAAGGAGGGCCTTGACCAGCTCAGTCCGCATTGCGATGAAGCGGATAAGGTCCTCATGCAGGGTCTTCAGGGCGGGATGGCCAATGGAGCGCAGGATGTCGTGGTTGCGTGAGATCACCATTTCATCTTCCTTCTCCAGGTCGGTGAGTATTTTATAATTGATATGCTGTTGAAGTATTTTACTTGTTTAATACTAAATATGTTTTTAATAAATTCCATGTTTAAATTTTTAATATCTTCTATGAAATTTTCTAATATATTATTTATTCTATAAAATCTTAGAAACTGACCAAAATAATTACCTTTGCAGCAGTTTAATGATATATTAGAATTTATATTGCAGTATTTTATAATATTGAAATTATAATTACTTTTTTTATTATAAATTTTAATAGAATTATTTGTAAGGTTTATATTTAGGTCTAAAAAGTTAACTTTTTTGTTTCTATTAATTTTTTCATTGTTCTTAAGTTTCAAGTATTTAGGATATATTTCAGGTATTAAGTTTTTAAACTGTGGATTATTAAATATTATGATGTCATCTACATAACGGAACATTTGCCAATTAACATTATTTTGTAGAAAGTATTCTCTTTCGTACCAGAATAGTATTAGGTTGGCTAATAAAGGACTTGAAGAAGTTCCCATGGGAACGCCTTCTGATTGAATATATATTTTATTTTTAAATTCTATATAATTAAAATTTAAAAATGTTTCCAGTAGAGTTTTTGCTGTTTTAAGATCTAACTTAATTGTTTTATATCTGTTATGAATAATTTTAATGTGAAAAGTTTTGTCATTAATGAATTCGTTAAATAAATTGGTTATTTTATTATTTAGATCTCTTAAATTTATTTTAGAATATAGGTCCTCAAAATCAAATGTGTGTACTGAATCAATGTTTGTCCAATTGTTCATTAAATAGTTAATGATTTTTTTATTTGAGTCGATAAATTTATAATAATATTTATTAGTTAATTTATTTATAATAAATTGTAGTGTTGAAGCTAATTGTATATCAATGTTTTTTATAACTGAATTTATACCAGATGTGATTGTTCTGAAAGAAATTGGTTTTTTGTGTAGTTTAGGAATTATATAGAATTTTGGTATGTTTGGATTTTTCTTGTAGTTATAAATCTTTAGTGAATTTTCCACGTTTTTGATGTCTTTTTTTATTTTTGTGGCTGTAGTTCTAGCCAAAGTGTATTTATTATTATTATCAATTTCCTTTTTTAGAATATCGTGGTATAGATTTTTACAAATTATAGATAAATTATTGGGACATTTATCTATAGGAGTGATAATAAAGTCCTTCTGTAATTGAATTATATTTTCTTTAAAAGAAGGAATATCTGAATTAGGTTTTGTGTATTTAAGTGTATTATTATAATAATTTATAATTTCCTTTTTAATATTATGTTTCCATTCCAGAAAAGTAAATTCTGGAATACTGTATTTTATACTAGTTTTATTTATGAAAATATCTATATCTTTTAATATAGATTTAATTGTATTATTATAATTGTGTTTAATTTGAGGTATATATTTATACCATTTATTGAAAATATCTTGATATTCTGGATTTAAAAAAGAAAAATTCCTAGTTAATATATGACCTGAGAGCTTATATCTATCTATATAGTTGTTGCAATTACATTTAATTTTTTTTTAATTTGCCAAATTATTAATAAATTGATTATAATTGCAAACTAAACTACATATATTTTTGTTGTATCTCCAGATTGTTTAAAAATTTAAATTTTTTATAGGGAAAAGATTATTGATGTTTTGGTTATTAAAAATATCATTAAATTTAATAGGATTAAATAAATTGTTATTAAATTTAATGATAATATCAATGTTATTAGTAGATTGTTTAATTTTTCTGTATTTAAAGATGTCGTGTGTGATATCTATTAATCTGTTAGTGAATTTTAATATATTCTATAAGTTTGATAAATTTATTATTATTTAGTTTAAATAATGTTTTAATAAATTTATCGACGAAGTTGTTAGTATACATTTGTTTTGGATCCAGTAATTCTTCAAATTCAATGTAACCTAATTTATTGGTAGTTTTACCTCTAGTTTTATTAGGTTTAGTTTTAAATTCTTTTTTTTTTTTTTGTATTTGCAGCTGATTTCATAAGTTGAAATTTCTTCTGTTTGTGGTTTGTATGTGTAGTTTAATTCGTCATTAAGTCCATAAGGGAATAATGTGTTGTGTTTATAAATGTAGTTGTTTTCTAATAATAGACGTTGTTTTTTGTTTTGGCATATGTCTAGTATTTCTATCTTGAAGTTGTTAAAAGTATGTAATTGATTGTGTTCTTTCATATATATATATATTACCAATTGATTTTTTGGCGTGGTTTCTATGTAGGTTTATTCGTATATTTAATGGATTACATGTTTGTCCTATATATGATAGTTGACAAATTTGGCATGTTAATTTATAAATAGTATTTACTAATTTACAACTTGTCGTTTGAAATGTGTCATGGTTCTTAAGAGAGGGACAAGTTTGACAATTCTTTCTTAGGCAATTTTTAGCGAGTTTTAATTAACATAAGAGAGGTGCTAACCCTAATATGTTTGTAGTTTTTTTTTAGTTTTTTAGTTTGTTATTCTTATGATTTTTTTTTAAATATATTTTTCTTAATTGTTTTTGTGGTGATTAAGTTTGTAATAAATTGAATAATTAATCTATAAAAATATAGATATTACTGTATGTTATCTGTTATATTATTGAGAATAACTAATAAAAAACATCTTTAAACTAACTAAACACTAAAAGAAAACAAAAGTTCTGAAGTTATTTTTTCTAAAATTACTTTTATAATTTACTTTTTCATAATCAAATAATAAAAGATAATTAAATTCTGTATGGATATTTAGTTATATTAGAATTTCTAATATAATTCAATTTGTATATTATATTAAATATAAAAATATATCATAGAGCAAGCTCATATGAATTAATATAGTGTAAAAACTATTTAATAAAAATATAATAGTGATTTTATATTTAAAATTTAATGAGTAAACTGATAACAATGATATTTTATATCAAGTAGATTTGATTAGATTAGCAAGCTAAATCTAAATTAATTATAAAAATAAATAGTTGTTTAGTTTTATAGTTTAGTTTTGTATTAAAATTATCTTTATTATTTTGATTATTTAAATTCAAATTATAAAATTTGTAAATTGTTATTATTTAGTAGAGGAGAGAGAAAAAAATTCCTTTACATCTTACACATCATCCAATTAATTATATATTTATAATTAATAACAATAAAATTTAACAATGTAACGTCTTTTGCATCGGCTTTTACACGTCATTCAGACATACTCTAATTTGTATATAGAATAATAGAAGTGAGAATATATTTAATATTATAAATTTTAGTAGTTAGAGAAAAGAGAGAAAGACAGAACCATACACTTATAATCAAACTAATAATAAGAAAAATAAAATTTTTGTAAAGAAGGTAGATAAGATTGTTAGTATATATATATTAATTTTATAATTTTATATTTTATCTTTTTTTTTTTTCAAAGATTTTAATTTTTTTTTAATTTTATATAATGAATATATCTAGTTGTATTTAGTGAAATATCTATAATATGAATTAACTTTTGTTATAAATTTGATTATTATGTTTTGAAACCCTAATGGTAGACCAGACATATACAATTTTTTTCAAATGAATTAATTAATGGAAAGAGAGATATGCTGGATCGGGGATTATCAAATAGAAATCCAGCTGATATTTCACCCCTGCTCTATTATATCATATATCTCTCTTAGACCGGATTATATGTGTTAATATTAAGTTGTTTTAGTGAAACATTTATATATAAAGATTCAACAAACAAAAGTGTTAAGGAATTCGGATTGTAACCTACCTAGTCTGTGACCCGTTCCTCTGTAAGCATCTATTTCTGGATAACATCTGTTGCGGGGGGACCCGTGTTCCTCCCTTCAGAAATAGATTGTTTTCTTATAAATTTCAGAAAAATAAGTCAACTGAAGAAGAAATAAAATAGTTAAGGGAAGAAAGCCAATCTTTATAATCTTTACAGTTATTTATATTAATATAACTGATTCAATTATTATTTATCTTTTAATTTTCCTTTAAAATGGTAAATTATTAAATGATTAATAAAGCTATTAATTTTGAAAATTCATCAATATTTAATTTCCATTAACCTCCCCAGAAATTGGAGATTAAATAAAATGAATTCTATACAATATTACTTTAAAATTCTTGTGAAATTTTTTTAAAATCAGTTATATAATTTAAGTTTAATTAACTGTTAAAGATTATAAGTTTGTATTAGTTATTATTGAGAGAAATTATAAAAAGTTGATTTAATAAATGGATACTTCCATTTATTTTTTTAAAAGTATTTTATAATTAATATGCTGTTGAAGTATTTTACTTGTTTAATACTAAATTTGTTTTTAATAAATTCCATGTTTAAATTTTTAATATCTTCTATGAAATTTTCTAATATATTATTTATTCTATAAAATCTTAGAAACTGACCAAAATATATACCTTTGCAGCAGTTTAATGATATATTAGAATTTATATTGCAGTATTTTATAATATTGAAATTATAATTACTTTTTTTATTATAAATTTTAATAGCATTATTTGTAAGGTTTATATTTAGGTCTAAAAAGTTAACTTTTTTGTTTCTATTAATTTTTTCATTGTTCTTAAGTTTCAAGTATTTAGGATATAATTCAGGAATTAAGTTTTTAAACTGTGGATTATTAAATATTATGATGTCATCTACATAACGGAACATTTGCCAATTAACATTATTTTGTAGAAAGTGTTCTCTTTCGTACCAGAATAGTATTAGGTTGGCTAATAAAGGACTTGAAGAAGTTCCCATGGGAACGCCTTCTGATTGAATATATATTTTATTTTTAAATTCTATATAATTAAAATTTAAAAATGTTTCCAGTAGAGTGTTTGCTGTTTTAAGATCTAATTTAATTGTTTTATATCTGTTATGAATAATTTTAATGTGGAATGTTTTGTCATTAATGAATTCGTTAAATAAATTGGTTATTTTATTATTTAGATCTCTTAAATTTAATTTAGAATATAGGTCTTCAAAATCAAATGTGTGTACTGAATCAATGTTTGTACAATTGTTCATTAAATAGTTAATGATTTTTTTATTTGAGTCGATAAATTTATAATTATATTTATTAGTTAATTTATTTATAATAAATTGTAGTGTTGAAGCTAATTGTATATCAATGTTTATTATAACTGAATTTATACCAGATGTGATTGTTCTGAAAGAAATTGGTTTTTTGTGTAGTTTAGGAATTATATAGAATTTTGGTATGTTTGGATTTTTTTCTTGTAGTTATAAATCTTTAGTGAATTTTCCACGTTTTTGATGTCTTTTTTTATTTTTGTGGCTGTAGTTCTAGCAAAAGTGTATTTATTATTATTATCAATTTCCTTTTTTAGAATATCGTGGTATAGATTTTTACAAATTATAGATAAATTATTGGGACATTTATCTATAGGAGTGATAATAAAGTCCTTCTGTAATTTAATTATATTTTATTTAAAAGAAGGAATATCTGAATTAGGTTTTGTGTATTTGAGTGTATTATTATAATAATTTATAATTTCCTTTTTAATATTATGTTTCCATTCCAGAAAAGTAAATTCTGGAATACTGTATTTTATACTAGTTTTATTTATGAAAATGTCTATATCTTTTAATATAGATTTAATTGTATTATTATAATTGTGTTTAATTTGAGGTATATATTTATACCCTTTATTTAAAATATCTTGATATTCTGGATTTAAAAAAGAAAAATTGCTAGTTAATATATGACCTGAGAGCTTATATCTATCTATATAGTTGTTGCAATTACATTTATTTTTTTTTAATTTGCCAAATTATTAATAAATTGGTTATAATTGCAAACTAAACTACCTATATTTTTGTTGTATCTCCAGATTGTTTTAAAATTTAAATTTTTTATAGGGAAAAGATTATTGGTGTTTTGGTTATTAAAAATATCATAAATTTAATATGATTAAATAAATTGTTGTTAAATTTAATGATAATATTAATGTTATTAGTAGATTGTTTAATTTTTCTGTATTTAAAGATGTCGTGTGTGATATCTATTAATCTGATAGTCAGATTATGAATTTTAATATATTCTATAAGTTTGATAAATTTATTTTTATTTAGTTTAAATAATGTTTCAATAAATATATCGACGAAGTTGTTAGTATACATTTGTTTTGGACCCAGTAATTCTTCAAATTCAATGTAACCTAATTTATTGGTAGTTTTACCTCTAGTTTTATTAGGTTTAGTTTTAAATTCATTTTTTTTTTATATTTGCAGCTGATTTCATAAGTTGAAATTTCTTCTGTTTGTGGTTTGTATGTGTAGTTTAATTCGTCATTAAGTCCATAAGGGAATAATGTGTTGTGTTTATAAATGTAGTTGTTTTCTAATAATAGTCGTTGTTTTTTGTTTTGACATATGTCTAGTATTTCTATCTAGAAGTTGTTAAAAGTATGTAATTGATTGTGTTCTTTCATATATATATATATTACCAATTGATTTTTTGGCGTGGTTTCTATGTAGGTTTATTCGTATATTTAAAGGATTACATGTTTGTCCTATATATGATAGCTGACAAATTTGGCATGTTAATTTATAAATAGTATTTACTAATTTACAACTAGTCGTTTGAAATGTGTCAAGGTTCTTAAGAGAGGGACAAGTTTGACAATTCTTTCTTAGGCAATTTTTAGCGAGTTTTAATTAACATAAGAGAGGTGCTAACCCTAATATGTTTGTAGTTTTTTTTTAGTTTTTAGTTTGTTATTCTTATGAAATTTTTTTTTTAATAGATTTTTCTTAAATGTTTTTGTGGTGATTAAGTTTGTAATAAATTGAATAATTAATCTATAAAAATATAGATATTACTGTATGTTATATGTTATATTATTAAGAATAACTAATTAAAAACATCTTTAAACTAACTAAACACTGAAAAAAACAAAAGTTCTGAAGTTATTTTTTCTAAAATAACTTTTATAATTTACTTTTTCATAATCAAATAATAAAAAATAATTAAATTCTGTATGGATATTTAGTTATATTAGAATTTCTAATATAATTCAATTTGTATATTATATTAAATATAAAAATATATCATAGAGCAAGCTCATATGAATTAAAATAGTGTAAAAACTAAATAATAAAAATATAATAGTGATTCTATATTTAAAATTTAATGAGTAAACTGATAACAATGATAATTTATATCAAGTAGATTTGATTAGATTAGCAAGCTAAATCTAAATTAATTGTAAAAATAAATAGTTGTTTAGTTTTATAGTTTAGTTTTGTATTAAAATTATCTTTATTATTTTGATTATTTAAATTAAAATTATAAAATTTGAAAATTGTTATTATTTATTAGAGTGAGAGAGAAAAAAAAATCCTTTACTTCTTACACATCATCCAATTAATTATATATTTATAATTAATAACAATAAAATTTAACAACGTAACGTCTTTTGCATCGGCTTTTACACGTCATTTAGACATACTCTAATTTGTATATAGAATAATAGAAGTGAGAATATATTTAATATTATAAATTTTAGTAGTTAGAGAAAAGAGAGAAAGACAGAACCATACACTTATAATCAAACTAATAATAAGAAAAAATAAAATTTTGTAAAGAGGTAGATAAGATTGTTAGTATATATAATTTGGCAAATGTTCCGTTATGTAGATGACATCATAATATTTAATAATCCACAGTTTAAAAACTTAATACCTGAAATATATCCTAAATACTTGAAACTTAAGAACAATGAAAAAATTAATAGAAACAAAAAAGTTAACTTTTTAGACCTAAATATAAACCTTACAAATAATTATATTAAAATTTATAATAAAAAAGTAATTATAATTTCAATATTATAAAATACTGCAATATAAATTCTAATATATCATTTAACTGCTGCAAAGGTATATATTTTGGTCAGTTTCTAAGATTTTATAGAATAAATAATATATTAGAAAATTTCATAGAAGATATTAAAAATTTAAACATGGAATTTATTAAAAACATATTTAGTATTAAACATGTAAAATACTTCAACAGCATGTCAATTATAAAATACTTTTAAAAAAAATGAAAAATCCATTTATTAAATCAACTTTTTATAATTTCTCTCAATAATAACTAATACAAACTTATAATCTTTAACAGTTAATTAAACTTAAATTATATAACTGATTTAAAAAAAAATTTCACAAGATTTTTAAAGTAATATTGTATAGAATTCATTTTATTTAATCTCCAATTTCTGGGGAGGAAAATGGAAATTAAATATTAATGAATTTTCAAAATTAATAGCTTTATTAATCATCTAATAATTTACCTTTTTAAAGGAAAATTAAAAGATAAATAATAATTGAATCAGTTATATTAATATAAATAACTGTAAAGATTATAAAGATTGGCTTTCTTCCCTTAACTATTTTCTTTCTTCTTCAGTTGACTTATTATTCTGAAATTTCTAAGAAAACAATCTATTTCTGAAGGGAGGAACACGGGTCCCCGCCCCGCAACAGATGTTATCCAGAAATAGATGCTTACAGAGGAACGAGTCACAGACTAGGTAGGTAACAATCAGAATTCCTTAACACTTTTGTTTGTTGAATCTTTATATACGTATAAATGTTTCACTAAAACAACTTAATATTAACACATATAATCCGGTCTAAGAGAGATATATGATATAATAGAGCAGGGGTGAAATATCAGCTGGATTTCTATTTGATAATCCCCGATCCAGCATATCTCTCTTTCCATTAATTAATTCATTTAAAAAAAAATTGTATATGTCTGGTCTACCATTAGGGTTTCAAAACATAATAACCAAATTTATAACAAAAGTTAATTCATATTATAGATATTTCACTAAATACAACTAGATATATTCATTATATAAAATAAAAAAAAAATTAAAAATCTTTAAAAAAAAAATAAGATAAAATATAAAATTATAAAAATAACATATATATATACTAACAATCTTATCTACCTTCTTTACAAAAATTTTATTTTTTCTTATTATTAGTTTGATTATAAGTGTATGGTTCTGTCTTTCTCTCTTTTCTCTAACTACTAAAATTTATAATATTAAATATATTCTCACTTCTATTATTCTATATACAAATTTGAGTATGTCTAAATGACGTGTAAAAGCCGATGCAAAAGACGTTACGTTGTTAAATTTTATTGTTATTAATTATAAATATATAATTAATTGGATGATGTGTAAGAAGTAAAGGATTTTTTTTTTCTCTCTCCCTCTCTACTAAATAATAACAATTTACAAATTTTATAATTTGAATTTAAATAATCAAAATAATAAAGATAATTTTAATACAAAACTAAACTATAAAACTAAACAACTATTTATTTTTATAATTAATTTAGATTTAGCTTGCTAATCTAATCGAATCTACTTGATATAAATTATCATTGTTATCAGTTTACTCATTAAATTTTAAATATAGAATCACTATTATATTTTATTATATAGTTTTTGTTGACTTTGCTTAGTATTATTAATGAAACTGATTCCAATAATTATTAATTAAACATTATATTTATTGATTTACAAGAGAGATATAATATATAAAAGGGAAACTTATATTGAAACAAAGGAACTCTTTTTTCTTGTTTTTTAGCGCCTATTTACCCGTGAGCTTACACACACTCTGTGGTAACAAATAATTAAAATATGTACAACACACGCTCCCCTGTGTGTAAGCCCTTATCAGCAAGTCCAAGGCTATCTGCACATTTCCGTAGTTTGTCCTTAGGTAGACTCTTCGTTAGTATATCCGCCTCCATGTCTTCACTTTTAGTGTATTCCAGCTTGATTCCATTTTGAATTTCCACTTTCACAAAATAATACTTTCGGTTTATGTGCTTTGTTCGTGAAGTAATCTTGTCAGATTGTATCCAGTTTATTGCAGCCTGGCTGTCACTTTTCAAGGTAATTGGGAAAGTTAAATTTTCACAAAGTTCTTCTAGTAATCCCTTTAACCATAATACTTCTGAAATGCCTTCACATATTGAAATAAGTTCTGCTTCACATGTAGACAAGGCTACTAAATTTTGCTTTCTACTTCTCCAGTTTATTAAGTTGTTGCCAAGTTTGACTGTATAGCCTGAATAGGATTTTGCGTCTCGGGTTGTGCACCAGCTCGCATCAGTACTTATTGTGATATTGTTGTCTTTTGACTTATATGCCAACATGTTATCTCTTGTTCCCTTCAGATATCTATATATCCTTTTAACTCCAGTTAAGTGTATTTCTCTTGGATCATTACTATACTGTGATAAATTGCTGACGTTGAAGGATATGTCCGGTCGAGTACCCGTAGAGAGGTACATTAGTGATCCAATCATTTCCTGGTATACAGTTTTATCTACTGGCTTAGAGTCCAAATATTCATCCAAATTTTGATTTTGATCTCCAGGTGTCTGCACACTGTTGCATTCTTCCAGTCCAAATCTGTGAAGAATTGTATCAATATAATGAGTCTGAGATAGATAAAATCCATCTTCTTCCCTTTTTATTTCAATTCCAATAAATGGTTCGCTATCTTTCTTTTCTGTTAGAGTAACATATTTTTCTATTTCTGAGGCTAGGTTGTCATTAATTTCCTTACTAGTTCCAGCAATGATGAGATCATCTACATATAGACCCAGTATTGCATACTCTTCTCCTCTCTGGAGTTTATAGACACATGGATCACATTTGGTTCTAATCATTCCCAACTGGTATAAAATTTCATTGATCCTTTTGTTCCAACATTTTCCTGATTGTGGTAGACCATACAGGCTTTTTTCCAATTTACACACTTTGTTTTATTCTCCTTTTTGTATAAAACCATCTGGTTGTCTCATGTATACTGTCTCTTTTAACTCACCATAGAGATAAGCTGTCTTCACATCATAAGTCTTTATGGTTAAATTCTGTTGTGTTGCAAGAGCTACTATTGTTCGCAAGCTTTCCTTTTTGAGTACAGGTGAAAAATATTCCTTATAGTCCACACCATATCTTTGATTGCATCCAACAGCAACCAGTCTGGCCTTTCGTTTATATATGCCGTCACTTGGTGTTTTCTTCGTACTGTAGACCCATTTACTATTGATGACTTTCATACCATTTTCCCTTGGTACTAGTGTCCATACTTTATGTTTCTCTTTCTCACTGAGCTCATCTTCCATTGCTTTGTGCCATTCATTTCTTTCTCCACAATCCATTGCTTCTTTAAAGTTCTCCGGAATATAATGATCAATTTCCATAATTAAGTTTGCATTATTCCTATCCTTTATTCTTTGTGAGCGTCGAACTCCTTCTTCAATCAATTTCCTTTCTTGTTCTTCAAGTCTTGCTTTGTGCCGTTCTTCTAAGATGCTCTTTGTTTCTCCTTTCTTTCTTCCTCCTTTTACACATCTTTCCTGTATCGGTTCAGTTTGTGATGAGCCATTTTCACAGTCACCACCTAGTTTTACTGAAGTATCCTCCTGAGACTTCATTTTACTCTCTAGTGACAGGATTGTCTTCTTTCAAGATAAGAAAGTCTTCAGCAACTATTTCTTCACAATTTCCTTTATAGGTCAAATTATCACAATTAGTATCTTCCTGAATATCATTTGCATAATCAATTCTTCTCTTATCTTCACTAAATTTTACTGATCTGACTTCATGGATTCTTTTTGTCATTATATCATATATTATGTAGGCTTTTCTTTTAATGGAATAACCAATAAATATTCCCTTTCTACCCTTTGGGGAAAGCTTGTTTCTTCTTGGTTTGCTCTCAAGACAATGTGTCAAACATCCAAATATTCGAATGTGTTTGACCGATGGTTTCCTGCCATTCCATCTCTGCATAGGTGTATTTTGCTTGATAGACCTGTGGGGTGTACAATTCTTAATGTATGCAGCTGTAGCAATTGCCTCTGCCCAAAACATCATGGGTAATTTTGAGTCAATTAGTAAGGTTCTCGCTGTATCTATAAGAGTCCTATTCACTCTTTCTGCGACTCCATTACTTTGTGGTGAGTATGTGGTGGTAAGTTGGTGATGTATCCCACTTCTCTTGAAAAGTCCTTCAAATCTAGAGTTACAAAATTCAGTTCCATTGTCCGTTCTTACATCTTTTATTCTAAGACTTAATTCGTTTTCAGCTCTTGCTTTAAATTCTTCAAACCTTTCAAAGGTCTCATCTTTAGATCTCAGGAAATATACAAAGATTATTCTACTGTAATCATCTACTATAAAAAGGAAATACTTAGATCCTCCTAAAGATTGACATGGCATTGGTCCACATAAATCCATATGAATCAACTGCAGGGGCTTAACTGTATAATTTTCTGTAATATTATATGGCTTCTGCACCAGTTTTCCCATTATGCATGCTTCGCACTCTGGTAACCTTTCGAATTTTAGATCCAATCCTCTTACAATATGTCCTTGAATCATTTTTTTCATGTATTCTTCATTTATATGGTTTAATCTCTTATGCCATAAACTTATATTGCTATTTTTATTTGATAAATGTGTATTTATAACCATGACATTTTCATTTTTTGCTATTGGTACATTTTTTTGTTTTGTTTCCATCATAAACATTCTATCTTTAATATATGCTTCAGCAACTAAATCATTCCCTTCATTTTAAATTTTTGCTCCATCCTTATTGAAAATAACTGAATTTCCCTTGTTGACTAATTCGTATACTGACAAGAAATTATTCCTTAAACTTGGTACATGTAAGATATCTTTGATGCGAATATTTTCTTGGCCTTCACTTGTGCATGTAGTAAGTCTCATATCTCCTTTGGCTATGGCTTGGGTAGTTTTGCCCTTTTCAGCTAGGTTGATTTCACTTTCATAATCTACCACATTTTCCATCAAAGTTAGGTTTGGGGTTAAATGTGCGGTGCATCCTGAATCTATACACCATATTTGTCTATCATTTCTCTCATCTTGTGAATCTTCAAATTCTTTTACATATGTTTCAAATGCTTGCTCATTAATTCCACTTTTCATAGTATCCACTAGGTTATTTGAATGTTCCCTACTGTATTTGTGATTTCTATCACCAGGAGTCCATTTCTTTTGGTATCCTTGTTTCTGTTTATCTCGAAACCAGCAATCATTAGCTAGATGTCCCTTTTTATTACAAACAAAACATCTTTTTGGCTGAAATTGTTGGACTTTTCTATTTTTAATTCTGTATGCTTGTTCATGCCCATTCTCAACCGATTGATTTAATCTCATATTTCTTCTTGACTCCTCTTCTCTTAGAGTTTGTTGAATCTCTTCAATTGTTGCCTCTCTCTTTGATCGTAAGACAATAGCAATATTTTCATACCTTGGATGTATGCCTCTGACAATATGAAATGAAAGTTCTCTTGAGGTAAATTTATGCCCTAATGATGAACTTCTAGCAGCAATATTTTTTGCCCTTGTTATATATTCATCTACAGTTTCATTATCTTTCATTATCTATGAACATTCCAGCTTGTTCATTTGTCAACGTAGTGATGATTATCCCAAAAGCTTCATCATTTTTATCACTCCAAATCTCCCAAGAACTTTTGTCTTCCATATCAGGTTCTGGATCTGAAATTACACATTTAAATAATTTTCTTCCTTTCAGAACTGCGCCGATTTTCAACGCCCATATTTGATAATTATTTCCTGTTAATGGTTCAATTTTTGTTTGGGATAAAACATTATATTCAGCCATTTTCGTCTTTTGAGCTAATATAAACAAACCAATATATAATTTAAAACAAATATATATTTTAAATTTATTTAAATATTGGGTAGCTTTTAAACATGCAATATATAGATATAATTTTACTTAATCTATATAAATACCTTTAATCTTCTTATAAGTGCTTCAGTTTACCGATCAGAATAAACTTCTTGCTTAATCTTCAGATTGAATATTTTCGTTTTTGAGCTTTATATCAATAAACCACCATCTGCTACCAATTGTTGACTTTGCTTAGTATTATTAATGAAACTGATTCCAATAATTATTAATTAAACATTATATTTATTGATTTACAAGAGAGATATAATATAAAAGGGAAACTTATATTGAAACAAAGAAACTCTTTTTTCTTGTTTTTTAGCGCCTATTTACCCGTGAGCTTACACACACTCTGTGGTAACAAATAATTAAAATATGTACAACGGTTTTTACACTATATTAATTCATATGAGCTTGCTCTATGATATATTTTTATATTTAATATAATATACAAATTACATTATATTAGAAATTCTAATATAACTAAATATCCATACAGAATTTAATTATCTTTTATTATTTGATTATGAAAAAGTAAATTATAAAAGTAATTTTAGAAAAAATAACTTCAGAACTTTTGTTTTTTTCAGTGTTTAGTTAGTTTAAAGATGTTTTTTATTAGTTATTCTTAATAATATAACAGATAACATACAGTAATATCTATATTTTATAGATTAATTATTCAATTTATTACAAACTTAACCACCACAAAAACAAATAAAAAAATATATTAAAAAAAAATTCATAAGAATAACAAACTAAAAAACTAAAAAAAACTACAAACATATTAGGGTTAGCACCTCTCTTATGTTAATTAAAACTCGCTAAAAATTGCCTAAGAAAGAATTGTCAAACTTGTCCCTCTCTTAAGAACCATGCCACATTTCAAACGACTAGTTGTAAATTAGTAAATACTATTTATAAATTAACATGCCAAATTTGTCAACTATCATATATAGGACAAACATGTAATCCATTAAATATACGAATAAACCTACATAGAAACCACGCCAAAAAATCAATTGGTAATATATATATATATATGAAAGAACACAATCAATTACATACTTTTAACAACTTCAAGATAGAAATACTGAACATATGTCAAAACAAAAAACAACGACTATTATTAGAAAACAACTACATTTATAAACACAACACATTATTCCCTTATGGACTTAATGACGAATTAAACTACACATACAAACCACAAACAGAAGAAATTTCAACTTATGAAATCAGCTGCAAATATAAAAAAAAATGAATTTAAAACTAAACCTAATAAAACTAGAGGTAAAACTACCAATAAATTAGGTTACATTGAATTTGAAGAATTACTGGGTCCAAAACAAATGTATACTAACAACTTCGTCGATAAATTTATTGAAACATTATTTAAACTAAATAAAAATAAATTTATCAAACTTATAGAATATATTAAAATTCATAATCTGACTATCAGATTAATAGATATCACACACGACATCTTTAAATACAGAAAAATTAAACAATCTACTAATAACATTAATATTATCATTAAATTTAATAACAATTTATTTAATCATATTAAATTTAATGATATTTTTAATAACCAAAACATCAATAATATTTTCCCTATAAAAAATTTAAATTTTAAAACAATCTGGAGATACAACAAAAATATAGGTAGTTTAGTTTGCAATTATAACCAATTTATTAATAATTTGGCAAATTAAAAAAAAAATAAATGTAATTGCAACAACTATATAGATAGATATAAGCTCTCAGGTCATATATTAACGAGCAATTTTTCTTTTTTAAATCCAGAATATCAAGATATTTTAAATAAAGGGTATAAATATATACCTCAAATTAAACACAATTATAATAATACAATTAAATCTATATTAAAAGATATAGAAATTTTCATAAATAAAACTAGTATAAAATACAGTATTCCAGAATTTACTTTTCTGGAATGGAAACATAATATTAAAAAGGAAATTATAAATTATTATAATAATACCCTTAAATACACAAAACCTAATTCAGATATTCCTTCTTTTAAATAAAATATAATTAAATTACAGAAGGACTTTATTATCACTCCTATAGATAAATGTCCCAATAATTTATCTATAATTTGTAAAAATCTATACCACGATATTCTAAAAAAGGAAATTGATAATAATAATAAATACACTTATGCTAGAACTACAGCCACAAAAATAAAAAAAGACATCAAAAACGTGGAAAATTCACTAAAGATTTATTACTACAAGAAAAATCCAAACATACCAAAATTCTATATAATTCCTAAACTACACAAAAAACCAATTTCTTTCAGAACAATCACATCTGGTATAAATTCAGTTATAAAAAACATTGATATACAATTAGCTTCAACACTACAATTTATTATAAATAAATTAACTAATAAATATAATTATAAATTTATCGACTCAAATAAAAAAATCATTAACTATTTAATGAACAATTGGACGAACATTGATTCAGTACACACATTTGATTTTGAGGACCTATATTCTAAAATAAATTTAAGAGATCTAAATAATAAAATAACCAATTTATTTAACGAATTCATTAATGACAAAACTTTCCACATTAAAATTATTCATAACAGATATAAAACAATTAAATTAGATCTTAAAACAGCAAAAACTCTACTGGAAACATTTTTAAATTTTAATTATATAGAATTTAAAAATAAAATATATATTCAATCAGAAGGCGTTCCCATGGGAACTTCTTCAAGTCCTTTATTAGCCAACCTAATACTATTCTGGTACGAAAGAGAACACTTTCTACAAAATAATGTTAATTGGCAAATGTTCCGTTATGTAGATGACATCATAATATTTAATAATCCACAGTTTAAAAACTTAATTCCTGAATTATATCCTAAATACTTGAAACTTAAGAACAATGAAAAAATTAATAGAAACAAAAAAGTTAACTTTTTAGACCTAAATATAAACCTTACAAATAATGCTATTAAAATTTATAATAAAAAAGTAATTATAATTTCAATATTATAAAATACTGCAATATAAATTCTAATATATCATTAAACTGCTGCAAAGGTTTATATTTTGGTCAGTTTCTAAGATTTTATAGAATAAATAATATATTAGAAAATTTCATAGAAGATATTAAAAATTTAAACATGGAATTTATTAAAAACAAATTTAGTATTAAACAAGTAAAATACTTCAACAGCATATCAATTATAAAATACTTTTAAAAAAATAAATGGAATTATCCATTTATTAAATCAACTTTTTATAATTTCTCTCAATAATAACTAATACAAACTTATAATCTTTAACAGTTAATTAAACTTAAATTATATAACTGATTTTAAAAAAATTTTCACAAGATTTTTAAAGTAATATTGTATAGAATTCATTTTATTTAATCTCCAATTTCTGGGGAGGAAAATGGAAATTAAATATTAATGAATTTTCAAAATTAATAGCTTTATTAATCATCTAATAATTTACCTTTTTAAAGGAAAATTAAAAGATAAATAATAATTGAATCAGTTATATTAATATAAATAACTGTAAAGATTATAAAGATTGGCTTTCTTCCCTTAACTATTTTCTTTCTTCTTCAGTTGACTTATTATTCTGAAATTTCTAAGAAAACAATCTATTTCTGCAGGGAGGAACACGGGTCCCCCCCGCAACAGATGTTATCCAGAAATAGATGCTTACAGAGGAACGCGTCACAGACTAGGTAGGTAACAATCAGAATTCCTTAACACTTTTGTTTGTTGAATCTTTATATATAAATGTTTCACTAAAACAACTTAATATTAACACATATAATCCGGTCTAAGAGAGATATATGATATAATAGAGCAGGGGTGAATTATCAGCTGGATTTCTATTTGATAATCCCCGATCCAGCATATCTCTCTTTCCATTAATTAATTCATTAAAAAAAAATTGTATATGTCTGGTCTACCATTAGGGTTTCAAAACATAATAACCAAATTTATAACAAAAGTTAATTCATATTATAGATATTTCACTAAATACAACTAGATATATTCATTATATAAAATAAAAAAAAATTAAAAATCTTAAAAAAAAAAAAAAAGATAAAATATAAAATTATAAAAATAATATATATATATATATATATACTAACAATCTTATCTACCTTCTTTACAAAAATTTTATTTTTCTTATTATTAGTTTGATTATAAGTGTATGGTTCTGTCTTTCTCTCTTTTCTCTAACTACTAAAATTTATAATATTAAATATATTCTCACTTCTATTATTCTATATACAAATTAGAGTATGTCTAAATGACGTGTAAAAGCCGATGCAAAAGACGTTACGTTGTTAAATTTTATTGTTATTAATTATAAATATATAATTAATTGGATGATGTGTAAGAAGTAAAGGATTTTTTTTTCTCTCTCTCTCTCTACTCAATAATAACAATTTACAAATTTTATAATTTGAATTTAAATAATCAAAATAATAAAGATAATTTTAATACAAAACTAAACTATAAAACTAAACAACTATTTATTTATATATATATATATATATGTGTGTGATATGATCCTGTCGGCTCTTCTGTGATATGATCCTGTCGACTTTCAATGTGGCACTATAGTGATAATAATGTGGTGAGTGAGAAATAAGGAAACAACAAGTTTGGAAAAGGAATTCCAGGCAATCAGCGAGAGAGGGGCAGCGCCAGCGGCTGCCACCGCTGGACTTTTTGTGTGCCACCCCCCGACTATCCAAAAATAGCCCTGCAGGGTTCCCAGATGAGCCCCCTCAGGAATGTGGCCAAAATGGCCGTAACTTAGTTGTCTCCTATCGAGTCTCTCTCTCGTTGACTGTAGGTTTACTTTATTATTCCTGGAAGAGCATATATTATGACATATATATGCAATATAATTCCCACACTACTTGTAAATAGTCAACACATTTTTTATTTTAATATCCATATATTTTAATATCCATATATTTTAATATCTATAATCAAAGAGTAAATAGTCAATGCTTGTATATAACTTTTTGACCAACGACCCGAGGGGTAAGAGGGGGAAGAGGAGAACAAAGGAGTTGGAAAATAAAGAAATAGAAAATGGCTGCGTTTCCTTTTGTCGCGTCTATTATTTCTTATATACAAATTTAGAGTTTTAAATTTATAATTATTCAAAGACTTACCTTAATACGATATATATATATCCATCTATTGACCGTCGCCGCAACTAGCGGCATCGGGTCGGTGACAAAGCCACAACACCAACTTTGGCAAACTGATAAGCATCCACCTAGAGACCATGGTTTCGGGCTAATGGCCCTCGTCAGTCTAGGGCGGACTTTATTCCATGAGATCCACACGGGATCTAATGGAATCCTCACAATCTACCAAAGAGGTGTTTTGCTGGCAATGTGGCTGGGCCAAATCTATTGGCAAAACATAGATGGAAAATTTGCCGGGAGGAAATTAATCCATGGAAGCAATGGTCGCCTCTCCCGTCAAAATAAACGTCAGAATCTGACGCCATCTATTGACCGTCGCCGCAACTAGCGGCATCGGGTCGGTGACAAAGCCACAACACCAACTTTGGCAAACTGATAAGCGTCCACCTAGAGACCATGGTTTCGGGCTAATGGCCCTCGTCAGTCTAGGGCGGACTTTATTCCATGAGTTCCACACGGGATCTAATGGATTCCTCACAATCTACCAAAGAGGTGTTTTGCTGGCCATGTGGCTGGGCCAAATCTATTGGCAAAACATAGATGGAAAATTTGCCGGGAGGAAATTAATCCATGGAAGCAATGGTCGCCTCTCCCGTCAAAATAAACGTCAGAATCTGACGCCATCTATTGACCGTCGCCGCAACTAGCGGCATCGGGTCGGTGACAAAGCCACAACACCAACTTTGGCAAACTGATAAGCGTCCACCTAGAGACCATGGTTTCGGGCTAAAGGCCCTCGTCAGTCTAGGGCGGACTTTATTTTGACGGGAGAGGCGACCATTGCTTCCATGGATTAATTTCCTCCCGGCAAATTTTCCATCTGTTTTGCCAATAGATTTGGCCCAGCCACATTGCCAGCAAAACACCTCTTTGGTAGATTGTGAGGATTTCATTAGATCCCGTGTGGATCTCATGGAATAAAGTCCGCCCTAGACTGACGAGGGCCATTAGCCCGAAACCATGGTCTCTAGGTGGACGCTTATCAGTTTGCCAAAGTTGGTGTTGTGGCTTTGTCACCGACCCGATGCCGCTAGTTGCGGCGACGGTCAATAGATGGCGTCAGATTCTGACGTTTATTTTGACGGGAGAGGCGACCATTGCTTCCATGGATTAATTTCCTCCCGGCAAATTTTCCATCTATGTTTTGCCAATAGATTTGGCCCAGCCACATTGCCAGCAAAACACCTCTTTGGTAGATTGTGAGGATTCCATTAGATCCCGTGTGGATCTCATGGAATAAAGTCCGCCCTAGACTGACGAGGGCCATTAGCCCGAAACCATGGTCTCTAGGTGGACGCTTATCAGTTTGCCAAAGTTGGTGTTGTGGCTTTGTCACCGAACCGATGCCGCTAGTTGCGGCGACGGTCAATAGATGGCGTCAGATTCTGACGTTTATTTTGACGGGAGAGGCGACCATTGCTTCCGTGGATTAATTTCCTCCCGGCAAATTTTCCATCTATGTTTTGCCAATAGATTTGGCCCAGCCACATTGCCAGCAAAACACCTCTTTGGTAGATTGTGAGGATTCCATTAGATCCCGTGTGGATCTCATGGAATAAAGTCCGCCCTAGACTGACGAGGGCCATTAGCCCGAAACCATGGTCTCTAGGTGGACGCTTATCAGTTTGCCAAAGTTGGTGTTGTGGCTTTGTCACCGACCCGATGCCGCTAGTTGCGGCGACGGTCAATAGATGGCGTCAGATTCTGACGTTTATTTTGACGGGAGAGGCGACCATTGCTTCCATGGATTAATTTCCTCCCGGCAAAATTTCCATCTATGTTTTGCCAATAGATTTGGCCCAGCCACATTGCCAGCAAAACACCTCTTTGGTAGATTGTGAGGATTCCATTAGATCCCGTGTGGATCTCATGGAATAAAGTCCGCCCTAGACTGACGAGGGCCATTAGCCCGAAACCATGGTCTCTAGGTGGACGCTTATCAGTTTCCCAAAGTTGGTGTTGTGGCTTTGTCACCGACCCGATGCCGCTAGTTGCGGCGACGGTCAATAGATGGCGTCAGATTCTGACGTTTATTTTGACGGGAGAGGCGACCATTGCTTCCATGGATTAATTTCCTCCCGGCAAATTTTCCATCTATATATATATATATATAATATTGATATATGTATATATATATTTGAAAATAGAGCAGTCCATAAATATATATATATTAGCCGAGTGTATATCTATAAATAAAATGCTGATTTTCAAATCAAATAAAACTTTTACAAAAATATGTCATGACCCGGTTTGATACGCCCCAGGGGATGTTTGCTCAGAGAAGAGAATACTTTAATAATATTATTAATAATTATTATTATATCTTAAAATATTACTCATGGTAAAATAATTAAAAATAAAATTTCGAAAATGGAACACAGGTAAGTATGATTAAGCATGACTAGAGTGATAAAATTATATTAAACAACATTTGTTAAAGAAAAATTCGCCTGGAAAACATTTACTATGGGAAAAGCCGTGCGAAGCGTTGTGGGTCAGGATATAATAACCTGAAGAAGCTTTAGTTTTCTGGATTAAACAGCCGAGCACTCAATGTGCCTTTGACTCAACAAGTTATAAAAGAACATTTCAGTCAAACTTGATTACAATGATTTCTTAACAAGTAATGGAAGGCTTTCTAAATTTCAAGGATGAAATAAGGTTGTTCTACAAAAATAAATTGTTAATTTTAACCAAGAAATAGCTATAGCGGTAATCGATTATAATGACATCATATACTGGTTCAAGGTGAAGCTGAAGTTGAAGTGGATGAAGGAGATGACGAGATTAAACTCACTCTCCCTTCATATTCAAATTTAAGAGCTTGTATCTCTATGGTGGAAGCTCTAATTTTGATTCAGGTCCCAAAAGAATGAACCAATTTTTACAATTTTAAAAAAATTTAGAAGGTAATTTTTTCAATAATTTAGAAAAAATACACAAACATGTATTGAAAATATTTTAATAAAATATAGATATTTTTATTTGTTTTCATTATTTTTCATTGATTTTTTGTATAGGTTTTAAAATATTAATTAGACATTTTAAATTTATATTTTGACATTTTCATTTTAATTTAGACATTTTTAATTTTAATTTAGACACACATGAACTTCTTATATAACCTTTATTTAAGAGAACAATAGAAGCAACTATGACAACACTAAATATAATTTTAAAATATGATCATTTGGTTTCTACTAATTTTAAAATTAATAGAGTAAGTAATGTAAATAGACTCGTATGAAGCAATATCAAAAGAAAAATAGGAAACTTTAATCTATTTGGTATGCTTACAAGACGAAACTATGAAAAAGCTTCTAAGTTCATTATGATAGTTCTGCTAGAACAATAATGCAAAATTATATTTTTATACAAGTCGAATTAAAATTAATAAATAAAGGAGGATTTAGATAGGAAAAAATGTTAATTAAGCGATTTTTTATTTTATTGAAAGTGTATACAAAATAATTATAGTATAGGTTTAAAAAAATTGAGAGGTTAATTGAAAAATATCTTAAATCTAGGAGTGTCGCAAACAATATTTTCAATGCATTAAAATAGTTTAAAATAACTCTGAAAAAGTCATCTATTGAGTTGATCAACATAAATTCAGATGGAAATTAGCAAAAAAGAAAAGAATATGCGGAATTGTTAATTCATAATTCACCTGAATTTAAAAATTGCTCAAACATCGCTCTTGCCATTTCAAGCGCTTCTTTCGAATAATAAAAACTAGGTTCAATATATATATATTATATAATCTAGAAATATTATATAATCTAAAACCTCAAATATTTCTATATTTTAAAAAATATATATTTTATTTTATTCTTTGATAATTTTATTTTTTGTTATCATCGTTTTTAGAAAGACTTTCAGTTTAGTTATAAAGTTTTGTTGTAAATATGCGTAGTTAACATATCAATCCTTTTAAATCACTAATATAGGATTAACTTTATAAATTCTATATAATGTGAAAATAATTAATGTGTAATCTTTCCTCAAGTAATTGAAAATAAAAGCTACTTGACGGTAAATAATTATCTTTTTTTATCACGACTGCACCTCAACCCTTTATCTTATCGATCCTTTGTCTTATCAAGCCTTATTTAACAACAACAAAAAATATTCATAACATATATATATATTTTTTAAAATGCCTATTTTGGATCATAAAGTTTTTATTTCCGATATTTCGTGTGGCAACTCGCCAAACTTCTTCGGGGAACAAGATTGTTTTGATAAGCTCGCGTATCAATTCACGAGTATGTACAACTGCTATAAAAAATTTTAAATATCTAAAATCTACAATATGCATGTTTATAAATATAATTAATAATAATAAAAATGATATATAAAATATTAATATATAGAGAATAAATAAATATATACATTTAAAATAAAAGAATTGAAAATCAGTAATTTGTTATATATATGTGTATAGTAATGGGCTATATGGTTTTAAATTGTAAGCATAGTTGAGGAATGTCTATTTTTCGGTTGATACTGTTTTTATCTTCTATTGAGGTCCAGCTTTCTAGAAAAAGTCTTGAATGTTTATCCTTGATATTTTTATATACTATTTCTGTTGAGTCGAAATTTGGTATGTGGTCCTGTTTCAGTGCGTGGTCTACTAAAAGGGAAAGAGGGCTATAGTTTTTAAGGGCTGTCCGGTGTTGATTGGTTCTTTCTTCCAGAGTTTTTCCTGTCTCTCCTATGTATGTAGCTGGGCAAGATCGGCACGGGATTCTGTAGATGAGGTTGGATTTTTGACTGTTGTTTGTGTTATGTTTGGTATCGGGATGGCGGAGAAGTCTTTTTAAGTTGGATGGTGTCTGGTATATGGTCTTGATGTTATATTTCTTGAGGGTTCTGCTGATTCTTTCAATGCCGTAGTTGTACGGAAGTGTGCAGTATAATTTCTGAGATTGGCTATTGGAAGGAGGGATGAATGTTGATCTGTGGAATTGTCTTTTGATAAATTCTGTGGGATAACTATTGCTTTGTAATTCATTCAGTAGTATTGTTCTTTCTTGTTGTGCCTTTTCTAGATTATTGGAGCAATGAGTAGATATTATTTTTGAGAGGGTTTTTATAACAGATATTTTATGGTTAATAGGACCGAATGAGCTGAAATTAAAGTAACCACCTGTGTGAGTTTTCTTACGGTAAATGCCTGTTTCTATTTTAGAGCTGTTTCTGGTGAGAATTATATCTAAGAATGATAAAGAGTTTTTTTCTTCTATTTCATGTGTAAATGTGAGAATTGGTTTTATATAGTTCAAGAAATTCAGAATGCTTGTTGTATTGTTGTTTTCGGTTATGCAAAGAATGTCGTCAATATATCTCTTCCAGAATGTTATTTTTAGCTGATTATAATCTATTATTGATTGGTCAATATTATTCATGAAAATGTTTGCCAGAGCTGAAGATATTGGGTTGCCCATCGGGAGGCCTTTGATCTGTTTGAAGTATTGATTATTGTAGTTAAAGTAGCTGAATGATAGGCACAGTTTGAGTAAGTCTATGAGGGCTTCCTTTGGTATAGATAATGGTAGGTTGGGGTGGGCATTCAAGAATTCTGAAATTTCTGCAATAGCTTCATCATGTGGGATTGAGGTATACAGTGATTCAACATCAAAGGAGACCAGGCGACTGTTCTCCATTATTTGAGTTCTTGAAATTACTTCTATTGCTGCTGTGGAGTTGGGAATAGTATGAAGTAATTCTTTCTGAAAAGGTGAAATTATCGAGGAAAGGTATTTCGACAAGGGGTATATGGGGGTGCCGGCGTAGGATACAATGGGGCGTAGAGGGCGGTTTTGCTTGTGTACCTTTGGTAGGCCATAAAATATAGGCAAGTTAGTGTTTGCTGCTTTTAGTTTGTCGAATGTTTTGCTATCCAATTTATAATTACGTTTTATTTTGTTCAATTGTCTATTGAATTATTTGATTATGTTCGCTAGGGGGTTATTAGGTAACAGTTCATATACATTTTGATCTTCAAGTAGCTGCTTGATTTTGTTATCATAATCCATCGTGTCCATTATAACAGTATTTTTGCCTTTATCTGAAGGAGAGATTACAATACTCTTGTTTGCCTTTAAGGAATTTATTATATTTCTTTCATCTTGCGTAAGATTATTCTTATTCTGTCGGTTCAAGCTTTTGAGGATGGGCACTATTTCTGTTCTAACCTTTTCTTTTTTTTTTTCATTTGGTATGTTCTTTATTGAAGTTTCAATGCTTGCTATTGTTTTTGGGATGTTTAATTTCTGTGATGGGACGAAGTTGAGACCTTTTGCTAATAGTGTTATGGTTTCTGGTGTGAACTGTTGTTTCGACAGATTGATTACATTACTTTCCTTGTGATGGTTTTTGGGGTTATGTTTCCATCTGTTGAGTTTTTGACTTTGGCGATTGTACATACCAGCTCTTCTATTTCTGCATTTTGTATCGATATATTCAGTTAAATGTTTGAAATGTGAATTATCCATTATTCCTTGAACTATAGGCAGGAGAGTTTGTAGAGTTAATTCAATTCTGCGGAGGTTAAAATGATAGTTTTTTATTCTGGCATTCAAAAGCTTTTTGCTAGTTTGATTTATAATTTTGTGTGAATAATTAGTTCGAATTGGATCTTTGAGCATTAGAGATGGTGGAATTATGTTGTCCTTCAAGCATTTGTGGTTGAATTCCAAGTGTTGCTTCCAAGTGCTGGAGGATAAGCATTCTGAATTTCTTGAACAATATAAAACCATTTCTCACATTTACACATGAAATAGAAGAAAAAAACTCTTTATCATTCTTAGATATAATTCTCACCAGAAACAGCTCTAAAATAGAAACAGGCATTTACCGTAAGAAAACTCACACAGGTGGTTACTTAAATTTCAGCTCATTCGGTCCTATTAACCATAAAATATCTGTTATAAAAACCCTCTCAAAAATAATATCTACTCATTGCTCCATTAATCTAGAAAAGGCACAACAAGAAAGAACAATACTACTGAATGAATTACAAAGCAATAGTTATCCCACAGAATTTATCAAAAGACAATTCCACAGATCAACATCCATCCCTCCTTTCAATAGCCAATCTCAGAAATTATACTGCACACTTCCGTACAGCTACGGCATTGAAAGAATCAGCAGAACCCTCAAGAAATATAACATCAAGACCATATACCAGACACCATCCATCTTAAAAACACTTCTCCGCCATCCCGATACCAAACATAACACAAACAACAGTCAAAAATCCAACCTCATCTACAGAATCCCGTGCCGATCTTGCCCAGCTACATACATAGGAGAGACAGGAAAAACTCTGGAAGAAAGAACCAATCAACACCGGACAGCCCTTAAAAACTATAGTCCTCTTTCCCTTTTAGTAGACCACGCACTGAAACAGGACCACATACTAATTTTCGACTCAACAGAAATAGTATATCAAAATATCAAGGATAAACATTCAAGACTTTTTCTAGAAAGCTGGACCTCAATAGAAGATAAAAACAGTATCAACCGAAAAATAGACATTCCTCAACTATACTTACAATTTAAAACCATATAGCCCATTACTATACATATAAATATAACAAATTACTGATTTTCAATTCTTTTATTTTAAATGTATATATATATTTATTATCTATATATTAATATTTTATATATCATTTTATTATTATTAATTATATTTATAAACATGCATATTGTAGATTTTAGATATTTAAAAAATTTTATAGTTGTACATACTCGTGAATTGATACGCGAACTTATCAAAACAATCTTGTTCCCCGAAGAAGTTTGGCGAGTTGCCACACGAAATATCGGAAAAAAAAAACTTTATGATCCAAAATAGGCATTTTTAAATATTGTAATATATGGATTGCTCTATTTTCAAACATATATATATATATATATATATATATATATATATGTAAATAATAAAGAGTTTTCAAATAAAATTTTAAATCTTAAATATAATTTAAATTATGTTGATATTATAGAGTGAGTTAAGATGGATTTATATATTGATATAACTATATTTAAAACTTTTAATAATAGTAATATTTATATATAAAAAGGAAATTCTATTAGATTAGCAAGCTAAATCTAAATTAATTATATAAGATAAAAGTTGATAATTATTTTTGTGTTTAAGTTAGATGAGATTAAAAAGTTGTTTATATGTATTATATTTATATCTTATTTAGGAGAGAAAAATGTAATAAAAGTAATTATATGTTAGAATAATATGTTTTTATTTTAGATAGAAAAAAAATTGAAAAATAAAAAGAAAATTTAACAAGAAAAGAAGATTTAACAACGTAACGTCTTTTTAGCATCGGCTTTTACCCGTCATTTAGACATACTCTTAAAATAAATAGGAATAAAGAAGAGATTTATAATGATTATATATTTATTTTTTAGTAAAAGAGAGGAAAGAGATAAAGAAAGAACCATACACTTTTATTTCAAACAGGTAGAGAATTGAAAGGGTGTTAGTATTTTTTTAGTTAATTAATAGTTTTTGTAATTTTTTTATATAATTTTTTTTTCCCTATATAATTTTAGATATTTTTTTTTCCTAAGAGTAAGAATAATATGATATAATGTTTTTGCCTAGTTAAGGATAGATAAACATATTTTAAATCTTTGCTTATTAGAAATTATTTTTTGGAACCCTAATGGTAGACCAGGACATTACACAAAAGGAGATTGGAAAATCTATTGGAGAGAAATCTGTGGTACCAGGGCTCTTCAGATGAAAATACCACATCCCATTTCACCCTTACTTCATTATGGATTGATTTCTCTTCGACCATTAAACTGTATAATTAAATTAATATTAGATAACATAGAAGGAGGTTGTTTACTTACTTATTCAAAGTGGCGTCTGCCGCTCCCTAGAGACAGCGCACATGTGTGGATGTAACATCTGTCTGCCAGGGACCCGCCGACATTGTTCTAAAAGTAACCTTCCCTCTTCTAGGAAATCTTATTTTTAAAATTGTTTGAAGTTAGAAAAGCTGTCAGTAAAGAATCATTAGAAATTTTAAAGATTGTGAAAATATCTATTAAAATTTTGTTTCCATTGATATAAGATACATTTTTATTAAAATTATAAATTAATTGAATAATAAAACATTTATTATGCTTCAAATTCATTTATATTTGTTTTCCAGTTCCCTCCCACAGTAACTGGAGATCAAATTGAATGAATTTAATGCTTTATATTCGTTATCATATAATTAAAATATTTAAAGTCATAGGAAATATATTCAGTAATTCTATCATTTGTTTTAGTATAAGAGTAGAATATAAGTTGTTGGTTAGATTAATTGGAGAAGTTTGAAGTTTCAAATTTATAATTATATTTATTATTGCTTAGGTATTTGTGTATTGACAGCCTATTGTAAAACTTTACTGTTTTGTATTTAAAACCATTGTTTAAATACTCTTTATTAAGATTTTTAATGTCTTTAATAAAGTTTGTTTTAATGTTGTTGATTCTATAAAATCTTAAAAATTGACCAAAATATATGCCTTTGCAGCAATTTGATGATATGTTGGAATTGACATTACAGAATTTAATAATTTTAAAATTATAACAATTTCTTTTGTCATATGTTCCAATTGACTTGTTTGCAAGGTTTATATTTAAGTCTAAAAAGTTAACCTCCTTGTTATTAGTTATCTTTTCATTATTTTTAAGTTTCAAATATTTAGGGTATATTTTGTAAATGACATTATTGAATTGTGGGTTATTCAAGATAATGATGTCATCTACATAGCGGAACATATGCCAATTTACATCATTCTGTAGGAAGAACTCTCTTTCATACCAAAAAAGTAATAAGTTTGCTAGTAGAGGACAGGATGAAGTTCCTATTAGAACACCTTTAGATTGAATGTATATTTTGTTTTTAAAATTAATATAATTAAAGTTTAAGAAGGTTTCAAGTAATGTTTTTGCTGTTTTGTTATCTAATTTAAATGTTTTGTATTTGTTGTGAATAATTTGAATATGGAATGTTTTATCATTAATGAATTCATTTATTAAGCTGTGTATTTTATTATTAAGGTCTTCTAAACGTATGTTAGAGTAAAGATCTTCAAAATCAAATGTATGAATTGTATTGATCTTTTGTAGGTTATTTGTTAGGAAGTTAATGATTTTTTTATTAGAATCTATGAATTTATAATTATGTTTGTTAGTTATTTTATTTATTTTTATTAATATTTTAATTATATGATAACGATTATAAAGCATTAAATTCATTCAATTTGATCTCCAGTTACTGTGGGAGGGAACTGGAAAACAAATATAAATGAATTTGAAGCATAATAAATGTTTTATTATTCAATTAATTTATAATTTTAATAAAAATGTAACTTATATCAATGGAAACAAAATTTTAATACATATTTTCACAATCTTTAAAATTTCTAATGATTCTTTTCTGACAGCTTTTCTAACTTCAAACAATTTTAAAAATAAGATTTCCTAGAAGAGGGAAGGTTACTTTTAGAACAATGTCGGCGGGTCCCTGGCAGACAGATGTTACATCCACACATGTGCTCTGTCTCTAGGGAGCGGCAGACGCCACTTTGAATAAGTAAGTAAACAACCTCCTTCTATGTTATCTAATATTAATTTAATTATACAGTTTAATGGTCGAAGAGAAATCAATCCATAATGAAGTAAGGGTGAAATGGGATGTGGTATTTTCATCTGAAGAGCCCTGGTACCACAGATTTCTCTCTCCAATAGATTTTCCAATCTCCTTTTGTGTAATGTCCTGGTCTACCATTAGGGTTCCAAAAAAATAATTTCTAATAAGCAAAGATTTAAAATATGTTTATCTATCCTTAACTAGGCAAAAACATTATATCATATTATTCTTACTCTTAGGAAAAAAAAAATCTAAAATTATATAGGGAAAAAAAATTACAAAAACTATTAATTAACTAAAAAAATACTAACACCCTTTCAATTCTCTACCTGTTTGAAATAAAAGTGTATGGTTCTTTCTTTATCTCTTTCCTCTCTTTTACTAAAAAATAAATATATAATCATTATAAATCTCTTCTTTATTCCTATTTATTTTAAGAGTATGTCTAAATGACGGGTAAAAGCCGATGCTAAAAGACGTTACGTTGTTAAATCTTCTTTTCTTGTTAAATTTTCTTTTTATTTTTCAATTTTTTTTTTCTATCTAAAATAAAAACATATTATTCTAACATATAATTACTTTTATTACATTTTTCTCTCCTAAATAAGATATAAATATAATACATATAAACAACTTTTTAATCTCATCTAACTTAAACACAAAAATAATTATCAACTTTTATCTTATATATATATATATATATGGTATTTCGGTGGTCTGGTCTGTTGTATTGAGTCGTGGGGAAAGATGATGATTGCGCAGTCGTGATGGTGGTGAGTGGTAAAGCACACAGAGACGAATCACAAGGGAAACCGAGGCATCAGAGAGAGGGAAGGAAGAGACCAAGTTGCGGCCAGCGGGCCATCCACTAACGATCTGCCTGCTGCTGCTGTCCGCTATCTGGCATCTACTGAACTGACTGCCGCGGGGCAAGCCCTTTTTATATGCTCAAGTCTTACGTCACCGGACGTCTGACGCCCTGGCGTCGAGGGGACGGTTGACCTTATTTGGCTGCGGGTAAGCCCTGTTACGTCATTTTATTGGCGCCGCGTTGACGGGGCGGTTGACCTTATTGTCTGCGGGGTAAGCCCTTTTGGTTTCTACGTTCCCTCTAGATGTACCTCTTTATTTAATTGAACACATAAAAACGATACATACAAAGTTAAATTGGTTAAAGGAGGATTGGGTACCATGATTAAAAGTCCATATTAGAGTAGGGGGTGTAAGAAGAGGTGGTGAGTATTTACACAGGTGTTTATGATTCTTAAATTACCACATATATATATATATATATTAATAGTAATTTTTTATATTTGGAAAATAGAGGAAGAGTAAACTATTAAGAACTACAGATTTTGAATTAATTTTGAGACAGAACAGCAAGCTAATTCTGTATCAAATAGTATAGTTATGAAAATTTTAAGATTAATAAATATTTTATTTAATTTAAATGTGTGGGGTTTTTTTGTAATAAATAATTAGTTAGATTATATTTAAAATAAAAATAAAAAAGGAACACCAGCAAAGCATCGGCAGTTACGCGTCATAGGCTGGGTGAAAAAAGGAATAAGCTAAGAGAAAGTTTTAAAGAGAAGAGCAAAGACAGAACCATAATAATAATTTTCCAAATATAAAATAAAGCTAATTAGAGAGAGAGAAGTATTTTTGCTCTATTTTCTCTCTTGATGAGAGAAGATAGATTTTTGTTAATTTTTTTTTTTTTTGGGAATTATTTTTTTTTATATAAGCTTATTTTAAAGACAATCTAGTGTAAATGTGGAGGACACGATATAAGATAATATTGTCACGGATTTCCGTGTAAATAAGTATTAGGAATCACGCAAACGGTAGTTTTCTATTGAAAGTTTATTCTGCCTGCATGCCAAAACAAGCTTCTTTTATAATGACAATTTTAGCTACTATTTACATAATAGTTATTATAAGATAATTTACATGATGAATTGAAAATATATATGCAAATATTATACAGTGACATTACCCCCCTCTCAAAAGCAAGCAGCGACCCGCTGCTTTTACAACATACTAACAAATTATACACACAAAAATCAGAAACGAACTAGAAGTGCAAAATTAATTTTAAATAATAATAATAAAAATAAAAAAAGAATTTCCCAACTTGCCTCCTATTTTTCCGATAAGGTTATGCTTATTTCTTAGGCCTGAAGTTGCTCTCCTGGGCTCCGATAGGGCTTCATCCGCTGGACATGGACGATATCTTTTGTTTTCCGTTGTCGTGGTCTTTTTTCCAAAGCCTCCACCTCATAGGTTACCTCGGAGAGTTGCCTGTTCACTCTATAAGGGCCGAAGTATCTCTTTAGGAGCTTCATGCTTCAGCAATACGTCTTTTATCATGAATTTTGCAACTTCCTCCGCACTTCCATTAGGTATTGCTTTGGTCATTGCGTACCTAGATAAATAATCTGTCGCAACCACGATCCACTTGTTGCCGTTGTTCGAAACAGGAAATCTCCCCAACAGATCTATTCCTACCCTCTGAAAAGGCCGGGCTACAGGTGGGATTAGTACCAGTTGTCCAGGTGGGGGCCCCGTGGATCCTTTTCGCTTTTGACATTCTCTGCAATGCGACACATATTGTTTCACAGATCTGTACATTCCGGGCCAAAAGTATTTTTTTCTAACTCGATCGTTGGTTTTGGCAAATCCCAAATGTCCTGCCATAGGTGAATCATGGGCTTCTCTCAAGATGTCAATTCTCATCTGTTTAGGAACCACTAGAAGCCACATTTTGCCCATGGGATCGTAATTTTGCGGTAAAGAATACCTTCGATTAACTTAAAATCTCCATCGCCTTTAGATTGACTACCTTGGATTATTTTCGTAATTTGATCGTCCTTTTCTTGTTCTTTCCTTACGTCGGTAATTGAGATCAACTCTGGAATGTTGTTTTCGTCCGTGTCTAGAAGAGGGTTTCGTGAAAGGCAGTCCGCATCTTGGTGTTTTTTTCCACTCTTATAAACAATAGAAATGTCAAATTCCTGAAGACGTAGAGCCCATCTGGCTAGCCTTCCGGATGGATCCTTTATATTGGCTAACCAACACAGAGAATGGTGGTCGGAAACTACAGTAAAATGCCTCCCGAATAAATAAGGCCGGAACTTGTAAATAGCCCATTCTACGGCCAGACATTCTCTCTCTGTCGTAGAATAATTCTTTTCTGCAGCGTTGAGGGTTCTTGAAGCATAGGCG
This sequence comes from Cordylochernes scorpioides, assembly GCA_030710605.1. Lineage (NCBI taxonomy): Eukaryota > Metazoa > Arthropoda > Arachnida > Pseudoscorpiones > Chernetidae > Cordylochernes > Cordylochernes scorpioides. The sequence continues at coordinate 76,025,591 of CP092867.1, forward strand.
ATTGGCTTTTCCTCTCCTTCATGAATTTGAATCAATATTGCTCCAATGCCATGTCCACTCGCGTCTGTGTGCAGATGTGTTTCGGCTTCTTCTTTATAATGGCCGAGAAGAGGATCTGTAGTCAACGCCGCTTTCAATATCTGGAACGACTCATCTTGCTCCTTTGACCAAACTAACCTAGTATTGTTTTTCAGTAGTTCGTGTAATGGCTTTGCTTTATTCGCGAAGTTCCGAGATGTTACATTTGTCACCCATATGTCTCCTCTTCCGTGATGGAAGTTGATGACCGATGAAGGAATGGCCAATTCTTTCTTCAAGAAGAGATCTTTGTGACCCTCCACGATCAGATCTTTTGCGCCTTGAACCTTTTCACTAATAACCGCAATTTTACTAATCGAGCGGCCTGGGATTATGCAATCTTCACAAGCATATACGGCTAGATTTTCATCTTCTATACCTTGACTTGCTCACTCCTCCAGGTGCATTTCGCCCGTTCCCCAATCAATAATCGCATTTGTGGCCTGAAAGAAATCCCAACCGAGTATTATATGGTGACTACATTCAGATAGTACGACAAAGTTGAAACGAACTTCAAGCTCTTTAATGGTGATTCGTATATTGCAGCGTCCCAAAGTCTCGACGTATTTCTTATTTGCCACTCGTAAAATTGGGCCTTTTTTAATAAAGAACGGGATCCGCAAATGTCGGCGAAAATTTTCAGAAATGACCAAAAAATCGGCTCCGGAATCAACCAATGCTTCAATATTCTGTCCGTTAACGGAGATCACCACAAAGTTACGTTTCATATTAGCAGTAATGAGAGGGGGAGGAATTTCACTTACGTCGGCGGCCTTACCTCCTGTATAGGCCGCGCCTCTTAGTTTTCCTGGACTTGGCGGCGAGGAGATCGGCGGGAAGGCGACGGAGTGCTGTTTCTTCTCGACGGCGATCTTCCGCGGCCAGGATAAGGAGATGGGTTCCGGTAGCGTTTATTCAGTTCAGATTCTAGTTCCCCGTCATATCTGCTGAATTCGGCGTTAGGAAAATAGTTTGTTCTTCTTCCTCTAGCCTCCTCGAAGATACATCGTCTATCTCGACAATATCTCACCACGTGTCCCGGTCGCCCGCAATGAAAGCAAATCGGCTGGTCGTTTGGAGTTCTCCAGGCGTCAGTCTTCCTTACTTCGGAATTTTCAGGAGATCTTTACGGTGGCAGCGGCCTGGTATAACTCCTCTGGGGTCTCGGGAAGCTACTCTTTCTGGTGATGGGGGCAAGTTCCCTTTTAACCTCTCTTTTTATCAAATCCTCCAGAGGCGCACTCTCAGCTTTCTGCTCAACTCCAAGGAAGCATGCTGTTGGGGGTATTTTCACCTTCTGAAATTCTTCCTGGACAATTCTTCTTATCAAAGAGGGAAGATCCTCCTCCTCGTAAGCCACAAGAGCCACATTTGGGAGCCTTTCAAATTTCCTAGCAGTTATTCGTCGTTTTTTTCATCAACTTTATTTTCTGGCATTCCTTTAGGAACTGATCCACTTTTTCAACGTCTTTAGCGATCAGTATCTGATAGATGTCCTCCGCTATTCCCTTCATCAAATGTCCTAACTTTGTTTCATCGTCCATCAGAGGATTGGCCAATTGACACAAGTATAGCACATCTTGAATGTATGACTCGGATGATTCACTGGATTTCTGTGCTCTTGTCTACAGAATGATCTCAGCTTTCTTCATTTCTTCCTCCTGTTGTCCGAAGGTTTCACCCAAAGCCCTCTGAAACACTTCCCAGGATGTCAGTAGGTCCTCATTATTCTCGTACCATTGTCGGGCTGTTCCGGCCAGGAAAAATATAACATTGGTCAAACACATAGAATCGTCCCATCTGTTGAACTTTGCCACACGCTGGTAATCTTTCAGCCACCTTTGAGCATCTTCACTTCTATCTCCAACGAAAGTGGAAGGATATCTTGGCTGCTGCAAAGAGATGTAGGTTGATGGGACTTGAGCCGAGCTTTCTCCTGGTTCGCTTTTGAACATTGTTGGTTCCTTGTGATGACCTTCAGGTGATAATCCTCTCAGTCTGAGACTTCTTCTCAAATTTACGAAGTCAGCCGTTTTATTCTTTAGTAGGATTTACCCAGCGTCTCCACCAAAATGTCACGGATTTCCGTGTAAATAAGTATTAGGATTCACGCAAACGGTAGTTTTCTATTGAAAGTTTATTCTGCCTGCATGCCAAAACAAGCTTCTTTTATAATGACAATTTTGGCTACTATTTACATAATAGTTATTATAAGATAATTTACATGATGAATTGAAAATATATATGCAAATATTATACAGTGACAATATATTAAATTAGGAAGGATGAAAACCATAAAGGTTAGACCAGATGGAAAGAGGATGGTACTCAGGTGGGCCTCTTCAGATGAAGACCTGAGCAGCAGTTTCGGCCCTTACTCCATTACTGCCAAACCATGCCTCTTAGACCAAATAGAAAGCAAATTCAGGTTGGAACGGAGATAGGGTAACATCTGAGCCTCAGACACTACATAAATCAATTAATGAACTGAAACAGTATCATCCTCTGCACTCTCAAACATAACTCAAAAAATGTTTTTTTTTCCAGTTCAGAAGTTAAATTTATTCGGTTCCTTAGACTTAATCAGATTCATACATACTTATCCCTTAGTGTTAATGTTGTGTTTTAACTTTAAAAGCACACAAAAAATATAATAAACTTGAATTTGTTTATTCAAGTATCAAAAAACAAAGCTTTACATATAGAACAAATAATAATTAAGAAGAAGAAAGAAACATTTTAGGAAAAAGGCAAAAACAAACAAAAGTACTGGTCAAAAAGAAACATTTAAAATCACAGATTAATATCTTCAACACTTCCCCTTAATCAGATTTCAAATGTCCCTCATACCCAGTAGATATCTCAGCATTTGGAAACGCGGCTTATGGAGCCCTTTGGTCATAATGTCAGCAACTTGATCTTTTCCAGAAATATGTTCCACATTGAAAATACCTTCTTGATACTTTTCTCACACAAAATAGTGCCTTACTTCTATATGTTTGGTTCTCTTATGAAATTCAGGATTTTTGATCAATTTAATTGTACTTGCATTATCAACTTTTATAATTGGTTGTTCTTTTAGTGGAGAAATTTCACTGAAAAGTCTATTTAACCAAATGACTTCCTCTGCTGTATTGCTTGCTGCCACGAGTTCGGCCTCAGTTGTTGACAAAGATACTGATCTTTGTTTTTGGCTAAGCCAAGAAATAGCACCACCAGCCAGTTTACACACAACTCCACTGGTAGATCTTCTAGTTTCTGGGTCTCCAGCAAAATCTGCATCACTGAAAGATTCCAAAACTCCTACTTTATGACCCTTTTGGTACATAATTCCATATTCAGTTGTTCCTACAAGATATTTGAAGATTCGTTTAACTGCTTCCCAGTCATATTTTGTTGGTGCTGCAAGTTTTTGAGAAACTTTATTCAGTGCAAAAGTGATATCGGGTCTTGTTAAGCAGCTCAGATGCATCAGACTACCAATCGCTTCACGAAAGGGAACATTTTCTAGAATCTCTGCTTCCCAGGAACAGTAGAATTATCAGTTGGTGTTCCCACTTTATTCGCTTGAGACATATTGAATTTCTCAAGAATTCTTTTTATATATGCCTTTTGATTTATAAAGATTGACCTATCCGGTTGCCGCTCTATCTCAATGCCCAAAAAGTAATTTAATGGTTCACTTGTGATCTTAAATGAAAACATTAGTTCATCAAGAAATTCTTTGATTTCCTGTTCATTTGTACCAGCAATGATTCCATCATCAACATATATGGCAATAATGAGTAGATGATCATTTGTTTTTCTGAAGAATAAACAGGGGTCAGCTGTACTTTCCTTCAGACATCTTTCTTTCATGAAGTTGACTATTTTCTGATTCCAGCATCTTGGTAACTGTTTAAGTCCATAGAGACTTTTCTTCAATTTCCATACAAGATCTGTTCCATTGTTGAATCCTTCAGGTTGTTTGATATAAATTTGATCTTGTAAGTCTCCATAGAGAAAGGCTGTCTTTATGTCAAACTGTACCAATTTTAAGTCTTCATTAGCAGCAATTGCTAAAATAGTTCTTATGGTGTCATGTCTTGCCACAGGACTAAATGTTTCTTCATAATCTATACCCTTCTTTTGTGCAAACCCTTTTGCCACCAGTCTTGCCTTATATCTTGTAATCTCTCCTTTAGAATTCAATTTGGTCTTTAATACCCATTTACAATCAATTGGTTTTTGCCCAGGTGGTAATGTTGTGCATTCGTATACATCATTTTCCGTTAAAGAATTCATTTCTTCATTCATTGCTTCTTTCCAAAATTGTGCATTTGGAGAATCCATTGCTTCTTTGTATGTCTTGGGTTCAAGACCTTCTGCAATATTTATTTCAGCATCAATATACCTTTGAGGTTTTGATATATTTGATCGATCTCTTAGATTGTATACGTCTGATGTTTGAACATTGCTTTCAATTTTCTCAATATCTTGAGTATCATTTTGTTCATCAATCTGGTTACTTGAAAGTTCCTTATTTCTCTTTTCAATATCAAGGCTAAATGTTGGTATAGTTTCCTTGAATATTACATCCCTACTTGTGACAACTTTGTTTGAGTTCGGCATCCAGATTCGATACCCATCCTTGTTACTGCAATTACCAACTAAAATACCTTTTTCGCTTTTGGCATCTAACTTTCTTCTCTTTTCATCAGGCACATGAACAAAACATTCAGTTCCAAATATTCGAAGATGATCAACTGCTGGTTTTTTATCAAACCATAGTTCATAAGGTGTATTTCCCTCAATTTGTGTTGGTCCTGTTCTATTCAAAACATATGTAGCAGTATTAACTGCCTCTGCCCAAAGCTTTAGGCTCATATTTTTGGCATATATCATTGAACGAGCTGCTTCTCTTAAAGTCCTGTTTTCCCTTTCCGCTGAACCATTCTGTTGTGGAGTATATGGCATTGTGATCCTATGATTAATACCATACTTGTTTGTAATTTTTGAGGTTTCTTTATTTACAAACTCCTTTCCTCCATCTGTGAGAATTTCTTTCACTATATGTCCAGTAGTCTTTGTTTCCAAGAGAAATTGTTCTAGCTTTTCAATGACTTGTGACTTTTCTTTTAGGAAATACACTGATCGGTATTTTGTAAAATCATCTTTGAAACACACAAAGTATCTCATCCCTCCTTTCGAAACCTCCTGCATAGGGCCACATACATCTACATGAATTAAGTTTCCAGGTTGAGTAGAAGCATATTGTTCTCTTGATCCAAAACTCAGTCTATGTTGTTTGCCATAAATGCATGCCTCGCAAGGTTCATTGTCCATGACTGCATCTATTCCTTGTTCTTTAAGCCATTTTTGAACATGCCTTTTATTTTGATGTCCAAATCTTTCATGCCATAGTTGTAGCATATTGACATTTTGGGTTTTGGCTAAATTGACTTCTGCAGCATTTTCAGGTTTGATACTTGTTATTAACATACCATACAAGCCTCCTGGTAGTCTTTTCCCTTCTACAATAACTTCTCCAGTTGTTGTCTTAAAAAGTTTACAACCTTTTTTATCCATTTTCATTTCAAACCCTTTATCCAATGTGGACTGTAATGACATCACATTACGACTGAAATTGGGAACATACCATACATCACTTAGGTAGTGAGTTTGCCATTTACCTTTTACACAAGTTTCAATTGTTATAGTTCCACTTCCATAAGCTATCAATTTTTCATTACTTCCAACTTTAACAGTCTGTTGGGTAAGAAAATCCTTATAAGAAGTATAAAAACTTGCATTTCTTGTAATGTGGTTAGTAGCTCCTGAGTCACCAATCCAAATGTCTTCATCTTGTTCATTGAATCTTTCACTGATTAAACTTTCACTTAAAAAATTTTGAATTAAGTTTTAATTTAGTTTCATCCTTTTCTTTTTCCTTTAGTTTCTTCTGTTTTGCATACCTACAATCTTTGGCCAAGTGTCCTTTTCTATGACAAAAGTAACATTCTCTTGTTTCTCTTGTTTTCTGAAAATTTTCATTACTTTTGGTAACTTTTCCTTTCATATTTTGCTTATTTTCATATGCATTTGCCATTAGTGCTGTCGAACTTGATGCGCTGTATTCATCTCGCTGTTGAATTCTTATTTCGAGTAACCGAAGCCTTTGTGTGAGATTGTCTACAGAACGTTATTCTTTAGACACTGATTCCCAAACACTTTTAAAATCAAAATATTCATCAGGCAAGGTGTTTATGATTCTGCACATCAGCATGGATTCTGGCAATTTCAAATTTTCTTGTTTAATAAGTTCATTTTGCATATCATTCCATAAACTTTCTAGTTTTGAAATGTGCTTTGAAATATCATCTGTAGGATCCTTCTTAAAATTAAAGAATTGATTATAGAGCATGTCTAATCTTTGACCAGAGCTTTGCTCATAGATACTTAACAATTTGTCCCACATATCTTTAGCACTTGAGCAGGGAATGATTAATTGACTTACATCAGGCATCACACTTGTTGTAAATAACAATTGGGATATTGCATCTTCACTTTCCCATTTTACATATGCCTCTTTTTCTTCATTTGTTTCTTGTTTTATTGGCTTTCTATATGTTCCATCAACAACGCCTATTACTTTGTTTATTGTTAAAAGCAATTTTATATTTTTCTTATATTCTGGCCAGTTTATTAATCCTTCCAATTTGGGAATATTCATACCCATTTTAATATTATCCATTCCAGCCATTACTAATATAAATTTTAACGTAATAAACAAAATAGAATTCTTTTTAGGCTTACCGTTTCTTTGTTATATTTCGCAGTGAATGCGTGGTTGGGTCCATAACCTGTTGTGTTTTAACTTTAAAAGCACACAAAAAATATAATAAACTTGAATTTGTTTATTCAAGTATCAAAAAACAAAGCTTTACATATAGAACAAATAATAATTAAGAAGAAGAAAGAAACATTTTAGGAAAAAGGCAAAAACAAACAAAAGTACTGGTCAAAAAGAAACATTTAAAATCACAGATTAATATCTTCAACAGTTAAACTTTAAATCAAACTGTGTTTATTCTTTTTGGGTATAAGGACTGTAAGAGAATGATAAGAAATTAGTGATACAGTTAAATGATCATTACAAAAACAGGAAAATGTGATCATATCACAAGCCTTCAACAATGTGCGTCGACAAGGGAACAGGAAATCTAACATTGAAGAACATAGAAAAATAAACTTTGTCTGATGTTGGTAGGTTCAGATTATGGTCCAAATTGTGTTCATACACTCTAAACAATAGGACTGCAGGAAAATAATAAGATATTAGTAGTACGAGAGGATAAGGAAAGAAAGTACTTTTAGAAACATTTCTTGATTTCAATTATATTCAAATTAAAAATCAAATTTACAATCAAAAACAAGGAGTACCTATGGGTACGTCATCGAGTCCATTATTGGCCAACCTCCTGTTATTTTGGTTTGAGAGGGAATTATTTTCTCTCAACAAAGTTAACTGGTGGTTGTTCCGATACGTAGATGACATTCTTATATTCAATAATAACAATTTTTCTAAATTAATAGAAAAAATCTATCCTCCGTATCAAAATCTAAAAATAATGAAAAAATCAAATTTAATCAAAAAGTCAACTTCCTCGATTTATACATAAATCTAAAAGAAAAAAGTATAGAAGTATATGACAAAAGATCAAATTTCGATTTCACATTATTAAATATAACAGACAAGAATCAAATATATCAAAAAATTGCACCAAAGGTATCTATTTTGGACAATTTTTAAGATTCTACAGAATTAACAACAAATTAAACAACTTTATATGTGATATTAAAAACTTAAATGACGAATTAAAAAAAAAGGGATTCAGCCGAAATACAATTTAAAAAATTAACATTTTAGCAATCAGAAAATATCTTCGCAAAAATTCATTCTCATACAATTTCAACTTCAATGACTTTAAAATTTTCACTTTGAGAATTTAATTACCTTTTGACCAATTATTCAAACTTGTTTTTCTCCATCGTAAATTTATTTATAGACATTAACGGTTTTCCCCTGGGTGAGTAGAATTTGCTTGTGATGTTAATTGTAACATACATATATTGAATTTAAGTTGATAACATGAACTTCAATTCAATACATACACTGCGTGACATTGAAAATGGAACGCCAAGAAATAGTGGCCAGAAAATTATGCAAATTTCAGGGTAGACGCGCCTAACCGAGTTATGCAAATGATGTAAAATGCGCAGCTCTCGTGCGCACGTGGAGTAAGATATAAGGGAAGGAACTTGCAGAAAGGACGGTATTCGTGTCGTTATTTCTTCAAGGAAAATCATTGTATAAATTTTGTTCTTGTGTCAAAAGACACGTGTAATAACAGAGAATGCCAGGTCATCGTAAACGGAGGCAGTTCAAGCAGACAGACGCTTTTACGAGGGGCATGGTGATCGGACTGAAAAGGGCAGGTTGGTCCATACGTCAAATCGCAGCTGATACACACCTTGGTGCGTCCACGGTGCACCGACTGTGGAGAAGATGGTTGGAACAAGGAAATGTGGCAATTTATAGGAATGTCGGTGCAATCAGAGCGACGTCAGCACGTGTGGATCGGCGTATCCTTCGACAAGCAGTGGCGGCCCCACAAGCCACTTGTACCGCCATCCTGCAACATGTGCAAGACACCCTAGATCATTCCATCTCGACCAGAACCATTTCCCGTCGATTGGTTGCTAATAGCTTGCACTCATGCCGTCCGCTAAGAAGACTGCCATTGACCCCACCGAATAGGCGCCAACGTTTGGAATGGTGCCGGGCTAGATCGACGTGGATGACGGAATGGCACAGGGTCGTGTTCTCAGATGAGTCGCGTTTCTGCTTGTCCAGTGATAGTCGCCGTGTACGCGTATGGCGTCGACGTGGAGAAAGGTCCAATCCGGCAGCAATTGTGGAACGCCCCACCGTGCGACAACGTGGAATCATGGTTTGGGGCGCAATCGCGTATGATTCCAGGTCACCTTTACTTCGTATTCAGGGCACTATGACGGCCCAACGATACGTTGATGATGTGCTGCGACCGGTGACACTCCCCTACCTTCAGGGGGTACCCAATGCCCTTTATCAGCAGGATAACGCCCGACCGCACACTGCTCGCATTAGCCAACAAGCTCTGCAAGATGCACAGATGCTTCCCTGGCCACCGTACTCTCCTGATCTCTCACCAATCGAGCACGTCTGGGACATCATTGGACGCCGTTTGCATGCCTTGCCACAGCCGCGTTCAGAAGACGAACTGTGGCAAATGGTTGAGAGGGAATGGAGAGCCATCCCTCAGGACGCCATCTGTACTCTGGTTGACTCTCTACTTAGACGTGTTGCTGCGTGCATCGCCGTCCGCGGTGGTCCTACTTGCTACTAAGCCGACGCCGTTCTCGCTCTGTATTATGACTATCATTTGGAAATAAAGATCACTTATTTTTCGTCCCTGTCTCTCTCTCTGTCTGCCGAGTTTCATCACTTTCTGGCCACTATTTCTTGTTGTTCCATTTTCAATGTCACGCAGTGTATAAATGAATGATCTAAAATAAGTTAACAGCAATACTGACTTCAACTGGAACGCGCAATACTCTCACTTGTAGACAATGATGCAACTAACAAGAGTCACATCATCTATCTCTCTTGATTTACTAACACTAACTACATTCCGCTAATCTAGATAATAAATAATTTAATTATAGGTAAATACTCTTGAAATCATAACATTTATAAGGAATGCTATCACCTTAATTAAGTGTACTTATAAGCCATTATAAATATTTTCAAAGAAATTTTCTTTTATTTTTCCACCTCATCTTTCTCTCCTTTCCAAAATTTTTTTATTTTTTTTTATTTCCTTTTTTTTATTCTTGTTTCTTGTGTTCCTTGTTTCTTTTTTCTTCACCCCTTTTAATTGAACTTAGAACAAATAATAATTAAGATTTTAAATTAATAAAATAAAAAAATCCATCTACACTAATATAAACTATTAAATTCAATATTCTTAAACACCAATACCATACTGATAAGGCACAATTTGGATTATCTATATATATATATATATATTATAAAAATAAATAGTTGTATAGTTTTATAGTTAAGTTAACTTAACTTAACTAAACTTAACTAAACTTAACTCAACTATAAAACTATACAACTATTTATTTTTATAATTAATTTAGATTTAGCTTGCTAATCTAACCAAATCTACTTGATATGATTTATCATTATGATCATTTTGCTCCTTAAGTTTTAAATGTAGTATCACTGTTATATTTTTATTATATAGTTTTTACACTATATGTATATATATATAAATGAATGTCTGTGTGTGTGTGTGTTCTCTATAGATTCACAAACCATGCATCCAATCGCCGTGAAATTTTGGGATATTATTAGGCATATCTCCGGAAAGGTTTTCGAAAAATAATTTCTTGAATATCTTTAATATCCTTAGAGTTATTTGCAGATTTGTAGCTTTAACTCGCAAGCAGCGCCACCTTGCGACGGAGATAGGCTTAGTTCTGCCCCCCCCACCCCCCTCGTCGAGAAAATGTAATCGTCCGGCTGCCGGCTGGTTGGACAGTCCAAGTTCCCACCGAACAATCAGAGGGATCAAGAGGTCCTGGCGCGCGGGGGCAGAGTTGGTGACACAGCTGTGCTAAGTAGACAAGAAAAAAGCCTCGCGGGTGACCTCCGGGAACTACGTCCATCTTCCATAAACGACCATGATTTTATTCAACTTATCGAGTATTTTTCAAGGGACCGGGAAAAAATGTTCACTAGATAAAACGATGATTTTGAAATGTAGAAAATTAGGAAAGACAAAATTCAGGATGACACGGCACACAGGGACCGGGAAAAAATGATCACTTTATCGAGAGATTCAAATTTACGAGTTTCAAATTATCAAAATCAACTTATCGAGTATTTTTTAAGGGACCGGGGGAAAAAATGTTCACTAGATAAAACGATTATTTTGTAATGTAGAAAATTAGGAAATACAAAATTCAGGATGCCACGGCACACAGGGACCGGGGAAAAAAGATCACTTTATCGAGAGATTCAAATTTACGAGTTTCAAATTATCAAAATATATCTTTTTTTTTAATATATGTTTATAGAGAATTATTTTAACAAATGTTCGTTAGACAAACCTTTACTCGGGTAAAACCGGGAAAAAATGATCACTTTATCGAGAGATTCAAATTTACGAGTTTCAAATTATCGAAATCAACTTATCGAGTATTTTTTAAGGGACCGGAAAAAAAATGTTCACTAGATAAAACGATTATTTTGTAATGTAGAAAATTAGGAAATACAAAATTCAGGATGACACGGCACACAGGGACCGGGAAAAAAATGATCACTTTATCGAGATATTCAAATTTACGAGTTTCAAATTATCAAAATATATCTATTATTTTTTTTATATGTTTATAGAGAATTGTTTTAACAAATGTTCGTTATACAAACCTTTACTCGGGTAAAACCGGGCGAAGCCGGGTACATCCGCTAGTAGACTATAAACACAAGGTAATGGGGGACCAGGTCCGAGTGAATGAGTGGTGTGTAGCGTTTCGGTAGCGGCGTTGTAGCCCTCTTCAGACTTGTCTGAAGATTGTAATGGTGCTGATGCCGAAACGTCGCACATTGTTTATTTATTTGGATTTGTTCTTTTTACCTTTACTTACCAATACCATACCTTTATTTCTGTATTTTCTCTAATTCTTACTTTGTTTGATCCTTTAAATTTATATGATAACTTTAGAATATTTTTTTCTCTCCTTATAGCATACATAACAATTATCTATGGGTGTTCAATCTTTATAAAGGGGGGTATAGAGAATGAACATTCAATCTAATTGATATGAAGCGTTAAATCTTAAATTCCTAAACGTCCTTATTTATCAGAAATAACAGGTACTGGTCCACATATATAATACTTAAATGAAAAAGTATAGATAGGACTACATCTATATATATAAAAATGAATGTTTGTATGTTTGTCTGTTGGTCTGTATGCCCGGTATACAAATTCGCAGTAGTTCACTAATTCAAACCAAAATTTCCATACATAGGTAAAAAATAACGGGGATGACGATAGGCTATTTTAAAAATATATAAATCAATTATTAAAACTATATATTCAAATTATTCTACTTAGCTCACGAGCAGCGCCCTCTAGCACGCGGGCGATCTGACGGCGGCGCGCGCCCGTTGGCTGCCAGCGAGCACGTGACTTCCCTGCCCCCTGCCCCCCCCTCAAGAAAATGTAAACGTCCGGCTGCCGGCCGGTTGGACAGTGCAAGTTCCCACCGACCAATCAGAGGGATCAAGAGGTCCTGGCGCGCGGGGGCAGAGTTGGTGACACGGAAAAAAGCCTCGCGGGTGACCTCCGGGAACTACGTCCATCTTCCATATGTGATATACATTTAATCGCGGGCGTTGCCCGGGTCATTCGTCTAGTATAGAATATATAGTACCGTTAGGACTAATTCAAATAAATTGATGATGCGAGTTATTATGGGAGAGCATTTTCACCATCTTCAGACAAGGAACTTATGTCTTTGTCTGATGAAGATGATATTTCCATTTATTGGATGACGCACATTCTTAACTTGTTTTAAGTTAATCGTACTTTCTTGTAGTTCCAATTAATCCTTATCCTCTCGTACTACTAATATCTTATTATTTTCCTGCAGTCCTATTATTTAGAGTGTATGAACACAATTTGGACCATAATCTGAACCTACCAACATCAGACAAAGTTTATTTTTCTATGTTCTTTAATGTTAGATTTCCTGTTCCCTTGTCGACGCACATTGTTGAAGGCTTGGGATATGATCATATTTTCCTGTATTTGTAATGATCATTTAACTGTATTACTAATTTCTCATCAGTCTCTTACAGTCCTTATACCCAAAAAGAATAAACACAGTTTGATTTAAAGTTTAACACTAAGGGATAAGTATGTATCAATCTGATTAAGTCTAAGGAACCGAATAAATTTAACTTCTGAACTGGAAAAAAACATTTTTTGAGTTATGTTTGAGAGTGCAGAGGATGATACTGTTTCAGTTCATTAATTGATTTATGTAGTGTCTGAGGCTCAGCTGTTACCCTATCTCCGTTCCAACCTGAATTTGCTTTCTATTTGGTCTAAGAGACATGGTTTGGCAGTAATGGAGTAAGGGCCGAAACTGCTGCTCAGGTCTTCATCTGAAGAGGCCCACCTGAGTACCATCCTCTTTCCATCTGGTCTAACCTTTATAGTTTTCAACTGGTCTAACCCTTAAGGTTTTCATCTTTCCTAATTTAATGTATTATCTTATATCGTGTCCTCCACATTTACACTAGATTGTCTTTAAAATAAGCTTATATATAAAAAAATTCCAAAAAAAAAAAATTAACAAAAATCTATTTTCTCTCATCAAGAGAGAAAATAGAGCAAAAAAATACTTCTCTCTCTCTCTCTCATTAGCTTTATTTTATATTTGGAAAATTATTATCATGGTTCTGTCTTTGCTCTTCTCTTTAAAACTTTCTCTTCGCTTATTCCTTTTTTCAACCAGCTTATGACGCGTAACTGCCGATGCTTTGCTGGTGTTTAGTTTTTTTCTTTATTTTAAATATAATCTAACTAATTATTTATTACAAAAAAATTTAAAAAAAACAAACCTCACACATTTAAATTAAATAAAAAATTTATTAATCTTAAAATTTTCATAACTATACTATATATATATATATATATATACAGGGTGCTTCAAAAAATGTATACTTTTCGATTTGAAGGCACTGTAACTGGTATTAATTACCTAACAATGCTTGCTGATTCCATATTTCCTGCCATTCGCGCATTTGCATTATACGGTAATGATGATTTTTATTTTCAACTAGATGGTGCTCCGCCGCACTATCACAGGGACGTACGAGCTTACCTGGATCAAAATGGATAGGACGCAGGGGGCCAATCGAGTTTCCAGCACGCTCTCCAGACCTTACACCACTGGATTTCTTCTTGTGGGGCACAGTAAAAGATGGGGTGTACAAACGTAAACCACGTAACCTAGACATTCTTTGGAATGAGATTCAAGCAGTGTGTAGAGAAATCTCATTGGACGTTTTGATAGATGTACAGAATCTGTGGTGACTTGTACTCAGAATTGTATTGATGCTGCAGGTCACCAATTTGAACAGTATTAACATTTGTTATTTATGTTTCATTTATATTGGACTTCAGTTTTCTATTTTCCTGAAATTTAACTTTGTAGAACGGTAAATAAATTTTCTATGGAAGTTCAAAGTGTGTATACATTTTTTTGAGACACCCTGTATATATTGTTGTTGTTTCAAAGTTTTCTTAAATAAAGAATATTTTTTTAAAAGTCTATCTGTCTCTCTCTAAATAAAAATTGAAAATGTCTAAATAAAAATGAAAGTGTCTAAAAAAAATAAATAGATAAAATTAAAAGTTTAAAACCTGTACATTATTTCAAAAGAGTGATCAATTATGATATTCATAATAAAATTCGTCAATTTATTATTCTTTTTAATACGGATAGTCGTAAATGCTGTTTCATTATTTTTTTTTCCTGGTCCCTTGAAATCCGCTAAAGGGCTATCCGTAAATAAATAGAAATCCTCTCTCTCTTTGATTTTCACTATTTGAATTTGACTCTGGCTACCTTGCAGTTAAAAATAACAGAAGTAAATAGTTGTTGAAAACACAGCAAGTAAGTTATCTTTCATTTTAGCATGCAATATAATGTAAATATTTATATTTAAAGTGTATGCATGCAATAAGGTGAAATTAATGATAAGAAATAGAAGTAATAAACAATTATCCGATATATTTGAAAATCATAGAACTATGACGGAAAACAAATCCTGTACAAGTTCAAGGTTGACATTATATAATTATATTTTTGCTTCTATAATGGGCTTAGCACTGATAATAATGACGATCATTCTGAGTATCGTATTGACGAGGAAAAATACCAATTTAAACAAGATATTGCAGATTGATGGTAGCAATAATAATCCTTATAGATTATTTGGAACCAAAACTATATATAAAGATGCTAATAAAACAATAAGAGGTCAAGAAAACTTAATTGAACTCTGTAAGCCTACATTTTTTTATTACTATGGAAGACATGCAATTAGGTATCCTGATGAAGATAAAATTATTGAAATGAAACCAAACCTTATAGATTTAAGAGACAAAATAGTTGAAGCCTTTGAAAATAATAAATCAAAAGTTGCTTCCAATGTTATCAAAGAATTTAGATATTGGAATTTTAATATGGTTCCTGAAAATGACAACCGTATTACTGAAAGTGGTAAAAAAGAAGCTTTCAATCTTGGAGAAAGTTTTAAAAGTAAATTTCCCAAAGTATTCGGTAAAAATTATCCGAATGATGGTTCATTTTTATTCGGCTATACTAGCCAAATTCGTACTTACACTACCTTGAGGTATTTTCTGGAAGGTATTTATGGCAAAGAGGAAGCAAGTAAAATAGACCTGGAGAACTTAGCAAATGATGACCTTATTCGCTTTCACAAGTTGTGCATTAAAATCAGAGGAAGCAAGCCAATATCAAAGCAAGCTGAGCTATTTAAAAATGGAACAGAAATGAATATCATGATGAAAAATGTTTCACTACGAATAGGCTTTGAAGTTGAATATGATAAAGTCACCTATATGTATGATGCATGTAAGTTTGGCTATGCCATTGATGGAGGCTCCCCATGGTGTGACATATTTACTAAAAGTGACCTTCAAGTCTTGGAATATCACAAGGATGTGGATGACTATGATAAGGATGGTTATGGCCATGCACAGAACTATGAACAAGCTTGTCCCATAGTGAAGGACCTGATTGAGAAGCTGGAGGAACATGGGGTGAAAGGAAAGCCAGCAAGAGTCATCTACATGTCACATGCCGGCGGTCTCAAGAAGGTCATCAGCAGACTGGGACTGTTCAAAGATGAGAAACCACTTCTTGCCTCCAACTTCAATGCCCAGGAAGACAGGAAATGGAGATCAAGTTTTCTGTGCCCATTCTCTTCCAGTATTGCATTTGTGGTTCAGCAATGTCAGGGCGGTAAGCAGATGATTTCTACCTTTGTGCAAGAGAGACCTGTCATTGTTGATGGTTGTGCATCCTACCAATGCCCTCTGGCAGATTTCCTGAGCCACTACAAGCCCATGGCAGACCACTGTAATCTCACAGAGATATGCCAACTTCCAACCTTGTGACACACCTTCCTCTCTTTACTGAGGTTCTTTTTTGTTATTGCTGTCTCATGCGCATTCGACAATTTTTATATTCCTTTGATGTTAAATTCTTATTTTGTTATTCATTTTATTGTTTGTCTCACACATTCAACAATTTTTATATCCCTTTAATGTGTGTTTCTAATTTATATTTTGTTATTTTCATTTTTGTGATTACTCGTCATGTACATCCAAAAATATTTATACCCGTATAATATTTGAAATTTATATTTTGTTATTATTTATTTTATTTATAGTTCCCTATATATACATTCAACAATTTTTACACCTCATTGATGTGCAATTTATGGTATGTTATTGAGACACTTATCTTGCCCCACTCTAGTTAAGACTAACATTAGTATTGAGTGTACTAACAGTATTCTCTGGCAAGGTTAAAGAAAGAAAGCCTCTCTGTATACCCTGGGAGTTCCCAATAAATAGAGCCTTCTCTCAAAATATATTTTTCATCATTTAGTTTACCCTACAGCCAATTTTTTTTTTCTTATATGGCTTTTGTGTCTCTCTGCTTATTATATTTATTTAATTAAAGACAAAAATTGTTTCTAGGTGCGCCAAACTCTTTAATTGCTGTACGAGTACAAAAATATAAGCTTCAAAAATATCCTAGATCTATATACTTTAGAACATGAGAGGTCACTTTTGCTAGAGGACATCTCTCTACAAAGGACAGTTTTCATCACTAAATTTACCATTTTTACTTATTAGTAACTCTCCAGTAAGTGGACACTTCTCTCTAAAGGACACTGTTTCTGCAATTAGGTGTTGTCCTTTACAGAGAGGTTGTTTTACTGTATAGTTATGTTATAGAATATAGCAAGACTTGTGTGCATAGAAGCCAAATGTCATTAATTATTTAGTGAAGAATCATATAAACATTTATTTATTGTACAGTGAAATCTATCACTAAGTGCAAATCTGTTGTATGGTGTAGGTGTACTTGACTTAATGAGTACTATCCAGCCTTGGTTCCCTGAGCTGTCTATGCTATGAAGACAGGAAGACTACTGGATATTTTAACAAGAAACATTCTTTTTAATAGAGATCATTCCCTTTGAATCCAGATTACCATACAGTACCTTCCCTACACCACCAATTTTATATGTCGCTCTACAATATCATTTCAATATGCAGCCAAATATAATTATAAAAAAAAAAAACTCCTTTATAACCTGGTTCTAACATTCTAAATTCCCAGGTTAGGTACTATTGTTATAGAGAGGTTCAACTGTATACGGCTAAAATTTCATATGAATTGGGGATATATAACAAAATAAAAAGGTACTATATTAGAGCTCCAAAACATGAGCGCCCTAGGTTTCTCATCAGAGTTTGGGTTGGAGAGTAAACAAGTATTTTACCAATCACTCTTTCTTTAGAGGCTCTATATGGTCTCTCTTACAAAGCCTCTAAAAATAAAACATTCTAAGAAAGCTAAGGAACATGTTCATTGTATAGAGTATACTCTCAGAGTTATCTAGCACATATGTAAATGACAAGCTTCCATACAAAAACTCACCTAAGTTTTAATAAGAATGAAGAGAGGTACACTTTGCATTACCAATAAGAATCACAAGAGGTGAAAAGACCAAATAACCAAATTATATATGATGTTTCAATAGCAGCAATGTTATATGGTCTTTCCACTTTGTGAATAAGAGAGTGAACATATTCTTAATCACATGTACACATGTATATTGAGATAGAGTCCTTGTTTTATGTTTGTGGGTTTTAATAAGTACTACAAAAGAAAAGATTATGCCACTTTTTTTTTTTCTTTATATCAAAATATAATAGGAGGAATCGCCGGATATCATTGCTAAGAAGAGACCAAAGATAAAAGTGATGAGTGCCTGAAAGCTTCTTATATTTGAAATCAATTTTTTTCTAAGTTGTGTGTAGCATAATCTTCTCATTTTTAGAGTTCTTTTCTCTAAACCTTTCATTTCCATCACTGAATTGTCAACTGTTCCTTACATTTGACTTCCTCCATAGTTGTTATGCTTCCACAACATATATAAATTTTGTTATTTTCTTTAGAAATTATACAAGTGTTACTACCTTTCATGTCCTTCCATGGCCCTTTGCCATGTGTTGAAAAAATAGTAATTAGCACAATCCAGACTTCCATGTAATTTAAATTGTTCTGCAGCAATAAGATAGAGGAGTTGGTTGACTCCACACACATATATCTTATCCACCAGCCACAGCCCCCACTGATAGGACCTCCTTAACTTATCTACCCCCACACTAGGTGGAAAACATGTAGTTGATCTTTGTCCTCCCTTCTGTCTCACTCTCCTTCCTTTCCTTCATCCACTCACAGGTTGCTTGCATCTTTCTTCTTCTGAGTCACTTCATTTACAATTTATCACCTCTTAAATGTGTATCTGCGGAAGGATCCTTGTCATGTAATTTGTGGTCCACAATCCAATTTTTAAATCTTAAGATTTTAGTATGATTCTCTTACATACAATACAATTTCACATATTATAGCAAATGTTAATTGGACCAAACAATAATTCGACACCATCGATAAATAGACATTTTTTAAAATAAAATTTTGACAGCATTAGATATATTTCTTGTTTAAATACCAATTTATTGCTAAAAATACGATACTTTGGCATGCAGGACACAGCCGCTGTAGTTAGCGTATGTGAAATTTGCTTAAAAGTGCTACAATGCGTGGCAAATATTGGCTCGGGACATGCCATTCAATATGCTTCCTCCTTGATAATTTAGGCCTAACTTAAGCAGCCATAAACAATGAGGTAACTTAAACCCTTAACTGGACGGGTTGGGTAGATTCTGCCCATGCATAAACTTAATATAGGAAAAGAATATATTTTTCGTTTACCTAGAGTTACCAGCTTTTGCGTATTCTAATTTTACAGTGATACAAACATTTTCCACCCATCATTTATAAATTTCAGTTTAGGGAGGGGGGTTAAATTTGCATGTTGGGGCGGATTCTGCCCAGCCCATCCAGAAGCGTGAGAATTTTTCGTGTCAGTGTTAGCTTGTGGTTCATACTTGAGTCTCTATCTTCCGCAATTTTTCAGCTTCCTTTTATAAAATAGCACTTCTTTCTTTGAATAAGTATAATTATTAATCAAGTCAACAGAGAGAATTATCCCTGCCAACCCTAAATATATATAGGTTTTAGAGATTAGTCGACCACACTTTGGATGAAATATTCCAGCAGACAACTGATTCACTTCAGTAGAATTAGTTGATAAGTTGAAAGAACATGGCCTTACATATTTAGAAACAATGAGAAAGAACGAACCTTAGATTTACTACAATTTCAACCGCAACCTAATAGAGAAACAGGGACATCTATTTTTGGTTTCTCTGGAACAACCACTTAAGTCTCCTATGTTCCCCCAAAAAAAAAAAAAATAATAATAATATAAAATTGGTAATCATATTCATAAAAAGGGTAAAAAAGAAAGGAGTCATTTTATTGTGGATCTTGGGAGAGCATTGACTGATGAACACCTGGCCACACGTAATCTCAATTCTCTCCCACTGGAATTACAGACGATAATTAAAGA
Organism: Cordylochernes scorpioides; assembly: GCA_030710605.1. Lineage (NCBI taxonomy): Eukaryota > Metazoa > Arthropoda > Arachnida > Pseudoscorpiones > Chernetidae > Cordylochernes > Cordylochernes scorpioides. The sequence continues at coordinate 76,045,581 of CP092867.1, forward strand.
AAAATGATGGTTCAAGTAAACCAAGTGAAACTGCGATACCACAACAATCTGATACTCCAAAAGGGTGCTACAAATGTCCATCAAAAAACACAGGAAAAATAAAAACCCTTTGCTCGTATGTCAACTAAGCATTTGCAAAAACATTTCTTATAAATTTGTGAAAACTGAAAATAGATTATATTCAAAAAATTTTTAAGTCAAAATCTGTATATTGATTAAATATATTTTTTGAATATTGATTTCAATCATTATTCAGCGCTTATTTCATAAAGTTACATAAGTGGGTTGAATCTACCCAACCCGTCCAGTTACGTAAGAAAAATCCACCCGTCCAGTTAAGGGTTAAAGAGTAAAATAAAAATTTTAGCCTTTTTTTTTTATTTTCTAAATTTATTTGTTTTCTTCTCATTGCATTCATTCACTTAGATTAAAATAATACAGTAAAACCCCGCGTAATATAGCGAACCTTCCCTTATAACGAACCCACGGCGATTCCCGATTCCATTCCATTGAAAATACCATTGTTATAACGAACTTTGCGATTTTCAAAATAACGAACTACCCCTATAACGAACCTATTTTCGGTCCCACAAAATGATAAAAATCTATTAAAAATACCATGCTTATAACGAACTTAAAATTGTTATTTAAAAAATTTTTAAAACAACAAAATTTTGAGCATGTTTAATCTCACGGATCGCGATTTTGCTGTATGTTGTATACATTTTTACATATTATACTTTTTTTTAATAGAATATCTTTACATTCGACAATTTTCAAATAGAAGAAAAATACAAATGGCTTCCAAAATAAAGAAAAGAAACAAAGAATGGCGTTCTAAAAAAAAGTGGTAGCATGCCTTTTAAAAGCCTTCTATATCAAGTTTAACCTAGGCTAAAAAAATAATTCCAAATAATTTTAAAGCCAGAAATGGTTTGATAACAGGTTAAAAACAAAATTTAATATACACTTCATAAGAATATGTGGAAACGGGAATTGGAAGAAGAAGAAAAAAAAAATTCTCCCAAGTTCCCCGTGTCTCATTGGCCACAAACAAATCGACTTATAAATTCTCAAAAACTACCACTACAGTTCTATTTTTAGAGTGGAATTCTTGTTAGGTATATGACTCGTTGAGGGTTCGTGGAAATTCCCCCGGCCGGCCGTTTCACCACCGATTTTGTGTTTGCAAATTGGCGTTTTTTATTCGCAATTTTACCGATCGCGCTATTGTATCAACATGTTTCGCGTCCGATTTTTCTGAATTGGATACTTTTGATTCATCCTCAATTGATTCAGAATACATGGAGCTTCATTCCTTTGATGGAAGTAACGATATTTTAAGACAATTCTGATTTTAAAATTTCACTTTTCACTTTCAAACAACAAGGTATTAGAGGCATTTTTTCTAATAAATATATAATTAATAATGTTTTGCCTAGGATATTTGGCTTAATTTTTAAATAATACACAGGTTTATATATAAACATGTATGCTAATGATAAGAAGAACCTATTATCAAATGACTTCTTTTGATATTCAGCATTGCTGTAAAGAAATAAGCCAATTTAGGAAATTAAAACAAAGTGACTAATATTAAATGGTTGCCTTTTCCAGTTTGAATGGCTGTTTTTTGATTATACGGTTTAAAAATTTTGAAAAGTTAAAAAAATGGCCAAACCGTGGCTATAATGAACTAAAAGCTCTGTCCCATTGGGGTTCACTATAGAGGGGTTTTACTGTATTATAATTTTTCCTTTATTCAAAAATGTATTAATGCAATTTCAACAATCCTTAAAAGTTGATCCTTAAACTTTCAGAAACTAAATAAAAAATCTCAATGGTATCAATTCACATTATCTATCTATATATATATAAAATTGAATGTCTGTCTGTGTGTACTCTATAGATTCAAAAACCATACATCCAATCGCCGTGAAATTTTGGGATATTATTAGGTATATCCCCGGGAAGGTTTTTGAAAAATAATTTCTTGAATATCCTTAGAGTTATTTGCAGATTTGTAGATTTAACTTGCAAGCAGTGCCCCCATTGCGACGATGATAACAAGTTTTTTTATCACTAAGTTTATTATCTTAAAGATTATTTATCAAAAGTAAGATTTTCTACCTATTAATTGCGCACAAGTCAAAGTTAGTTATCGAGTATTTTTCAAGGGACCGGGAAAAAATGTTCACTAGATAAAACGATGATTTTGTAATGTAGAAAATTAGGAAAGACAAAATTCAGGATGACACGGCAATTTATTTGAAACAAGATGAGATAAGGGACCGGGAAAAAATGTTCACTTTATCGAGAGATTCAAATTTACGAGTTTCAAATTATCAAAATATATCTTTTTTTTTTATAAGCTTATAGAGAATTGTTTTAACAAATGTTCGTTAGACAAACCTTTACTCGGGTAAAACCCGGGCGAAGCCGGGTACCTCCGCTAGTTATCTATATATATAAAAATGAATGTATGTGTGTGTGTCCTTTATGCCTGACCAAACCACTCATTGGAACGCCATGAAACTTTGGGAAGTTATTTAGTATAGTAGTGGGAAGGTTTTTGAAAAATAATTTCTTGAATATCCTTAGAGTTATTTGTAGATTTAACTCGAAAGCAGCGCCCCCATTGCGACGATGATAAGATTTTTTATCTATAAGTTTTATTATCACCAAGTTTATTTTCTTAAAGATTATTTATCAAAAGTAAGATTTTCTACCTATTAATTGCGCACAAGTCAAAGTTAGTTTTATCATTTATCCACAACATATTGTTGTGTAACCACGGCGCGACCCTGAACGTCGGACACGTGGGCGCGACTAACACACGCCCGCTATCTTAACTAGCAAGGCTCACGATTTTTAAATTTTAATTAATTTTTTTTAAATTTTAATTATTATTTTTTTTTATTTTAAACTTTGTGAGTCATCGAACAACGGAGTTCGGCGAGAAATTGCACTTTGACCACGGACCAACTTTCTTGCTTGCTCTCTTTATTTATTTTTGTAGAATTTTTTTAGGACTTAAATTCCATTTTGGATCAACGCAAAATGAAGACGGCCCGACCCGCACCGACCGACCCTACAGAGGACCGACCCGAGTGCCAAGAAGCTACAGACAAGATGCATCCCCGGACCAGCCCCAACCCTGGCACCAATAAAAAGTTACATCCCTTAGTACGGCCCTGTGACTTCCAGGCTCCCACACAACACGTGGTGGAGATGAGCGGCGACCCAACCTCTCCGAGCGAAAACGTCTACAACCACATAATGGAGCTGCAGAAATTCAATCCCGAGGAGGGAGACCTGGAAGATTTCGTGGAAGACATAAAAATATGGCTAAGGACATCGAACGTACCAAAAAAAGAATGGTCAAAGACACTGATGAGATACCTACCACAACGAGCCAAGGAATTCATCAAGTGTCGCTTCGAACCTACTGAAGACTTGGAAGTGATAACGGAAGCTCTGGAGACCCTCTACCCAAAAAACGACAGCCAGGCGAGAAAAAGAGGCGAAGAACTAAGAAGAAAAAGAAGGCCTCTACTCAAGAGAGGAATCTGGAGATACTTGACGGACCTGGTTACAGCCCATGCAACAGCGGGTAGATTCTCCCCGTTTGCCTCCAAGACCGACCTCCTAATGGCACTAGCCCCACGAGACTGCCTTATACTAGCGGCGTCATTAGGCAAGAAAGATGCGGAGGCACTGGACCCGTCGGTGGACGACTACTTCAAGGCAGCAAGCTTCCTCGACGCAGCTGCAGAGAAGGAACTAAACGACGTTGAAGACAAGTGGGAAACCGAGGCAGGACTGGAGGAAATACAGACCACGAGAGCAAGGATACGACTCAAGACCTCAACCACGGACAGAGACCCCGGCAGAGATGGCACGCTGGTACATGACGCTCGACGGGACCCCAACATGTTTCACGTGCAACCAGCCGGGGCACATACACAACAACTGCCCCAGGACAAAATACGGTAAGAACAATTTTCGTATTGGCTCTGGGTACGATAACAACGCCGTCTACAACAACAAAAGTAATATAAAATAAAAGGATTTAAAGCGCGAATGTTTCCTTTATACATAAAACGAACTTCCACTGTCCCTACCGCGATGAAAAAATATATTGGGAGGGCTTGGCTCATCAGTGGTTAACCCTCCCAGCGGTTTCGCCAATTTAATCCACCAGACCGCTTCTCAGAGCTCTAATATTGTATTGGATCATTCTTCTTTTATATGCTACACTGAAGGATGGAATCTTAGAAATGGTTTTCAAGTAAACTATGGACATAAGCTTATAGGACAGTATAATTATATTCAAATATTTGCTTCGAGCAATGCTCTTCAGCAAATTATAAAGACAAGGTCATTAGGAATAAATTAACACAAAGCAATAACGCGCCATCTATACATATAAAATAAAAGGATTTAAAAGCGCGAATGTTTCCTTTATACATAAAACGAACTTCCACTGTCCCTACCGCGATGAAAAAATATATTGGGAGGGCTTGGCTCATCAGTGGTTAACCCTCCCAGCGGTTTCGCCAATTTAATCCACCAGACCGCTTCTCAGAGTTCTAATATTGTATTGGATCATTCTTCTTTTATATGCTACACTGAAGGATGGAATCTTAGAAATGGTTTTCAAGTAAACTATGGACATAAGCTTATAGGACAGTATAATTATATTCAAATATTTGCTTCGAGCAATGCTCTTCAGCAAATTATAAAGACAAGGTCATTAGGAATAAATTAACACAAAGCAATAACGCGCCATCTATACATATAAAATAAAAGGATTTAAAAGCGCGAATGTTTCCTTTATACATAAAACGAACTTCCACTGTCCCTACCGCGATGAAAAAATATATTGGGAGGGCTTGGCTCATCAGTGGTTAACCCTCCCAGCGGTTTCGCCAATTTAATCCACCAGACCGCTTCTCAGAGCTCTAATATTGTATTGGATCATTCTTCTTTTATATGCTACACTGAAGGATGGAATCTTAGAAATGGTTTTCAAGTAAACTATGGACATAAGCTTATAGGACAGTATAATTATATTCAAATATTTGCTTCGAGCAATGCTCTTCAGCAAATTATAAAGACAAGGTCATTAGGAATAAATTAACACAAAGCAATAACGCGCCATCTATACATATAAAATAAAAGGATTTAAAAGCGCGAATGTTTCCTTTATACATAAAACGAACTTCCACTGTCCCTACCGCGATGAAAAAATATATTGGGAGGGCTTGGCTCATCAGTGGTTAACCCTCCAGCGGTTTCGCCAATTTAATCCACCAGACCGCTTCTCAGAGCTCTAATATTGTATTGGATCATTCTAGGGACAGTGGAAGTTCGTTTTATGTATAAAGGAAACATTCGCGCTTTTAAATCCTTTTATTTTATATGTATAGATGGCGCGTTATTGCTTTGTGTTAATTTATTCCTAATGACCTTGTCTTTATAATTTGCTGAAGAGCATTGCTCGAAGCAAATATTTGAATATAATTATACTGTCCTATAAGCTTATGTCCATAGTTTACTTGAAAACCATTTCTAAGATTCCATCCTTCAGTGTAGCATATAAAAGAAGAATGATCCAATACAATATTAGAGCTCTGAGAAGCGGTCTGGTGGATTAAATTGGCGAAACCGCTGGGAGGGTTAACCACTGATGAGCCAAGCCCTCCCAATATATTTTTTCATCGCGGTAGGGACAGTGGAAGTTCGTTTTATGTATAAAGGAAACATTCGCGCTTTTAAATCCTTTTATTTTATATGTATAGATGGCGCGTTATTGCTTTGTGTTAATTTATTCCTAATGACCTTGTCTTTATAATTTGCTGAAGAGCATTGCTCGAAGCAAATATTTGAATATAATTATACTGTCCTATAAGCTTATGTCCATAGTTTACTTGAAAACCATTTCTAAGATTCCATCCTTCAGTGTAGCATATAAAAGAAGAATGATCCAATACAATATTAGAGCTCTGAGAAGCGGTCTGGTGGATTAAATTGGCGAAACCGCTGGGAGGGTCAACCACTGATGAGCCAAGCCCTCCCAATATATTTTTTCATCGCGGTAGGGACAGTGGAAGTTCGTTTTATGTATAAAGGAAACATTCGCGCTTTTAAATCCTTTTATTTTATATGTATAGATGGCGCGTTATTGCTTTGTGTTAATTTATTCCTAATGACCTTGTCTTTATAATTTGCTGAAGAGCATTGCTCGAAGCAAATATTTGAATATAATTATACTGTCCTATAAGCTTATGTCCATAGTTTACTTGAAAACCATTTCTAAGATTCCATCCTTCAGTGTAGCATATAAAAGAAGAATGATCCAATACAATATTAGAGCTCTGAGAAGCGGTCTGGTGGATTAAATTGGCGAAACCGCTGGGAGGGTTAACCACTGATGAGCCAAGCCCTCCCAATATATTTTTTCATCGCGGTAGGGACAGTGGAAGTTCGTTTTATGTATAAAGGAAACATTCGCGCTTTTAAATCCTTTTATTTTATATGTATAGATGGCGCGTTATTGCTTTGTGTTAACAAAAGTAATGCACGTACGGTTGAGGGGGTTGCGGACAGCGGAGACACTAACGAAATCAAAATTATAGTAAGAGGGGAATCGCAAAGCAAACAAAAGACAACACACAAAATCCCACACAATAAAACCGTCAACAGAGAAAACGGCAGCGTCACAGAAAGAATTCGTTGGAAAAAAATGAAAAACTTTACCATGACGACACGGTTCAACGAACTAGATAAGGCTCCCACACAACAATATATATTGGGAGAATAGATAAAATGATGATTTTGTAATGTAGAAAATTAGGAAAGACAAAATTCAGGATGACACGGCGATTTATTTGAGACAAGAATAATGATACAATTCCAAGGCAAGATACTATTCCTTTAACTTCCAATTACCGAGGGAACCAATTAATATTGATTTTATTCAACTTATCGAGTATTTTTCAAGGGACCGGGAAAAAATGTTCACTTTATCGAGAGATTCAAATTTACGAGTTTCAAATTATCAAAATATATCTATTATTTTTTTTTTATAAGTTTATATAGAATTGTTTTAACAAATGTTCGTTAGATAAACCTTTACTCGGGTAAAACCCGGGCGAAGCCGGGTACATCCGCTAATTTAAAATAAATTACAAAAGTGTTTTCTAAAAATATCAATATTTGTTATCCTAGAAAAATGTCCACTAGCAGTGAATGTTGTGATGAAATCATCCAACTGACTCTAATTCAACACTTGGGGTTTCGAATTAAAGAGTTTGGACTGTATTGTTATTATATTTTTTTATGATACTAGGTCTCAAATTGACAAACACAATGTTGGCTTATTGAACAGTAATACCTCTCAAGGGACGACCAAAAGATATATCAGCGCATTAGAGAATATTTCCTTTAACAAAAATTATTTTTTTTAATTTTTGTCAATGATTTAACAATTTAAACACAACATATTTTAAATTAAAATTTAAAAATAATTTATTGAAAATCAACTTTAAAAAAAAATATATATATATATATTGTACTTTCAAATTTTGATTCAAATGATGATAATAAAAAATTGAATAATATAATTCTAACCAATTTGATAAGGAAGAGATTTAGTATACATTTAAAAGAATGGTTTAAGAAATGAGGATTATATCAAGAAAGAAAGAGTTGGTGAACACAAGAAAAGATTCCCAATAACTACTGGAGGTCATTAAATCCCACTGATTACACCCCATGTGTAATTGCACACAGCCTGATACTTAGCCAAATAGGTAATAAAATCACCATTAAAGCTGTGCCAAGTCATTTGAGATGTTCAATAGAAATCTTTCCTGTAAACATTTTCCTACTTCCATTTCTCTATGTGATCTATGGTACAATGGCAGGGATATTTCAAAGATGACACCTGCTAGTGGCATTCCTTTGTTGTTTTTACCATTGTTACTTTTTTTGTCAGCTTTGTTAAACTATCGCCTCACGTTTCTGGATTATTTTATCCCCTAAAATTTTAAGAAATAAAAGTATTGGGAGTATAAATAAGTTCGTGCGGTTTTGATAAAGATGGCACTACTAGTTTATTATTCCATTGTTTCATCTGGCAACACCATTATTTTGAAGCATCATCATAAGGCTTCCATTTTCAGTAACCGTCATAATGTGTTTTTGGGGTGAGTTTTACTTCATTACTTGAATATAAAGAAAAAAGTTGCCGAGAGTCACCTTATATTTATGGTGACCATGCCCTAGATAAACGAACAAGTCATGAGTGGTTTGCATGGTTTAAAAGTGGCAATTTTGATTTGGAAGACAAAGAAAGACCTGGAGCGCCACCAAAGTTTGAGGATGAAGAATTAGAGGCAAGGCTCGATGAAGATCCAACACAAATGCAAAAGGAACTCGCAAAAACACTTGGAGTCACTCAACCAGCCATTTTTAATCGCTTAAAAGAAATGGGAATGATCCGAAAGGTAGGAAATTGGGTGCCGTATAAACTGAAGCCAAGAGACGTTTAACACCATTTTTTCACGTGTGAACAACTGCACCAACGTCAAAAAAGAAAGGGGTTTTTTGCATCGAATTGTAATTAGCGATGAAAAGTGGGTCCATTATGATAATGTTGGGAATGTCCAAATTGTCGGGAAACGTATGAATACCCTGGCCTTACCTCATCATCGATGGTCAAGCTGAATATTCATGGCGAGAAGATTATGCTATGCATTTGGTGGACCAGCTAGGAGTGGTATATTATGAGCTGATACAACTGAACGAAAGGATCACAGTGAGGTCTACCGAAGACAATTGATTTGTTTGAGCCGAGCCTTGCGAGAAAAATGGCTGCACCCATTAAAACGTACTTAGAAACGCTCAAATGGGAAGTCCTACCCCACCCGCCGTATAGCCCAGACATTGCTCCTTCCGATTATTATCTCTTCTGATCAATGCAACATGGCCTGGCTGACCAGCACTTCTCCAATTATGATGAAGTCAAAAAATGGATCGATGAATGGATAGCAGCCTAAATGTCGGCCTTTTTCCGATCCGTCAATTTCCAGAAAGATGGGAAAAAGTAGTGGTTAGCGATGGACAATACTTTGAACATTGAATGTCTAACCAATTTTTCACAATAAAGCTTCAATTTAAAAAAAAAAAAATCGCACCAACTAAAATATACTCTTAATGTAAACTATTTAACTACACAGTAAAATCTCCATGAAAGGACACTCATTAGAGAACGCCATTCTACAGAGAACAGTATTCCTCACTAAAATGACAATTTTTACTATTTTGAAGCTCTCTAGTAACAGAACACCCCCCCCCCCCCTCTCTCTCTTTAACAGACACTTTGGCTCTGCATCTTGGTGTTGGCTTTTAAAGATAGGTTTTACTGTATATATTTTTTTTATTTTTACGCACTGTTCTAATGTGGAACATGATTTTGAGATAGACAAGCAATATTTGGATGTTAGGTGAGCCAGGTTTTTGCATCCATATTCCCATGTGATGATTACATCCATCTCAGCACCATTCCTATTCAAACACTCATAAACTTGCTACAATGCCCTCATTAAATTTGGTGCCTTAATTTTTTAATATATATATATATATATATATATATATATTTCAATGTTCTGAATATATGATGCATAACTGCCAAAGCTTTTGTGTGAACCTTTTAATTTTAACAAAACACACTATATCCCTGCTAGGGATAATTTGGTCAATTTACAATTGCTAAGCAAACAGTTATAAAAAATTTATGTGCGCGTACACAAGGGGAAAAAAACCCTTATATAGTCTTTTATTGTTATTACAAAATTTTAAATATTTTTAAAATTTATATTATTTATACTTCATATTTTATTTTATTTCTAACACTTTTAATTGAATTAGCACTAATATAAATATATATACAGTCGAACCTCTTTAATTCAACACCCCAAGGGATCAGAGCTTTCGGTTGAATTAAAGGAAGTGTTGAATTAAGGTGAGATGATTAGCTAATCATCTAACTAGCTAAAATAATATATATTTTTTATAAATAGCTTTGATAAAGCACAATTTGGATAATAGATTATAATAAAAGAAAATAAGACCTAATCCAAATAATTTATTAGTGTGTGACGTTTCGGCAACAACATTGTCACCATCATCAGACAAAAGAATAAATGTCTGATGATGAACGTCACACACTAATAAATTATTTGGATTAGGTCTTATTTTCTTTTATAAATAGCTTTGTAATATAAATTAATGATATTAATTGAAACCATTGTGTGTGTACTTTTTTATATTTATTTTTTATTTTCATGATTAACTTTTAGTATCTGGGACAAAATGGCAATAATACATATTTTCGAAACAAATAATATTTTATTCCTATTGTGAATAATAGTTTAAAGAAAATAAATATAGAAAATAAAAAGAAAATAAAAAAATAATTTTTGAAAAGAATCAAGATTAAAAAAAAAAATCTTTTATAGATGTCTGTTTTTTCTCTGAAATCCTATTCAGGATGTATTCCAGATAGTCTATTTTTAAAAGACATGCATGCCTTTCTTCCTCAGAAATGTCTTTTAAATAACAAAGAGTTTTTATTGTATTAAAGGCATCCACTGCTGCTGCAGGTGTTATTGATGTTTTGTTTAAATCTTTTTCTGTTGGCTCTACCTCTTCATCTTCTTCTTTTCCCATTACCTCCTTTACAATTTCTTCAATGGACTGTTCCCCAGCAACTTGCACATCTTTATCAACTTCCAAGAAGTCAATATAGTTGACATCAATGGCTTGATGTTTTTTTTAATGCCTCAAAACATCTGTTCATTTCTTCTTCAACAACTTCTTCCATTGCTTCATCCATCACAAATCCTGAATGAGAAAAACAATTTTTTATTGTGGAAGAACTAACCCCAACCCAGTGTTGGGCAAATATTAATTAAAATGATTTATTAAAGATTAACAATTGATTAATTGTTAATTGTATTCATACAATTAACAATTAATTAATTGTTAATTGCACTTTTCTAATTAACAATTAATTAATTGTTAATTGCACTTCAATTTAATTGAAAAATAATTTTTTAATGCCCAACACTGCATTTCAGTACCACTCTCTTCTCGAACATGCTGTCCGACAATTTGCGACTCTTTGGCAGATTTGTCATTGTCGCAAAAGAAAAAAGGCGTTCAACTGCAGCTGACGATGGTAAAGGTGTGTTGTATTTAATAAAAACACTTTTTATCTCAGGCAGTGTTGGGCAAATATTAATTAAAATGATTTATTAAAGATTAACAATTGATTAATTGTTAATTGTAATTTTCTAATTAACAATTAATTAATTGTTAATTGCACTTCAATTTAATTGAAAAATAATTTTTTAATGCCCAACACTGCCCCAACCCATGCAGCCTCTAGCCAGCTAATTGCAAAGAGTAAATGAACTTGAGCATTTTTTTTTTCTTCCATGCAAATGAGAAGATACGTTATCATTCGTTTCCTATATTGGTCTTTTAGGGCTTTAATGATACCCATATCACAGGGTTGTAATGCACTTGTAGTTAGGGCGGGCAAAAATCTTATTTCAATGTTCTGTAACCCTTCAGGTATTTGGTGGGCTGGGCAATTATCTAAAATTAATAAAAATTTTCTTTCTCTTCTTTTGAATATTTGGTCCAATTTTTTCAGCCAATCCATAAAAATTGCCCCAGTCATCCAGGCTTTTTTATTAAAATGATAATTTGAGGGAATATTCATGCCATGGAAGCATCGTGGTCTTCTATATTTCCCAATATAAAGTAAAGGCAGTTTTTCACTTCCATCCATATTACAGCATACCAACACTGTAATTCTCTCTTTAGACTTCTTACCCCCTTCACATTTCTCACCTCTGATAGTCATTGTTTGATTAGGCAAAAGTTTATAAAATAACCCTGTTTCATCAGCATTGAAAATGTCCTGTGGGCTGTATTTAGCTAAAAGTGAAGGAATAATCTCACCTTTCCAAGTGGCTACACTATTGGCATCCACACTTCCAGTTTCTCCATGAAGTCATTTAAAAGCAATATTCCTTCTGGCCTTAAACTTTTCTAGCCAGCCATTGCTAGCTTCAAATTATCTTGACCCATTTTTTCAAGGCCAAGAATATAGCCTTTTCTTTCAAGATATTGCCATTTATGGCAAGTTTCATGGCATTTGCCTGCCTTATCCACCTAAACAGGGCTTCTTCAATCTCTGGGAATTCCCCACCACGATCACGTTTCAAGGTAGAGCTAAAATTAGATTTTAAAAAGGCAGATTTTATGGCGAATTTATTTTTAAAAATTGTGCTAATGGTGGACCGTGGAATATTTCTCTCTCTGGAAACTTGACTATGTGAATTTCCTTGTTCTATTTCTTCTATAATTTTCATTTTTTCCACATAAGTGAGCTGGTGATACTGACTACGTTTCCAATTTTTTTTGGCAGAACCTGACATTCTTGCCCCACTCATTTATTCAAATTAACACAGAATATTGAATTAAAATGTTATCATAATCATTGTTGAATCATTTTATAAAGATTTATTTATTTAAAAAGAAATTATTTATAAATTTAAAAATAGCTAAAATATTTCAATGTTAAAAATAAAAAAATAAAAATTATTATTAGTTAGTGCATGATGCCGAAATTTCAGCATAAAAAAACAACAATAACATCCGCGAAATTGCGCAACGACACTGCAAAGTGAAACTTAAACTAACCAGAAACCAAAAGTGCGCAGGCGCGATCCGATAGGCGCCCGCCGATGCCGATCGGCGCCCGCCGTAATACCGTTTAGCGGTAAAGTTGCATGTAAAATAACATTCAACTGTCGAAATTCGAATTTTAAAATGGTCGAACTATTGGAACTGTCGTATTATCGATACTATCGAATTACGGTTTGTTATTTGATAGGCCGGAGATCGGGACATCGGAACATGATCAAATTATCGCCGAGTGTTGAATTGGGGTGTGTCGAATTAACGAGGTTATACTGTATATATATATATATGTCATAATTTGTATATACCAAGATGTAACCCCACCACAATATATGCAATGTATGATCCAAAAGGTTTTAATAAAGGTTATGCCTAGCGAACTTGGAGAGAAACCATCACCAAGATTTCATTACCCAGGAAGTAAAGGTTATTACCCAGGAACTAATAAAAACTAAGTTCAAAGACCTTCTTCTTCCTGGAGCATGATAATCATGAGAAAGACAATGGAAGCACCAATATCCAATCAGAGTCCAGCAGGACTAGCTAACATCCAATCAAAAGTCGCCACGTAGACGATTTCAACCAATGAGAGCAATAGAGAGTTAACGAGGTAAATCTCGGACTCAGTTAAATCAGTTGGGAGCTCGCCACCACCAGAAGCAGTACGCTTAAGCCCTTCTCATCACCAAAGGTAACCTCTATGTTCAACATATGAACAGTCAAGTACTCCATTAGTCAAAACCCTACTCTCCCTAAGTCGCCTGGTCCTATTTTCAATCCCATTCTGTGTCCCTCTCGTTATTTCCCCTGTGAGAAAACCTACCATTTCAGCCAAAACGACTGCGTCACCAATCACCCCAAGTTAACCCCCTCAAGTAAGTCAACAGGGTCTTAAACAACCAATCCAACCAACCCGAACGATATAAATTATTATAGTGAAGTCAACGAAAGTAATATTAAATATATTTAAAAGCTCCTAATAATCACATGTTTATGTCTTTCTTGAATTATAAACAGTAAAAATTTGAGGTACACTGGTGTGCCAAAATTTAAGACTAAAGGTACAACATTTATAATGTATAAAATAAGGTATGCAAAATTTGTATTTTTGCATTTCTAGAGTTCAACATGTCAAAGCAAACTGTGAAAACACCCCACACTTTAATATTACATTTAAAAAAAAACTACCAAATAGATCAAATATACTAGCAGATTACTACAGAGACCTAACTGATAGGTACAATTTGGAATATAGATTAGGACCAAAAGGTAATAATTATACATGATACTTTGGTAGTAGTGTTGTTACTGAAACTCTCTGTCATCACATATTTATTTAGATATGGTCTTGTTACCTTACAGACCTAAAGATTATATTAAATAGATACTTAATTGTTATTTTTATTTTATGTTTTCTTAAAAGTTTGTTACCTATAAACCAGCATATCTTATTTTAATTAACATTTGGCTCATGTTATTTTAATACTATCAACTTTACTCTCTCAGTTTTGAATGTGCACATTGTCCTAATGTATGCTTTTTTTCAAATAAATGTAATCTTTACCTTTATTAAATAAGCATAAAATGTGCAACCAAAGATAAAAACTGCTCTAAGCTATCCAACATCCAACCCTTTATGCATAATTTTATAAGAATGAATTCACCAAAGTGATAGCATTTTTAAAGCTCCTTTTAACATTCCATTGTATATGGTTGCCTAAGTGAGATTTTACTGAAAATTATTGTTTGGACTTTTCACACATTTCAACAATGCGCCCAACCAAGATTTACTCTCTTGCATGAACAATTGTTGCTTACTCACTGTATATACATGTATGTATGTGAAAATAGCAAACCATGTGCATGTTATTGTCTACTCAGCTGAGTTGTGCAAATAAAGTATTTATAATGTTGCTGTGTTGATAGTGTTGACTTTCCACTAACACATTCTTCTTCCAACCCAATATTTGCTTTATATATATATATATATTATCGATGAGGCATATGCGGGAATGTAGGTCTTAGAAGGTTTATTATGGGAGTAAGTAGGCTTTTGTTGGGCCACGGTCACTAGGTGGTCGTTGGGTCTTGGGTTCCGTCAAGCCGGTTGTATGGGGTGTTGCTGTGGTGACACGACATTTTGTAAAGTTTTCTGTTAGGGCGCATTCAGAATGAGGGGTAAAAGATAAGCATTTCGTCCATTCAGCATGGTCATCTGCAAGATGCAATCTGACACTATTTTTTTTTTAATCTGTTAAGTTTCTCACATAGTCTGTTAGTTTGTGGGTGTGCTACTGACGCCATTATGTGTTTATTTCATATAGTCGGGTAAAGTATCTGAACGTGCCTGAGTCGAATGCTTTCCCTTGATCGGAAATTATACACTTAAGGTGTGCCAAAAACATACAGCAAGTTTTCAGTGAGTGCATTACAAGCGGTTTTCGCTTTAGTGTCCTTAACCGGAATCGCTAAAGCGTATTTTCTAAAGTAATCCACAACCGTGAAAATGTATTCATACCCTTCCGGCGATTTCTTAACCGGACCTTGAAAATCTACACGTTCCCACACATCCGTTACGGGTGGAAATGGTTATAGCGGCGCCGCCGTTTGAACTTTGGCATTTTGAATGCCTTGCAGCAAATGCATGTTCTACAAGACTTTATACAGAGGGTGTTCACACTTATAGGAAACAAGTTTTATTATAAAATATTAAAAATTAACACCATATTTGAAAATTTTCAAATGTTCTATTTGAAAGCCTTTTTGTTTATTTACAGAACGGCACCTGATTTTCCACGATAGCAGACACTTTCTGATCATGGTCATACTCAAAAGATCCCATTCTTCCTTTACCACTTTCCAGAGACCTTCAATTTCCTAGGGTGTCTCTTTCAAAGTGATCTCTTAAGGCAGGGGTCTCCAAACTTTCCAGCCTTAGGGCCATACTGATGGGGTCTTTCCAGCCTTAGGGCCATACTGATTACTCCAGTAAGTTCCGAGGGCCAAGATGGCAACACTGCATATTATTAATTTTCCTGTATTAATTGTTATGTTTATTTGTTATTAAATGTTATTATTAATTGTTGCTTTTGTGTGTGATTTAGCAGAATGGAAAAGAAGCGAAAAATTGATAGTGAATGCAGAAAATTCAAAGATCAGTGGAACATTCAGTATTTCGTAATTGAGTCCAGTAACAAGGCGCTATGTTTGATTTGCAATGAAAGCATAGCCGTTCTCAAAGAATATAACATGAAACGTCATTATGAAACAAAACATTCTCAAAATTACTCAAAATATACAGGAATTGTGCGGACAGAAAAATTCGAAGCTTTGAAGCGCGGATTGAAATCGCAGCAATCTTTATTTACAAAAGTCAAAACTGAACAAGAGGCGGCAACTCGTGCCAGCTTTCGTGTGGCTCTTGAAATTGCAAAACGTGGAAAACCATTCACCGATGGAGAAATGATCAAGGAATGCATAATTGCAGTAGTCAAAGAAATGTGCCCTGAAAAGGTAAATTTATTAAAAACTGTCAGTATGTCAGCAAACACTGTGGCTCGAAGGGTAGAAAACATCGCTGAAAATATATCCTCTCAACTGTTCGACAAAAATGGACATGTTGAGTGGTTTTCTTTGGCCTTGGGGATGAGTCAACGGATGTGTCAGATACTGCTCAGGTGTTGATTTATATTAGAGGAGTAGATAAAAGCTATGAAATGCACGAAGAACTTCTTGATATGTATAGTATTCATGGCACAACTACTGGTACCGATATTTTTAAAGGAGTTGAAATGGCCATTAATAAAAAGAACCTTCGATGGAAAAACTTGAAATGTATTACAACTGATGGAGGCAAAAACATGAGTGGGAAAGATAAAGGAGTGGTCGCTCTTGTGTCAAAGGCTGTAGAAAATGTATCATTCATCAACAGTCTTTGTGCGGAAAATGTTTGGATATGTCTGACGTTCTGAAACCAGTCATATCAACTGTTAATTTCATCAGATCTTTTGGGCTGAATCACCGACAATTCCGACAATTTATTGCAGAGATTGGAGAAACAGACTTACCTTATCATACTGCCGTATGCTGGCTTAGTTGTGGGAAAGTCCTTCAGCGCTTTTTTGAACTTCGAGCAGTGATCGAAATTTTTTTGAATGAAAAGCACCGCCCTCTTACTGAATTACAAACAACGCATGGCTATGGAAGTTAGCATTCTATGTTGATTGACAAAACATGTGAACGAACTGAATTTGAGATTGCAAGGAGAAAACCAGCATCTTCCTGATTTATACACTAATATCAAGTCATTCCGGATGAAATTGATACTGTTTCAATCACAACTACGAAGTAAATGTTTTTCACATTTTAAAACATGTGAAATATTCAGCCACACTACTGAGACTGAGTTTCCTATCGATTTTGCAATCGAAACTTTGAGTGCTTTGAAGATAAATTTTGATACTCGTTTCTCGGACTTTGATGCCATTGTGAAATCAAATTAAGATTTTTCAGAATCCTTTTGATGCTGACATTGAAACCCTAGCCCCGGAACTTCAAATGGAAATGATTGATCTTCAGTGCAGTGATATAATTAAGAACAAATATGAAAACTCATCTTTGTTGGAATTTTATAAGAGTCTTCCACTGACACAATTTGATAATTTGCATAAATTTGCTCGTGGGCTGTTTTCCGTTTTTGGTACTACTTATTTGTATGAGAAAACCTTCTCCAAAATGAAGTACACAAAAAATGTATACAGATCTAAATTAACTGACGAGCATCTTAAATCTCTTTTAATAATTGGTACAAGTAAAATTAGTCCACAACTACAAACTATTGTCGGTGGAAAATCTCAATTACATACATCTCATTAGCATTTCATATGTCATGTTATAAGGTATGTGTTGTTCATTACTTACAATGTATAAAATGTAAGTTGGATTCATTTCAATAATTTGTTAGTTATTATATGCTGAAGTTAAATTTACTGCATAAATTATACATGTCTTTACTCATTACCATTCTGTGTTTCTTTATCCAACTTATCACAAACATTTTATTTGCTATAAAAAATATTTGTTCTCTAAAAGGAGTTTTCAAGTATGTCTCCGCGGGCCGGACAAAATCTGTCTGCGGCCGGATGTGGCCCTCGGGCCGTAGTTTGGAGACCCCTGTTTTAAGGCATGCAAAAATCCATCAGGGCTAAATCAGGAGATTTTACAGGGGTTCTGTTCTTTGGAATAGTGTTTGATTCCTGTTCTTTGCCTTAGATCTTCTAAATAAGCTTGGGTTGAAGATGAAGTATGACTTGTGGCGTTATCATGGTAAAACCAGACTTTGTTGCTCTGTTTTCCATAGATAGAGGGAATATAATTTAAAAATATAGGTTCTAAAATGTTGTTTTGATAGTACTCCGAATTTATTTTGGCATTTCTTTCAACATTTCTTATTTTTAATTTTCCTTCATATGATATACCGCATGCCACCATAAATCCTTCGGGGTAACTTTCGGCACATTCCTTTAACCAAATTGGCCTAGATTTTTCCACCCTTTTGTGATAGTATATAGCTCTTTTTCTGTCGCAATCGGTTAAATATACCCATGCTTCGTCATATGTAACAATAAATTCCCATATATCAGCAGCCAAGAAATTTTCATAAAAATATCTGCTGATAGTGTGTCGCTAACGAATATGGCTCTGAAACAATTTGTGAACCGCATGTTTTTTTGTAGGTTTTAGGCCTAAATCTTTATTTATTATTTTTTTTTTATTATTGACACTGATGTTCCTATTAATTTGGCTATATCTCTTTGTGGCATTGGATTTTCTTATGTAATATATTTTTCACTTTTTTGACAGTTGCAGGAGTTCTCACAGATATAGGGTGATAATCTTTTGTCCATTTCTCCGTAGGTGCTTTGAATAAAAACTTGATATTTTTGTCGTGAATAATATTATAAATACCTTTTTTAGAAATGTTGATATCATCTTGTTTGCATATTTTTAATTATGTCCAAATAGGTAAGATTAGCCCTGGAAAGTCCTAAAATATAACCTCTTATGAAATTATTGTATTTGAAGGGCATTTTTTTTAAATGTATTGCGTGTTAGAATTAGCTTAAGCCTTTTCGAATTCCACGTTGTTGATTTTTTAAAATAAAGTAATAGTTCATTTTTACACCGGGCGCTCGTTTCCTATAAGTGTGAACACCCTCTGTATATCTCCCCATGTCCTCCATCGTTCTACCTCTAGTAGAATTGTACTTACCACGTAGGCTCCTTTTCGGGAAATCCCAGTGTTTGTGCCCCGTCTGGAAACACGTGGAGCATCTAGGCCTTCCGTCCGGCAGCATAAATCTTCTCGACCCGTGGGTTTTGTCTTCACTTTTGTTCAAAACCTCCCACGTCCTCGTCGCTGTTTCCGTAGGAATTGCTGCCGATGTCGCAATTCCCCACTTACGCCCTTTGTCCAGTTTGTTCGCCTCGTCGAAGAACTTCGCCACCTCGAAAAACTCGCCTCCTCCGGTTGCTACACCATGAGGCCGCCAGCAGTAAGCAGTTTTTTTGGTGCTCACGGTGCCTTCGTGGATGATTTGAAAGGTGAAAACTCACCTACCGTCTCGTGGCCGTTATGAGGTTGATTAGGTGCCTTCAGTTGTTGGTCACCTCGATTGGTCGTGTCGCCGTCCAAAGATCCTCGCCCCGTTTCCTTGCCCTTGTGTCGTTTTTGGGGATTTCCTCCAGGGTCGCCGACTCGGGTATCCTGCATTTGTCGAACTCCTTCGCTTCGACCGGGAGCCATCGAATCAGGAATTTGGCCCACTCCTTCGGGGCCTTGTTTGCCGTTATCCATGTTCGTACGCCGTCCAGGAAGTCCTCCCAGTCTCCTTCCTCCGGATTGGATAACGGTGCTTTTACATGTCTGTTGTTTATGCTTGGGACTTGAAGTGTTGGGTCGACATTGCCCTCCACTATGTGATGAGACAGAGGCGGGGATGTAGGTCTCAGAAGGTTTATTATGGAGAGTAAACAAGTCTCTGAGGGACCACAGTCACTAGGGGCCGGTCCAATACTGGGTTCTGGGTCAGGTCCAGAGGAGTCGTTGGGTCTTGGTTCCGTCGGGCCGGTGTGGCCCGTAAAGTTCTCCGTTAGGACGTATTCAGAAAGAGGGGTAAAAGATAACTCCTCGTTATATCTTACACAGCCCCGCGTAAACGGTGGTCAACGGTAGAGTACTATTATACCTGTTATATCTGTGGCGCCGTTTCTGGGGGATAAATTTTTTTTAAAGAATTTCAAATTTAAGAGATAACAATTTCCAGTTACGTGTACTGTCCGGTCGGCATCATCTCACACAAAATATTATTTTATTTGAGAAAGAAAGGGGTTTTCTTCAAGTAGCTACATCTCATTTACATAAATAAAAAAAAAAAGTTTTTATTAAATGCAGTCTCTAGAATTCAACAGGAAATACCTTTCTCTTGGAGTATTGGATTAAGTGTAATCATAAATTCAAATACAGGTAACCCTCCTATAATATAGATGGGTTCTTAGAAAATGCCATGTTGTGGGGAAACTGTGTTATATGAGAGACCCAACTATGAAATATTGAATACACTTTATATATTTGAAAAAGGAACAATTTCTAGGTAACTATTGCTCACACACTTTATATTCACCTTGATAAAGGTTGGCTTTCAGCCAACTGAAATATTGGTAAAATAAATGATATTTTGATCCAATATACTATAGTATCTCAGGTAAACACAACTGCTCTCACTGGAAGTGCAGCACATGTAGAAAGCAGTCTGAGTTCTGAACCTACAAAATGTCAGACCTTCATTTGGCTACAGGTACTCACTGGTGGAATAGGACTTTCGAGGCCTTTGAAGCAGCTTCCTACAATGTCTACTTACACAGTACAACCTCGCTATAGCGAATCCCAATTTTGGTTCACTATACACTCATGAACCAAACTTGAGGAAGTTGTACCTTTTAGCTTGTATATCGGGATTCAGACAATAACTCTGAAAGATATTTGATAGAGCGACCTTTATTTTGTTGAATATATGAATTCAATTTTAGACTTTAATATTTTATATAATATTGTCACTGAATAATTATTTTAAATATTCTGTGGTATATCATCATTAATATTTCCATAGTTATCACTCCTCACTATTCTTATATATTATTACTTTGCAAATAAATGGAAAGATATAGTTTTGCATAAATAAACTATTTTCAATTACTAAAATCGTATGTATTAATTTCTAAAATAATATAAAAACCCTAAAACCATTCTAACAGTGGCAGCATAAAGCGTGGTTAAAACTTAAAATCTAAAATCGTAAAAATAAAATTGGCTGCTGTTATGGAAGATATTTCGATTATAGATAAATTAAAAGACTCTGAAAATTTTGATATTTGGAAATTTCAAATTAACATTATTTTTAAAGCTAATAATTTAATTGAAACAATAAATGGCAAATTGTGTTTTAAAGATCAAAAGGATGAAAAAGAAAAAAACGCATGGATAATAAAAGATGCTAAAGCCCAAAAATATATTATTTCGAGCATCGATAAAACGATATTAACACACATAATACATTGTGAAAATGCCAAATCAATGTATGACACCATATGCAGAATATTTGAAAGAGATGATGAACAATTAAAATGTAAGCTGCTACAAGAATTTCACACTTATAAATTTGATAAAAATGTAGACCTTGTATCCAACATAAGTAATTTAAGAAATTTGGCTTTTAAACTCAATAATCTAAAACAGAACTTTGATGACAATATTGTTATTTCAAAGATTTTAACAATTTTTGCCAGAAGAATATAATTATTTTTTGTACTGCTTGGGAGTCAACTGGAAAAGATGAAAAAACTATTGAAAATCTAATATCAAGATTGACCACTGAAGAAATAAGAAGAAATAGACAGAGCCAACCAGAAGACCAAGTGGCTATGAATGCAACAAAACAAAAGGTATGTTTTACTTGTAATTAAACCAGGACATATATCTAAAAATTGCACCCAAAGAAAATTCTGCAAATTTTGTAAAAAAACTAACCATGAAGAAAAGGACTGTTTCTTTAAGAACAACAGTAAACCTGCTGCTAAAGTAAACAAAGAACAATGCAGAATATGTAAAAAGTTTAATCATAAAGAAAAAGACTGCTATTTCAGGAACAAAGAAAAGCAACCTCCCATTGCTTTCATTGCTGAACAAAGAGAAGAATATGATAAAAGATCATCAGTCACTTTCATTGTTGATAGCGGATCCACCTGTCACATGATTAATGAAGAAAAGTTGCTTGATCATCAAAAAAAGTAGTGATGTGAACATCAATGTTGCCAAAAAAGAAGAAGTTATGAGAGCAAAAACTTCAGGACAATTTAAGGGGAGACAATGTAACCTAATGAAGTAATATTTGTGCCTGAATATCAAAAAACCTTTTGTCAGTGACCTCAATTGTTAACAACGGAGGAGAAGTAAATTTTAAAGGTGATAAAGTGACAATTTTGAAAGATGGAAAAAAAAGTTCTAGAAGGAGATCAACTTGAAAATGGACTTTATGCTGTAAATATTGAACAACATTTTTCAAAGCAAAATGACTCGAACCTTACCTTACCAAGTGAAAACAAAACCCAAGAATGGCACAGAAAATTGGGACACATTGGAATGCAGAATCTAAGAAAACTTGAAAGTTTGGTTGATGGTATGGAGCTTAACAAATTGGAAAAACAGGAAAATGATGTGTGCGAAATTTGCATCATGGCAAAGCAAACTAGGAAGTCATTTGGAAATGAAAGATCTAGAGCTACCCGACCTTTGGAAATTGTTTCATACTGATTTGTGCGGCCCAATAGAACCCTTAACACATGATAATAAGAAATATATAATGACATTTTTGGATGATTATACACATTTCTGTTATGTGTATTTGCTCAGCAATAAATATGAAGGCAAAAGAATATATTAAAGAATATGTAAATGAAGTAGAAGATTTTTAAATGCGAAAGTGTCAAAATTAAGGTGTGATAATTGGCGGTGAATATGCCAATACACAAGTTAAAGAATGGTGCAAAATGAAAGGAATAATACTTGATTTTACAATTCCATATACTCCACAATTGAATGGAAAAGCAGAAAGGTTGAATCGAACTCTGATTGAAAAAACCAGAGCACTTTTTGCTGGATTCCAAATTAAATAAGGAAATGTGGGGAGAGGCCACAAGAGTCGCTGCCTATTTAATCAACAGAAGCCCTTCAAATACAGTACAAACAACACCAGCACAGATGTGGTTTGGAAGAAAGCCTAATCTTTCTAATGTAAAATTATTCGGGAGTGAAGTGTATGTCAAAAAAATTGGGAAACCTAAAAAAATTGGATATTCAAGATAAAGGATGGTGGACATTATAAAGCAAGACTTGTTGCTAGAGGAAATGAACAAAAAGAACTAAATGAAACCATACCTGCTAAACTAAATATTGACAACCAAGTGCAATGACTTTAATGAAGACAGGACAAAATGAACAGAAAGACAAAACATATAGATGTTCGATATCATTTTTGAAAGATCAGATAAGAGAAAATGTTGCTGTTCAGTTTTGCCCAACCCAAGACCAAGTTGCTGATATCCTAACCAAGCCTCTGCCAAAGGAAACTTTTGAAAAACACAGATCTTCACTGCTACAGATGTTTTGATAGAGTAATTAAAACTCTAAAACATGAATTCAAGAAGGAGTGTTGAATATATGAATTCAATTTTAGGCTTTAATATTTTATATAATATTGTCACTGAATAATTATTTTAAATATTCTGTGGTATATCATCATTAATATTTCCATAGTTATCACTCCTCACTATTCTTATATATTATTACTTTGCAAATAAATGGAAAGATATAGTTTTGCATAAATAAACTATTTTCAATTACTAAAATCGTATGTATTAATTTCTAAAATAATATAAAAACCCTAAAACCATTCTATACATATTTAAGATAACCAAGTGTGAAACAAAATTGTCTCTGTGCCTCCTTAAAAATATAGACGACCGGCGAGATATAAATATGAAATTTCCTTAAGTTTTGTCCTTGAGTGTATACTACTTGATCAAAAAGTTTCGACACTTTGCTCATAAAATCCTGAAAACTCAATATATTTCTTCCGTTTGTGGCAAACGCAAGCGTCGCCATTGGCTTGGAGACCTGCCAATTTTGAAAAGTCACGTGCCACAACAGCGCGAGCAGCGGCTGTTCGAAATGAAGCCATTTTGCCCGTGCTTCGATTTCGTTAGTCCTCGAAATGGAGGATCAACGAATTTGCATCAAGTTCTGTGTAAAAAACGGATTCAGGGGTGCCGAAAATTTTTTGGATGTTGCAAACAGCCTACGGGGATGCCGTCATGAACCGAAGACGAGTTTTCGAGTGGTACAAGCGCTTCAAGGAGGGGTCGGGAAGAGACCACCGACAACGAGCGTTCTGGGAGACCGTCCACATCAACCACGCCTGAAAAAGTGGACAAGGTGTTGGAACTGGTGCGTGAAGCCCGACGAATAACTGCCAGGGAGGTCGCCGAAGAAGCAGGGATATCATTCGGGTCGACTCAATCGATACTGAAGGACATTTTGGGAGTGAGAAGACTCAACGCCGTTCTCGTTCCCAAAGATTGACTTTTGATCAAAAGAACGCCCGGAAAGAAACGGCCAGTCTCAATCTCGAAGCGACAACCGACGAACCCTAATTGCTGAAGAGGGTCATTACTGGAAACGAAACATGGATTTACGCTTTGATTCGGTAACTACCCAACAGGCATCGGAGTGGCACTTCAAAAATGACCCGAGACCAAAGAAAGCGAGGAAGGCTCCCAGCAAAGTCAAGGTCATGTTGACGGTGTTATTCGACTACCAGGGCATCGTTCATCATGGATTTCAACAACAAGGCTCTACAATAACTGCTGACTCCTACCTGGGAGTTTGAGGCGATTGAGGGAAGAGATCAGGCAGAAACGGCCGGAGCTGTGAGGAGCAAGTCGTGGATCCTCCACCACGATAACGCGCCGGCGCACACAGCCCTCAAAATCTCGAAGTTCCTGCAGGACCACTCAACCTCTGTGTTCCCTCAACCCCCCTACAGTCCCGATTTGGCCCCCTGCGATTTCTTCCTTTTGGAAAGCCCAAAAAAGTTAAAGGGTCGTAAATTTCAGAGCATAGAAGAGATCAAAGTGGAATCGAAGAAGGCCATGAAGGCGATCCCGAAAACAGACTACCAGAGGTGTTTTGCCGAGTGGAAAAAAAAAAAAGGTGGCTGAAGTTGAATCGCGCCAACGGGGACTACTTTGAAGGGGGACAATTTGAATTTGGTAGAATAAAAAATATTTTTTAAACTTATGATCAAAGTGGTCGAAACTTTTTGATCAGAGTAGTATGTTCAGGATTCCACCATCTGAGTCGATATAGTGCAGTGTAGTTGTGTTTCGTACAAACACTAACAATGCACTGTTGGCTTGTCTCCGAATATAGCTACTGGGGGAAGACTGCTGAGGGAGACACGCCTCTTCCTATCTTTTTTTTCTCCATTAATGAAATTAATTAATGAATTAACTGAAAAAAAAAAGAAAGCAATCTCCCAGGAAATATTTGAATTTTCACTTTTTTTATACACACACATCCAGGTACACTTATTTTATATAGAATTAGTTTATTTGGATGTCGGTTTCCAGGTTGGCATTTAAAGGATTGAATCAATTTTGCTGAAATTTCTCCTAAAGGTATAAAAAGGTGCGGAAAGTGCAATTGCTTCTTTAAAAATTGAATAATTTATTGTGGGAATTGAATAAATTTTAAAATGTTAATTTTATTGTAGCGCCATAAAATGCCTCATATACCAAATATTAGTCAAGTACTATAGAGTCCCCAATGATATAAAACACATTATTTAAATCCCATATATCTCCCTCACATTTAGCTCCAATAAAGTTGAACGGCCTTTCGTCTAGTAAGCATTTGATATTATTCTGAAAATATATATTTTAAAAAACTATATAATTCTTACCTCTGGATGGAAATTTTTCTCTCAAATAATATTGTAGCAGATTATATATATTTATTATTCTATGAAGAGATTTTTAATTCCTCTATTTGTATTTTGATACTGTGTAAAATTTTCTCTTTGCCTCTCTGCTATTTTATTAGTTTTAATTTGGTTTTGCCTTAAATAAATTGCCGCGTCATTCTGATGTTTGTCTTTCCTAATTTTCTACGTTACAATATTATACAAGGGATTATATATTATGTTTGTAAGGCTAAGTTATATGATGAATATATCGCCCACCGATATTGAACGTTATTATTATTATTTTTTTATTGCAAGAAACTCTTCCCTGGATGGATTTTTTTTCTCAAGTCATTTATAATTATATATTGGGTAATTATAATTAATCACTATATTTACGAAGGAAGACTAGCTAATAGTGGCGTTATTTCGTATGTAGGCGCTAAAAGAATAAAGTCTCTACCAATGAGGTGTTGATACAATGTTGGAAATTTGATAGTGTGTGAGGACGTCTGCTTTTTATACTGCTGCGACCACAATCACTTCCTTAACAGTTTGGTTAGACTTGAACTGACTTAAAAGCACTTTTGTAAATTTAACAAGATAGCGCAAAACGGGGAATATGCTTTCCATCCTTCAAATAGAAACCGGGAAAGTGGAAAGTCAGGTTCATCAGAGTTTATCTCTTCACCAGTTTAATTTACCAGACAACACTATGGCATTGTACACTCGACCCTTTATATATATTCAGTAGTGTATAACGTTTAATAAAGGAAATAGCGTTTTAGTAAAACAATGGAAAAAATATCTCTGAAGAAATTATATACATTTATATACGTACTATATAATTTAATAATTTAAAAGTATATGGTATTTTAAACTTTCCAGCGGAGCTTCGGCAGTTACATATCATATGTTGCATACAAAAGGAATAAGAGAGTGAGCGAAGAAAAGAGGTCAATAGAAAAAGAGTAAAGACTGAACCATGATAATCATTTTCCATATTTTAATAAAAGCTAAGGTGAAGGAGTTTTTTTCCGTGTTCTCTTCTAAGATCATATTTTATTTTTATATTTTTATAGCTTATACTAAAGACGATCTAATATACAATATGTGTGTGGAAGATTCGCCATTATAAGGTATATTAATAATAAATAACCTAAAAATATATATCTTAGTCAAACTTCTAACTTAATGTAAATATGAATATATGTATCATAATTTCCCCTAAAATGATAAGGTAAAAAAATATTTCAAAATCTCATACACACACACACAGATAATATCTTAAATGTTTTACTATCTATGCTTTTAATGTTAACGTTGACTTTTTTTTAAAATGCATACATACATCTATATGAGATTTGTGTAGTACCTCGGTGGAGCACTAATCTCTTAATTGCCTTTGAATAAAATAAATAAATATATCTTACTTGTACCATGATGTTCGGAGAAGAAGTGGGTGAGGAGACTGGCTGTTGAGGTATATTGGTAGGGGAGTTGACAATGATCGCTGAACTATGAAAGGGTTCTGATGTTCCGACACCAGAAACCTCAATCTGGATGTCTAAGATATTATTAGAATAAATCTGATCCTTTGGGGAAGATAAATCCCTGAAGGCGCATATAGCACAAATGTATTAATCCTTTTGTTTAAAGTTCTGGCAGGGCCACATCATGCTTGCGTTCTTTCATCCTTAGGTTCCATGGATTGGCAACTGAACTTGTCATGGCATTAAACAATCGTCCAATACATGCACGATGTTGGAAATCAAGGAAGCGCTTTAATCCTTGCTTCAACTATTAAGCCTCAATCTCTTGCCTCAGTACCTTTTTTTTTTTCTTTGCCGCGAGGCCGTTGATAATATAAACATTTTTATTTTTAACTTTTTATCGTTTCGGATTATAATACCTGATCGCAACTATAGCAGTTTGTACGCATACGGCATTGTTCATCTTTCTTTTCTCTCACGTTGATTTCTTCGCGTGAAGGAATTTATAACCTAGTTTGGGATCATTGATATTTCCGGGTAAAGTTATTTTGAAATAAGGCTTTCAAAAATGTAATTGTATTGAGGAGTTCAAAAATATATTTGTAGAGTTTTTGTATGGTAGAGAACACATTGCTGAGTTGAATAAGTATTTTCAGTAGATGAATAAGAATAGCAAAAGGTGGCGTCTAAGATATCTTTTGCTGAAGACTGAAAAAATGATATTGATTCTAAGCGACTGTAAAATACATCGCTGTCGAAGGTTGTTATTGGTGTCAAGAGAGAATCAGAAATTTCTCTTTTTATCTTCAGGAAGAATTTTTTTTCCGGAATCACAACAATTTATTCTAAAAATATATTTTGTAATATGATTAACAATGGTTCAAGTATCTTAACAACATTGAATACAGTTGGCAAGAAGTTGAGACTTTGATGGACTCAACTTGAAACTAATTTTTGTTGTGAGAGGTTAGTTTTTTTTTTTTTAATTGAGGCTGATTTTTGGCTCTTGTGGGGATTAGTAAAATTTGGGGCGGGTGGTGCAACGGTACAGTTTTCGACTAGAGGAAAGAAGGTTTAGGGTTCGATTTTCGGACAATTATTTTTCCCGCGGGAGAAATATATTTGGATTAATATAATATAAATTTTTATAGTTATATAAATTTAGTTTGATTCAAGTGTGTTCAACAATTTCTCACTTCTTATTAATATATTTGAAAGTTAACTTTTGTATGGTCGTAATCGCCAGGCTATAAGTTGTTGAAGAGGCCAAGACAATCTTACCGCAGGAACATTCATCACTGATGAATCAGACCATTTCAATGTATTTCTCAAATGGAGAATTATTCCTTCTCTCTCATAACTTATGAGTTTCATTTAATTTGAAGCGTTGGTTGTGAAATCAGTTATGTCTTGAAGATCACTAGTTGGGTTCGAGTCTCGGAGTATTTTCCATTAAAATCTCTTTTAGCTAAAATTCTCAAAAGTTATAGTATTGCTGATCATTTTTCTTTCTTTCTTATTTAGCACACAGGCCGGCTTCCCGTACTTGATCATCCGAGGGAAATTGGTGAAATGAAATT
The DNA here is from genome assembly GCA_030710605.1 of Cordylochernes scorpioides. Lineage (NCBI taxonomy): Eukaryota > Metazoa > Arthropoda > Arachnida > Pseudoscorpiones > Chernetidae > Cordylochernes > Cordylochernes scorpioides. Next base: position 76,074,513 of record CP092867.1, read on the forward strand.
TTTTCGAAATCAAATCATTTGAAAAACTTATAGAACATTTTAAAACACATTGATGAAATATAAATAGACGATGGATTTTACAGATGACACACGTTAAATGCGTGTCGGTTTGGCCGAATAAAATTTTGCCAGTAAGAGAAAAACATTTTTTATAAACACTTAAATCGTCAGTTACATTATAGTAATACCTTCTTTACTCGGGCTAGATTCCATCTCCAAAACCTTAAAAAAAACATCTGAAAAAAAAAAAAAAAACAATAATTAATTTTCCCCATTTTTTCTAGTTTATATATACGTCGGTGGTATGGTTATTTCACAGCTTTCTTTTTTTTTTCTTTATTTCCTGATAAGTTGATCATAGGTGCCTCAATAGGAAATGTTTGATCTTGGAGCAAGAATCGACATGGGGAAGATCAGGAGTTTGGAGCTGTATCCGAGAGCAATAGTTGGCTCTTTACTCGCTTATTAGACCTGTTGATTCGCAGAGTTCAAGCTCATTATTCTTAGGCAACAATGGTAGAGAGCACGACAGCAGCCTTGGACAATCGAGAAGCGGATACACTACTTTGCAGTTGATTTGCGCTTTGCGCAGAGGCGATATCGTAGCCCATGAGGATCTTCCGAGGCGCGATTATTGCTAGTTGAAAACTTTACTTCGCAGTTGATTTCTGCAGAGGCCCGAGATGGCACGCTAAGCTTCTATCGTATCGAGAGAATGGACAAGCTCTTGACTGTAATGATAGACTAGATTATGGTCTACCAGAGTCAACTGAGCTGGGACGATTGCCGAGACATTGTCAACTGTAACCGAACGGCTGAAGCATTGTTCGGCTGAGCCAGAACAGCCCAAGATTACTGTCCTATTGTGCCAGAACGGCCGAGACACTGTCAGACTGGGCTAAACGGCCGAGACACCTTTCGACTGAGACAGAACGGCTGAGACAATATATATATTTTTTCTAGAACGACCAAGATAATGTCGGCTGATTCAGGACGGCCGAAACACTGTCCGGCTGAGCCATAACGACCAAAACACTGTCTAGCTGAGTCAGACGACCAATACACTGCCCGACTTGAACCAGGACGACAAATAAACTGTCCGACTTGAGCCATGGACGACCAATACACTGTCCGACTTGAGCCAGGACGGCCAATACACTGTCCGACTTGAGCCAGGACAACCAATACACTGTCCGACTGAATTAGGACGACAAAGACACTGTCCGAACTGAGCCAGAACGACCAAGACACTGTCCGACCTGAGCCAGAACGACCAAGACACAGTCCGACTTGGGCCAGGACGACCAATGCACTGTCAGACTGAGCCAAATGACCAATACACTGTCCGACTGATCCAGAGCGACTAAGACAATGTCCGGCTGAGTCAGGATGACTATGACGAAGAAACTAACAACGCCAGCCGTTCCCAGAACCCGCCAATGTCGGGCGGGACACACAGCGTACAAGCCTTTATAAATAAACCGAGCGCTCTGGATAAAAATCGCCCATCGGAACATGTATTTGTGTGGGGAGCCTATTTCAACATTTATCCCTTTTGAGCAACTGCAGAAACCTTCGCATTGTTCTCGAAATACTACATCCAATAAATATATTCGGCAGGGTGTTCGCGAGTACTCGGGGCCATCAAGATGTTCAAACTATTTCCAATAGGTTTCATTCAACAAGAATGACAGCTTTTTTGTACTTCTATTTGTTGAACACACACACATTTTTGTTTTCTTCTCAAAACATATTTATAATATTGTGACGAAGAAATATTTTATTATTTAATTTAATATTATTCAATGAGAAAATATATTCAACAGATTATAAAAATATATATTAATCTGTATTTGTGAAATCATCTTTAAAATATTTCTTTGCTTGCTTGCTTAAGATTCTCTAGCTGTAAATAGTTTTGCTGACCTGTTAATAATTGTCGACTCGTCGCTGTGACGTCATCAATAAATGCTTTTACATCTTAGGATATTTCAAGGCTTGATTTCTACGCTACAACTGGTGGAGAGACTGGACCGATACCCATTAAGAAATAAAAGAAAAATTGATTCTGTTGAACCAGAAGAAACTTCTATGAATGTAAAGAAAGAAGGTACTTAGGTAAGCAACTACGTTGTTCAACATCTGCCAAGGAACCCTTCCATTTTTCTCCGGGAGGATGGTTGAAAATCTCCAAAAATGGTTAAAAGCGTATGCACGTGTGGCAAGGTACAACCATTGGGACGAAACCCTTTGTCTTACTAAAGTTTATTTTTATCTGTCTGGAATTGCTCTCAAATGGGTTGAGAACAACGAAGAAAGCATACAGACTTGGAAGGAATTCACATCTCAATTAGAGAATGTGTTCGGAAAAAAAGAAAATTCAAAATTGCAATCGGAGAAGAACTTAAAACACGGGCACAATTAAAAGGTGAAAGTACCGAATGTTACATCCAGGATGTCCTGTGCTTGTGCAAAGAGGTTGATCCTCGAATGAGCGAGGAAGATAAAATCTCCCACCTCATGAAGGGGATAGCTGAGGAGCTTTATCAAGCAGCTCCTACCGAGGGATGTACAGAGCACCGAGCAATTCATTACAGAATGTCGCCGTGTCGAAGCGCTCCGCTGTAGGCGGAGTTACCCCAACCAAGTACGAGCGCCTACCAAATGTAGCCTCTCTCTGTGACCAGGATGACGGAGAAGATCTGTCATCGCTGATCCGAAAAATTGTTCGTGAAGAGATAAAGCAAGCATTGGACTCTCCTCAAGAGGAGCCTAAAATCGCTGTCATTGAAGATTTAGTGAGGGAAGAGATTGTAAAGACCTTGGCACCTAGATCAAAACCTACAATAAGTCCCCCTCAAGCATCCAGGCCTAGATACGAGGCCCAAACGATACGACCGCATTCTGAACCTCATTACCGAAAGCAAGGAAGAAGATGTGACACCAATGAATGGCGGACAACTGAGGGAAAGCCAATCTGTTTCTACTGCGGACGCCCAGGTCACGTCGTCCGCTATTGCCGTGACAGAAGAGACACAATGAGGAAAGGAGAAATGACTATTTCCAAAGAAAGCAAGACGCAATGGTATCCTACAACTCTCGAACTGAATCTCAGGACCCCAATGACGAATCATCGAGGAAAACTTTCACTCGCTACAGAAGCCTACTTCATATCGCGGTCGAAACAGACAACATTTCTCACCTGCTAGAAGATCTAGCTGACGGCCCCGCCATTAAAACTAGATGATTGACCACATTGGAGGTGAGGCCGTAAAAGTTATAAAATCCCCCCTTGCCGACCACGTAGAAATTAGAAAAAGCTACCTTGACGTAAACATAGACCTACCAAGTCCTCATGAAGAAGATATCTCAACTGAAGGAAGACATCCACCGCAGTCACCTGAAAATATCCCTGGCCATATTATTAGATCTTGAGACTGACGACGTAAGTCTCCTGCTGAGCATCGGGTCTATGCTCTTTTATAGGAGGAGGCTATGTGGCGAAGAAATATTTTATTATTTAATTTAATATTATTCAATGAGAAAATAGATTCAACAGATTATAAAAATATATATTAATCTGTATTTGTGAAATCATCTTTAAATATTTCTTTGCTTGCTTGCTTAAGATTCTCTAGCTGTAAATAGTTTGGTTGAGTTGTTAATAATTGTAGACTAGTCGCCGTGACGTCATCAATAAATACTTTTACATCTTAGGATATTTCAAGGCTTGATTTCTACGCTACAATATAATAAAATTGCGATATACTATTATAAAGATTTTTTTTTTTTAAACTTGCGCAATATTTGTTTATTAACAAAAACGGGAGCTTTCGAACTCGTATTCTTCAACAGGTAAAATTAAATTAAAATTAAAGTGTCTTTATCTGTTATGTATTCGGTAATACTAGTTAAGCATTAATATCAATATATTAATTTATTGCTAAAACATAACAACTGATCGATTTCTTGTTATTAGAAACAATATTGAAATCACTTGAATTTACAGCACCTTTATGGTCAAATAATATTAAATGTATGGTCAATGATCAAATAATATTAAATATATTACATCTCCTCACCCCTATCTGTAAAATAGTATTTTAAATCGTCAGGTGATCGTCTCTTTCTAAGTGGTCTACTTGTCTTTGGCGTTCTTTCAAGATTTCTCTGCGTCCCGTTTGGCTCTTTCATTTCTTATTACTCTTGTATCTTCCACTACTCCCTCTATACCACCTTTGTTCCTTCTCGTCAGTTGGTCCTGGTGTCACTTCATTGGCATCGTATCTTCTGTTATTACCTCATAATTTCTGGGTCCAAGTGTTCCAGGCTCCCACTTTTCATTTTCATCATATTTACACAAATATATGCTTTCTTGGTACTTGAACTTGTTTGGAGAAATTTTCCTTTAATTCGCATTTTCCTTACATTTTTTAGGGTACAGCCTGTCCACATTCTATAGTAGCTAACCTTGGACTGGGGTGTAGTCTGCATTGCAACTATTTCTCCTGGAAGTGTGGTTGAAGTATACTCTAATTCATTCTTTCTTTTTAACTAATTCCCTTCAAACACATCATTGAAATCTTCTGTTATTTCGCATACACTGTCGCTGTAGTTAACCAATTAAAATCCGATTTTCCCAATCTGGTGAAAGACTTCCCTTCCTATCTGGTTTTAGGTTCTGGACCTTCAACTATGAACTCTTCCACACACACACACACACACATGGTTATGTTTCTTCCACAATTACCTTATTTCTGACATTATCTTTCACAAAATTTGGCAGCGTCTGCCTGTTCTACTGCATCAGTATTTTTCTACCATTGTTCTTACTGATTTCATCCATGTTTCTGTAAGCGTTATCAGGGATTCAGAATCAGAAATTCATTCACCGTTAGTTAGAAGAAACGTTTATTTATTATTTTAAATACATGCAAATTATCTTATTCTTTTTTGCCATGCAAAAATATAGCAAGCTAGACATATATAGCATTATTCCCATTCAAAACATTTACTCATTCTATTTACATTTCATAGAGTAGTTGTTTTTTTTTTTTTAAGAAAAATCAATTTATGCACCATAATTGGATTATAACAATCACAACTTTTTTTTTTCAGCTGCTACATTTCTCTGTATGTTTTCTCAGAAATAATACTTTTTTTTTTATTCCTGATTCAATCAACATATTGATTACTTGACCACTAGTCTATATTTTTACCATATACTTGTGAGAGCTAAATTAGTGTTCTCCACTTGGTTCATATTGAGAAGGATATATATTTTTTATCAATAACTGTATTTTCTATTGAGAAGTTATTTTCATCCCCCAGTCATTAGCAATTTGCCCAATTTTTTGGCATATGTTGCATATTTTCTTAAATAAAAGCAATTCTCTGCTCTATGATCAGTCTTCCCATATCAAAAAATATTAATCCTTTTTTTATTTTTGGTCTCTTCATAATATTTCTTAAAGTATTTATTTCTTCTATGCTGACAATTATTCTGGCAGTTTCATGTTCTAAAGCTGTTTCTTATCAACTGTTCATTTATGATGTCTCACACTGATGCAACTCATAATCTGTCTTCCAGATCTTGGAATTCACAGTATTCTGCTAACTTTTTAGAGCTTCTATAAATTCCGCCATTGTCTCATTATATTTAAATCGCTGCTCATTTGGTTTAGGATCAAAGTGGTTCTTCTTTTTAAAAGCTTATATTTAACTTGCTACCCTGTGTGTCTGCCCACAAATCTTGTAATCGATTTTTTAATATACTTCTAGAGCACGTAAGAATCTGAAATTTAGTACACTTTTCAGAATCCGATGACAATGAAAGTTGGCAATTTTTCAGACTTCTGCTTCAACTTGTAGTACACTAGACTTGGCTTCCGTGTATTCTGTTCGCGTCACTATTGCTTCAACTGTAGCACAGTAGACCTGACTTCTGTGGATTCTGTTCGCGTCACTATTGCTTCAACTCTAGTACAGTAGACCTGAATTCCGTGGATTCTGTTCGCGTCACTATTGCTTCAACCTATAGTATAATAGACCCGACTTCCGCGGATTCTGTTCGCGTCACTATCGCTTCAACCTATAGTATACTAGACCCGACTTCCGCGGATTCTGTTCGCGTCACTTATTGCCTCAACTTGTAATTTTTTGAATAAAGTTTATTAGCAGTAGAGTTATAATCACAGAATATTCTAATATGCTATTTACTATCCCGGAATATGCTAATAGATGGTTATTGTTCTAAAAAAATATATATATATACTCTAGTTGATGTTTGCGGAAGAGCGATTGCATCGAAGCATATTATATATGTAATTTATACTGTCCCCTCAAATCTTATGTCCGTAGTTTTATTTAAAATACCTCTTCAAGAGGTCAGGCTTCAGTATCGGTATAAAAGGAAAACAGCAAAATGCAATATTACAGCGGTATGGGATATTAAACTGGCGAAAGTTGCTGGGAGAACTCACCACTGGTGAACCAGACCCTCCCATTAATTTATCAATGCAGTAGGGCGGCAGTAGAAAATATTATTTTCAATTTTTATAATTTTCTGCATATGTTGTAATTGAAACTATGACTCTTTCCAGAACTAACTCTCGCTAGAAAGTAACGTTTTACTCGGATAGAGAGGGACAAATCTTGTGGAACCTAGGATGAACAACCAAACACGCATATATATGTTTATTTATTTATTTATATTGAACTTGGTTACCTTTAACAGTGAATTCAAATGAACGAACTATCTTCTAGTGTCCTAAAGGCCATGACTTCTATCTAACCTGTGACGGCAGTGTCGGACGACGGGCCCGCCGAGATGAACGGGCCCCAGGTGCGGGTGCAGCTGCGCGGGCCGGGCTCCCGCCACATCACCATGCGGGTGGAGAGGCCTCGTGTGCTGCCGGGTCTACGGCCGGCGTGGGACCCCGAACCGCCCAGCCCCGCAGCCACCCTGAGAGGCCCGGGCCCCATCATATCATACTACTACAGGCCCCCCTCGCCGCTGTGCCCTTCGCCGTCGGGCAGCTACAAGTCCTGCTGCCATCTGCAGCTGGAGTCCACGCTGCCGCGCCAGCGCCCCACATCCATTCCTCCCGCACCCTGCAAGGTAGCAAGCAGTGCAGTATCTTGGTTAACTTACATTGTAGAGTGCATCTCACAATACCTTAACCTTTAGGCCATCTCGTGAGTAATCTGCCGCTCCTTGAATTTAGACATCATTTCTCTAGAGCTATGATATGTGTCTCTCATTTTGTTACCACAGATGAGATAACATGTGACGTTTCCTCACACACACTTTGCCCAGTCTGACCATTGTCACGCACCGCTGGTAACTGATGTAGGACTTCTATTCTTTGAAGACTGCATGATTGGTGAGAGTGAATGCGCAACAATGAGCGCTGTTGTGTGTCCAGAGCTGCTATGGAGACAAACACAAAGGCTCTCGCGACTTCAAAAGAAGCTGGACCGAGAGCGAGCTGTGCATCACAGCTCAGGATGGAAGTGGACTACATCGAGGACCTGTCCCTGGCGCGGGGACACCGCGGGACTTGAGGTTGGCGGAAGCAATGTTGAATACTATCTCGGCGACACATCCTATATCTCGGGTCGCTCAACCTTCCAGGCAAAAGGAAGGCTGGCTTCCGTAACGGCATGATGATCTTCTATAACAAATAAAGAGATCACTATAGTAATAATCTTCATAACCTATCCTGATTACAAATATACTATCTTCTACCGTTAAACGAATTCAAGATTTTATCCTCATCACACGAAAACAAAGTAACTTGATGTCTACATCATTGTCATTCTACAAATTTGTTTAGATCTTCTTGCATAGAATATTTCTACTTTGAAAGGCGTACAGACATTGGCCTAGGCACACAGGCAGCTCTAAGATTAATTCTAAATTGAATCTGAGAAAATGTTAAGCTATTTTAAAAAGGAACAAAATGTCTACACTCAAATTAAATATATTAGGAGAACCTCGCTCATCAGTAGGGACCCTCCAAGTGATCTAACCAGTTTGATCCACCAGATAAATCTTGCCTAATTTATATAGGCAGGTGTTTGAAATGTATTTGTCGATTCTCAATTTGAAATAATTGTTGTTGGGCAGATTTTTAAGTCTATTTAGACGAATCAGTCCCAAGACTGATGTGCCTCCTTAAGCAGGCTCGTCCTTGTATATAAACTTCCTTATTGTCATTTCTCTTCTATAATGCTTCATTTAATGTGTTTGGTAGATTTAAGTTACCTCTATGTATCTACAACTTCCAACCCTACAAACTACATGTTCTAAAAGTCATTGTGTGTCGTCAAAGATTCTTAGAACCATGAGCTACTGGAGCCTAATATCCTTAATTTCCTGAAATAACCAAGTTATAGTAATATATTGACTGCACACTTACTTTTCAGGCACCACATCAGTCGTTGGTGATCAACCGGATAAGATTTTTTTATGCCACGGAGATGATTTATGCTAAAAATACATACAACCAAATAGTGGTGCATGTAAATTTTAATAAAAAGTTAAAAAATGAGATATTTTGATATTTGCGCTTTTGGGTCCTTTTATTTTATAAATATACAATAAGTATACAAGTTCAAATTAAATTTGAAAATATATTATAATACGAAAAAAATAACATAAAAGTGAATTTGTACTGGAATCAGGTTGATGCATTTTTTAAGAGAAAGACATCTCCTGATCGTGTAACTAAAAGTTACTACTAATTTTATTTGCACGATCAGAAGATGTCCTTTTTATTATCTATACTACTACAACGTTTCTAATTTGATTCAAATAAATGCCTGAAATTTCGTAAATACACGAATAAGAAGTAGACATGTATTAAAGAGCTGAGAAATATATAAGAAGTAGACAAGAAGTATACATATATGAAATATACTATAGTAGACAAGAAGTCATGGTGACGCAGAGAAAGACGAGCTTCATACTTTCAAACGTGATATGTAAATAGGAGTGATGCCAGATGGGGTTTGTCATGAGACAGTGCCCCTTAAGATATGTGAAACACCATTTTTAAAATGTATATCAAAATTGGAATATCCAGGTATATATGTAATTTAAAATATATTTAGAAAATGAAATCATTAAAGCACGAATGAAAGATTTTACGCATAAAACAAATTTCTATTCTTACTGCGATATAAAAAAATATTGGGAGGGCTTGGCTCATCCGTGGTGAACCTTCACAGCGGTTTCGCCAATTTAATATACCAGACCGCATTTCAGAGCTCTAATACTGTATTGGATATTGTATTCACGCAAACTATGAGCATAGTCTTTTAGAATAGTAGAATTGCATACAAATATATATATTTAATTGAAAAGGCATATATTGGTGAATAAATTATATATAATATAAATATTTGCATTGAGAAATGATCTTCCGCAAACAATAAGGACAAGGCCAATCAGACGATAATTAATATAAAGCAATAACGCGTCATCGTAGAAAATTAAAGCATTATGGCACGGATGTTTCTTTTACTCATAAAACAAACAGTAAGGACAGTAGAAGCTTGTTTCAAGGGCAAAAGAAACATCCGTGCGTTAATGCTTTCATTTCCTATATAGATGGCGCGTTATTGCTTCATAATAGAATATATTTCTAGGTAAATTGAATATTTAATGATTTTTTATTAGACACAATATTCATAAAACATTCTATCGCCGCCTTCCCCGTATAAACAGAAAGTAGATATAATTATCACTAGCATTTTTAATTAGATGCAATATTATGTTCACTTAACGACCTCTGTCTCCATCCTCGTCGTTAAGCGACTTTTATACTTGTGTATATTTACATATCTACCCTATATTCCTGTGAAATAAATTATTATACCTGCCATGCGCTATAACGTAGAGTACACTAGTCGACGACGTCAGGTAGCTATGCCAACATCCATTATATGAGTTTTTGTCGCCCTCATTGACCCTAACAACATACACAGACGATGTAGATGGAGCTACCTTGCATCAGATCTTCCCTCTACTTTATTGAAGAACTCACGTAAAGACGTGGTGTTGCAGCTGGAGCAGATGAAGGCGCTGCTGGGAGGAAACGCGGGCGCCTGGCGGTGGAGGCTCGCTGCCTCGCCCTGCAGCTGGAAGCCATCGGTGAGTGCATCAATCCCTTCTTCTTTCTACTTGCATACAATGTCCTTGTAGAGAATGTCCTCGTGTTGTTTGGATTTACCCTAGTTCCCCAATAGTAGGCGAAATGCTTTTTATAATATGAAAAATTCGACAGTCTGACTAATCGGGGCCGCTCCTAGATGGGGCGAGGTCGCCCTGAGCGCTCGATCAGAGAGGTCGCCATAAGACAGTCGTCAAGTGTGGTGACAAAAATCGCATTCATACTAAAATACCAATTCCAAAACGCATGGTATTATTTTTCACTGTTGAATCGATAGTAAATATTAAAAGACTAGCTGAGTGACCCGGGAAACGCCCCGGGTTACCCGAAAGGCCTGTGAAGACGCGTTAAGAGTATAGATGGTGCATAAAATTTGATGCAAAAAAATCTAAGATAGAAAAATTGAATAAATTGAAAATGAATATAACAACTATTATTTAGAGAATAAAAATAAAATCGAGTATATATAGATTGCTATTAATGATATTGGAATCATATTACTGAAATATGATAGATAAATTAAAAAATTACTTTTTAGCAGCTTTTTGCTTGTAAAAAAAATTAAAAACAAACATTTTGGTGAAAATAAATATATAAAGTAAAACTTGAAGGCACAAAAAATCTACGGTTGGAAATTGAATAAATTAAAAAATAAATATATAACTACTAATATTTGAATAATAAATATAAGTGTGACACACACGAAACAAAAATAACGAAAATGTTGGTATATAGATAGCTATGTATAGTTCACTATCTTTGAAGGAGATTGCTTAAAACTTTACAACTAAGAACTCTGTTAGTGTAATATATATTGTAGCATAGAAATTTAGGAAAGACAAACTTCAGGATGACACGGCAATTTATTTAATGTAAAATCAAATTAAAACTAATAAAATAGCAGAGACCCAATGAGAATATTTTACAGTATATCAAAATATAAATATCGAAATTATTTTTTTTTGATAGAATAATAAATAATCTTCTACATAGCTCCTTCCATATGGGAGCTGTGACCTACAGCTTGAATATCTTGTTGCTACTGACATGGATCTGGCGTGTTTCTGTCAAGTATTCCTTCGGAGTCTTGAACGTCTGTCCCTAGAAGCTTTGCGTCCTTTTTCTTGCGGGGAGAAGCGGCTTTGTCGTCGTATCGTCAATAGGGGCATCGTCATCTTGGAGGGAATTCTTAGCTTTGACAAGGCGGTGGAATCCTGCGGCCAGTCTCGTAAAATGTTGATCATAGCAGCCATGGCCTCAAGGTCTTCTCGGCGATCTTCAGTTTGTCTTTCCTAATCTACCCAGCATCTCCACCAAATGTAACATAGAAAATTAGGAAAGAAAAACTTCAGGATTACACAGCAATTTATTCAATGTAAATTTAAATTAAAACTAATAAAATAGCTGAGAGGCAATGAGAATATTTTACAGTATATCAAAATACAAATATCGAAAAAAAAATTTTTTTTTCATAGAATAATAAATAATATATGCTACAATATATATATATTAGTTTCAAGATTTGGAAGAGAAGGGGTATGAGGAGAGAGGAATCATAGGTAAGATGGTGTGCACAAGAAATCTCGTCCGGGGTCATACAACCCTAAGGGCGGCCCTGCATCTAATCCGTTAATTTATTGCATTGGGAAAGATCAATATGACCTTATGACAGCATCAGAATGCAATCAATAAACACTTGATATTCCATAATGCTATGTGTGTGGTCTGGTCTAAAAAAATGAGATATTACCTTTGTGGATGGTCAAGTGTCTGTTCCTTAGTATCCGAGGTCCTGGCCGACTTATCATCAGCAATTATACCGCGATCCCCGAAATCCTTTATTCTTAGCATTGTAAGACGTAGAGCTATAAAAGGCCAGCATCTCACATCCGAAGAATACATGAAGTTATAAGAGTTGTATTTTATATAGATGGTAGGGCTAGTCTGGTATAAGGCTCAAAACAAGGACTTTGAATACAATATCATACGAGAAATAAAGGTTTATCTAATAAACTAGGTTTGCAAGCATATTTTTACTATGTTCAGTAATACCTATTGCTGTGTGTGGACCCTCCTATTTTATTTTCTCTGAAAGTTCCTAAAAATTACTCTCCTACTTGTGGTTTGGACCTACTCTAATAAATATTGTTCAAATCAAGGTCGCCTTGGAAAGTCCCACCAGCGCGTCTCCAAATAGACTCTCGGAGCCGCCGTTCGGGCTAAAATCAGACCTCAGCATCTATTCTTGTCCCGGCTGGCCACACACTAGCCGCTCCTTCGCCGCTTAACCACTCAACGCCACACACTGGCCGCTCCTTCGCCGCTTAACCACTCAACGCCACACACTAGCCGCTCCTTCGCCGCTTAACCACTCAACGCCACACACTGGCCGCTCCTTCGCCGCTTAACCACTCAACGCCACACACTGGCCGCTCCTTCGCCGCTTAACCACTCCACGCCACACACTGACCTCTACTCCTCCGCTTAACCACTCCACGCCACACACTAGCTGCTCCTTCTCACTTAACCACTTCACGCCACACACTAGCGGCTCCTTCTCCGCTTAGCCACTGCACGCCACACACTGGCCACTCCTTCTCGCTCTACAACTCCCGCTACACACTGGCCGCTCCTTCTCCGCTCTACAACTCCACGCCACACACTAGCCGCTTAATCCCTCCACGTCACACACTAGCCGCTCCTTCTCCACTCTACAACTACACGCCACACACTAGCCGCCTCTTCGCCGCTTAACCACTCCACGCCACACACTGTCCTCTCCTTCGGCGCTTAATCCCTCCACGTCACACACTGGCCGCTCCTTCTCCGCTTAACCACTCCACGCCACACACTGGCCGCTCCTTCTTCACTTAATCACTCCACGTCACACACTAGCCGTTCCTTCTCCGCTTAAGCACCACATGTCACACACTGGCCGCTCCTTCACCTCTTAACTACCCCCATATACTGGAAGAAAACCTCACCCCAGCATATTTTCGGGACATGGACTCTTATAGACAGATGAATAAATACTAGTGCATACTCTGATGATGGTGTTCCAGAAAACAAGAAAGATGGGGAGACACTCTGAGGACGCCGTCGTAGTGCCAAATACCATCGTCACACCTCCAGGGTATCTGGGAGTTTTTGCCACATCATTTAACCTCTTCTCTTGTAAATATCCTGTGGTGAAGTCATCAAACTTCTGCTAGATTGTTTCTCAGAGGTCACGACGGCATCAACCGAACAAAGACCAAGCAGTCACTTGGACATTCTCCAATTAAAGGCCAACGTTGGGAGGTACTACAAAATGGTCTTTGAGAGAGAACGACTTTTTTCTACTCTCTCAGCACATCAAAATTTACATATAGAGCAAATTTCTTATTCGTATGTATATATTTCTTATAAATGTTTATACATATAACCCCTACCAATATTTAATACATTTTTAACGTATTTTTTAAATCATTTAATGAAAGCATTTAAAATTATTATGTAAATATTCAAATGTTCCTTTGAATATCTAAGGTCATATCAAAAAAGGTTTTCTATGTTGATGATAGAGAATATTTGTTTGTGTTCTGAAAACCTATTACAAAAAGACACCAATTTGAAAGCACCAGTTTTCACAAAGTGTAGACCTAAAAAGATATTTTGAAAAGGTAATTTACTATTTGTGGAGCATTGATAAAATACAAAGAGTTATAACAAAGGCAAATAAGTGATATAGATCTGGTGTAACAGCAATGCAACTAGTCTCCCCTCAGACTAGAGTACTTGATTAGTAAACACCTTTACAGAATATGACAAAGTACTCTGGGATGATGTTTGTAATAATTGCATTTGGTCTTGGTGCCTTTTGAAGGGAACATGTAGTAACAATACTGCCAATAGTTTTATGCTATTCAAAGTTTACAGAAGTTTTAAAAATAGAGATTATATTTGCCAAGCCAAACTCCACTTCAGAGCGTATCCTTTGTTCAACCTTGCAATCTTAACGTTTCATCCGGAATACCCACCCATTCAGTTTTACGGGGATAGAGTTGAAAATCTTCAATTTTTCGAAATGATAAAAAAATTGTTTAATTTTATTCCAAGTGGTATGAGCTACAGTAATCCTGGTGGATAGGTATCAACTGCTTTGTTGTTAATGTACCTCTCTACACAGGTAAAAAGCAGCTCTACGTGGAAAGAAATATGCCCATTTGTAATAGTAAAAGTAATTTCTGAGAGATTTTTTAATTAAAAAAAAAAGGTTATGGTAACGTCTATATAAAACGTTGTTTCAGATCAAATGGATGCTAATTGAAATGGAAGAAATAATAACTTATTTAAAGCTTGTTATAATATAAAATCCAAATGTTTGTAGATATTCCGCCAGAGATGACTTGGATTCTAAATCTTTCTAGAGAGCGAAGAAAGGAGTTAATACATGAAATCTTGCTAACTTCATTTTGGCATTGACCTGAAAAATCTTACAAAATTTCACACAATGAGGATATTCCAACTGGGAGAAGAACAGCTTGTGATCATTCAAATATGGATGACTGGCAAGGAAAATAAAAATGTAATACATTTAATGAGAAGTGTACAGCTGAGAAATATGCCAAACCTCTATGAAAATGCTACTCTGTTGCCTGTGCCTTATAGAGAGAGATATTTATAACCCAGGTTTTCCTCTGGGGCGCAGAACGCCAACTATCGTGCCTTATATTAATAGAAAAAATATTTAATAATATGATTTGTTATTGATATTGATAAATGTGGATTCATCCCCATAAAATATATCCTGTTTATACTTTCACTTTAAACAGAACATAATGTTTTTATCATCACATAAAAAGTCTATATTCCTTTATACAATGTAAATTTGATTCCCAGCTCATGTTTCAAAAATGGTATGTGAATGCATGTGTACAAAACACTATTGTTCTATCATAAAACCTACATTAAAATAGGTAATTTTAACATCCATTGTAATGTATAGTTCCTATATATATTACATATATTGGGAGCATGTATTTTATCTTGCCATACCTGTGCTTAAATGTATTTTATAATATTATAAACGATAACTTCATTATATGTTTAACTATAGTTATGGAATGTTTGAAATATAAACGCTTTTTAGCTTTGTTATACTATCATTTGTGATGTTAAACCTTTAAATAAAACCCTGTAAACCCATCTACATTGACTTTTGCTTCACCACCCCACCTCTTGGATGAGAACGGTGACTGTAGTTGTCTATTGTACACATTTAACCATCACATAGACCAGTAGCAACACAGTTTCAACTATTGGTGCATTAACACAAGCTATATGCACATTATCTAACAGCACGACACATGAAGTGTCCCTTAAACAACAACCTCGAGAAAATGTAACAAAGACATCACCATTTTACGACACCCTTGTAATTATAATTATCAATGCTTGAATCATTCAATTTATATATGCATATACACGTTTATATGGTATAATGTGTAATCAAATATATCCATTACGAGATTTTGTCAATCATGGAGAAAGTAATTTTCTGGTACACCCAATTCCCAATGCATTTTATTTGTAGATCTATTGTCCCAAAATTCAGATGTCCATAATGATAGTATATAGTCAATACACAGATTTCCTTTTAAATTATCTATTCCATTGGTGACGCACCACCCAGTGTCGTACTAAAGAAAAATTTGAAGTTCGATTCTCAAACATTTTGAAAGGCTTATTATACCCTGTTAAAATAGTAAATGTGTGAATGACTTATTTATAAAGACTGTAATTTTTTTGTGTGAATATGTTGAAATGCGTTTTCGTCAAGGGGATGTACATTCATTGGATATTTAATTTGATAATGATGAGGCGTTTATTTCTTACGCTTTCGTCCCGAAATCCATGAAGGCTCTTTCATTCTCAGGGAGTTCACGAAATATTACATCCTGCTATATAAAATAAGTATAATTTGCATATATATATCCTGCGCGCACTGGGGTTTAAAAAAAGTCCAGTGAAATTTGAGATTTATCATACTATTAAATTTAATTTATCTATTGAAACAGTCACACAAAGATAAGAAATAAAAAAATAAAATAAAACAGTGCAATAAAAAAAAATTGGGAGAATTATGCATAAATATAACCTGTGTACAAAAATTATGAAAAGTTACTTAACTTATTTGGAGCTTTAGTTGGAGGGCTGAAAATTCCTTCTACTATAATATTGAAAAACTACATTTTTTGCCTAAATTTTCGGTAGCTCCTCTAGATTCCCCTTTTCTGCCTAGTTCTATCTTATCTCTCTTTTTTCTTATCGCCTTCCTCAAAAAGTGCGCCAAAATCAATTTAACAGAGTAAAAAAAAATTAAAAATGCTATAATATTCCAAATTTAAAAGAAAAAAAAATATTTTGAAATAAAAATTATAATTAAAAATTATTATTCAAAAATATTATTTTAATTAACGAATATTATTTGAAAATATAAAAAAAAATAGCTGCTTATTTATTTTCAAAAAAGGAAATTTATTATACTATTATAAATTATATACAGAATTAGGAGTAAAAGAAGGAGAAGGATAGGCTGGTTTTACAATGAAGAATTCTCGAAGTCCGCTTCGTTACTGTCGAGGCAGCTTCATCATTGTCCACCAGCTTTCTATTAGGTACTGGGTGAACTTTGTGGAGGCCGCAGGAATGGCCTCTACAGTCCGTCTCCTCCAAGACCACGGGATTTGAGCTTGCGAGGGAGCAGGACAAATCTCCAGGGTCAAAAGGGGAGGTTGGGGAATACTCTGGATTAGAAGAAACAATAGCACTGTCAAAAAAAAATTCAAATGACTGATATCAGTCTCAACTGTAAGCTAACCTAACCTTAAAAGGATTGTAAATATCAAAGTCCCTAAATTGTCTTTACCTCAACACCTAGTACCACTGCAAAGATAGTTTAATAGGACAATTTACTAATTAGAGCGACAAAGAATATGACATTCAACTCATGAAAACCACAGACAATTGGAAACGCTTCCTCTACTGATAAGATCCTATTGACCGACCATCCTCCTCAACACGCTCCAGTCACAGCAACCACTCTACACCACCAGTGCAACAACTTCATCCTACTTGTTGACTGTAGGTAACGCACATTAGTTCTAGAATATGGAATTATAGGGCGTCTATATACCCAACCGATATCTGCACTAATGTGGAAACCTACACTCTGCTACACCACTGCTCTCAACTACCTGGCTTCTGATTGTCTATGTCTACTTAGCTCAATTCAAGGAATTATTGAGCGCTATATACCCAACCTTGGACGTCACTAAGAACACAAACAGCCGCCGCCAAACACTACTCCGACCTCGGCAGTACATCTTTCTCTGGAGTTGTTGTGTGGCTCTGGAGTAAACTTGATGTCGCCCAGCTATACTATTCTATTTAGCTGCTTGCGCCACCAAGCCTACTGTAAAGTATGCACCATACTGAAGTACTAAGTCGTTGTTCATAACTGGAAAGTTACCACCTAATGACCACTCAAGAGCGTCTGGTTCTCCAGTCGCTTCTTGATCAAATAATATCTTATTCTAATACATCTTAATAAAAAAAAAAAATTACCCTAAACTTGAATATTTGTGCCAAATGGGTTACACCTAATTGCCAAAATTAAACAAGACCGATTGTCTACACTTACAAATGCATTGACTCAAAGAAAATTTGAAAATTTTAACATAAAATTTCAAATTCAAAGTTTCATGAAAAAAAAAATCTAAAAAAAAATCTGCTTAATTTGATCTGTCCCATTTAATACATATAAAATTTTACGAAATGACTGTTTCTTATACAGCTTTTCTATATATACACTCTCTTAATGTTCACAGTGACTATGGCCATCGCCCATATCACAAAGTCTACACCTTGTCGGCTTCCTCTCACGTGTAGAGCGTCGTACAGCTGACGAATTTCGACAGTTATCTAATCTCTAAACTAATGCTGTTTGGCTACTGCAAGGTGGTACAGCTTATTTACTTAAGATAAAAGATATGCAAATCCTGGATTTGTGCTTCAAAGTCTTTGTCTATCCTGTTCCTGAATTTCCCTGTTCTAATTATATCTAGAGTGCTTCTATAGGAAATATTAGTTTTGCACGCACTCTATTTTACATATATCAGGGTCTATCATATTGTTCTTTTCTTTAGTCCAGCCTGAACTCTTCAACTTATAAAAAAAACATCATTGTATTAGACAGTTCTATTCGTTCTGCTAAGGATTACTTTTGTTCACTACGCGGTGGTTCGTAAAAAAAAAGGAAATACTGTCGATTGCAGGCTAATTTCTCTACGCCTTTGATGATATTATGGTATATTGACTTGACCTGGTTTGACACAGCACGCTTTCCCATTGAAGTCTCACTAAAATACGGAATTGAATGTCAAAATATATATATTCGTTATGTACTAAACATTTATTTGTTAAGATATGGCTATCGCAGTGGTTTCTCGTGGTATGACAGAGGTGAACCGAGCCTAGACACATCTGAGTAGGTGCAGGTTGGCACAACTATATCTCGCGTAGATTAACTTGGCATGCCAGTTAGTCATCTTGGAAAAAATCTGAGCGAATTGGTGCATCAGGCCCTGCAGATGGATATTAGAATACATCTCTGTATTTTATAACTGATGCATCTTTTCAAAATATTTTCTTCACTTCCCACCACAGTGACCCACTCTTCAATTGGTTCACGTCACGTGGTCTACGCTCGATGGCGTCCATCGGTATATTATATTGTATGTCATTCTTTACCTCACGTCCACCTTCGTGAGTATCTTCAAAGCTTACTGAGTAATGTCCAATTTACAGACTAAAATTGCATGCTCTGACATCCATTGTTAAAACTACGCAAGATATTCTTCTTAATCTTCAAGATCTACTCTCGACCTCCCAGAAATGTAGTCTTTGTTGCAGGTCACCTTGCTCTAAATACCACGTTTCATAAAACTACGAAAGCCGATGTTGTTGAAACGAGTTTTAAGTCTGCTATGATACTATAGGTTTTTGTTACAGGCTTCTGCTGCCAAATAATCTGAAAGGTGGATGTATAGATAAGGTTTTCTGGAAAGGCTTATCAAAAACCAGTCAAGTGCAAACACACAAGGTGCAAAGTTCTTTATCGCTGTTTATCTAAGGTTCCTGGAACTATATATCTGATAAATTGCTAAGTTTGCATATTGCGTTTAATTCTGAAATAATGCTATTAACTTCCAAAGGATGCAGGATATAAAAAATGATTTCGTTCTTTGGCTGGAGTTAAAGAAAAGAAACAAATTTCACTAATTTCATTTAAAAAAAAAGGAAAACCTTCCCCACCAAATTCTGTACATGGATTATTATACTATAAAATCGCTATTAGATTGAATAATAGGTCAGTCTTTACGATAATAACTAAATAATAATAAATATAAATGGGAGAGATAAAATTATATGCAGTAACTAATGTGCGTGACATGCAAAATATAATCAAAGGTGACTCAAGTAAAAAAAAGGCTAATAATCTATACAAAAAAAGGTTTTTCTATCAATAGTCGCTATACTATGTCTCGTATTTCCCTCCACGAAGAGTTACAAATAAGAATATACAGTTCTACAGAATCACAAATACTTTTGCACAAGATAGTATGCCATGCAAAAAATAAAATTACAAGACCAGTTTAAGGTCATCTACGCTATTAAAATAAAAAAATATTGTAAAAACACGTCTTATCTAAAACTGTATAATTGAACAAACGTATTTCTTGCATAAACTAAAGTAACTTAAAATATTTAAACGATGCGTAAAAAAATTAATCACTATACATAACTTTAATCTAAAATGCAATAAGACATTTATTTTAAACAAGGATTTGCGCTGTGATAAACTAGCCATACTGGAATCCATCAAAATATCTTGTCATAATGACATTAACAAATGTTAAAAATATTTTGGCATATTATACTATTGGAATATTATACTAAATCAAAAAAATAAATAGTTAAAAAAAAGAAATGGGTGAAATATGTGGCAGGCATTGAGCCAGGCTATGGTCTAAAGGCCGTAGCTTTGCGCAAAACGTACCTTTCTATCAATAGTTGCTATATCTTAGCTTTTTTCCCTCCACGAGGACTTACAAATAAGAATATACAGTTCTAAGGAATCACTAAATACTATTTTGCACAAGATAGTATGCCCAAAAAAATTACAAGACCAGTTTAAGTATTCCCCTGCATTAAAATAAAATTACAAGACCAGTTAAAGAGATCATCTACACTGTTAAAAATAAAAAATAAATTGTATACTCTAGTCGTTTATTGGAACACGTTTTATCTAAAACTATAATTGAACAAACGTCTTGTTTGCATAAACTAAAGTAACTTAAAATAAAATAAATAGATGAATAAAAGAAATGGAAGAAATATGTGGCAGGCATAGAGCCAGGCCATGGCCTGAAGGCCAAAGCTTTTGCAAAACGTACCTTTCACACCAAGCGCTCAGTCCAGACTGTCTATTGTTAAAAAAAGGTTTCCTTGTAGGCTGTAAGGCGGTTCTCTTGAAACCCTTAGGGTCTCGCCGACTTGTCAATCAAACTTGCGGGGGAGCCTAGAATCTGACATTGATGGATATCTTTGTTTGCTTTCTTTTTTATCCCAGGGTTGTTTATTTCATTTTTTTAGCGTTTTCCCGCTTGAATTTTTCCTTGTAATTTTCTATCTACCAGCGAATTTTATGAATTTTTTTTAAGATTGTTAACTAATAAAATAAAAAATTAGATATCAAATACTCTAAACTGGTGTACCTTGTTAAAAAAAAAGGAAATACAGGTGTTGACAATATATGATTTTAAAAAATATATTACAAAAATGATGCAGTGTTTTCAATTATGGTTTTTTTAAGAGTATGGGTAATACTAGATTTAGAATGGTGGTTATAATGTTACACAATAGGTTAAAACGACGTTCTCATATGGATTTGTTTAATTTTCACTTATGTTTTATTTCAAATTTCACAATTTTATATTTATATTTATTTGCGCTCTGTGTTTTCAGTAAAAATTTGCAGTTCAACACTTCCTTTTTATATATTTTGTTATTTTTGTTTATTTTTATACGAAATCTTTTACACATAGTACAAATAATTTTAAATAGAAAATTGGCGTTACTGTTAATTTTCAGAATATTCATAATACCTTGATAAAGGTTGACGTTCAGCCAACTGAAATATTAGAAAAATAAATGATATTTTGATCCGAAGTATGCCTTTTTAATTAAACATATGTATATGTGATATCTTGGGACCTCTGGGACCAGTGTTACCTGATGCTAGACGAACCTCGATGTCAACTTTACCGTGCAGTCGTGGTGGAAGGCGACACAGCTGGGCCAAAGGTGAAATAAGCAAACAGAGATTCCACTAAGAAAGCGTCTGAACGTCAAGAAGAAATGGGACGAGAAGATTTCTGGAAGGAAAGGGTTTACCTTTATCGGAGCGTCCGGCGGACTGGGGCTGAAACAAAGACTAACTAAGGACTGACTAACTGAGGCTCGGGGCCTCCTTTTATAGCTTAGCTGGGTCCGAACAGGTCACTGCCCTTTTCTGACGTAAACAGGGGGAGGGAGTTATATTATCCAGGAGGGCCACGACCTCGTAAAAATTGGACTGGGCTTGCTAGGCCTGCTTTCCTATTCTCTCCTAAGCATGATTAGTTTTAACCTTAATTTTCTCCTGTCATTCTCCATTCCTTCTATCTGTACAGTTGCTATACTTTATTAGATTCTTACGCGATACAGATTGATGTTACTTGAGGCTTTCTAATTGCAGTAAATAACAAGTTATATACAGTCACGTGGTGGAACATGTGGTAGTAGATATCTGGACTTTTTCAACAATTCCATGGTCTTAAATCATCACATATATGTTTTTTTTTACATAGACAAATATTATTCTATTCAATTATGAATATATGTATGGATGTCAATATATGCCTAATTTCATTTAAGAAATAAATAATAAACAAAATAATACCTAATAAAACTAAAATGTAAGTAGACAATTGCGGCCTTCTAGCATATTGTTTGGCATAATTTAAAATAGCTCATTTATCTAACATTAGTCATCTTTCATAAATCACTAAACAAAAAACATTCCCATAAATGTACCAAATCTTACCTCAAGAATGGCGGGATCCGTTTCTCCGCGTGGTTGGCTGCCTCGTGGTCTTTTCCATTCTTGAATTTTCCGTAGCCTCCAACTAGCACACATTGTCTATTAGTTTATGCATCAGACAGAAATTTACAAGTTACACATTTTAAGTAGCAGGGTGTTATTTTATCGTTAACTTTTCGTGGCCTAATTTGGAATTGGTCGGCCCACGTTGAAGGTGTCATTGATGAGGTGTTGATTTCTTACGCTTTCGTCCCGAAATCCATGAAGGCTCTTTCATTCTCAGGGAGTTCACGAAATATTACATCCTTCTATATAAAATAAGTATAATTTGCATATATCCTGCGCGCACTGGGGTTTAAAAAAAAGGTCCGGTGAAATTTGAGATTTACCATACTATTAAATTTTATTTATCTATTGAAACAGTCACACAAAGATAAGAAATAAAAAATAATAATAATAAAAAGTACAATAAAAAAATTGGGAGAATTATGCATAAATATAACCTGTATACAAAAATTATGAAAAGTTACTTAACTTATTTGGAGCTTTAGTTGGAGGGCTGGAAATTCCTTCTACTACAATCTTGAAAAACTACTTTTTTTTGCCTAAATTTTCGGGAGCTCCTCTCGACTCCCCTTTTCTGCCTAGTTCTATCTTATCTCTCTTTTTTCTTATCGCCTTCCTCAAAAAGTGCGCCAAAATCAATTTAACAGAGTTAAAAAAAAATTCTATAATATTCCAAATTAAAAAAAAACATTTTTGAAAATTAAAAAAAATTATAAGTAAAAATTATTATTCAAAAATATTATTTTAATTAACGAATATTATTTGAAAATATAAAAATAGCTGCTTATTTATCTTTAAAAAGGAAATTTATTATACTATTAAAAATTATATACAGAATTAGGAGTAAAAGAAGGTGAAGAGATAAGCTGGTTTTACAATGAAGTATTTTCGAAGTCCGCTTCGTTACTGTCGAGGCAGCTTCATCATTGTCCACCAGCTTTCTATTAGGTACTGGGTGAACTTTGTGGAGGCCGCAGGAATGGCCTCTACAATAACATGTGACATACCTATCCATATAAAGCTGAGCTAGCATATCTTGGTAGCAGTGGTGCCACCTTGATCAGTTCATTTAGCTTTCTTAAGGTGTGGTCTCTAAAACCAGTGGCCAGATCTTCCATTCATAGTGCCGCCTTGATCAGTTCATTCAGCGTTCTCGTCGTGTGGCCTCTAAAACCAGTGGCTAGATCTTCCATTCATAGTGCCGCCTTGATCAGTTCATTTAGAATTCTCGACGTGTGGCCTCTAAAACCAGTGGCTAGATCTTCCATTCAAAGTGCCGCCTTGATCAGTTCATTTAGCATTCTCAACGTGTGGCCTCTAAAACCAGTGGCTAGATCTTCCATTCATAGTGCCGCCTTGATCAGTTCATTTAGCATTCTCGACGTGTGGCCTCTAAAACCAGTGTCTAGATCTTCCATTCATAGTGCCGCCTTGATCAGTTCATTTAGCATTCTCGACGTGTGGCCTCTAAAACTAGTGGCTAGATCTTGCATCTTCGGAGCTATCCCGATCATTTCCTTGGGCCATTTCAAGGGGCAGATGTTGAGCTAAGAGCTAAAATTTAAAATTGTTTATCCTTGCTTGGGATACAATAGTTTTGAAATTTTCTTTACTACTCTCTCTCTCCCTCTAAAATTAGGTTTTCAAACCGATTATCTCTCTCCAGTAACTATCTGCGAAAGATTATTTTCGTTTCATTATATTTAGTCCATTGTTGCTAGATTCACTTGAACAAAAGAGCTTTTTAAAATATATATATATTAATTTCTATATTTTATAACTATTTTTATCCATGCCCCTAAACATCTTATCCAATTTAATAGCAGTTACAATATACAATATAGAGAATAACTAATTCCAAATGAAAAACTTCAATTTTATCAATGGATAAAACCACAAGGTAGAGCTCATAAACAATTTCTACTTTCTGTTTTTAGAATTACCAATCTACACTTAGAGTAAATGTCACCCAGCTTATCTATCTTTTTAGAAGTTTACAATCTCTATTTAAAAATGTATAAGAAAGTATGGTTCAAAAGGCATCACACATGTTGGGCCAGATTTTCACAAAACAGACCCAACAATGATGTAAACATTTACATCATATATGTACAGTGTCTCGCCAAAGTGCTTGTTGTCCAGATGGAGAATTCCCCACCGAGGAAAAGCCGAGAAGATGGACGAAGATGCTCCAAAGACCAAAGCCGGGGAAGACGCCCAGTTGGAGATGACACAGGCCCTTTCCAAACTGACCAACCCTCCACAGAAGGGCAACGACGAGGAGGACTAAGAAATGGAAAACTTGAATTAGATCTGGGCTTGTATCCCAAAGCCCGCTGCAGAAAGGCCCAGAGGAGAATGTATAAAATATACATATGTACATATGTGTATAGCCAATCCCCTTTTATATGCAAGATGAAAGGTCCAAAAAGAAAATTATTACCAGCTCGAGAAATTCTAAATTTATTTTATTCTAAAGAATAAAATTAATTATATGTATAATATCCTAGATAGATTAGATATTTTTTAAAGACAACATTATAATTTTTTTTAAAGAAGAAATTACTAAATAAAATTTTCAAGGAATAAACCTGTTATATTTTATTATTTTATTATTAATTCAAATTTTCTTTTACTAAAAAGAATAATATTTACTTTTTATTTTCGAATATATTCTGCGAAATTAAATTATTTTTCTTCTTACTCTTCAAGAAGATGATAAATTTTTGGAGGGACGCCACTTTTCAAATTTATTCAGTTAGAAAGAAACAAGCGGACAGTCGAATCGGGGCTAACGAGGTGGGCCGGGGGACGGTGCGTAGAGAAACACAATGGTAAGTTTAAAATGATTTAAAATTTTATGGTGTGGGCCTAAAAAAAGGCTCGTTTATATGTCAGAACACATATATAGTTTTTAATAGGTAAATTTTTTTTGCGGTAAACTTTACTATATAGTATATATAGTGAATAGAAATTTTCTTTTCATAATTCAATAGTATTAAAAATGAAGAAACGTTCTTTAATGGAATATATTTTGTCTTGCATATAAATTCTACCTTTGTTTCATATTACATGCAGTATTTAGTCTTAATAAATTTCATATGCATTTCAATTTTATCATTTTTTTGTATTTTTTTTTTACTTTACACCAAACTAAACAGTCAAAAACTTTTTTTTTGTTTGGCAAATAATGGTTGGTAAAATTTCTTGGTAGTCCACTTTGAGGCTTGCCCCTTTGGTACTATGTTATAATAACGAGGTTGAAACTTGTGTAAATCGGTGTTAGTGTGCTTGCCGTGGCGGGTTTGATGAGACTAGTTCACCGATTAATTATTCGCATAACGTATTTCGACGCGTACTAAAAATCACGTCAACATTTGGCGCCCAACGTGGGGCCCGAATTATGTATATAATCTCCTTCTATTATATTCTAAATTATATACATAGTGAAACGCCATTAGGGTTAAGTAGAACGCGGCCTCTGAGATAAGAAATCATGTCTCTACCTAACAAAAAATCGCCATTTTAACCATGCTCTAGTATACATGATATTTTAAATTTTCAATAATTATTTTTATCTTTAGGCCTTAAAATACACGTTATTTTTAATTTTTCTACGTTATTATACTTTTTTAATTTTAGTGCTAACAGAAATATCTATGGCCGATATGCGTTATCTTATATTTAGTGTATATGTTATATATTTTTTAAATTTCCACGAGGTATATTTGTTTTAGCGTATACGTTATTTTGCTTTTTTTTATTTTAGTGCTAATAGAAATAATCTATGGCCGATATGCGTTATCTCATATTTAGTGTATATGTTATATATATTTTTTAATTTCCACGAGTTATATTTGTTTTTAGCGTATACGTTATTTTGCTTTTTTTTATTTTAGTGCTAATAGAAATAATCTATGGCCAATATGCGTTATCTTATATTTAGTGTATATGTTATATATATTTTTAATTTCCACGAGTTATACTTGTTTTAGCGTATACGTTATTTTGCTTTTTTTATTTTAGTGCTAATAGAAATAATCTATGGCCGATATGCGTTACCTTATATTTAGTGTATATGTTATATATTTTAATTTCCACGAGTTATATTTGTTTTTAGCGTATACGTTATTTTGCTTTTTTTATTTTAGTGCTAATAGAAATAATCTATGGCCGATATGCGTTATCTTATATTTAGTGTATATGTTATATTTTTTTTAATTTCCACGAGTTATATTTGTTTTTAGCGTATACATTATTTTGCTTTTTTATTTTAGTGCTAATAGAAATAATCTATGGCCGATATGCGTTATCTTATATTTAGTGTATATGTTATATATTTTTTAAATTTCCACGAGTTATATTTGTTTTAGCTAGCGTATACGTTATTTTGCTTTTTTATTTTAGTGCTAATAAAAATAATCTATGGCCAAATAATTCTTCCTTTCATAAGGATCTTGAAATATTGGGACGCGAAGTTAGGCCTAGAACAATGTTTTCCCACACCTCAGGGCTTCCCACAAATCCCAAATATAGAGCCCCAAGGAACACATCTGTAAAGGGGGGGGGGGGCACATCTGTGGGGGGACGAGAATAGCAGGACTTGTAGAAAACAACACATGTAAAACACATGTGGTCACTCTAGGCGGGAACAGGCGATGGCCAAAAAGACAGTTGACATCCAGCTTCCGAATCGAAAGGTTGGTTTTTCTACCTCTGCCTCCTCGCGTTTGCGGGAGGACTTCACTCTTAAATATTTCATCCTCTTTTAAACTTTCCTGCTATTTTTCTTTTAAAATGTATAGGCCACGTGATTTATTTTTTATTATACCAAAGTATAATAATTTTATATATTTTCAATTATTTTTATTCGCTAAAGTGATTTCGCTCGACAAGTTTAAAGGTGTAATGAATTTTTTTTTTCGCTAACACAATTGTTTATTTCCTCTTATTCTTCTGTTATAGCGAGAATGTTTAGTTTTTATTAAGATAAGCATAATTACGGAGCCTTTCCTGCTATTTTCTTTTAAAATGTATAGGCCATGCGATTTATTTTATTATACCAAAGTATAATAATTTTATATATTTTCAATTATTTTATTCGCCAAAGTAATTTCGCTCGACAAGTTTAATAGTGTGCCGAATTTTTTTTTCTTTCGATAATACAATTGTTTATTTTCTCTTATTTTTCTATTATCTTGAGAATGTTTAGTTTTATTAAGATAAGCATGAATTTTGAAGCCTTTTTTTGCTATTTTTCTTTTAAAATGTATAGGCCACGTGATTTATTTTTATTTTACCAAAGTATAATAATTTTATATATTTTCAATTATTTTTATTTGCTAAAGTGATTTCGCTCGACAAGTTTAAAGGTGTAATGCTTTTTTTTTTTGCTAACACAATTGTTTATTTCTGCAATAACTTTAGTGAAATGAAGAAATAAAACTTTCATTGTTATATATTTTTATTATTATCTATATATATATTTATTTATATATATTTGAATATTTAATCAAAATAAATAAACACAAACATATTAAATTAAATGAATGCAATAAAGAAGAAAATAATGCGAATTATATACGTTCAAAACAACAACAATGATGATGACAACTTAAGAATTACAGAAGCAATAAAATGTTCACAGAATATTTCACGCTGATATATTACACCATCTTCCCGCTACATTCAAATATATCTTGAAGGAGGTCTCCGATTTCTTGGTGGGTTTCTTCTTGGGATGGGTCCTTCATTACTGGCTTTGGGATCCGGTGAACGAGACGACTCCCCTGAAATGCCTCCATTATTCTGGTTCACGAGTCCAGAGTCCGCGCTGCTGTCTGGCTGTTTCTATAGGCGGCGATTCACTTCTGCCTCTGTTGGGCATATCAGCCTCAGGAACGATGATATCAGTTTCCTCTCTTTGGCGTCCATATTGTCGATCTTCATCTCCACCATTCTCCCACCTCTTCCTTATTTGATCTCGATGATAACTTTTGACCTGTCCGTGTATTAAAACTGTATAGACTCGGGATCCTTTTCTCCCCACTATTCTGCCTGGAATCCATCGATCCCCGCCTCTAAAATTTCGACACCAAACCATGTCATCTATTCCAAACTCATCTTGTTGAAATCCGTGGTCGTATTTCATTTGCCTGGCCTGCTGCTCTTTTACTATTGATTCCAGATTTGGATGTATAATTGATAGTCGGGTTCGAAGGGAACGCCCAATAAAGAGTTCTGACGGAGCCTTCTTGGTTGTTTCATGAGGGGTGCTACGATATGCCAGCAAAATTTTTGATAGCGTGTCCTGAATGGTATCCCCAGGTTTTATTTTATTTTTGTCTAATGCCATTTTTATCATCTTGACAGCTCTCTCTGCCAGGCCATTGCTCTGAGGATGGTACGCAGGAATCAGTGTTTGTTTTATTCCATTATTTTTCAAAAAAATTTTCATATCACTACCCGTAAACTGAGGGCCATTATCTGATACTATTTCTTCTGGCAAACCATAAGATGAAAAAAGTCGTCTTAATTGCTCAATTGTTTTTGCTGAGGTTATCTCTCTCATTGGGAATGCCTCGACCCACTTAGAATGATATTCCACGACAATTAGCAAATTGATGTTATCTTTGTTTGCATAATCAATATGGATCCGCTGCCAAGGTCTAACTGCCCAAATCCAAGGTTGCCACTACACTCTATTTGGGCCATCCTGAACCTGTTGGCAGTTTCCACACCTGATTACCAGGAACTCAATTTTATTGTCTAGATTCGGCCACCAGAAATGAGACCTTGCCACAGACTTCATTTTGCTCATCCCTGAATGGGTCTCGTGTAGGCAACTCAACAAGTTCGGTCTGAGAGAGGAAGGAATAATGACCCGCATCCCCCACAATAGACACTCTCCGTCCACAGTCAGCTCCAGTTTTCTCTGAAAGTAAGGTCTGAGGTGGTCTGGCACCCTCTCAGGCCAGCCATGCTGGTTATAGCACTTCACTATTGATAGCACTTCATCCTTTTGAGTTTCAATTCTAATTTCTTCAGCCGTGATTGGCAAATCCTCCATGTAGGACAGTGCATAAATGTTATCCAGTCTCGAAGTTTCCTCACTCTCAACTGGAAGACGTGACAGAAGATCTGCATTTCCATGATCTTGAGTTTTTTTTAAACTTGATATCGTAGGTATAAGCCGACAGAATTATCGCCCATCTCTGTAATCTCGAAGTTGATAAAGTAGGAATTCCCGATTTTGGGCCTAAAATAGACACTAGCGGCTTATGATCCGTTATCAGGGTAAAGCGTCTCCCATAAATAAACTGATGGAATTTGGTCACTCCATAAATTATTGCGAGAGCTTCCCTCTCAATCTGAGAATAGTTGCGCTCGGCTCCTGATAGGGTCCGAGAGGCAAACATGATCGGTCTTTCCTGGCCTCCGATGACATGAGACAGAACCGCGCCAATTCCAATCTGGGATGCATCCGTGGCCAAAAACAAAGGCAATGTGGTGTAGTACGGAACTAAGACCCTATCAGAGGTAATGCTACTCTTGCACTTTTCAATAGCCTCTTCACACTCCTTGGTCCAGCTCCAGCAATTCTTTTTATGAAGCAGCTCGTGATGAGGCCTCAATAGATCCGGTAGATTTGGAATAAATTTTCCATAATAATTCACCAATCCAAGAAATGACCTCAACTCAGAGATGTTTGTCGGACTCTTGGCCTTCTGTAAAGCTTGCACCTTGTGATCCAAAGGTCGGATGCCATCTTCCTTGATAAGATGGCCCAAATACTCGATTTCTCTTTGCACAAATTTACATTTATCCTTTTATAAAACTATTTTAGTGGCGTATTATTCTTTTTTAAAATAAAACAATTTCTACTGTCCTTACTGCGATGAAAAATTAAAGGGAGGGCCTGGCTCATCAGTGGTGAACCCTCCCAGCGGTTTCGCCAGTTTAATCTACCATACCGCTGTTATATTGCATTTTTGGAACTTCCTTTTATAGGTGACCGTTGTAAGAATCTTGGAATGGGTATTTTAGAAGAACTATGGACATAAGCTTTTAGGACAGCAGAATTAAATATAATTATAAATATATAATATGCTTCGAGCAATCGCTCTTCCGCAAATATCAAATTGTGTCTTTTATTAGAACAATAATGTTATGATGTACTAGAGCGCCATCTGTTATCAATTTATAAAACTATTTAGTGGCGTATTATTCTTTTTTACATTTATCCTTCTTCAGTTTAATGTTATATTTTTCCAAACGCAGAAACACAGTTTTCAATACAGCCAAGTGTTTCTCCACTAAAACTGTAGCTATGAGGACATCATCAATATAGCAAATAACGCCCTCTATTCCAGCCAGAACCCTATCCATCACAGATTGGAAATAACTAGGGGCATTAGCCAGCCCAAAAGGCATTCTCCTAAACCTGAAAAGTCCCTTATGTGTGTTGATAGTTAAAAATGGCTGGGTGCTCGTTGCCACCTCTAGTTGCAGGTAAGCGCTGCTCAAATCTAATTTTGAGAAATATTTCCCCTTGGCCAAGATAGCAAACAAGTCTTGCTGAGTGGGGAGCGGATAAACTGCTGTATCCAAGAATCTGTTCAAAGTTACCTTAAAATCACAACAAATTCTCATTTCCTTATTTTTTTTTGGTACCACTACTACTGGAGTTGCCCACTGGCTACTCCTCACCCTATATAAGTATCCCTTTGTCACCATATTTTCTAAAGCTTCTGTAACCGCCGTTCTAATCGCGAAAGGCACCGGTCGAGCCTTATGAAATATTGGGCTGACGTCACGAATATTCATTGAAAATGTGAATCCTTTTATGGGCTCTGCTGTGTCATTGAACAAAACTTGGTGCTCTTTCAAAAATTCAGCAATAGCAATTTCCGAAGGTATCTGGTTCACCGCAAAATAATCAATTTTCAACAAATTTATCCATTCTCTCCCCAGCAGGGCCTTTTTTTCACCTGTGACTACTACTGCTCGAAGCATTGAAGTCTTGCCCTGAAATTCCACCTTAACGATAACTTCGCCCAGAATTGGTACTACTGTCCCGTCATATGTCTTGATGATCATTCCGATAGTTTTTAACTGTGCATTTGGAAGATACTTCTTGAAATCATTCTCCGATATCAAGGTTAGACAACTTCCCGTATCCAATTCAAAATCTATAAAATTGTTCTCGACTTTCAATCTTATGATATAGGGAGGGTCACTTGTCGTAGTATTTATTCTATAATCGTGTGGTGTCCTCATGCATGTAATTTTTTGGATCAATTCCTCCGTCTCTCCCTGATCATCCATCTGATGTATCCTATTCTGTTGGCTCGCCTGTTCCCTAATAGGATATACTTCATGATTCCTATATACTGGGGCAATGTGACCTTTTTTTCTGCACTTGAAACACACTGCGTCCTTGAATCTACAAGAGTCTCTATGCAAATTTCCACAATGTTTGCTTTTTTTTTTTCGTTTTTCGATTCTCTTTGCATTCCAATGCGCAACTTATCCACGCTTTTATCCAATTCCCCTGCATGAAATAATTTAATATTCTGTTCTGCCGCCTCCATGGACAAAGCAATTTCCATCACCCGAGCCAAGGAAACATCTCCCTCAGACAAAATTTTCTTTTGGATTCTTGAATCGCTTAATCCGCACACAAACTTGCTCTCAGAGAGTCCTCCAAAAAGTTCCCAAATACACAAGTTGCTGCCAACCGCTTAATCGCTACCAAATACTGCGAAACACTTTCTTCTGTTTCTTGCATCCTTTTGAAAAAAATAAACCGCTGGACTATGATTGAACGTTTTGGGGAAAAATGAGTATTTAATTTTTCAGTAAGTTCCTCAAAGGTCTTATTTTTCGGAAGTTCTGGACTGCATAAGTTTTTTAAAACCTCATAGGCTTTTGCTCCAATAAGTGTCAGGAGATACGCCTTCTTTTTGTCCTCGCTAGCGTCTTCCAAAATTAAAAATTGTTCTAAACGTTCAAAGAACGTGCTAAAACTTTCAACATCTTCATTAAATTCACCAAATTGGAAACGAGTCATTTGCAAGAGTATCAAAAATTAAATCCAAAAACAAATTATTTTCTTCGGAAACTTACGCTTAGATCCTCGTCGCCATTTGCAATAACTTTAGTGAAATGAAGAAATAAAACTTTCATTGTATATATTTTTATTATTATCTATATATATATTTATTTATTATATTTGAATATTTAATCAAAATAAATAAACACAAACATATTAAATTAAATGAATGCAATTAAGAAGAAAATAATGCGAATTATATACATTCAAAACAACAACAATGATGATGAGAACTTAAGAATTACAGAAGCAATAAAATGTTCACAGAATATTTCACGCTGATATATTACAATTTCCTCTTATTCTTCTGTTATAGCGAGAATGTTTAGTTTTTATTAAGATAAGCATAATTACGGAGCCTTTCCTGCTATTTTCTTTTAAAATGTATAGGCCATTCGATTTATTTTATTATACCAAAGTATAATAATTTATATTTTCAATTATTTTATTCGCCAAAGTAATTTCGCTCGACAAGTTTAATAGTGTACTTTCGATAATACAATTGTTTATTTTCTCTTATTTTTCTATTATCTTGAGAATGTTTAGTTTTATTAAGATAAGCATAAATTTTGGAGCCTTTTTTTTTTTGCTATCTCTTTTAAAATGTATAGGACATGTGATTTATTTTTTATTAAACAAAGTATAATAATTTTATATATTTTTAATTATTTTTATCCGCCAAAGTGATTTCGCTCGATAAGTTTAGAAGTATGCTGAATTTTTTCGCTAATACAATTGTTTATTTTCTCTTATTCTTCTATTATCTTGAGAATATTTAGTTTTTGTTAAGATGAGCGCATTTTATTTTATTCGTCTGAATGATTTTATTAAGGTATATCCAAGCATATTTTTTATTTTCTTATTTTTTTTATTATACAGATATGATAATATGTTTTTTTTTTTACTTCCTGAAAGTGTTTGATTTCGTCACCTTCCCATTTTTTTTTGTTTATTTAAGTAACCCAGGTTCCTGGAGCGTACAGAGGTCACCTTCCCATCCCGTTGTGGTGCAATTTACAATATAGATATTTACGTGACGGTATAGCCACGATAAAATTTCAAGATGGCGACCGACGGGACGCGCCCGACGCTCGACTTTCAATTCATATTATCTCCAATTTTATGATTCATAATTGTATTTATTTAGTCTTACTTACCCATGAACCTCCTACCTTAGTTTATTTGAAATTGTAATCCGTTTGTTTCTCTTATGTAATGGTTTAGTAAAATATTTCCAGTCATGCTCATTAAGCAACACAGCAGTATTTAGACAAGCATATTTTTATTTTTTCTTATTTTTTTATTATACGGATATGATAATATGGTAAATTTTTTTTTCGCTTCCTAAAGTGTTGAATTTCGTCACCTTCCCATCCCTTTATGGTACAATTTACAATATTGATATTCCCGTGACAGTACAATCACGGTAAAATTTCAAGATGGCGGCCGATGGGACGCGCTTGACGCCCGACTTTCAATTCATGTTACTTCCGATTTTATGTATAAGGCTAAGGTGTAGCTATTCTATTTAAGCGAAATTCCAATAGTACAATATACCAAAATATATTTTAAAACATTTGTTAATGTCATTATGAAAGGATATTTTGCTGGATTCCAATATGGTTAGTTGATCGGTGCGCGAATCCTTGTTTAAAATAAACGTTTTGTTGCCATTTTAGATTAAAGTTATATATAGTGATTAATTAATTTTCGCATCATTTTAAATATTTTAAGTTACTTTAGTTTATACAGGAAATACGTTTGTTCAAGTATACAATTTTTCTTTTTAGATATGACGTTTTTTTTTTTTTGATAATTTTTTTTACTTGAGTCACCTTTGATTATATATATATACTAGCGGATGTGCCCGGCTTCACCCGGGTTTTACCCGAGTGAATGTTTGTCTAACGAACATTTGTTAAAACAATTCTCTATAAACTTATAAAACGTACTCGGCTTCGCCCGGGGTTTTACCCGAGTAAAGGTTTGTCTAGCGAACATTTGTTAAAACAATTCTCTAAAAACTTATTCAAAAAAAAATATATTTTGATAATTTGAAACTCGTAAATTTGAATCTCTCGATAAAGTGAACATTTTTTCCCGGTCCCTGTGTGCCGTGTCATCCTGAATTTTGTCTTTCCTAATTTTCTACATTAGAAAATCATAGTTTTATCTAGTGAACATTTTTTCCCGTGTCACATTGCCGTGTCACATTGCCTTTATTCTTAATTGTTGGCTTTTTATATTATATTTACTCTTCATTGTTGGCTTTTTATCTTAAATTTATTCTTCATTGTTGGCTTTTTATATTACATTTACTCTTTATTGTTGGCTTTTTATCTTACATTCATTCTTCATTTAAAATACAATATAACGCGGCTGATGATTGTAAAACGAAAATTGAAATTATACCGCGAATGTTTCTTTTATAAAAATCGAAATTTATTTTCAAAGAGAAATAGCGACATTTCTAACTTTGAGGATGAGGTATGGAAAGGTGAAACATGAAGAGTAATGGCGAACGGAAAAATAAAAAGTGTCCAGGGGCGGGAATCGAACCCACACCCTTCTGCTTACCGGGCAGGTGCCTTGTCCACTCGGCTACCCTGGACGTATTTTTCCGTTCGTAACTAATACTTAAAGTAACATTTAAAATACAATATAACGCGGCTGATGATTGTAAAACGAAAATTGAAATTATACCGCGAATGTTTCTTTTATAAAAATCGAAATTTATTTTCAAAGAGAAATAGCGACATTTTTAACTTTGAGGATGAGGTATGGAAAGGTGAAACATGAAGAGTAATGGCGAACGGAAAAATAAAAAGTGTCCAGGGGCGGGAATCGAACCCACACCCTTCTGCTTACCGGGCAGGTGCCTTGTCCACTCGGCTACCCTGGACGTATTTTTCCGTTCGTAACTAATACTTAAAGTAACATTTAAAATACAATATAACGCGGCTGATGATTGTAAAACGAAAATTGAAATTATACCGCGAATGTTTCTTTTATAAAAATCGGATTTATTTTCAAAGAGAAATAGCGACATTCTAACTTTGAGGATGAGGTATGGAAAGGTGAAACATGAAGAGTAATGGCGAACGGAAAAATTATTAGTTACGAACGGAAAAATACGTCCAGGGTAGCCGAGTGGACAAGGCACCTGCCCGGTAAGCAGAAGGGTGTGGGTTCGATTCCCGCCCCTGGACACTTTTTATTTTTCCGTTCGCCATTACTCTTCATGTTTCACCTTTCCATACCTCATCCTCAAAGTTAGAAATGTCGCTATTTCTCTTTGAAAATAAATTTCGATTTTTATAAAAGAAACATTCGCGGTATAATATCAATTTTCGTTTTACATTCATTCTTCATTGTTGGCTTTTTATATCATATTTACTCTTCATTGTTGGCTTTTTATATTATATTCTGACCAAAATCTATCTGTAAACTTCACACAGTGAACTTCACACAGACAGAATAAGGCAATTATATAAGTAGATTTACTCTTCTTTGTTGGCTTTTTATCTTACATACATTCTTCATTGTTGGCTTTTTATATTATATTTACTATTCATTGTTGGCTTTTTATCTTACATTCACTCTTCATTGTTGGCTTTTATCTTACATTCATTCTTCATTGTTGGCTTTTTATATTACATTCACTCTTCATTGTTGGCTTTTTATCTTACATTCATTCTACATTGTTGGCTTTTTATATTACATTTACTCTTCATTGTTGGCTTTTTATCTTACATTCACTCTTCATTGTTGGCTTTTTATATTATATTTTTAGATTGAGATTATTAGCTAGTATGTAAAAATATTAACTCTGTTGAAATTTAATTTTGTATTTATATATAAATAAAATTAACTCTGTTGATTTTTTGCATTTAATCGATAACAGCGAAGTTACGCATGTTAATGTTAGGGAAAAATATTTTGACGTTAAGCAAAACCTGCTCCATCTCGTTTTACATAAATGTTGAAAATTTGGTCGAAATTGATGCATTGTAACGAAAGTTTTTAGTGATGTCCTCTTATGAAATTTGCATTTTATTAATATAGATATTTTGCATGCCGTGTATGTGTGTGTCACGCACATCACAGATAGTTACTGCATATAATTTTATCTCTCCCATTTATAATTTATTATTTAGTTACTATCATAAAGTCTAGCCTATATATTCAATCTAACAACGATTTTATAGTAAGATAATCCATGTACTGAATCTGGTGGGGAAGGTTTTCTTTTTTTTGTTGTTTTTGAAATGAAATTAGTGAAATTTTTTTCTTTTCTTTAACTTCAGCCGAAGAACGAAATCAATTTTTTTTATCCTGCATCCTTTGGAAGTTAATATCACTACTTCGGAATTAAACGCAATATGCGAACTTAGCAATTTATCAGATATATAGTTACAGGTAACCTTAGATAAACAGCGATAGAGAACCTTGCACCTCGTGAATGTTTGCACTTGACTGGTTTTTGATAAGCCCTTCCAGAAAACCTTATATATACACCCACCTTTCAGATTGTTTGGCAGCAGAGGCCTGTAACAAAAGAAAGGCTTATAGTATCATAGCAGACTTAAAACTCGTTTCAACATCGGCTTTCGTAGTTTTATGAAACGTGGCATTAGACATGGTGACCTGTAGCAAAGACTACATTTTTGGGAGGTCGAGAGTGGATCTTGAAGATTAAGAACAATATCTTGCGTAGTCCTAAACAATGGATGTCGGAGCATGCAATTTGCCTGTAAAAAAAATTGTACATTATTTAGTAAGATTTAAAGATACTCACGAAGGTGGACGTGAAGTGAAGAATGACATACAACATAATATCCCGATGGACGCCATCGAGCGTAAGACCACGTGACGTGAACCAATTGAAGAGTGGGTCATTGTGGTGGGATGTGAAGAGAATATCTGAAAATATGCATCAGTTATAAAATACAGAGATGTATTCTATCTAATATCCATCTGCAAGGCTGATGCACCTAATTCGCTCAGATTTTCCAAGATTGACTAACCGACATGCCAAGTTAATCTACGCGAGATATAGTTGTGCCAACCTGCACCTACTCAGATGTGTCTGGGCTCGGTTCACCTCTGTCATACCACGAGAAACCACTGCGACAGCCATGTCTTAACGAGATAAATGTTTAGTACCACAACGATATATATATTTTGAACATTCAATTCCGTGTTCTAGTGAGACTTCAATAGGAAAGCGTGCTGTGTCAAACCAGGTCAAGTCAATATACACAATATCACCGAAGGCGTGAGAGAAGTTAGCCTGCAATCGATAGTATTTTTTTTTTCGAACCACCGAGTAGTGAACAAATGTAATCCTTAGCAGAACGAATAGAACAGTCTAATACAATGATGTTTAATTTATTTTATTCTATTTGAAATAGTTCAGGCTGGAATAAAGAAAGGAACAATGCGACAGACCTTAATATATGTAAAATAGGGTGCGTACAAAACTAATATTTCCTATAGAAGCACTCTAGGTATTTTCAGAACAGGGAAATTTTCAGGAACAGGATAGACAAACACTTTGAAGCACAAATCCTGGATTCACATATCTTATATATTTTTAAAGTAAATAAGTTGTACCACCTTGCAGTAACAAAACAACATTGGTTTAGTGATAAGGTAACTGTCGAAATTCGTCAGCTTTATGACGTGAAAGAAAGCCGACAAGGTGTAGACTTTGGGTGTGGGCGGTCAGTTCGTAAAATTTAGATATATATTAAATGGGACAGATCAAATTAAGCAGAATCTTTCTTTTATATATATTTTTTTCGAAACTGAATTTTGGACCTTTGTGTTAAATTTTTCTCATGTCAATACATTTGTAAGAGAGATGAAGAATGATAAAAAGGTGATGAAGGTTGATGAAAAGGGTGGAAATCGACAGAAAGATGTTGAAAAGACAAAAAGGTGTTGAAAGATGTTGAAAAGATGAGAAGTGTTGAGAGGGGTAGAAAGCGATGAATAGTAAGATGAATAATGATGAAATAGAGATGAAAGAAAGAAAAAGGTGGGATGAAAAAGAGTTAAAAAGGTGTTGAAGGATGTCAAAAGCGATAAAATAATCATAGATAAATGATGGAAATGAAAAAGATGAAAGGATGAAAAAGTGTTGAAAGGTATTGAAAGGTATTGAAGGATGTTAGAAAGTGTTGAAGGATGAAAAAAAAAGGTGGAGAAAGGAATGAATAGAAATGAAAGGAGGTGAAAGGTGATGAAAGGAGAGGGAAAAGGAGGTGGAAATCGATGGAAAGTTGATAAAGAGGTTGTAAATAGACGGTAAAGGTTGATAGAAAGACAGTAGGAATATGATAGGAGAAGGTATGATTGAGGTTTAAAGAGTAATTGTTGACTCTACTATTGCCTTGATAGAACAATTTTTGACCTTTCATCATGTAGTGTGAATAG
This sequence comes from Cordylochernes scorpioides, assembly GCA_030710605.1. Classification (NCBI taxonomy): domain Eukaryota; kingdom Metazoa; phylum Arthropoda; class Arachnida; order Pseudoscorpiones; family Chernetidae; genus Cordylochernes; species Cordylochernes scorpioides. Next base: position 76,113,499 of record CP092867.1, read on the forward strand.
ATAATTTGTTTTTAGCCTAGAGGCCAATAGTTGTAAATAGCATAAAACATGCACTGAGAGTTAGTATGGGCTGATTTACCTAAAATTCAGTAACTGTATGCACTAATTTATATGTATAAGTCCATATTAATTATTATGTTGGGTTATAATAAATAACAAATATGTAATCTCCTTCTTGAGAATCCAGAATTTTTTTCCTTTAAAGAATTTTCAGTTTTTTTTTTTTAACTACAACTTTGTTTCAGTGTTAGAATGTCATTGTAAAGAGTTTTCAGTTTTTCTTTCTTTTTAAAGCTTCAACCTTGTTTTAGTGTTGGAATGTCATTGTAAAGAGTTTTCAGTTTTTTTTCTTCAGCTACAATTTTTGTTTTAGTGTTATAATGTGAATTTTAAAGAGTTTTCAGTTTCCTTTTTTTTTAAGCTACAATTTGTTTTAGTGTTACAATGTAATTTTAAGGAGTTTTCAGTTTTCCTTTTTTTTAAGCTACAATTCTGTATCAGTGTCAGAATGTGCTTTTAAGCTACAACTTAGTTTTAGTGATAGAATGTCATTGTAAAGAGTTTTCAGTTTTTCTTCTTTTTTAAGCTACAACCTTGTTTAGCGTTAGAAGGTCATTGTAAAGAGTTTTCAGTTTTTGAATGTCATTGTAAAGAGTTTTCAGTTTCTTTCTTTTTTTAAGGCTACAACCTTGTTTTAGTGTAGAATGTCATTGTAAAGAGTTTTCAGTTTTTATTTTTTTTATTAAAGCTACAATTCTGTATTAATAGCAGAATGTGATTTAAGACTTAAGTGAGTTCAACAGTTTATTTATTTTTATTTGAGGTAAATAATATCTGAACTCTGGTTCAACTTTAAATATAGGTAAGAGAACTTAGATGCACTAGATAGCTGCTGTGCTTGTAACCAATTCCCTATGGGCAGGCTTGGAACATGCGTTGGGTATATTGACACCCTATAATCCCTTGTGTCCAGAATGCAGTCCAAGGAGAATTTCTAATGAGAGTGTGTAGGGCAGTTGTGGTCTAAGAGTTGATATGTAGGATAACAAGTGGTCTCTGTTGTTAAACTCCAAAGCGGGTTGGGTATTAAAAGCCCTATGATTCCAGTATCAGGGGAGTTAGCTGAAAGCAGAGAAAGGAAGACGCCAATAACCTTGAACAGAAGTAAGGTCGGCAAACACTTGTAGATCTATCCTATTTGGCAATGAGGTAAATGCTTGAAGTTCAATTCGCTCCAATTTAAGTGCTAGTTTTGATGATTCATTTTGTTTAGTCACCAAGCGTCAAGATAAGGAGAAGAATTTCAAATCGTTAGATGCACAATTTTAATGATAGGTTAGATTTCAGATTTGATTGTTGACGATCAATTTTATTAATTTGTTTAAGTATAAATATTATTTATTTAAGTACAGGTAATTTATATAGAGTTTGTATGAGGCATTTTCTTTTGAGTAAACTAGGGCATTAGTCCCCAATTTGTTTTAATTTGTTAATTTATTTGATTTCACACTTAGTCCTGGAGATTAGTAATTGTTAGGGTAAATGTTAACATTGATTATTGAAGTGCTTTGGCTTTTATAGTAGTTTCTAGCTTTAGTTTATGTGCAAGATGCGAATGAAATTGAATGAATGGGAAATCTTAGTGAATGTGTCAAGGATAAACAATTATACTGTTAGACCAAAGGTACGTTAGAATAGTGTTAGGGAATTTAATAGGTTCGATTTTTTTTTTGATTTCTTTATTTGTTAGGATCGGTAGCCTCACAGGACTTACAACTCTATTGATAGGAAGATATCCGCTCCTTTTTGTTAGGCCTCCTTTTAAAGGAGTATAAGTATAATTTTTTTATTTGTGTAATCAATTACTCTATTTCATTATATCAACTTGAATTCTAAGGGTCGTAGATAATGACCATGTCTCGACCTGGAAGATTGCGGAGGTTTGATCAGACCAGAAAAGCCTACAAATCTTTCTTCAAGAGAGGAACGGAGAGGTATCAGGTGAACTTTGTGCTAGGTGGGGGATTTAGTTGCCAATGTCGTAAAGCTAGTGCATAACGACAAACCTCGGATAACCGATCTGACATCGTAGTTTACGACGCTTTAAGCGTGGCTGGATGAGGGTGATTCAGACGGGAGGTTGGGAGAGATTGGCACGTTGGATGCTCTTCTATATATTGCGCAGCTTGGAACCAATCCTCTATGGGCAAACTTGGAACATGCGGTGGGTAAATTGGATGCCCTATAACTCCTTGTCTAAGTCAAAGTCCAAAGGGGGTTTCTAATGAAGTTAACAATTAGAGCATATAAGAGACAAGTTACGATTAGACGAGGCGATTCCGTCTACAGAATTTAGGTACCAGACAATAAGTGACAGATGGACTGTCCAGATTCTTTGTGTTTTTATCGCCCCAGGCTAGCAAAAGTTAATCACCCAGTAAAGACTATTGTCTGCCATACGTTTAGTTAGAACGAGTTCAAGTCTAAATACCAATTAGTAAGTAGAATTTTTTTTAAATGAGAGTAACTCATTCTATGATAAGATAAATTTAAATTAGTAGGACAACAAAAACGAACTTCAGAGCAGATTGCCAGAACAGGCCAGTATTCCAGACTTGAAGAAGGAGGAAGTTTTAAGGGAAGATTGAATATCATTTTTTTTTTGGCTGAGAAATAGCCCAGAACAGTAAGTTTATTTTTTTTTTATAATAAAGGGTCAATTACAGAGAGATATTAAGAACTCAAGTGTGAGAAATATATCATAAGGTAGAAGTAAGACATAGGTTGTTAGTCATCAACATTTATCCTCTTTGAGGTTAACTATATGTATTTTTTAAAGTGAATTTTATTGGTTTAAAAATATAAGTACACATTCTATAGATAAGCTAAACAATGGAAAATAGAGGTTGACAACAGTGTTCAACTAAAGACAAAGAGAAGTAAGGTTGTCACCCTAGATAAGGTAAATTTGGAAATAATCTGGTTTAAAGAATTACTGACTACTAAGATTTCTTTTTCTATTTTTTTTCCTACCAACATGGTTAAGAGAGGGGAGAACACGTCAGACAAACACTCCCAGTGACAAGTTAGTAAGAACAAACTTTTAAGTAATACATGTATATTTTGAAATACTCGCGAACGCCCATGACCTCAGTGCATATTTATTCCTTTGTTATATTATCTTTCAGTAATATACCATTTACCATGTATTATTTTTAAATTATATTTATGTATATTTATATATAGATAAGGCACAATTTGGATTATAGACGTAAGATATCGGGACCAAATCCAAATGCATAGTGTGTGACATTTCGGTAACAGCGTTGTTACCATCCTCAGACAAATGTACTGAATAAATTTAACCACGCATATATATATATATTTTTGTTTATCATTATATATCCTCTATATCAACGTCATTTTTTTCTACATATATCATATTCATTAATTTTTTTGGCATATTTATTCTCCTGATATAGTATTTACTCATTTAATATACCATTTGCAATGTATTTTTAATTATATTTATAAAACAACACTTAAAATTTCACTGCATAAGTTTCTTTTTCTGTGAAAAATTAATATTTATTTCAAAGATAAATATTTACTATTTCTAGCTTTTTTGGATGAAGTATGAAAGGGTGAAAATATGAAGAGTAATGGCGAACGGAAAAATAAAAGTGTCCAGGGGCGGGAATCGAACCCACAACGTTCCGCTTACCGGGCAGATGCCATGTCCACTAGGCTACCCTGGACGTATTTTTCCGTTCGTAAATAATACTTAAAGTAACTTATAATACATTATAAAGGACTGCGGCGTATGATTATAAAACAACACTTAAAGTCTGATGATTACGCTGATGGCGGGCCATACCATAATTCCCTCATTGTTATTAGGTTTTTTATTTTAGCGTCACGTTGATTTAAAGTTGATTGTCATCCAGAGATGATCATGTGTTCTCTTATTAATTGCAATAGTTTTATTTATGGTATGCTAAATCTGTCATAATTTTTTAACTAATATCATATCCTAATGTCGTCAAATATTTCTAAAAAAGCCTTATTTCCATAACTTAATCTGATATCTTTACCTCACACATAGTTATATATGCAGATTCTTCACATATCGATACTATATATAGCGTTATTTTCTCTCTCATTATGTTGTACCCGTTGAAGGGCTTGGAGCCCGAAAGCTAGTAGCCTATGCATTTTATTTAAAAAAAATTCTCTTCGTTTTATAGCTTCTTTATAAGTTTCACCGCATAAGTTTCTTTTTCTGTGAAAATTCAATATACGTCCAGGGTAGCCTAGTGGACATGGCATCTGCCCGGTAAGCGGAACGTTGTGGGTTCGATTCCCGCCCCTGGACACTTTTATTTTTCCGTTCGCCATTACTCTTCATATTTTCACCCTTTCATACTTCATCCAAAAAAGTTGGAAATAGTAAATATTTCTCTTTGAAATAAATATTGATTTTTCACAGAAAAAGAAACTTATGCGGTGAAACTTTAAGTGTTGTTTTATAATCATACGCCGCAGTCCTTTATAATGAATTATATTTATGAATATTTATGTATGGATAAGGCACAGTTTGGATTATAGTTTATAAACATAAGATAACGGGACCGAATCCAAATAAATAAATAGAGTGTGACATTTCGGTAACAGCGTTGTTACCATCTTCAGACAAATGTACTGAATGAAAAATTTAACCACAGCATATATATTTATTTGTTTATCATTGTATATCCTATATATCAAGTCATTTCTTCTCTACATATATCATACTAGCGGATGTGTACCCGGCTTCGCACGGGTTTTATCCGAGTGAAAGTTTGCCTAACGAATATTATATATTATGAAGTATAATAAACAATGCTAAAGATTAGTTTTAATTATTAATCAAGATTGTGTGTGAATATGTGAGAAAGATGTAATATCGTTGTTGTTTTCTTGGCCGACTGTTTTACATATGGTGTTATCTTAAAATTGCTTGTTTTGAATATTTTTTTAGATTGAGTTGAATGAATTGCTGAATTTTTTTTTTGTATTTATATATAAATAAAATTAACTCTGTTGAATTTTTTTTGTATTTTATCGATAACAGCAAAGTTATGTATTTTAAAGTTAGAAAAAATATTTTGATGTTAAGCAAAACCTGCTCCATCTCGTTTTACATAAATGTTGAAAATTTGGTCGAAATTGATGCATTGTAACGAAAGTTTTTAGCGAACACCACTTATGAAATTTCCATTTATATAGAAGATATAATATAAATGAGTTTTTAAAAATTGTTTTAAAAAAATGCATCGGCCGGGAATCGAACCCTGGCCGCCCGCGTGGCAGGCGAGCATTCTACCACTGAACCACCGATGCTTTAAAAAAATCAAATTCATTTATCGTCGCGACCAGTGCTGCGCCCTAGCGGTAAAAGACTGGAACTAACACTTTTTGGTTTTTTATTTTTTAAAAAAAGCACATTAACTTTTTTAGTTTTTTGAATAGCCTATATGTTAAACGAAATCTTCAGCTACCTACTTGCGAAATTCCATAATGATTGAGTCAGTAGATTTTGCGTGATGCGATAACAAACATCGATTTCGCATTTCATTTTTTATATATAAGGATATTCATTTTTTTTTGTATATATTCATTCCCCTCGTTTTGTTTACCATATTATTATTGTTATTTTTGATCGTATATGCCAATTTAATTTTGCCTTATATAACCTTGTATAATCTTTTTTATATAATTGCCACATGTACCTCATCACGTATAGTTAATAAAGATTTTTTTTTTAGATGTGTTTTAGGAATTGGCCATATCTACGTTTACACCCACAATTCCTTGGCGCCCATATGATTATGTTTATCTGGAATGGTCTAAATGTCTTGTA
>CP092867.1:76119500-76552440 GCA_030710605.1 Cordylochernes scorpioides
AGGCCTATATTTATTTGTTTGCACTCTTATTAGATATATATATTTAGAATATTTGTCTCAATTTGTATAATAGTTAATATAAAATATTTTATACCTATAGAATTTTATAAAAATTATGTAAAGTAGTATCCGATTATATTTAACTCGTGTTCTATTGGCGAAATATTATACCAGGTTTTTTCCTGTAGAAGGGCGTCCGTGCCCGAAAGCTAGAGAATATATATATTTTTTTAAAGACACTTTTTCCCTGGAGGCCTGATTAATTTTACTCAACAAACATCGTTATCATCCAGGTTATCGTGCCATGTCAGAGCAGGATGGGAACAAACATCGTTATTATCCAGATTATCGTGCGATGTAAGAGCAGCATGAGAACAAACATCGTTACTATCCAGGTTATCGTGCTATGTAAGAGCAAGTTGGGAACAAACATCGTTATAATCCAGGTTATAATGCGATGTAAGAGCAGGATGGGAACAGACATCGTTATTATCCAGGTTATCGTGTCATGTCAGAGCAGGATGGGAACAGACATCGTTATTATCCAGGTTATCGTGCGATGTAAGGGCAGGATGGGAACAAACATCATTATTATCCAGGTTATCGTGCGATGTAAGGGCAGGATGGGAACAGACAATCGTTATTATCCAGGTTATCGTGCGATGTAAGGGCAGGATGGGAACAGACAATCGTTATTATCCAGGTTATCGTGCGATGTAAGAGCAGGATGGAACAAACATCATTATTATCCGGGTTATCGTGCGATGTAAGGGCAGGATGGGAACAGACAATCGTTATTATCCAGATTATCGTGCCATGTCAGAGCAGGACTCCCCGAGCCCTGTAACGCCAGGTATCCATACATTTAAGAGTGCGAGCCACCCACCCAAGTGAGGGGCTGCAGGGTGGAGACGGTGAAGGCGGGGACCTCCCGGGCGAGAGGGGCCACCTCCACCCGCAGGGAACCGAGGGAGGCCTCCATCTGACCGACGCTCAATAACTGGGACGACGAGTGGGATTGGCGAGCGGGAAAAACCTGGTGTATCGCGACAGCAGCTTTCTTTTTCAATGAGATTTAACTCTTTTATTGTCTTTTTTTTTTTTAACAAGATAATTTTACCTGGATTCTCGCCGAGTGAATATTTGCCCAATGGATTTTTTTAAATCTAAAAAATAAGTGTTATTTATAATTATTTATTATAAAAAAATGAATATCAGTTATTTTTTCAACAAGATAATGCCCGGCCACACGTGGCACGTGTTACTATGGATTGTCTCCAATCTTGCCGAACTCTTCCGTGGCTAGCAAAGTCGCCTGATCTTTAACCCGTTGACCACATCTGAGACGACGTGATGGGAAAGCGATTGCAACCATCCCAGAAGGCTGACTATTTATCACGACAGTTGGAGACAATTTGGCAAGAAATCCCTCAGCACACCATCCTGAATCTTTAGGTCCATGTCCAGGCCGGGTGTCAGCCTGAAACCAGGCCAGTTAAGGGTCCAAAGACATATTGACTTTCTCAATTAGTGCCGATCAAACTCTGGAATAGAAAAAACTAATTATTCAGAAATTTTAATAGTTTTTTCTCCTATACATATTCTTCACATACACTAATTTTTGTCCCAATCGGACAACTCCTTCTTTGTGCGTCGATTTTTTTGGGAAATTTTGCCGGGAGGATATCCCTATATATATAAAAGTCAGTTTATGTATGTATGTATGTTGGTTATACACGTCCACAATACGTAACTAATATGGCTGAAATTTTAACAGTATATAGAGTTGAATCTGGAAAAACTTATAGGCAAATTTTCAGGCTTCTATCTCGAATATCCTTGGAGTTATTAACAAATTATCAACAAAATTTCCCTATTTCACTCGCAACCAGCGCCTCACTGCGGTAACTTCGAGAAGTAAACACCCACGTGGAGCCCTCACACGGCGCGACGGGATTGGATAGTGACCTTGGAAACGTAATGACAGTGAAGGGGCAAGAAATCACTTGCTATCATTTTATGTTTATATCAAATTTAAAATATATTCATATAAAAAATCAAAATACAGTCTACTCTCGTTATAACGCCACCATCCGGATTTTGCAAAAAAGCGGCGTAAGGCGAGGGCGGCGTTGTATCGAACACGTTTAAAATGTGAAATTTAAAGATACAATAAATTATTTATAACAATTACTAAAAACAACTTATACCCTAAGTCAATATATAGAATGCCGGCATTAATTAATTAATATGACAAATTGGAATAATTAATTTATTTTTATTCATTAAAAAGTAATTACATTTTCTTGAAGAAGTCTGTGATCACAACTTGTGTTTTTTCTCCCTCACTTATGGCATAGACACGGCGTAACAAATCCGCAGATAGATTGACGTCGTCAGATGTTGCTCTCTTGGAGTGCTCAAGAAACAACAAAACTGTCTCAGCAGCTGTTCTGGCTTCCCTTAACGATGGTAGGCGCTGGGTCACTGTTGCATCATCATCCTCGCCAAGTTCTTCTTTCGCTGTAACAGTGACACCAGAAAATCATCTGTTAGCTTCATTTCCGCCTCCTGGGAATCATCAACCAGTTGAAACTCCCTTTCAGTCATCAAATTCTCTGGTGTAATAGCGAAGATGTCGCGAATGCGATCGAGCAGATTTCCATAATTAAGAGGCTCAACTGCAGCAGTAGAAGTGAAGCGAATAATGCCTGTGTGATTCCAGCAGTTGCTGATGGAATCAGGGCTCACAGAATCCCAAGCCATTTTACAATAGCGCACAGCGTAATCCAGACGTAATTCTGTGGGTAGATGGGCATCCGCCAATTCCACCATTTTCTGGAGTTGAAGCTTGCGATATTGAGCTTTGAAACTTTGATGATGCCACTATCCAGTGGTTGCAGACTGGCAGTCATATTTGGTGGAAGGAAGTGTATCTTTATGTTGCTGAGACCATCATTAGGGACGCAGTGAGACGTAGCGTTATCTAACAACAGTAGGATACGACGTCCTTCAGAGACAAGCTGCTTGTTGAACTGCAGTAGCCATTCTTGAAAGATGCTATAGGTCATCCTTGCTTTGCTGTTAGATGTGTAAGTGCAGTAGAAGTGTGGACTAAAGTTTCTGAAGCATCGAGGCTTTGCCGATTTTCCAATAATCAGCAATCGCCGCTTGTCTGTTCCAGTAGAGTTGCAGCACAGTAGAACAGTGATTCGTTACTTCATCCTTTTGACACCACGGCAGTTTTCATTTTTGTGAGGAAGTGTTCGGTCAGGAATGAGCTGAAAAAATAATCCTGTTTCGTCTGCATTGTATATGTTAGCTGGATCATATCCGGAGTTCGCCAGAATACTGTTCAAATTTGTAAGATGTTCATCAATGATAGCTGGAGAAATCGATGCGCCTTCCCCACAGAGCCGTCGTTGCGAAATATGGAATCTCCCTTTAAATCGCTGCAGCCACCCACTGCTGTACGCGAAATTTTCTGGTACGTCCAAATGCTCGCCAAGTTATTTTGCCTTTTCTCTTAAGAGATAATCAGTAATATAATATTATTGGCACGCTTTTGGGTAAACCAGTTGAAGAGAGCGTCTTCCAAGTCACTAAATTTTCCGACTCTTTGTCTCTTTGAAGAACCAACAGTATAATTTTCCCACTTCTCAGCCTGAGTGAGAATATCACGGACAGTTGTTCGTGGAAATGAGAAACGCTTTCCAATCTCATTCTTCGACATCGTAGAGTTATTTCTTGCCAACTGGCATATCTCCTTCTTCTTTTCAATGGTGATCGACTCACGTTTACGCTTTTGGGAACTCATAATACGACAATAAAGTTGTTGTGTTGACGTTAGTAAAGGATGAAGCGACTGTGTATGTCCCAGGAACAAGCAGGAAAAGGGTCTGCTGGCTGTTCACACAATCTGTTATCTGTTGTGTCAACAGCAAACAAAGTCCGGCGCCGTTGGCGTAAAAAATGCAGACAAGAAAGGGGGAGCGGGGGGGGGGGGGGGGGGTGGTGACGTTGTAAGCGGTGCTATAACGAGTGGTTTTTGCTTCTTGGGATACGAAAATTCAGCGGCGGAAGGCGAACAGCGAGGGAATGGCGTTATATCGAGAAAAATACATTGATGTCGATTGGGACAAAACGAAAAAGCGGCGTAAGGCGAGGGTGGCGTTATATCGAGTGGCGTTATAACGAGAGTAGACTGTAATACAATTATCAAATATCGTTGTGAAAATTTACATTTTTATTGTTTTATTTTAAAAATACAAGGTTTGGAGCGGGGCGTTTCACAAGAGTGATATCTACAGCGCCAATTTATAATTGTGTATGTAACGAATAGTATTTGAATTAAAATATTTTATTCAGCTAGTTGATCTATAAAGGTCACCTCTCCCGTCAAAATAGACGTCGAAGCTAGACGCCTTCTATTGACCGTCACCGAAAACTAGCGGCCTCAGGTCGGTGGCAAAGCAATAACACCAGCTTTGGAAAACTGAGAAGTGTCTACTTAGAGACCATCGTTTCAGGCTAATAGTCCTTGTCAGTCTAGAGCGGACTTTATTCCATGAGATCCACAAGGAATCTAATGGAATATTCACAATCCACCAAAGAGGTGTTCAGCTGGCAAAGTAGCTAGGCTAAAATCTATGGCCAAAATATATATGGAAATTTTGCCAGGAGGATATTGATCTATAAAGGTCACCTCTCTCATAAAAAAATATGTCAAAGCTAGACGTCATCTAGTGATCATCGTCACCGTTGGTGGCAAAGCCACAACAACACCAGTTTTGGAAAACTGAAAAGCGTCCACTTGACTGACGAGGGCCATTAGCCCAAAACTATTGTCTCTAGGTGGATGCTTCTCAGTTTGCTATAGCTGGTGTTGTGGCGTTGTCACCGACCTGAGTCCTCTAGTTTTCAGCAACGGTCAATAGATGGCATCTAGCTTTGACATCTATTTTGATGAGAGAGGTAACCTTTATCTTTATAGAATCGATTTTTTTTGTTATAGAGTGTATTAAGTGAAAACAAGGGTTCGTAATATTTTGGAAATGTTTAAAATTATGAAATCTAGAAATATATCATTTTTTCAAAGTTTAAAATGTTATATAAGAAGTTGGAGCCAAGGACTATTCCGTTACTTTGTGATTGGTATCAGGGAGAAATGCTTTGGCATCTTTATGAAATACCTGGTATTATTCGAATAGCGACTGAACAAAGAGTTCAAAATGACAAAGTGCAAATCTTAAATACCTCTCATTACAGTCACTTCAAACTCTTAAAAAATTCAATAACAGCAGAACTATATCTACTCACAAATACTCCTTTGGTAATTAAAATAATTTTTGCGCAAATGAGATTCCAATGGGTGTTCTTTCCAGAAAATTATTCAAAGCACTGGAAGACTGACTGTCCTTTAACTTGAGATCTATTTAATAGCAGAATACAAGATGAAATCATACATATAATATTTGGTTGCTTTTGCTTGGAGAAACAGAGAAAATCTCTCTTGGGCGACTTATCCTTGTCTCAATCAGATAGTCAACAAATATATAAATGGATGATTAAAATGTTTGATCAAGGTCTTCTCTTTGGTTTATATAAATTCTATGGGACCGCAGTCACCCTTCGGAGGAGATTAATAGATTTGCTGAATGTCGTGGTCCATTTGGATGAGGGAAGCGAAGACTAGAACGCGGCCGATTCCACACTCGCCTTTTCAGTGATACGCTAACCATATGCACGGTGGAATCTGTGGCCACTGAACATGCGTCAGACCTGGAGGCTGTTATTGGGTTCTGTGCTGCCTGGGTATAGGAGCTCAATCTATGGTTCCTTTCTGTGGTGAATTATGTACAAGTCCGGTGGTCTTATTAAAGTTGTATTTGTGTGTGTGCTTTGGCGTCTTTTTCTGGGCTCTGCCTAGTTTATTTTGTGGTTTTAGTGTTGTTGTGCTGTTTTGTGGTAGTGTACCCTCAGTGGTTTTTTCTAGTAATGGTTGTTAATATTTCCATGTCCGTGGTGTCTTGTGCCATTCTATATTATGGTTATTCAGACCCCTTGATTATGTCTATTTTATTTTTAAGGTTGTCTTTTATTGTTTGGGGTCAGGCTTCGGGACCTGTAAAGGGCTGTAGGATGTAAAATCAATTTCATTGGGATTTTTGTTTTCAAAATTCTAATTTAAAAGATTGTATAATTGTTTTCAAAATTGATAAGGTACAATTTGGATTATAGATTATAAACACAAGGTAATAAGACCAAATCCAAATAAATAAATAGTGTGTGACATTTCGGTAACAGCGTTATTACCATCTTCAGACAAAAGTACTGAATGAGAAATTTTACCACAGCATGTTTTAAATAGTTACTGTTATCAATGATACGTTTCTATTAAATGTTGAATATTAATGGTGAAAATTATTTTATAAGAAATTGCACTTTATATATATTTAAAGATAAATGAAAGATACACCATTTTTAAGCTATAATTATTTTATTCTTTTTACAATTCTTACACACGTGCTCATTATATGTCGAACATTTTGTTGTCTACAAGATGATAATAAAACAAGATGATCAAAACAGAGTAAAGTAATAATATATCACTGATATATTATCTTTAAACAAAACAGATCATTCCTCCTTCCTTATATTGTACATAGTTGGAGAAAACCGGCAAGGAGGGCATCGAGGTCGGGTAGATCTCCTAGGCGGAGGTGACGTGGAAATTTGAGGGTCTTGTTCCAGTCGGTGAGGTCCTGCTCCAGCGTTGTCCAAGGTCCAATCAGAATCTTCAGCATATTTGGTATCTGAACCTGTCCTCATCTGATTGACATGCACTTTAAATGTGCCTTTTAGGTTATTTACTAGATAAACATTGTAACCTAGTCGTCGTATCACCTGGGCCTTGAACCATTTGCGCCTATTTTGTATTACTCTTGTAAACAGCACTTTATCTCCAACTTGAAAATGTCGCCTTCCACACTCATTCCTCCCAAAAGTCCTCTGGATAAATTCAGAGTTCAAGCAATTTACAAATGTTCTAGGCACATAACTTAGGAGACGTTCTACAGGAGGCTTATCTAAAGAGGTAGGCGTATTTCTATAATTAAACAGAACATTTTGTAAATAACAGTCCATATTTGAGTTTGGAGATTCCTCTAACGACTTTTCCAGAGATTTTTTTATTATTCTTACCGAAACTTCAGCAATTCCGTTAGACGAGGGATTATATGCTGGCGAGGTTACGTGGTATACATTATTTTTCCGTAAGAACTCCTTAAATTCAAGCGAATTGAAGGGGGGGCCATTGTCAGACACTAAGCATTGGGGTAATCCATACCTGGCGAAACACTCCTGTAGAAGCTTAATATTTTCTTGCGAAGTAGTACCTCTAACTGGGAATACTTCAATCCAATTTGAATTTGCATCTACTACCAATAAATAACAATCACCTCTGAAATAGAAATGGTCAACATGAACTCGCTGCCACGGTTGATTAGTCCTGGGCCAAGGTGTATTCTCAGCAGGAGGAGCTGTCTGATGATGCATACAGGGAGAACATTCCTTCACAAACTCTTCAATTTGACTATCCAATTTTTGGCCATCAAACCGAAGATCTGGCTAGAGATTTCATGCGATTGATTCCTATATGCCCTTGATGAAGTAACTTCAACATTGATTTTGACAGGTTCTTGGAATCACTGCCCTAGAATCAACAAAAATGCATCCCTGCAGTACAGAAAAATTTTCCAATTTTGAAAGGAATGGTTTCATTGTTTCATCCTTTTTTGCTAACTGAGGGTCTTCTAATAGATATTCCTTGAGCTTATTTAAAACCCGGATCTTTATTGGTTTCTTCTTCAATAATGAGGTGGTCCAATGGAGTTACATTTAAAAATGATATATCATGTGTCACCAAATCAATGTTGTCTTCCCTTGAATTTATTTCCTCAAGTGGAAGTCTTGAAAATGCATCCGCACAGAGCATGGTATCTTTATTTGTATATCTAATATCGAAATCGAAATTTGACAACTCTAAAGCCCACCTATGCAAGCGATTTGCAATTAATGGGCGGAAAGAAGTCTTTTGTTTCCAAAAAACAGTCGTTAAAGCTTTATGATCACTCTTTAACACAAATTTTCTCCCAAACAAGTATTGTCTCAGTTTGGAAGTTGCAAACACAATAGCAAGTGCTTCTTTCTCAGTCTGAGAGTATTTGGCTTCTGCACTTGACAATGTTCTGGAAACAAAGGTGATTGGCTTCTCTTCCCCTTCCACAATATGACACAAGACCCCCACTTATGCCATAGGCAGATGCATCGCAGGTTAAAGTTAATGGAAGCTTCATTGAATAGTGAATAAGCGCCTGGGAATTTAATAGAGTTAACTTCAAATTCAGAAATGCCTTTTCGCATTGGCTAGACCATTTCCAACGATTGTCCTTCTTTAAGAGTTGATAAAGAGGACCAGCCAAGGTTGACATATTAGGTATGTATTTTGAATAGAAGCTCAACATCCCTAGAAAACTCTTCAATGATGTTTTGTCGAAAGGCTTTTTACACCTTTCTAATGCTTCCAATTTCTTTGAATCTGGCCTAACACCATCTTCATTTATAATATGACCTAGAAAACAAATGTCTTTTTTTAAAAATAAGCATTTTTCTTTATTAAGGGTGAAATTTAGCTCTTTCAATTTATCGAAGATCATTTTTAAAATTCTGTAATGTTCTTGTTCATCTTTAGAACCAATGAAAATATCATCTAAGTATATCACCATGTTGGGAACATTATGAAAAAGGCTGTCCATACACCTCTGAAAAATGGCCTGAAGCTGGACTGATGCCAAAGGGCAATCTATTATATCGGTAAAGTCCTCTATGGGTAGATACCACTAGCAGATTTTTTGATGCTTCATCCATTTCAATTTGATGATATGCGGAGGAGAGATCCAATTTGGTAAAAATCTTGTTTCCTCCTAGATTTCCCAACATAGTTTCTATAGTAGGTAATGGATATTTCTCATCTTCAATGCAATTATTCAAAGTATTTTTAAATCACCACACAAACGTAGTTCTCCATTTGACTTTATTACCGTTACTAAAGGCGTGGACCAATCACTAGCATTTACCTTTTCAATTATTTGACTTTGTTCAAGTCTGTCTAGTTCTTTGTCTATCTTCTCTTTAATGGAAAAGGGTACTGGTCTAAATTTAAAAAATTTGGGCTTTGCATTTGGCCTCAATGATATTGAACCTTTAATGCCCTGAATTGGTAAATCTTTATTTTCAAATACTCTTTTATATGCTTCTAAAAACAGTTCTAAATTTGAAATTACATTTATATTATTACAGATATCAAAAACGCAATTGGGCCAATCAGCTTTTAAAATTCTTATCCAATTTCTGCCCAGTAACGGCGTTTGGTTATTAAACTGGCCTGTCACAATTAGAGGTAGTTTTTCCTGATAGTTTTTGTAACTAACATTTACCAAGCATTTTCCAAAAACTGGAATCAAATTTCCTGAAAAACTTTTCAAATGTCCACTGTATTTCTCTAGAGTGACATTTTTGAGATTTGTAAGAAAAAATTTCTTTGAAACTACAGACATGTCTGCACCAGTGTCAACCTCCATTATAGTGTCTGCATCTTCAATTTTAACATTTACCAATATTTTGGTGCGTTTTCTAATGTGTTGCACTGAATAGTATTCAATTTATTCAGATTGGGTTTATTCATTCCAGAATTTTGGGCCGATTTTTATTCCAACATACTGGAGCAATGTGCCCTTTCTTTTTGCAAATATAACATTGAGCATTTTTAAATTTGCATAACTTCGTATCGTGGTTAGACTTTCCACAAATTTTGCAAGGATTATTGTATTTACATGGGAATTTAAAATTATTAGATCTGGCTTTCAATTTATCAATATCATGACCAGGATTTTTCATCAAATTTACTTGTAACTACGCTGCCTCTACAGAATTTGCAATATTTATTGCACTATCAAACTTAAAAAAGGTTCACTTAGCAGCCTTTTAAGCGTAGCTTCATCGTAGCAACCACTTACAAATTGGTCACACAAATTTTCATTTATGTCAGTAAATTTGCACTTGTCTGCCTGAGATTTAAGCCTCAAAACAAATTTTCCCACAGGCTCATTTTCTTTTTGTACAATCTTGTGAAATAAATATCTTTCATAGTGCTTATTTTTTATTGGATATAAATGGTTGGTTAAAACCTCTACTAAATCTTTATATTTAAGGTCACTTGGCCTACTGGGTACCAACAAATCGCGCAAAGTCTTATAAACATTAACATCAATAGACGTTAATAACACAGATACTTTGTCTGCTTCTAATGTTTTGTTCAATTTAAACATTCTTCTAATTGTTCCAAATAACAAATTAGATCTTCACCTTCACGAAACCTTGGATAATTTGAATTAGTGGTGGCCCATACTTACATTAATTCTTCGTCGCCATTTGATACGTTTCTATTAAATGTTGAATATTAATGGTGAA
Organism: Cordylochernes scorpioides; assembly: GCA_030710605.1. Classification (NCBI taxonomy): domain Eukaryota; kingdom Metazoa; phylum Arthropoda; class Arachnida; order Pseudoscorpiones; family Chernetidae; genus Cordylochernes; species Cordylochernes scorpioides. The sequence goes on from CP092867.1 coordinate 76,130,031, forward strand.
AATTATTTTATAAGAAATTGCACTTTATATATATTTAAAGATAAATGAAAGATACACCATTTTTAAGCTACTATAATTATTTTATTCTTTTTACAATTCTTACACACGTGCTCATTATATGTCGAACATTTTGTTGTCTACAAGATGATGATAAAAACAAGATGATCAAAACAGAGTAAAGTAATAATATATCACTGATATATTATCTTTAAACAAAACAGATCAATCAAGTGTGTAAACAAGATAACAGATAAGAAGAAGATAGTTTTCTGAGAAACACAGAATATTAAGGTGGGTTTTTTCACTTTTAATTCTAAGATTAATATTCTGTGTTTCTCAGAAAACTATCTTCTTCTTATCTGTTATCTTGTTTACACACTTGATAACAGTAACTATTTAACACATGCTGTGGTAAAATTTCTCATTCAATACTTTTGTCTGAAAATGGTAACAACACTGTTACCGAAACATCACACACTATTTATTTATTTGGATTTGGTCTTATTACCTTGTGTTTTCAAAATTCATCATCAGGTCCCTAGGCCTGGCAAAACAAAAAGAAACAATCCTAAAATTAAAACAGAATTAATTAAGTGGGTCTGGATAGCTGTAATATATAATGGCACATTGCCAAGCCATAGACACTACAAACATGACAATGTTGACAACTGTTACAAGTATGCAGAGCAGTTATTATAGTCCCAGAAAACAACATGATAACATTCCAATGGCAAAATAAACTAGACACAGCCTATTAAAAAGATACCAGAAGCTATTCATATCTTTCATTTGCCAATGATACCTTCTTGAGGCTGGTGGCAGGCAATCTGCTCTCATTGGCTCCTCAGTCCCTTGGAGTCAAACTATTGCCGTTTCTTCTTATTATGTTGATCTGAAGTCTGCCTGCTGGAAACCCTGGATCCGGACCTCATATGCGCCTGTGGATTTTCCTGAAAATATATTGATCTAATTATGGAGACTATCATGGTCATACCTCATCCACTGACCTTCTTGAACCAAAGGGCCTGATCTGACCACTAAGTGTCTTGAAACCCGCTTCTTCCCTTATTTTGGAGATCCTTGAACTCAATCTATTCATCCTCTGGCTGAAATTCTATTTCTACGCTCATATCCAGTGTACTGATGTCTCAGGAGAGATCATTGAATTAAAGATGAGTTTCTTAAAACCAACGTTCAACTGTCTGACACACCCATATCCTGCTCATGCTACTCTAATCTTTTGATTGACATCTCTCTCAGACTGCACCTACAAGCTCGCTTCAAAGGGACTAAACCAAGATACCAGAAGTGGCCATTCTCCCTCCAACCTTTTCAATATCTTCCCTCTTTCGACTGATTCGTCTTCTTAATCTTAGAAAGAAACATTTATTAAATGTCCACCATGTTGAATAGACATCTTGGTTTGTAGACTTATGTGAAGTTGTATGCTCTTATTCCCAAACATTGAGGAAGTAAGGTATGTCATTCTGATTTATACAAGTAAAAAAAGCAGCAGGGATAACATCATATATTGAGAGAAGAGATAAATTATTTAATAAAACATAAAAACTTGCTAATCAGTTGCTTTATACTAAATTACATGAAGTTTGAAATTCTTGATAATCATCCTCTACCAAGTATTTATTTTGTCTTAAATAAATCTAATTATTCATTGGCGGTAGGTGAATAGTTATTTTTCCTTTTGGTGCATTTTAATAAAAGCTTTTTAAAACTATTTTTATTAATTATTTATTTAATTTTTAGTCCTGAATTCTAAAGGTACAAATTTATAATTTTATATTTGGTTAATTTTTTTAATTCTATTTATTTTAAATGATAATATACACTCAGGGAGAAAACTTAAGGAAGTAGAAAGTCTTTGATGTCACTAGTCGTCTATTTTTTTTTAAGGAGACAGAGGCAATTTTGTTCATACTTGGTCAACTCATGCATCTTCAAATAAAAGTCACTGTGTATTAAATATCAGAGTTATTGTCTGAATCCTGATATACATGCTAAAATGTATAACATCCTTAAGTTTTGATAAGGCACAATTTCAGCACTTTTGTCTGAAGATGGTAACAACACTGTTCCAAAACGTCACACACTATTTATTTATTTGGTCTTATTACCTTGTGTTCCTTAAGTTTTGTCCATGAGTGTAATTCTGACAACATCCTCACAATTATTTATAGCTCTAGTACATACTACTAATTAATTTTTATAGAATTCCAGCCATTCATTATGCCACAAATTATTTGATAAATACAGTGGTACCTCGACATACGAGTTTAATTCGTTCCGCAACCTTGCTCGTATCTTGAATTACTCGTATCTCGAAGCAAATTTCCCCATACAAAACAATTGAACTACCATTAATCCGTTCCAACCTCCAAAATGTCACCCCAGTTATTTTTGTTACGTGGTTTTAAATAATAAAAACGTATTTATAAATATCAAATATTTATCGCACAAAAAAAGAGAATGTAAAGAAATAAATTAGATATCCTCACTGGTGTTTGCCTTTTTCGCTACATTTTTCTCGCTTTCACATGTAGGCCGTTTAGAAAAAAACATGTCCAAGGAGGTTTGTTTCTTCCTCCCTCTCAGAATGTTCCGGAAATGAGTTAGGCAAGTGCCATTAAAAAGGTCAGATGCACGACCTGTTGCAACTTTTTCTGGGTGTTTTTTTTCCACGAACTGTGAAACTCTCTCCACATTCCTAACAACTCGAACACCTTGCTCATGCTTTTCTATAATTTCACGTTTTAATTCAATACTCATCATCTTTTTCTTAGCACTTGACTTTTTACAAACTTTCTTCCGATCCATGGTTATAAAATAAATGAACTAAAAACTGTAAACGCAACACAAAACGCGAACACAAAACACAACTTATCACAGCGGAAGCACGCTGCTAACTGATCGTGATGGCGCGACTGCGTGTTACTACCTGTTGTGTTTTAATTTTAAAAGCACACAAAAATATAATAAACTTGAATTTGTTTATTCAAGTCTCAAAAAACAAATCTTTGCATATAGAACAAATAATAATGAAGAAGAAGAAAGAAACATTTTAGGAAAATCAAAAACAAAACAAAAGTACTGGTCAAAAAGAAACATTTAAAATCACAGATTAATATCTTCAACACTACCGAACCGAACTCGTATCTCGAATTTCGCTCGTAACTCAAAGCAAAAAATCACTTGCTCGTCGGCTCGTATCTCGAAAAACTCGTATGTTGGGGCGCTCGTATGTCGAGGTACCACTGTACATCTATACGAGTTCTATCTAAAGTCTATTTGAGAATATTATTGCCATCTAGAAGTCTGTAATTTTATACACTTGCCTAGTTAGCTTGATTGAGAGAATGTACAAATTTTAGGCTTCTACGTGGTTTTGAAGTATATTAAAATTAACACATAGCAATAACGCGCCATCTATACATATAAATGAAAGGATTTAAAAGCACGAATGTTTCTTTAATACATAATACAAACTTCAATTAAAATTGATCACAAAATTTGAAAATAAATATGGAAATTAGTTCATCCCGACAACTCCGACCACAATTTTATTAGAACTCTAGCCGCTCATTATGCCAGAGAAGCAGCAGCTATTTTTGTTAGTTTGAAAGGAAATTCTCTTCTTTAGTCTATTATCCCCCACCATCACGGCCACCTAGAAGTCTGAAATATTGTACACTTGCAATGTTGGTAGGATTGAACTAGTTTAGAAAACACCAGACTTCTCCTTAGTCAGGAAGTATATTAAAAATTGATCACAAAATTTGAAAGGAATTTATAGAAAAAATAAGCCATTACCGACCGCCCAAACTCCGAAATTTTGTCAACTTGCATTGTTAGCAGTATTGAGCAAGTCTACAAATTATCTGACTTCTGTGTGGTCTGGAAGTATATTAAAGTTGATCATAAAATTTGATATTAAATATTGAAATTGGCCCATTGTCGACCTCCTAGAAGTCTGAAATTTTGTCAACATGCAATGTCATTAAACATGAACAAGTGTACCAAATTTCTAACTTCTAGGTTGTCTGTTCGTATATTAAAATTGATGCAAAAATCAAAAAGAAATTTAGATTTAGTAAATTCCTGACCGGCCAGAAGTCTGAAATTTTGTCAACTTGCTTTGTCATCAGGTTTGAACAAGCGTTCCAAATTTCAGACTTATAGGTGCTCTGTAAGTATATTAAAAATCGATTAAAAAGTTTTTAAAAATGCATTAAACCAGTACATTTGATTGATCACCTCGGAGAAAAGTGCACAGGTTCAGGCCCATAAATATGCTACAACACCAGAGCTCTTTGATAAATTGTGACAATTCAAACTTGTGACTCTAAGTCATATTGACAAATTATACCTAAGGTTAGAGTAATGGCCCCCTTATTTTGACGGGAGGATATTTGTATGGTGAACTTCCCATAAGCAAGCCAGCTGAGCCACCAACTTTATAAAATAAATGTCTATGTCAAACATAGTCTAACCTTCAATGAGAGACCATTTCCAGTAGAAACCAATTTTTGAGTGATCTTTCATCGGAGACTCGAATGTACTCAGGCACACTAGGAACAGCTAATTTATTTCCCCTGTGTGCACCTACCATTTGCTCTATGCCAACTCTACATGCCACACACTAGGATATATCAGAATACAGTAGAACCTTCCCGTAAAATACATCTAATTGCAGAGCCAAAGTGTCATTTAGACTTACCGAATAAATGCTAATTAGTAAAAATGGTAATTTTGCAAATGAAAACTGTCCTTTGTAGAGAGGTGTCCTCTAGTGCAAGTGTCCTCTCATGGAAGCTCTGTTGTTGTTGTTGTTTCTTATCCCCTTGTGTAAAGATTACACAAATTCCATGAGTTAATGCTCCTTGAGCTACACTGGTGTCCAAAAAATAAGAAACTTTGTTTTTTAATGATATGTTTAAAATATACAACGCTAAAAGCTAAAAAGTGATTTAATTAGGTATTTTAAGTCTTTTTTTTTTTTTGCTTATCCCTAGTACACGTGGTACAGACCATGATAATCATGGTGGGTAGTTAGCGACTGCTTTTTACTGTAAGCGCACCACATGTCTACACATGTGAAAGCAGTTCGACTTTGCACTTACAAATGTGCCAGAGCCCCGTTTTGGTTACTTGCACTGCTGGTGGGGTTGGACTTTTGCAAGAATCGGGGGGCCATTGGAGCATTTTTTTTTTAAACATAAAAAGTGTCCAATGCGGGAATCGAACCCGGGTCGTAGTGGTCGAAACCAAACGGTTTAACCAGCCTTAGAATTTATTTATCGCAACCATTCGATTCGGTAAAATTGAAAATATGCAAATTTTTGCTTGTCTTATAAGTGTGCTATTTGGCGTGTCGTTTACCCCATCTAAGAATTGTCCAATTATAATTTTATTTAATCCTTAGTTAATTATGAGTTTACAAAAAATTTTAGCAGATGATTTAAAATGGAGAGCTGTTGGAAGAATGGAGGCAGGGCAATCACAAGTTGAAGTAGCAAAATGGCTAAATGTGAATAAATCTGTGGTCAGCAAAATATGGAAACAGTTCATTGAGACAGGAACCATCAAAAGAAAAAGAAGGTTCGGGTAGAAAAAGAAAAACAGCTACCTCTGAAGACTGTTATCTGGTCGTAACTGCCAAGCGCCATAGGGAGATGACAGCTATTCAACTCTCTAATGAACTCTCAAGTGCTACTGGAACGAGAATTTCAAGACAAACTGTTTACCGAAGGCTTCACGAAGGTGCTCTTTATGCAAGACGACCAATGGTCTGTATCCCTTTAACCTCTGCTCACAGGAGAGCCCGCTTGAATTGTGCTTGGAACATCACGCCTGGACTCATGATCAGTGGGCCAATGTTCTCTTCAATGACGAGTCAAGATTTAGTTTAAACACAGATTCTCGACGAGTTTTCATCTGGAGGGAGCCTGGAACCCGCTATCATCCCAGTAACATCAGGGAAATAGACAGTTTTAGAGGGGGCAGTCTCTTAGTCTGGGCTGGCATCAGTTCTAGTAGACGCACACCCCTCCACATTTTTTCTGGGGGCACTTTACCTGCCCAAAGGTACAGGGACGAGATCCTTGAGCCCTATATAAGACCTTATAGAGATCAAATTGGTCACAATTTAATTTTTATGGACGATAATACTCGTCCGCATAGGGCTAGGCTAGTCAATGAATATCTCCAGAGTGAGACTATTCGAAGGATGGATTGGCCAGCCAGATCTCCGGACCTGAATCCAATAGAGCATGTGTGGGATGCTCTAGGGGAAGCATATTGGAGCTCGTAACCCCTCTCCCAGAACCGTCATTGAGCTAAGAACTGCTCTATTGGAGGAGTGGGGTTTACTACCCCTGGACCTCCTCCAAAGCCTTGGTAAACAGTATGAGGGCTCGCTGTGAGACCTTGATAGCTGTTAGAGGTGATCATACTCCCTATTGATATCTTATTTATTTAAGATCTGGAACCTTAGCTTTGGGTATGTTGGTAATAATTTGCATATTTCATAATTTCAAATATATATTTTTTATTTTCATATAGCTAGTCAAATTCTCCATAGTTTAAACTATTTGTATACTAAATTTTATATTTGTTAATAAATTAGCTTTTGAGAAATTTCAATATTGGTTAAGCTTCTTATTTTTTGGACATCAGTGTATTTTATGATATGCAGCGGCCTCTCCCAAAGGTCTCCTGCTTAGTGCATCTAATGAAAGCCAAATGTGTTCTGGAGCTGCAGGTGCCAAGCTACATTTTGGGCAAGTGGGGTAGATTTTGTTGTTATTTTCTATCTTCAATGGCTTGAGATGGCCTGTTCTAAATCTTGTTAGTGTTGTTTGGTGCTGTCTATTTTTGTTTTTGAGGTTCAGAGCTCCTCACATGGAGGTTCTACTGTATTGGAATTCTGTGGGGAAAGAAGTATTCCCACCCTCACCATTCACCCTTGAAGATAGGGGAGTGGAGAGGCGACTCTGCGTGTTTGCCTTGCATCGGAGTGCCACTGGCTGATCGCCAGTGAAGCTGTAAGCTGGCCATCGGCTCTTGGTTAGCTGGCGTGAGGCGCACGAGTCATGAAACTCTTGGGTCTTCGCTCTGTGTGTGCGCCATTGGGAGCGTCCTTGCCGTGCGCGCAAATTGCTCCAGGGGTGTCCCTGTCTGCTGAAAAACCAAGGGGTGCACACAGTAGTACCACCCTCCCGCCTTCGCGTTGGTTCCCCGCGTAAACCTCAGAACCTCAGAGGTCCTTGATTTGTCGGCAGATTCAGGGAGTACTGTGACCAAAGGGGGGGAGTCCTATTGGAGCGTTAGGACGGGTTTAACTAAGTCCGAACGAGAGGGCTCGGTCAGCAACCTTGCCATGAACTCTCGGAGACGCCTGTGGGTTTGATTGGTCGACCCCATGGAGCCAGACCATAATGGCGGGCGCGAGGGTCAAACAATGGCCGCTCGGTGCATAGAGAATGCATCATTCCCTTTTTGGCTGGGTGACCTGGATGCCAGCAATGGGTGTGCATTCGCGCGCCGGTTAATAGACCTTTGAGGTCTGGGAAACCATTATTGCTCCAAGTCTGTATTGGAATTCTGTGGGGAAAGAATGCCCACCCTCACACTCATCCTTGAGGATTGGGGAGTGGAGAGGCGACTCTACGTGATCGTCCTCCGTCGGGGTGCCACTGGCTGATGGACAGTGAAGCTGTAAGCTGGCCATCTTGCCCTTGGTTGGCTGACGCAAGGCGCACGTGTCCTGAAACTCTTGGGTCTTCACTCTGTGTGTGCGCCATTGGGAGCGTCCTTGCCGTGCGCACCATGAAAAACCAAGGGGTGCACACAGTAGTAACACCCTCCCGCCTTCGCGTTTGGTTCCCTGCGTAGACCTCAGAACCTCAGAGGTCCTTGATTCGTCGGCAGATTCAGGGAGTACTGTGATCAAAGGGTTCGAGGGCCAAAGGGGGGAGTCCTATTGGAGCGTAGGACGGGTTTAACTAAGTCCGAACGGGAGGGCTCGGTCAGCAACCTTGCCATGAACTCTCGGAGACGCCTGTGGGTTTGATTGGTCGACCCCATTGAGCCAGACCATAATGGCGGGCGCGAGGGGCCAAACAATGGCCGCTCGGTGCATGGAGAATGCATCATTCCTTTTTGGTTTGGTGACCTAGATACAGCAATGGGTATGCTATCGCATGCTCTGGTTTATGGACCGTAAGGTCTGGGTGGCCACTGCTCCTAGGATGTATTGGAATTCTAGACCGGCTTGTGGACCTTCGAGGTCTGGGTAGCCATTACTGCTCCAGGGATGTATTGGAATTCTGGGTCAAGGGGTTTATGAATAAGTAGGAATTTCCAGTTAACTAGACCTTGAGTGCGGTAATCTAGGTGAGCTATTCAAAATAAACTATTGATAATACAAACAAGTATATTCTAAATTTTAGGTATAGATATGAAACCAAAAATTTCCTGTTTTAAATCCGATTTAGTTTGAAATGTGAAAGGTTTTATTTCCAATAAATTATCATAGTAGTCAGTTAGTTTTCAACCTTGGACTGAACTGTACACTACAGATCACTCAACAAGAAGTCTCAGCTGCATCCCTAAACCTTCTCATTGCATTGCAACCCAGGATGATAAATTTTGGTAGTGTAAATGTGCGTACCAGGAATAGCCGCAGTTCAGGGGGTGCACATGGAGGAGGAATATGACAGTCTCCCTTGGCAGAGCTGACTGCTATAGGGCGCGTCCCCAGGTGGCGGATAGGGGAACCACTTTCAGATATGAAGGCCAGCTGCGAAACAAGCAGAATAACTCTGAAGAATAAGCAGTCGCGGACCAACAGCAGCATTATTAGAAGAGGAGTAGACCTCCTTAAAAATCCTGACTTCAACTGACCCAGTTGATAGACCTCAGCAAGGGTCCCACTCCAGGGATACGGAGGAGCTGCGTCTGTACTCATGTTAGAGTCGGCAGCAAAGGCGTCTGCTTCCATGTTAGGAACGGCCTCAAACTACAGGCAAAGTCAGACTTTCACCAAAGTGTGCCTGGATCATGGTGCCATGATCAACGAAAGCTGCACCCCTACACCCCATTCCATGAGATCAGATGTTGATTTGCATGCTGCATCGCCCGTCGCGCAGAATAAACAGGGGTGCGTTCAGGACTTAGGTAGAGGGTTCTGTCGGATAAGTATAATACAGTCTCCACAAACTTCTAACTTTGCAGCTTCCAAGCAATTGAGAATTTTGCAGTGCAACATAAATGGATTGTGCTCAACAGCAACAAAAATAAAATTAGAAGAAATAATGGAAATAGCAGAAAAACAAAAGATACAAATTATAGCACTACAGGAAACCAAATTAAATGAAAAGTACAATCTCAAATATAAAAACTCTAATATCCTCAGAAAAGACAGAAATAAAGAAGGGGGTGGCCTTGCATTTTTAATCAAGAATTTGTACTATGACGACATAGCCATTAATATTCCAAATACATCAGACCTCGAAGCCCAAGGTATCAAAGTCTACCTCAGTCAAAACAAAACCATCAACATATTCAATATGTATCACCCACCAAACAATAAACTTATTGACGATGGAACAATGGCTCAATTTCTTACAGACAACACTATTATTGTAGGTGACCTTAATGCCAAACATCAACTATGGGGATGTTCCATGCCAAACCCAAGAGGCAAAATACTTTCAAACTTATTTGACGACAATGCCTTCATGTGCTTAAATGATGGGAATCCTACCCACCATTCCTACAGCTATAATACTGCACAAGCACTTGATATAGGTTTCTCCAGTCCTGACATTTTCCACAAATGCAAATGGCAAATATTAAAAAGTATTGGGAGTGATCATTGCCTATTTTGATAGAAATTAGCACCAAGACAAAAACCAACTCAATTAAAAAAAAAATCTGGAACTTCAAAAGGTTATTTGGAATCTTTACCAGCAAAACACCAATGAAGACTATGGAATAGCATCCACTAGAATAAAAGATCTGGAACAAAATTGGATATCTTTCAAAAACACCATTATTAAAGCAGCCAAAGTTTCAATACCAAGAGGTAATATTAAGAAATGGATTCCAAATTACACACACCAGGCAAAAGATATTCAAACACTTATAACTAAAAGAAATGAACTACAAAAAAAATGCACCCAAAACCAAACAAATTGTAGAACTGAACTGAACATTGTGAATGCAAAAATAAAAAGATTATACGTAAATATGAAAAGGGAAAAATGGAAACAAACTTGTGAAAACCTGAACCCAAGAAACCCAAATACAAAACTTTGGCATTTGGCAAAACAAATTGACAGAGCCCAGCCACAAACTGAAAACACAAATATGATTAAGAATACAGATGGTACCCCAGCAACTAATGACAAAAATGCCGCTAATCTTTTAGGTAATTCATATCAAATAAGTAGTAAAATCAAATTTGAAATAAAAGATAAGAAAGTTGAAAAAAAGGCCCGAAAGATTATTCATGACTGTAAAAATTTCACCAGCACTCATAATATTTTCCATGAAAAAATCAATATGAAAGAGCTAGATTATGCATTAGAAAACACTGACCTAAACAAGACTCCTGGGCCAGATGGAATCCATGGCCAAATGATATCAAACTTGGGCAAAAATGGCAAAGAAATACTTCTTGATATTTTCAATAACTCCTGGAAAACTGGAAAATTGCCTCAAGACTGGAAAACTGCAACAATAATTCCTATTAAAAAAATTTGACAAATCTGCTGATGACCCAAAAAACTATCGACCTATCTCCCTCACAAGTATTTGCTGCAAATTAATGGAAAAAATAATACTCAGACGACTTACCTACCACCTTGACACAAGAAATCTCTTACCAGAAGAACAATATGGATTTAGGAAAGGACATGGGACAATAGACCAACTCTTATTTTTCACACAAAAGGTAAAAGATGCACAAAACAGAAAACCCACTAACCACACCATAGCTGCCTTTTTAGACCTTACACAAGCTTTTGATAAGGTATGGAAAAACAAGTTATTTACAAAATTATACAAGCATTTCAAATTTGATGGAAAAGCTATCACTTGGATAAATGATTTCCTTAAAAATAGATACATCAGGGTCAAATATAATGGAACTCTATCTAAAACCTTCAAATTGTACCAAGGATTACCACAAGGATCAGTCCTTAGCCCAACTCTCTTCACCCTATTTATTGCAGGCATAGAAGAAAAAATTTCACATAAAACCAATATTGGACTATTCGCTGATGACATTATTCTATGGAGCAGTAACACTAACTGGAAAAAAGCTGAAAGGGATTTGAACAAGACTCTTCTCCACCTAGAAAAATTTGCTAATAAACATAAATTAGAATTTAACCCCCAAAAATCTGAAACCTGTCTTTTTACTACCGATAAGAAACTATACAAAATAAGGCCAAAAATTATTCTGAAAGAACAACAATTACAATATAATAAACATCCTAAATATCTTGGCTACACCCTGGATCCAGAAATTAACTCCAGTAAACATATTGAAGAAGTTATTAGAAAAGGAAGAGACCGACTAAAAATCCTGAAATATATTTCAGGAAGAGAGTGGGGAGCCGATGCAACCACACTAAAATTAACTTACACATCTCTAATTAGACCTATCCTGGAATATGGATATCAAATCTATGGTACAGCATCTGAAACAAATCTAAAATCACTGGAAAGGATACAACTAAGTGCAGCTAGAATTATTACAGGTCTTCGAAATACCTGCCCTAACGATATTGTACTTTACGAGGCAGACATTATGCCCTTAAAGGATAGAAGAAGCTACAATCTGCCAAAATATATAAACAAAATCAAGAGTTATGGAAACAAACACAGAACTTCCAATTACATACTTAATTGGGAAACCAATCTAAGACTCAAAAAAGAAGGCCCTCTCCACCTGGCCAAAAGAAATGGATTTTTAAAATATAAAGTAGAAAAAAATTATTTAGCAGAAAAAATTTCTCCATGCGAACCACTACAAAATGTTATTTTTAATGCCTCTTTAAATGAACCCACCAACAAACAATGCCAAAATCCAGAATACTTAAAACAATTATCATTAGAAATAATTAATAACATTCCTAAAAATGCAATAACTATTTATACCGATGGTAGCAGAGACGAGCTAGGACACACTGGCAGTGGCTGTCTCATCAAAACCACAAATGGCATTGAGAAAATGAACAGAAGAAACCCAGATTTTTGCTCAGTCTTCAGATCAGAACTTATAGCCATCTATGAAGCCTTAAAATCCATCAGAAATACTAATTATCAAGATATCTGGATTCTTACAGATAGTAGAAGTGCCATACAACACTTGAGTCACACAGGGGAACTTAGAGACAAAGTAAGCAGGAACATAATTGGCTATCTCCAAAAACTATCAAAAACCTCAAAAATTCACCTTCAATGGATACCCTCACATGTTGGAATTGAAGGCAATGAAGCTGCTGATGTGCTAGCAAAAAAAGACACAAAAGAACCCTTGCCACAGAAAAATAAACTTACTTTTAAAGAAATAGAAACAGTAGCAAAAACAAAAATAAACAAGAACTGGAGGATCCCACCTAAGCACAGTTGGTACAGTGGAGTGAACCCAGGAGGAGCTCTGAACATCAGAAATAGACAGCATCAAACAACACTAACAAGATTTAGAACAGGCCATCTCAAGCCATTGAAGATAGAAAATAATAACAAAATCTACCCCACTTGCCCAAAATGTAGCTTGGCACCTGCAGCGCCAGAACACATTTTGGCTTGCATTAGATGCACTAAACAGGACCTTTGGGAGAGGCCGCTGCTCATCATAAAACAGCTCGAGGAGCATGAACTCATGGAATTCGTGTAATCTTTACACAAGGGGATAAGAAACAACAACAACAACAACATATGACAGTCTGGTAAGAGGAATTTGACAGCAAGGAGTCTTGACAAAAGGGCGCTGGACACAGCTTGGTATATAGCAGCAGTTGGCCTGACTGGAGAGGTGCTATGAAGTTGGCCCAGCCAGGGTGAACGGTATGGAGCAAATTGCTCCGTTGAAATGGACATTAGAACAAGTGTGTCGGTCAGCAGGAGATCAGCCTACATGTCGGTGTCATCCAGTCCAGACATGGATTGTGTGTGTGGAGCGGGACATTTCACAACTGTGACATCCACAAGGCCAAGGTACTTCTGACAGCGGAGGTTGGTGGCAAGTCTCTTATATTGTATTCCTTTAAAGTGACTAACCTCATTTAAGGGTCAATCACATTTGTTTTACAAAAAGCGTAATGGCCTTAGAGAGGTTTATATATACAACTGTTGTAGATTTTAACGTGAATCCTCTAAATTTGGAAATTAAAATAAAAATGCTCCCACAGTCCTTTCACCAAACTAAGAAATGTATTGAGTTTTGACAGAGCAATCGTCAATGCTGAGAGTCCCCCAGAGACACAAGTTCATGGAGAAAGAGATGTAGATAGAAGAAAGAATGCTCCACTTGTTCCAAAAATATACTTCAATGATGGGTAAAACAAACAAGTAATGTGGTGCATCAGGAGGAGCAGAGGATGTGGTGGAGATCTTGCATCCTTTTCTCTTTGATCCATTGAAGGAACTTGGTTTCTTCGGGGGAGGCTGGTGTGGTGGAGGCTTCTGGACGTATCTTGTCATAGAGCTTCTGCACAGCATCTTTGTTATTCCTGTATCTGCAGACCAACATTTCATTTGAGAAAATTAAGTGACGACCACTAATAGCAAAGATGATAGTCAATGCTGCCCTTTTTTTTTTTTTCTGAGAGAGGAACAAAGGAATTTCGATGTGTGGACACATTTCCTGTGAGATGAATATTCAGTAAAAGATGAGACCAACCTGGATGTGGGGGCGGTGGCGCTGGTAGTAGAGGATGGCCATGACAAAGTGCCGGAAGCCAAACTCTGGCCAGAGGATTGGCAGGAACGCCATCACAGCAAAGCCACCTTGCCAGAGCTGGAAGTCAGAGAGGCGGACTTCTCCTGAGGTCCTGACAATGAGGTCCACAGGCGGGGAAAGGTGGCTGTACATGGCTCCGGTGAACATGGTCTCTGTCACCTCACTGTCACACAACACAGCATTAGTGCAGGTGCAGCAGAGGCTATAACTTTATAATTACAGTAATATTCCTGAATATGTCAAAACTGTTTTAGTTATGGTCATAGTAAAAATTCATGTAACATCATAAAATGTAAAAATTGCGGAGACAATGACCAACATGTTAACTGTCAATCCTTGCCCAAGTGCATAAATTGCTCTACACATCCTAAATATAGGAATAGCAATAATCATCGTTCTAATGACAAATTATGTCCTGTGTTCCTTCAACAAATAAAATATGAGATACAAAGAACATGTTATGCAGATTTAGATCATGATATTGTTACTTTGGATTAGAATAGACTTATTTTTATTTTTTTTTTGGTCAATGTTCAAATTAAAAATTCTACAACAAAACACGCGGAAAAGCAATTTGGTTAATAATGAAATAAGGGAATTTATTTCTAAAGAAAAATATGATATGATTATAGTTCAAGAACCATATAGTATAAATAACGAAGTAATCTTTAATATGCGTTCAAAAATATATTATGCAAATATACCGGGAGTTCCAATATATACCGCAACAATCGTTACAAACCCTTTCTTATCATGTAAATTAATTAAAGAGTTTTCAAATTCATTTGCAACCACTATATCAGTACAAACTACTAAACGGCAAATTATTCTTTCAAACATTTATATACACCCTAATAAAATGGATACCTGTCATGTTCAATTCCTTGATAAATTAATTAAAAATTTTAACACAAATCCATTGATTTTAGCTGGAGATTTTAACGCTCGAAGTCAGATGTGGTTTGATAATATTATTAATCAAAACGGTAGAAGACTTCAACCTATAATTGATTTTCACAATATGCTCATACATAACAATCGAAACAAAACATGTCGAGGATTAACCCGGCAGCGGTCGCGCCCTCTTTTATACCTTGAAAGGTCGCGGTGGGTAAAATTTACCCACTTTTTAAAACCTAAATAAATCAAATATTATTTCCAATATTTTTATTGTTTTCTATGTTAGAATAATGATTTGTCTATTAAATAACTTTACATAAAATCCTGAGATATAAAAATCATATTTTATTTATTTTATTAATAACAAATCAAAATATCAAATATTTATGATATATTTGACTATTTTATGAAAATAAAAATATATATTGAAGATAGGTTATAAAATATAAATTTGTATGAAAGTTATCACTTCCTTTCATAGAAATTAGGACTTGTTTCGTCCTTTATGACATTCTTGACAAATTATTACAGAGTGTTCCTTACACAAAAAAGCAAAACAGTACTGGCAATGTTGAATAGTTTTTCTGTCCTTTTTTTTCTTTCTGGCATTTCTTGCATCGATGTCTTTCTCCTATTTTTGGCTTTTTAGATGGACCAGGCTCTAACAAATTAAAAATATCGGATGCCTTTTCCTTTATTTCACATGGCATTCTTCCGCTTACTGTGCGAACTTTGACCATCTCTTCAATAAGATCTAAGGATAAGGTTTTCAAAAAATGACGTCTTGATTTAACCTTTGATGCGTTGCCATTTGCAAAATTAATTATCAGGGAATTTATTGCCCCAATATTTAAAAGTGAATAAAAAATAACCATGGGCCATCTTCTTGAATTTCTAGCACAGTTATATGTAGCTGTCATTTCGTCCATCATATCTACACCACCCTTTGTCATATTATAAAACATTATCATCTCTGGCTTTTTAAATTCTCCCGTTGAATCATCTATATTTGCATCGTGGTGCAGAGTTGAAAGCATAAGTACAACTTTATTCTCTTTAGGCTTGTATGAAAGAAGTGTCATTTCACTTTGAAAGCCAAAAACACTAGTGTGTACATTTCTACCTCTGCTGATGACAAACTCTGAGGGGATTTCCTTTTTATTTCTTTTTAAGGTACCAACAATTATTAGTCTATATTGTTGTAAAAGTTTTAGAGCTAAAGAATAACTGGTGAACCAGTTATCCATTGTTACATTGCGGCCAGTTCCCTTGATTGGCTCACACAATCGTTCCACAACGTCACTTGGACTTTTGCTGACATTGTAAGGACCTTCAGGGTTTTTTCCTGAATAAATCTCCAAGTTACAAGTATAAAACATTTTTTGAATCCACGAGAGCAAATAATTTTATTCTATATTTATTGTGTTTACTCGGAATATACTGCCTGAAATTGCATTTCCCTCTGAAAGCGTCAAACTTTTCATCCACCGTTATACACTGCGTGACATTGAAAATGGAACACCAAGAAATAGTGGCCAGAAAGTGATGAAACTCGGCAGACAGAGAGAGAGACAGGGACAAACAATAAGTGATCTTTATTTCAAAATGATAGTCATAATACAGAGCGAGAACGGCGTCGGCTTAGTAGCAAGTAGGACCACCGCGGACGGCGATGCACACAGCAACACGTCTAGGTAGAGAGTCAATCAGAGTACGGATGGCGTCCTGAGGGATGGCTCTCCATTCCCTCTCAACCATTTGCCACAGTTCGTCTTCTGAACGCGGCTGTGGCAAGGCATGCAAACGGCGTCCAATGATGTCCCAGACGTGCTCGATTGGTGAGAGATCAGGAGAGTACGGTGGCCAGGGAAGCATCTGTATATCTTGCAGAGCTTGTTGGCTAATGCGAGCAGTGTGCGGTCGGGCGTTATCCTGCTGATAAAGGGTATTGGGCACCCCCTGAAGGTAGGGGAGTGTCACCGGTCGCAGCACATCATCAACGTATCGTTGGGCCGTCATAGTGCCCTGAATACGAAGTAAAGGTGACCTGGAATCATACGCGATTGCGCCCCAAACCATGATTCCACGTTGTCGCACGGTGGGGCGTTCCACAATTGCTGCCGGATTGGACCTTTCTCCACGTCGACGTCACACGCGTACACGGCGACTATCACTGGACAAGCAGAAACGCGACTCATCTGAGAACACGACCCTATGCCATTCCGTCATCCACGTCGATCTAGCCCGGCACCATTCCAAACGTTGGCGCCTATTCGGTGGGGTCAATGGCAGTCTTCTTAGCGGACGGCATGAGTGCAAGCCATTAGCAACCAATCGACGGGAAATGGTTCTGGTCGAGATGGAATGATCTAGGGTGTCTTGCACAAGTTGCAGGATGGCGGTATAATTGGCTTGTGGGGCCGCCACTGCTTGTCGAAGGATACGCCGATCCACACGTGCTGACGTCACTCTGGTTGCACCGGCATTCCTATAAATTGCCACATTTCCTTATTCCAACCATCTTCTCCACAGTCGGTGCACCGTGGACGCACCAAGGTGTGTATCAGCTGCGATTTGACGTATGGACCAACCTGCCCTTTTCAGTCCGATCACCATGCCCCTCGTAAAAGCGTCTGTCTGCTTGAACTGCCTCCGTTTACGATGACCTGGCATTCTCTGTTATTACACGTGTCTTTTGACACAAGAACAAAATTTCTACAATGATTTTCCTTGAAGAAATAACGACACGAATACTGTCCTTTCTGCAATTTCCTGCCTTATATCTTACTCCAAGTGCGCACGAGAGCTGCGCATTTTACATCATTTGCATAACTCGGTAGGCGCGTCTACCCTGAAATTTGCATAATTTTCTGGCCACTATTTCTTGGTGTTCCATTGTCAATGTCACGCAGTGTATATTCCGAAGGAGAATAATGCTTTTGGCAATTTTTACAGAAGTATCAAAAATCAATCTCACAGCTGCTAATTTATCTTGACGAAGTCTTTCATTTCTTGTAGCTTTGTCATCAAAACGAATTACTCTGAGAAGAAAACGGAATCTGTTTTCAGACATTCTACACAATTCAAATATATTTAAAGATATTCTACACAATTCAAATCCAGTACTATCTCTTGCCCATGCATCATCTGTATTCAATTTATTCGCTTTCATGACCCCAAGAAAGTAAATAATTCCCAATAAAGCTTTAATTTCATGTAGGTTTGTCAAATTAGCATCTCTTTCTCTGCTATAGTTCTGCTGAATATTCCTAATGTAAATGTTAGTATTTGTAACTAAGCATTCAAGTATATTGTCATCTATAAAGAGATTCCAACAATCTAATATCGATTTAGCATTTTTTGCTTCACCCTTTACCCTGGTAGATGGGTGATAATATTTTCACTGCGAGTTCGAACATTTTTTGGGGGAAGAGCTTTCTTCCATTTAGTCTTTTGGTCCTTTCCTATATAGTAATTGAAGCTTGGATCCTCATTGTTTTCTTCTTCTGATAATGTATACTTTTCAGTGTCTGTACTCCAATTCCTCTCTTCTATATGATCATCAGTTTCTGATTCCTCATCATCGGGATTTGGAATATTATTATCATAACGGAGAAAATCAGCATTTGAAAGCATTTTATGTGAAATAATGTAAAAAGAGGAAATAAAATATAAATCCTACCTTATTGTTGGAAGAAATGATTGTATTATTGCACTTGGGGCAGCAAAACCAAACAACAAGAAGCCAGAAAGTAACTCGAAACTTATTTACGCAAACCCAAACCAAAAGCGTTTAAAAGGTCGCGCTGGGTAAAAATTACCCATTGACGAGAACTCAAAAGGTCGCACTGGGTAAAATTGATCCAAACATGCTAATAAAATGAATATATGTCATAAAATTAAAATTATAGGTTTATTATAATATTCTTTAGATAGATTTAGAAAGGTACTGAGAATATATTTTAAATATATATATTTTTTAATATAGAAATATTTTCGAAAAGTTCCTTCTGGGTAATTTTTACCCATTGCGACCGCTGAAGGGTTAAGTATAATAGATCTTACTATTACTAATAGTCATGCTCATGTACTTGTTAATGGATGGAAAACGTTAAATCTTTCGCAAATCACGGACCATCACGCAATCTCATTCGACATTAGTCTGGAAACAGAAAGTTTATTACATGAAAATAATTCTACATGGTATTTTCAAGAAAAAAGAGCCAATTGGCAAAATATGAGCAGGCAATCAACGTGTTTAGGATAAATGAGGCAATGATGAAATTAGATAAAATAGTAAATATAAACGATATAAATTGTGTAGTTTCTCTCATAACTGACATATTATTGAAGCTGCATATGCATCTCTACGATTAAAACCAAAATATTTAAATAATAATCCATTTAATTGGTGGACGGATGAACTGGAACTTTTTAAAAATCATTTTAAATATGTTCGAAATCTATATTATCGGGGGTAAACGGTCTAATAGACAGCTAGTTGATGAAAAAATGTATAAAGAAATACGAAATAAGTATATGAATATTATTGAAAAAACAAGAAATGTAAGCTGGAGGGTATTCCTGGAGGAAGTTGAAAATACATCTCCTTTTGGTAATACTTACAAAACTTTTAAACAAAAAATTTCTCCTAGGTCTTTGATTTACCAATTCTAGATGTATCTCAAGATGTGCTCGAATCAGAAATGAAAAATCTTTTATCTTCTCTATTTCCGAATGACTGTCAATCTTCTGACACAAACTATCATAAATTAATCAGAGACAAGAGTTATACTTTTTCTAATGATAAAATCATTTATTTTGATAATATTCAAATCTGTTCAATAATTAAAAAACTTAAAAATGGCAAGGCTCCAGGAATAGATCATATAAGCAATCAGATGATTAAAACGGCAGTTCATCATATATCTCCTGTGTTAACAAAATTGTTCAATGCTTGTATTGGACTTAATTATTATCCGGAGGCCTGGAGAAAGTCAGCAGTAATGATTATAAAAAAACCTGATAAAGAAAATTATAAAGATCCGAAAGCCTACCGCCCTATAAGCTTGTCTTCTAATTTAGGTAAAATTTTTGAAAGTCTAATTCATATTGAACTTTTAAATCATATTAATAGTAATAATGTTGTGCATCCTGCTCAACATGGATTTACACAAGAAAAATCAACAATCTCTGCTTTACAAGAAATAACTAAATTAAGTCTTCTGAAAAGAGAAACAGAAAATACGGCAATAGTAACAGTGGACATCAGCGGAGCTTTCGACAACGCATGGCATCCGGCAATTCTCCAACAATTGGACAAGGCAAATTTTCCAGCGATACTTATAAAAATAATTAATTCTTACTTTGAAGACCGGAGTGTAGAGTTTAAATATACTAATGTAAAGTGTATAAAAAAGATAAATAAGGGATGTCCCCAGGGTGGTATTATTTCTCCTATTCTTTGGAATATATTACTTAATGATTTCAACTTATCTTTTAACGAAAGTTTTGCTAGAGTAATTGCTTTCGCGGACGATGTGACATTTGTGGTATGGAGCTCAAACATCTATGATCTTCAGTATAATATTACCAAATGTTTAATAAAAATCAAAGCCTGGTGTGAAAAGGTAAAACTTTCACTAAGTCCAAACAAAACAGGTATACTCTATCAACATAACTATGAAAAATTGCCCATTAATTTTGATGGAAAAATAATTCAACCATCAGAAACTGTTAAAATTTTGGGAGTTATTTTTAAAAATCATAGACAAAGGAATAAGATTAATTTTGGAACACATGTTGACAATATAATTATGAAAGCTACGAAACTTAAGAATATATTATTCTCATTATGTGCACGTACTTGGGGCATTGATACTCGACGTAGATTGATCTTATATAAAGCTATAATACGCTCTACAATAAGCTATGCATCAAATATTTGGTTTCCTTTTATCACTGCAGCAAAAATATCCAAGTTGAATTCTATACAATATCAAATTCTTATTAGATGCATTCATGCTTATAGGACTTCATCTTCTTACATCACACATATACTAGCGAAAACCCCTTTACTGTCCGATTATCTTGAATTATTACAAAGTATAATATGACAAATTCTCTCACAGATCGAACACTCAAAAAACCCCTTCAAAAAGAATTAAACAAACTATATCTGGATCTAAAATTTAAGTTTTATCTTTCTCAATCTAATGAACTGTTCAAAAAATTCTTTCCAATTGCTGTCCCAAATTTCATTTCTTCTGATAAATTCATTACTTTATTCTTAACTGGCAAAGGACCCTTCTTAAGTTTCCTGTTCAAACTGAATGCTATCAATGATCCAACGTGTGAATGCCGCTTAGATGTTGAATCACCAGAGCATCTTCTTTTATCTTGCCCTCTGACTAATCAAATTGTATGTAGATACTTTGAAACATTACCAAATTCTCTTTGTGTATATACTCTATCTTATGAGAACTTTGTTAAGTTTAGAACTATTTGTACAATAATTTACAAAACAATACTAATCCATCGTGTAAATAATTAATCATATATATGTAATAATACTAGCACAGCACAATAGTCCTTTGGACTTCGTGCTTTTGTAACAATAAATAAATAAATAAATAAATAAATGAGAAACCTCTTCTTGAATCTTCAGTACTCCTCCTTGCTGTGGTGTTTTATGTGAACTCTACAGGGGTACTTACAAATTGAAACTATTTGGTGTGAATTTTTCTTTTTACATAAACAACTCTCTACTGTCCTCATAAAGCTTATGTCCATACTCAAGTATATCCACAAAGAATTTCTCTGAAGTACTGAATATATATGTCCAATACAATATTACAGCGGTCTGGAAGATTAAATTGGCAAAACTGCTGGGAGAGTTCATAACTGATTAGCCAGGCCTCTCCCAATATTTTTCCATCTCGAAAAGGACAGTAGAAGTTATTTTATGTGTAAAATGAAAATTCTCATTAAATAGTTTCAATTTTCATATACAGATGGTGTACAATTTCAATTGAAATAGTAGAACCTCTCTAAAGGACAGAACACCTAGTTACAGAGCCAAAGTATCCTTTAGAGAAGTATCACCTTACTAGAGAGTTGCTAATTAGTAAAAATGGTAATTTTGATGCTCAAAACTGTCCTTTGAATATTAGGCGTCCTCTCAGGGGAAAACCTATATTGAAAGAAAGTAACAAATAGTATTTCATCTCTCTTAAGAATATTTAAGATTTTGAAGAGTTTAACAGTCTAAAAATTGACTCTTAAGACAGTTTTTTTTTAATGCATATACAAACGCAATTCACTTTCTCAATCATCTCTAAGCAGAACAAGAAGATTGGGTCACAACACCAGGTGTTCTAAATATGGAAAATCACTACCTTCGTGTAATGATTTTGAGCTACACATTAGCATAGTAGCAGCTATGATTTTGTGAACATCCTACGGGAGAAATTATCAACAGAATCTACGACATTAAAATGCCTTTTGGCCTAAACTCTCAGCTCTACCACTTTCACTCTCATAGAAAGTAACAAAATTTTGCGGCCCTGTACTGATGAGGGCCTTAGCCTGAAACCATGGCATACTCTTTATGAATTTGAAAAAACTGGTGTTATGGCATATTAGACAACATTCACAAACCAAAGAAGAAAAAATATAGTTTTTTGTGTTTTTTTTTAGTACATGAAATTCTGTAAGGTAAAGAAAAAATAATAAAATAGTCAAACTTCAAGGAGAGCCGGGAGAGGCTTATCATCAAACTGCTTGAAGAGCATGGACTCATAGAATTTGTGCAATCTTTGCACAAGGGGATAATAAACAACAACATCACTTGGAACTGTTGTTATAACCATGGTTAAAAAAAATGGAACTTAAAACTAGGGAGTTTAGAATTAATGTTGAGGTTACTGCTATAAAGAAGGATGAAATAACCCTTGGCAGAACTGACTGCTATAGGGCGCGTCCCCAGGTGGCGGATAGGGGAACGACCTTCAGATATGAAGGCCAGCTACAAAACAAGCAAAATAACTCTGACGAATAAGCAGAATAAGCAGTCGTGGACCAACAGCAGTATTGTTAGAAGAGGAGTAGACCTCTTTAAAAATCCTGACTTCAACTGACCCGGTTGATAGACCACAGCAAGGGTCCCACTCCAGGGATACGGAGGAGCTGCGTCTGTACTCATGATAGAGTCGGCAGCAAAGGCATCTGCTTCCATGTTAGGGACGGCCTCAAACTACAGGCAAAGTCAGACTTTCACCAAAGTGTGCTTGGATCATGGTACCATGATCAACGAAAGCTGCACCCCTACACCCCATTCCATGAGATCAGATGTTGATTTGCATGCTGCATCGCCCCTCGCGCAGAATAAACAGGGGTGCGTTCAGGACTTAGGTAGAGGGTTCTGTCGGATAAATATAATACAGTCTCTACAAACTTCAAAATTTGCAGCTTCCAAGCAATTGAGCATTTTGCAGTGCAACATAAATGGATTGTGCTCAACAGCACCAAAAATAAAATTAGAAGAAATAATGGAGATAGCTGAAAAACAAAAAATACAAATTATAGCCCTACTAGAAACCAAATTGAATGAAAAGTACAAACTCAAATATAAAAATTACAATATCCTCAGAAAAGATAGAAATAAAAAGGGGTGGCCTAGCATTTTTAATCAAGAATTTGTACTATGAGGACATAGCCATTAATATTCCAAACACATCAGACCTCGAAGCCCAAGGTATCAAAGTCTACCTCAATCAAAACAAAGCCATCAACATATACAATATGCATCACCCTCCAAACAATAAACTTATTGACGATGGAACAATGGCTCAATTTCTTACAGACAACAATATTATTGTAGGTGACCTTAATGCCAAACATTAACTTTGGGGATGTTCCATACCAAACCCAAGAGGCAAAATACTATCAAACATATTTGACAACAATGCCTTCATGTGCTTAAATGATGGGAATCCTACCCACCATTCCTACAGTTATAATACTGCACAAGCACTTGATATAAGTTTCTCCAGTCCTGACATTTTCCACAAATGCAAATGGCAAATATTAAAAAGTATTGGGAGTGATCATTTGCCTATTTTGATAGAAATTAGCACCAAGACCAAAGCCAACTAAATTTTAAAAAAATCTGGAACTTCAAAAAGGTTATTTGGAATCTTTACCAGCAAAACACCAATGAAGACTATGGAATAGCATCCACTAGAATAAAAGATCTGGAACAAAATTGGAAATCTTTCAAAAACACCATTATTAAAGCAGCCAAAGTTTCAATACCATGAGGTAATATTAAGAAATGGATTCCAAATTATACACACCAGGAAAAAGATATTCAAACACTTATAACTAAAAGAAATGAACTACAAAAAAGTGCACCCAAAACCAAACAAATTGAATAACTAAACTGAACATTGTGAATGCAAAAATAAAAAGATTATACGTAAATATGAAAAGGGAAAAATGGAAACAAACTTGTGAAAACCTGAACCCAAGAAACCCAAAAACAAAACTTTGGCATTTGGCAAAACAAATTGACAGAGCCTAGCCACAAACTGAAAACACAAATATGATTAAGAATACAGATGGTATCCCAGCAACTAATGACAAAAATTCTGCTAATCTTTTAGGTAATTCATATCAAATAAGTAGTAAAATCAAATTTGAAATAAAAGATAAGAAAGTTGAAAAAAAGGCCCGAAAGATTATTCATGACTGTAAAAATGTCACCAGCACTCATAATATTTTACATGAAAAAATCAATATGAAAGAGCTAGATTATGCATTAGAAAACACTGACCTAAACAAGACTCCTGGGCCAGATGGAATCCATGACCAAATGATATCAAACTTGGGCAAAAATGGCAAAGAAAGACTTCTTGATATTTTCAATAACTCCTGGAAAACCGGAAAATTGGCTCAAGACTGGAAAACTGCAACAATAATTCCTATTAAAAAACTTGACAAATCTGCTGATGACCCAAAAAACTACCGACCTATCTCCCTCACAAGTATTTGCTGCAAATTAATAGAAAAAATTATACTCAGACGACTCACCTACCACCTCAACACAAGAAATCTCTTACCAGAAGAACAATATGGATTTAGGAAAGGACATGGGACAATAGACCAACTCTTATTTTTCACTCAAAAGGTAAAAGATGCACAAAACAGAAAACCAATTAACCACACCATAGCTGCTTTTTTAGACCTTACACAAGCTTTTGATAAAGTATGGAAAAACAAGTTCATTACAAAATTATACAAACATTTCAAAATTGATGGAAAAGCTATCACTTGGATAAATGATTTCCTTAAAAATAGATACATCAGGGTCAAATATAATGGCACTCTATCTAAAACCTTCAAATTGTACCAAGGATTAACCACAAGGATCAGTTCTTAGCCCAACTCTCTTCACCCTATTTATTGCAGGTAGAGAAGAAAAAATTTCACATAACACCAATATTGGACTTTTCGCTGATGACATTATTCTATGAAGCAGCAACACTAATTGGAAAAAGTTTTTTTTTTTTTTTCTTTTAGAATAAATTATTAAATTTAATGAAAATTATAAAATATAAAAAATGAATTTCAAAGCCCATGAAATTAGAAAACAAGAAGGGTTGTTTTAAAATGGCAGTGGGTATAGAGAGTTCTATATAAGTTGAAAACATCAGGCTACCGGTGATAAGTTTCTTTTTAAAAATATTAATTTACAAACCTCTTTAGCTTTCTATTGTACTTTACGAGGCAGACATTATGCCCTTAAAGGATAGAAGAAGCTACAATCTGCCAAAATATATAAACAAAATCAAGAGTTATGGAAACAAACACAGAACTTCCAATTACATACTTAATTGGGAAACCAATCTAAGACTCAAAAAAGAAGGCCCTCTCCACCTGGCCAAAAGAAATGGATTTTTAAAATATAAAGTAGAAAAAAATTATTTAGCAGAAAAAATTTCTCCATGCGAACCACTACAAAATGTTATTTTTAATGCCTCTTTAAATGAACCCACCAACAAACAATGCCAAAATCCAGAATACTTAAAACAATTATCATTAGAAATAATTAATAACATTCCTAAAAATGCAATAACTATTTATACCGATGGTAGCAGAGACGAGCTAGGACACACTGGCAGTGGCTGTCTCATCAAAACCACAAATGGCATTGAGAAAATGAACAGAAGAAACCCAGATTTTTGCTCAGTCTTCAGATCAGAACTTGTAGCCATCTATGAAGCCTTAAAAAATCCATCAGAAATACTAATTATCAAAATATCTGGATTCTTACTGATAGTAGAAGTGCCATACAACACTTGAGTCACACAGGGGAACTTAGAGACAAAGTAAGCAGGAACATAATTGTTTAAAATAATAAAACGGAGATTAAAGAGGAGTATCTTGTGTGAATTTCACACAAGATACTCCTCTTTAATCTCTGTTTTATTTTTCTATTTAAACTCGAAGAGTTTATTTTAGTCAACATAATTGTTTATCTCCAAAAACTCTCAAAAACCTCAAAAATTCACCTTCAATGGATACCCTCACATGTTGGCATTGAAGGCAATGAAGCTGCTGATGCACTAGCGAAAAAAGGCACACAAGAGAACCCTTGCCACAGAAAAATAAACTTACTTTTAAAGAAATAGAAACAGTAGCCAAAACAAAAATAAACAAGAACTGGAGGATCCCACCTAAGCATAGTTGCTACAGTGGAATGGACCCAGGAGGAGCTCTGATCATCAGAAATAGACAGCATCAAACGACACCAACAAGATTTAGAACAGACCATCTCAAGCCATTGAAGATAGAAAATAATAACAAAATCTACCCCAATTGCCCGAAATGTAGATTGGCACCTGCAGCTCCAAACACATTGTGGCTTGCATTAGATGCACTAAACAGGACCTTTGGGAGAGGCTGCTGCTTATCATAAAACAGCTCGAGGAGCATGGACTCATGGAATTTGTGTAATCTTTACACAAGGGGATAAGAAACAACAACAAAAACAGGATGAAATAATGAGTTCCATTCTACACTGTGGTTTTATCATCAAGAAAAGGTTTGTAGTTTTAACTCATTATGATGGCTTGTTTTATAATAGCAAAGTGGCCATACATCATAAGTTTAAAGTCTCAAATAAGACACAAAAATTTGGTCCCAAGTGATGTTATTATATTTGTTTGACTGTATATTATTTTCCTAAATTCTAAAAATTGTGTTGCCTTTGAAATAAAAATCTTTATAAATTTTAGATACACAAATTGGTTAAGAGCATAATAAAATTAAGAGAAGTAATTTGAAGCCTTTCAAATATTCTGGCTTCCATTTCCCACCCTGGTCCACACAATTCATAGGCAGATAAAAATGATCCCAAATATTGTCAGGTAGAGGAGAATCCCACCTTGGTTTAATCACTTCTTGTTCAACTCCTGTTACCAGTTCCTGCGCTGCCTGAACCATCTCCTGCCGCGCAGTATAGGCTAAACAGACGTTGAGGATAGACCTGCGCCACACACACACATCACAGCATGTAGTCATTTAAAGTAACAATAAAGCTTCTAGTAAGAAAATAGTTCATTTAAGAATGGTTTGGTATAAAGCCAGAAAACATTTCAAGTTAAAAATAGAATGAAATAAGAAAACATTTCAAGTAACAAAAGCAAAATGGGGTGAAAAAATATTTTAGTAGCAAGTACATAAAAACAAAATATTTGAAGTAACAATGTAATGAAATCAAAACTTTTTATGTATCAATGAAATTAGTCAGAAATCTTCTGGCAGAATTAAAGTGTTGTTGTTTCTTATCTAAAGGTTGCACGAATTCCAATTAATTAAAGTAACAATGGTATGAATGAGGCAAGAAAATGTATGTCCAAAATATTTTTGTGGAAACATTTTAAAAAAGAAACCAAGTAAGCAAATATGTAAAGCAACTTCAGCATTGCTACCAGAAGCTGATGAAGATCAGTATCAGTACCCAAAGTTTCCCTATTCTGTGTCTTGATGCTATTTGATTTTCATCGATCATCCAAATTGTGCCATTTGTGAAACCTGCTGAAATTTCTCCAAACCCCATCACCAGGAGCCTTAGGACAAATCATCAACTTTGAAACGTTAGCTGGTTACAGTATTCCCCAGATCTACCATAGACTTTTGGATGCTCCAATGGCCCCCGATTCTTGCAAAAGTTCAACCCCACTAGCGAGTGCAAGTAACCAAATGGGGATCTGGCATATTTGTAGGTGCAAAGTCGAACTGCTTTTCACGTGTGTAGACATGTGGTGCACTTACAGTAAAAGCAGTCTCCTACTTCTACCCACCATGATTACCATGGCCTGTACCATGTGTACTAGGGATAAGCAAAAAAAAAAGAGACTTTTGGAATCATCAGTGTTATTTGGGGAGCCATAGTTAACTTGGGGGGAAAGGGAGGGTTCCCTAATATTGGGACAAATAGAATTACTGATTGACACACACACACAGTGATAAGCTATAATTTGTTGTTGTTTCTTATCCCCTTGTGTAAAGATTACACGAATTCCATGAGTTCATGCTCCTTGAGCTGTTTTATGATGAGCAGCGGCCTCTCCCAAAGGTCCTGTTTAGTGCATCTAATGCAAGCCAAATGTGTTCTGGAGCTGCAGGTACCAAACTACATTTTGGACAAGTGGGATAAATTTTGTTATTATTTTCTATCTTCAATGACTTGAGATGGCCTGTTCTAAATCTTGTTAGTGTTGTTTGATGCTGTCTATTTCTGATGTTCAGAGCTCCTCCTGGGTTCACCCCACTGTACCAACTGTGCTTATGGACCGTAAGGTCTGGGTGGCCATTTGCTCCAGGGGTGTACCAACTGTGCTTAAGTGGGATCCTCCAGTTCTTGTTTATTTCTGTTTTGGCTATTGTTTCTATTTCTTTAAAAGTAAGTTTATTTTTCTGTGGCAAGGGTTCTCTTGTGTGCTTTTTTTCGCTAGCGCATCAGCAGCTTCATTGCCTTCAATGCCAACATGTGAGGGTATCCATTGAAGGTGAATTTTTGAGGTTTTTGAGAGTTTTTGGAGATAGCCAATTATGTTCCTGCTTACTTTGTCTCCGAGTTCCCCTGTGTGACTCAAGTGTTGTAGGGCACTTCTACTATCAGTAAGAATCCAGATATCTTGATAATTAATATTGCTGATGGATTTTAAGGCTTCATAGATGGCTATAAGTTCTGATCTGAAGACTGAGCAAAAATCTGGGTTTCTTCTGTTCATTTTTTCAATGCCATTTGTGGTTTTAATGAGACAGCCACTGCCAGTGTGTCCCAACTCGTCTCTGCTACCATCGGTATAGATAGTTATTGCATTTTTAGGAATGTTATTAATTATTTCTAATGATAATTGTTTTAAGTATTCTGGATTCTGGTATTGTTTGTTGGTGGGTTCATTTAAAGTGGCATTAAAAATAACATTTTGTAGTGGTTTGCATGGAGAAATTTTTTCTGCTAAATAATTTTTTTCCACTTTATATTTTAAAAATCCATTTCTTTTGGCCAGGTGGAGAGGGCCTTCTTTTTTGAGTCTTATATTGGATTCCCAATTAAGTATGTAATTGGAAGTTCTGTGTTTATTTCCATAACTTTTGATTTTGTTTATATATTTTGGCAGATTGTAGCTTCTTCTATCCTTTAAGGGCATAATGTCTGCCTCGTAAAGTACAATATCATTAGGGCAGGTATTTCGAAAACCTGTAATAATTCTAGCTGCACATAGTTGTATCCTTTCCAGTAATTTTAAATTTGTTTCAGATGCTGTACCATAGATTTGATATCCATATTCCAGGATAGGTCTAATTAGAGATGTGTAAGTTAATTTTAGTGTGGTTGCATCGGCTCCCCACTCTCTTCCTGAAATATATTTCAGGATTTTTAGTCGGTCTCTTCCTTTTCTAATAACTTCTTCAATATGTTTACTGGAGTTAATTTCTGGATCCAGGGCAAGCATGTCAAACTCGCGGCCCGTGGGCCTCATGCGGCCCACAACGAATAAATTTGCGGCCCACCAGACAATATATTTTAATAAAAAAATTTTTATAAATAAAAAAAAAAATTAATAAAAATTTGTAGCCTAATTTTTAAAAATTGTAATTATACATAATTTATTTATTAATAACGAACCACTGGTCGCCATACATAAGTCGTAAGTTTTGATAATATTATACCTACATACATAACGTATGTACTTCGCCATAAGTATTGTGTGCCTTAAAGTTTAAAGAAAATATTCTTTCGGAGTACTAGAAAAAAAAATTTTTTTAAAGTTACGTTCAATAATTTGTGCAGTTATTCTGTGTCTGGTAAGTTAAAAAATATTAATTTTAAATTTTTTTTTTAAATATTAATTAAAACGTTTAATTATTTTGTGTGAGCGATTACTAATTTTTTTTCAGACCTTTGTATTCAATATGTCTTCATCAAAACCAAGTGGCAGTAAAACTAAACGAAAAATTGCTGACGAACATAGGAATTTTCAAGAAAATTGGGAATTAGAATATTTTTGCTCTGAAGTAAAAGATAAAATCATCTGCTTGATATGTAATAATGCTATTAGTGTACCAAAATTATATAACGTTAAACGTCATTATGAACAACATAAATCAAAATATGATACCTACGAAGGTTTAATGAGACAAGGAAAGTTAAAAGAGTTCAAGTTGGGAATGAAAAAACAACAGTTTATGTTTACTAAAGTATCACAAGAGAGTGAAGCGGCAGTGCATGCAAGCTACGTTTTATCAGAGATGATAGCTAAACACTCAAAACCTTTTACTGAAGGTGATTTCATCAAGGAATGTTTAATTAAAGCTGCAGAAATTTTTTGTCCTGGAAGTGTGAAGACGTTTCAAGCAATATCTTTGTCTCGAAATACCGTTGTGGAAAGAGTTACTGATATGGCCAGAAATTTAAATGATCAGATAAAAGAAAAATCATCTTGTTTCGAAGCATTTTCCATTGCCTGTAATGAGGGTACGGACATTGGGGGCGTAGCTCAGTTAGCTGTTTTTTTCCGAGCTTGCGACACGGATTTCAACATTTTTGAGGAATTATTGACACTAGTACCGATGCATGGCACTACTACAGGAGAAGATATATTTAATTGCGTTTATGATCTTCTGCAAAAATACAATTTACCTCAATCAAAATTGACTTCTGTAGCAACAGATGGAGCTCCTTCAATGACTGGAAAAACCAACGGTTTCGTAGCATTACTGCGAAAAAAACTAAGTGAAATTTCTGATGGTTCCAATATTCATCATACGCATTGCATTATACATCAGGAAGTATTATGTACGAAGGTAATAAAAATGGAAAATGTGTTGACACTTATCAAAAAATTTATCAATTTCATAAGATCTCGAGGTTTAAATCAGTGACAGTTCTCTCTGTTCTTAACTGAATTAGAAAGCGAATATTCAGGTTTATCATACTGTACCGAGGTACGTTGGCTATCATGCTCCAAGGTTCTCAAACAATTTTGGGACTTGAAAGAAGAAATATGTCAGTTTTTAATAACCAAGAGTCAAGACATCACTTTGTTTTCTGATCAAGTATGGTTGCAAGATTTTTCCTTCTTGGTTGATGTTGTATAGTTATTATTTAATTAAACATTACTCACCAGATGAAATTATTATTACTAATTATTTATTACACTTTATATTTATATTTTTACATCAACACGTTGTTTACATTATACATTGTATATTATTGTTTATGATGATGATCTCTTATATATTTTAAAACAAAGAATACTACATTCCCTCCTTCCTTTAGATGAAAGGAATCATGTCTTTATATCTTGATGATGGCTTGACGACTCTTCCACTCCTGGTGATCACGGGTTCCTTGGTAGTCGGCAAGGGTAGAGAAACCTCTGGTGGCAACTGGTGAAGAGCCTCGGCATCAAGTCTATCTGAAACAACTGGGTTAAATGTAGACCCTGTTCTACTTGAACTTGGTCGGTTTAAAGAAGTGTCCTTGTCTTGGTTTGAGGAATTATCATCTGGTATTTGTACATCAGAAGAGTTGAGGTGTTCAATTCTTGTCGAATCTGAACTAAGATTTTCCTGGCTCTCTTCTGGAATCAAGTCAGAAATGCCTTGATTGGTCTCTTGAGTAGGAACATGTTTCAAATGTTTAGCATTTCTATGAATTATTTTCCCATTTTTAGTGTTGACTAATTTAAAAGAATTTATTGAAGTGTTTTCAAGAATGACATGATGTTCTGATCTGAAATTTGAATCAAGTTTTCCATTATTTGGATTTGCCACATAAACTAAATTTCCAATTTCAAAATTATGAGGACTAGCTTTCCGAATTATATCATTATATGTTTTCATTTTTTCTTTGTAGACCATATTGAATTCTTTGATGTTGGATTCATCTTCTTCTGCATCATTAACAAGTGAGCTTAATTTAGTTTTGATTTCTCTTGAAAATAATAGGAATGCTGGAGTCTTTCCTGTAGATCTGTTTGGAGTAGTTCGGTAAGACATTAAAATTCTGGATAAATCTTCTTTCCAATCTTTCCCTTCTTCAGAACTTGAATTAAATTGTTTCTTTAGAAATCTATGGAATCTTTCTATCTTCCCATTACTTTTTGGGTAATAGGGTGAGGCTTTGATGTGCCTGATTCCACATTCTTTTAAAAATCTTTCCATTGATGTACTTACAAACTGTAAGCCATTATCTGTTACAACTTCATGTGGATAACCATGTCTTGCAAAAATCTCCATTAATTTTTCAATAATTGTCTTGCTGGAAATGTCTTCTATTATCATTGCTTCAGGATATGAAGAATAGTAGTCGATCACTGTTAAAACATAATGATGGCCAATTGGACCAACTATGTCAATTCCAAGTTTCATCCAAGGTTTTGATGGTAACCGAACTATTTGCAATGGTTGATCATTTATCAATGGTTGATTCCTTACACAAATTGGACAGTTTCTAATCAAATTTTCAATGTCAAAGTCCATGTTTATCCAAAAATATTTTTCTCTTAACAGTTGTTTGGTTCTTGTCATTCCTTGATGTGTTTCATGTGCAATTCTCAAGACTCTCTTTATTAGTTTTGAAGGTAGCAAAATTCTACTTCCTTTTAAGATAAGATTATCAAAAATTGAGAGTTCATCTTTAAACTTATAAAAACATTTGAATTCTTCATTCAAAGGATATGGCCAAACTCCCTTTTGAACCATATCTTTCAGTTTTTGAAACAAAGGATCTTGCTCTGTACAAACTTTTATCTCTTTCAAAGACAGTGCTTGAAGCTCTTCAGAAGTGATGGATAAGACTTTATGAACATAGTCCTCCAGCCATTTTTCATCACTTGTGTTAGAAAGAGGTTGTCTTGAAAATATATCTGCAATATTTTGCTTTCCTTGAATGAATTCAATTTCAAAGTCATATAATATATATATATATATATATATGGTTGTAATCTCCAACTCAATCTTCGAATTCTTGGAGGCAAAACAGCTCCATTTTTAGGATTCAGCATATAGATTAGAGGTTTGTGATCTGTTTTTAACACAAATTTCCTTCCCCAAATATAGGTGTTAAAATGTTCAATTGCCCATACACATCCCAATGTCTCTTTTTCTATTTGTGAATATCTTTTTTCAGTATCAGTTAAGGATCTGCTGGCATATGCAATGGGTCTTTTAATGCCATTTTGTTGTGTTTGTATTAATACTGCTCCAAGACCAATAGGGCTTGCATCTGTGATTAATTCAGTTGGTGAGTTCAAGTTGTAATATGCCAAGCATGGCTCTTTTGTTAGTGACTCTTTAAGATCCTGAAATGCTTTATTTGTTTTCAAATCCAAATTCCACCTAACATTTTTTCTAGTCAAATTATTTAAAGGTTCTGCCAATTTAGAAAAATTAGGTATGAATTTTCTTAAAAACCCACAAGTTCCTAAGAATGACCTTAACATCTCAATATTTTTTGGTATTGGAAAATTTAAGACTGCTTCTATTTTCCTATTATCAGGTTTAATACCTTCACTACTAACAATGTGACCTAAAATATCCAATTCTTCCATGGCAAATTTGCACTTATTCCTGTTGAGCCTAATGCCTACTTTATCAAATCTTTGTAAGACTTTTCTAAGCCTTTCTTCTAGTTCTTGTCTATCTTTGGCGTAAACAACGACATCGTCCAAGTAACAAATTACACCTTTCAAATCAAGCAAAATTGAATCCATTCCTTTCTGATATGCCTCTGGAGCACTTGATAGACCAAAAGGAACTTTACAAAATCTGTAACAACCACGGTGCGTGATGAAAGTTGTAAGGGGTCTTGATTGAGGGTCTAAGTCAACCTGCCAAAACCCTTTTTTTGCATCCAGCTTTGCAAATACTTTAGCACCTTTAAGGGCATGTAACATATTGTCAATTGTAGGAATTGGATGTCTTTCTCTCAATATTGCTTTATTCACTTCCCGAAGGTCTATGCATAGTCTAATTTCCTCACTATCCCTTTTTGGAACAACTATTATGTTAGAAACCCATTCAGAACCTTGATGCACTTCTTCAATGATTCCATTCTCTAGCATCTTATCAAGCTCTTGATTTACTGCTTCTACCATTGCATAAGGTATACGACGGCATCTCTGGGCAATGGGCCTATAGTTGTCTTTCAATGTCACTTTATGACTATAGCCTTTTATAGTTCCAAGTCCATGGAAAAGATGTTCATGTTCTTGAACAAGAGTTTCTATATTAGTAGACATTGATTCATTTACATGATTTACCCTTTTAATTATACCTAGTTCAAAACTAGCCTTGCCTCCCAACAAAGATTCAACTTTTTTATCAATCACATAAATTTCTTCTGAAAATGAATTTTCTTTCCAAGAAATCACAGCATTGAAATAACCATAACATGGAAGAGGTCTATCTTGACCATAGGCAAAAAAGGTTCGGGTGGTGTCATGTAATTTTGGCATAATTTTATGGCCATATAATTCAAGCATCTTATTATAGCTTATGAAAGTTCTATCACTCCCTGTATCAATTATCATATTTATTTCACTACCATCTATTTGCACTTTTTCTTTATTTTCAGCACCTGTATAGTAGGTATATTCATCTGAACTTTCACCTACTTCAGTCTTATTTTCTTCTTGTATGGTCTTAACTTTAGTTTGATTGAAATTTTTGTGGTTTCTATTATTATTTTGATTTGGGCGGTTCCTGCAAGCTCTAAAAAGATGTCCTAATTTATTGCAATATGAACAAGTCATTTTTTTAGCACCACATTCTTGTGCTGAATGTGTATCTAATCCACAGCAATAACATTTAGGCTTTGAGGCACCTGAAAATGATGGGGTACCTTGATTAGTGAATCTACCTTTGTTGAAATTATTAGCATTATAGTGCTTTTTAGGTTTATTTTGAACTCTATTTAGTGTTTGATCATTTTGAGGTTCAAGAATTCTAATTTCTTTTCTAGAAATTTCTAACATTCTAGCAATATCAATGGTTTTTGACAGTGTCAAATTTTCTTGTTGCAACAATTTTTCTTCAAGTTTTTTGTTGTTACATTTTTCAATTATTTGGTCTCTTATCATATCAGCTTCTAAATTCCCAAATTCACAAGATTTAGAAAGCTCTCTTAAAGAAATTAGGTAGTTGTCGATCGATTCATCATCTTTCTGGACTCTTTGTCTAAATTTAAATCTCTCAGTGACCACATTTTTATGAGGTGTGAAATATTTATCTAAAGCCATTTTAGTTTGTTCATAAATTTCCTTTTCATCTGGCAAGTTGAAAAATATACGCTGTACATTTGGCCCTAAAAAATGCAATAGAGTTGCTCTCTTAATTTCATCCGATTTTTTTGAAATTCCAGATGCTATTTCAAAAATGGCATAGGATTCCATCCATTGCTTATATTCCGCAAATAAATTGCTTGCATTCATATTCATGGGTAAAGGTGGTGTCAGGTTGGCTGCCATACTTGCTTTTTTTTTTTTAGGGCTACAGTTATATTTTCAAATTCTCATCGCCAATTTATGTTGTATAGTTATTATTTAATTAAACATTACTCACCAGATGAAATTATTATTACTAATTATTTATTACACTTTATATTTATATTTTTACATCAACACGTTGTTTACATTATACATTGTATATTATTGTTTATGATGATGATCTCTTATATATTTTAAAACACAGAATACTACAGTTGACATAACAAAACACTTGTCGGATTTAAATTTGAAACTGCAAGGAAAAGATCAGATCATTAACAACATGTGTGACCAAGTTAATGCATTCAAATGTAAGCTAGTTCTTTGGGAAAAGCAGTTGAAAAACGAAGATTTAATGCACTTTCCGACATGCAACATGTACAAATCAAGTTTAGGTGAAACTGCATCGTATCAAAAATATGCTGAAAAATTTTTAAGTCTTAGAAATGAATTTGAAACAAGGTTTTCTGATTTCGAATCTTTGGAAGGCAAGTTTACTTTGTTTTCTTCGATTTTCTCGATAAATATAGAATCAGTACCTAATCATATGCAAATGGAGGTAATAGATATCCAGTGCGATTCAGATTTAAAGGCAAAATTCAGTGAAGTTGGCGTTTCTGAATTTTACAAATATTTGCCAGCCAGATTTGAAAACACTCGAAAATTAGCATATGAAATTATGTCCATGTTTGGAAGTACTTATCAGTGCGAGCAGTTATTTTCACTTATTAGAGGAAATAAGTCTCCAATCAGATCGAGAATTACTGACGTTCACCTTGGGTCAGTTTTAAAATTAATAACTGCGAACAAGATTTCCCCCGAAGTAGGAAAGATGGTAGCAGAAAAGAGATGCCAAATATCAGGGAGAAAATATTAACTTTATTTTCTTTTTTCTTATTAGTATTTTTTAAAATAAACCTACATAAATGTTACTATAAAAATTTAATTACTTGTTTTATTTTTTGCGGCCCACATAATCTTATTACTTGTTTATTTGGCCCGTGTTAGGATTTGAGTTTGACATGCTTGATCCAGGGTGTAGCCGAGATATTTAGGATGTTTATTATATTGCAATTGTTTTTCTTTCAGAATAATTTTTGGTCTTATTTTGTATAGTTTCTTATCGGTAGTAAAAAGACAGATTTCAGATTTTTGGGGGTTAAATTCTAATTTATGTTTATTAGCAAATTTTTCTATGTGGAAAAGAGTCTTTTTCAAATCTCTTTCAGCTTTTTTCCAGTTAGTATTGCTGCTCCATAGAATAATGTCATCAGCAAAAAGTCCAATATTGGTTTTATGTGAAATTTTTTCTTCTATGCCTATAGGGTGAGGAGAGTTGGACTAAGGACTAATCCTTGTGATAATCCTTGGTACAATTTGAAGGTTTTAGATAGAGTGTCATTATATTTGACCCTGATATATCTATTTTTAAGGAAATCATTTATCCAGATGATAATTTTCCCATCAATTTTGAAATGTTTGTATAATTTTGTAATTAACTTGTTTTTCCATACCTTATCAAAAGCTTGTGTAAGGTCTAAAAAAGCAGCTATTGTGTGGTTAGTTGGTTTTCTGTTATGTGCATCTTTTACCTTTTGTGTGAAAAATAAGAGTTGGTCTATTGTCCCATGTCCTTTCCTAAATCCATATTGTTGTTGTTTCTTATCCCCTTGTGTAAAGATTACACGAATTCCATGAGTTCATGCTCCTCGAGCTGTTTTATGATGAGCAGCGGCCTCTCCCAAAGGTCCTGTATAGTGCATCTAATGCAAGCCAAAATGTGTTCTGGAGCTGCAGGTGCCAAGCTACATTTTGGGCAAGTGGGGTAGATTTTCTTATTATTTTCTATCTTCAATGGCTTGAGATGGCCTGATCTAAATCTTGTTAGTGTTGTTTGATGCTGTCTATTTCTGATGTTCAGAGCTCCTCCTGGGTTCACTCCACTGTACCAACTGTGCTTAGGTGGGATCCTCCAGTTCTTGTTTATTTTTGTTTTGACTACTGTTTCTATTTCTTTAAAAGTAAGTTTATTTTTCTGTGGCAAGGGTTCTTTTGTGCCTTTTTTCGCTAGCACATCAGCAGCTTCATTGCCTTCAATTCCAACATGTGAGGGTATCCATTGAAGGTGAATTTTTGAGGTTTTTGAGAGTTTTTGGAGATAGCCAATTATGTTCCTGCTTACTTTGTCTCCGAGTTCCCCTGTGTGACTCAAGTGTTGTATGGCACTTCTACTATCAGTAAGAATCCAGATATCTTGATAATTAGTATTTCTGATGGATTTTAAGGCTTCATAGATGGCTATAAGTTCTGATCTGAAGACTGAGCAAAAATCTGGGTTTCTTCTGTTCATTTTCTCAATGCCATTTGTGGTTTTGATGAGACAGCCACTGCCAGTGTGTCATAGCTCGTCTCTGCTACCATCGGTATAAATAGTTATTGCATTTTTAGGAATGTTATTAATTATTTCTAATGATAATTGTTTTGAGTATTCTGGATTTTGGCATTGTTTGTTGGTGGGTTCATTTAAAGAGGCATTAAAAATAACATTTTGTAGTGGTTCGCATGGAGAAATTTTTTCTGCTAAATAATATTTTTCTACTTTATATTTTAAAAATCCATTTCTTTTGGCCAGGTGGAGAGGGCCTTCTTTTTTGAGTCTTAGATTGGATTCCCAATTAAGTATGTAATTGGAAGTTCTGTGTTTGTTTCCATAACTCTTGATTTTGTTTATATATTTTGGCAGATTGTAGCTTCTTCTATCCTTTAAGGGCATAATGTCTGCCTCGTAAAGTACAATATCGTTAGGGCAGGTATTTCGAAGACCTGTAATAATTCTAGCTGCACTTAGTTGTATCCTTTCCAGTGATTTTAGATTTGTTTCAGATGCTGTACCATAGATTTGATATCCATATTCCAGGATAGGTCTAATTAGAGATGTGTAAGTTAATTTTAGTGTGGTTGCATCGGCTCCCCACTCTCTTCCTGAAATATATTTCAGGATTTTTAGTCGGTCTCTTCCTTTTCTAATAACTTCTTCAATATGTTTACTGGAGTTAATTTCTGGATCCAGAGTGTAGCCAAGATATTTAGGATTTTTATTATATTGTAATTGTTGTTCTTTCAGAATAATTTTTGGCCTTATTTTGTATAGTTTCTTATCGGTAGTAAAAAGACAGGTTTCAGATTTTTGGGGGTTAAATTCTAATTTATGTTTATTAGCAAATTTTTCTAGGTGGAGAAGAGTCTTGTTCAAATCCCTTTCAGCTTTTTTCCAGTTAGTGTTACTGCTCCATAGAATAATGTCATCAGCGAAAAGTCCAATATTGGTTTTATGCGAAATTTTTTCTTCTATGCCTGCAATAAATAGGGTGAAGAGAGTTGGGCTAAGGACTGATACTTGTGGTAATCCTTGGTACAATTTGAAGGTTTCAGATAGAGTTCCATTATATTTGACCCTGATGTATCTATTTTTAAGGAAATCATTTATCCAAGTGATAGCTTTTCCATCAATTTTGAAATGTTTGTATAATTTTGTAATTAACTTGTTTTTCCATACTTTATCAAAAGCTTGTGTAAGGTCTAAAAAAGCAGCTATGGTGTGGTTAGTTGGTTTTCTGTTTTGTGCATCTTTTACCTTTTGTGTGAAAAATAAGAGTTGGTCTATTGTCCCATGTCCTTTCCTAAATCCATATTGTTCTTCTGGTAAGAGATTTCTTGTGTCAAGGTGGTAAGTGAGTCGTCTGAGTATAATTTTTTCCATTAATTTGCAGCAAATACTTGTGAGGGAGATAGGTCGGTAGTTATTAGGGTCATCAGCAGATTTGTCAAGTTTTTAATAGGAATTATTGTTGCAGTTTTCCAGTCTTGAGGCAATTTTCCGGTTTTCCAGGAGTTATTGAAAATATCAAGAAGTCTTTCTTTGCCATTTTTGCCCAAGTTTGATATTATTTGGCCATGGATTCCATCTGGCCCAGGAGTCTTGTTTAGGTCAGTGTTTTCTAATGCATAATCTAGCTCTTTCATATTGATTTTTTCATGTAAAATATTATGAGTGCTGGTGACATTTTTACAGTCATGAATAATCTTTCGGGCCTTTTTTTCAACTTTCTTATCTTTTATTTCAAATTTGATTTTACTACTTATTTGATATAAATTACCTAAAACCCCCCCGAAGTTGATCCACTTTGCCGTAGTGGGGGGGCCCGAGTCCGACTTCCAAGTCGTTCCGCCAAGAGATCAACACCACAGAGGTCCGTACGTCTCTTGACCTCACGGACAATACAGCAGCTACATTATTTCATTTTGTCTCCTCTCTAATTGTAAATACGCTGCTGTATCACCTCATAAGCATAAATAAATAAATAAATTACCTAAAAGATTAGCAGCATTTTTGTCATTAGTTGCTGGTGTACCATCTGTATTCTTAATCATATTTGTGTTTTCAGTTTGTGGCTGGGCTCTGTCAATTTGTTTTGCCAAATGCCAAAGTTTTGTGTTTGGGTTCCTTGGGTTCAGGTTTTCACAAGTTTGTTTACATTTTTCCCTTTTCATATTTACGTATAATCTATTTATTTTTGCATTCACAATGTTCAGTTCAGTTCTACAATTTGGTTGGTTTTGGGTGCACTTTTTTTGTAGTTCATTTATTTTAGTTATAAGTGTTTGAATATCTTTTGCCTGGTGTGTATAATTTGGAATCCATTTTTTAATATTACCTCTTGGTATTGAAACTTTGGCTGCTTTAATAATGGTGTTTTTGAAAGATATACAATTTTGTTCCAGATCTTTTATTCTAGTGGATGCTATTCCATAGTCTTCATTGGTGTTTTGCTGGTAAAGATTCCAAATAACCTTTTTGAAGTTCCAGATTTTTTTTTTAATTGAGTTGGTTTTGGTCTTGGTGCTAATTTCTATCAAAATAGGCAAATGATCACTCCCAATACTTTTTAATATTTGCCATTTGCATTTGTGGAAAATGTCAGGACTGGAGAAACTTATATCAAGTGCTTGTGCAGTATTATAACTGTAGGAATGGTGGGTAGGATTCCCATCATTTAAGCACATGAGAA
This sequence comes from Cordylochernes scorpioides, assembly GCA_030710605.1. Taxonomy (NCBI): domain Eukaryota; kingdom Metazoa; phylum Arthropoda; class Arachnida; order Pseudoscorpiones; family Chernetidae; genus Cordylochernes; species Cordylochernes scorpioides. The sequence goes on from CP092867.1 coordinate 76,171,055, forward strand.
GGCATTGTCGTCAAATATGTTTGATAGTATTTTGCCTCTTGGGTTTGGTATGGAACATCCCCAAAGTCGATGTTTGGCATTAAGGTCACCTACAATAATATTGTTGTCTGTAAGAAATTGAGCCATTGTTCCATCGTCAATAAGTTTATTGTTTGGAGGGTAATGCATATTGTATATGTTGATGGCTTTGTTTTGATTGAGGTAGACTTTGATACCTTGGGCTTCGAGGTCTGACGTGTGTGGAATATTAATGGCTATGTCTTCATAGTACAAATTCTTGATTAAAAATGCAAGGCCACCCCCTTCTTTATTTCTGTCTTTTCTGAGGATATTGTATTTTTTATATTTGAGATTGTACTTTTCATCTAATTTGGTTTCCTGTAGGGCTATAATTTGTATCATTTGTTTTTCAACTATTTCCATTATTTCTTCTAATTTTATTTTTGTTGCTGTTGAGCACAATCCATTTATGTTGCACTGCAGAATGCTCAATTGCTTGGAAGCTGCAAATTTTGAAGTTTGTGGAGACTGTATTATACTTATCGGACAGAACCCTCTACCTAAGTCCTGAACGCGCCCCTGTTTATTCTGCGCGACGGGCGATGCAGCATGCAAATCAATATCTGATCTCATGGAATGGGGTGTAGGGGTGCAGCTTTCGTTGATCATGGCACCATGATCCAGGCACACTTTGGTGAAAGTCTGACTTTGCCTGTAGTTTGAGGCCGTTCCTAACATGGAAGCAGACGCCTTTGCTGTCGACTTTAACATGAGTACAGACGCAGCTCCTCCGTATCCCTGGAGTGGGACCCTTGCTGAGGTCTATCAACTGGGTCAGTTGAAGTCAGGATTTTTAAAGAGGTCTACTCCTCTTTTAACAATGCTGCTGTTGGTCCGCGACTGCCTTTTTGTCAGAGTTATTCGGCTTGTTTCACAGCTGGCCTTCATATCTGAAGGTCGTTCCCCTATCCACTACCTGGGGACGCGCCCTGTAGCAGTCAGCTCTGTCAAGGGAAGCTATAATTTAGTTATAGCATAAGATAAAAACATTGAATTTCATCAATACATTATCCAAGTATAAAGGCCCACAAGGTAACAAGACCAGATACAAATGCAGTAACTATTCTTTATTTCACATTTTTAAAAAAGTCAAACCTTTATATAACAACACCAATGAGGACCAAGATATAATGTTGTTTATAACTATGTTGTTGCTAACCACAGTTAAAACAATGGGAACTTAAAATTAGGGACCTTAGTATTATGATAACTAAATTGTTGCTATAACAAGGATCTGGTCTTGTGAATCTTAAATTGTATCTTAGGGGAAAGAGAAATGTTAAATAAAATGGTTGGTTATTTTAACAAGGCAGTATTTAGATTAGGGAGTCGACAAGTGCTACCTGGTGTTGTCCTTGGTGCCCAGCATGATCTCTGCCGCCAGCCGCTGAATGTCTTCCGAGAGCAGACTGAGCTGCCCCAGGAACCTCACACAGACTCCATACTCATCCAGGTGTTTCCTGTATGACACACAGTTTAGTGAACATCTAGGATTTCTACAAATACATTAGAACCTCCATGATAAGACACTCTTGTTAGAGAACACCTACCTCTCTACAAAGGACAGTTTCATGGCTAAAATTACCATTCTAACTAATTAGCTGATCTCCAGAATATGAGGAAATCTTTCTCTAAAGGACATTTTGGTGCTCTGCAACTAGGATACAGAGAGGTTCTCCATTGTAATTAAAAAGTATAACCTCTCATAAAAGACAACCCAAAGAACATAGATACTCCTGTCTTTCCTAAAGGTGGCCTCTGATTGGAGGTTTTGATTCCACAGGACACTCATTAGATGTAGGGCAGGAAATTTCATTGTATTGCCATAGTTAAACAACACCCCCATATATAATTCCATGATAAAATATTATAGAGGCAGAATATAAACAATACACATGGTAGTGTTAGAAGTCAGGGAGGTGGATGGTCATTAGATGTAGGGCAGGAAATGTTATTGTATTGCCATAGTTAAACAACAACCCCATAAATAATTCCATGATGAAATATTATAGAGGCAGAATATAAACAATACACACAGTAGTGTTAGCTGTTAGGGAAGTGGACACTCATTAGATGTAGGGCAGGAAATGTCATTGTATTGCCATAGTTGAACAACATCTCCCATATATAATTCCATGATGAAATATTATAGAGGCAGAATGTAAACAAAACACACAGTAATGTTAGAAGTCAGGGAGGTGGATGGCCATCAGATTGTAACAGAAATTTTGTTATATTTCATTCAATAAAGCACCTAGAACTGAAAATATTTTTGATACCCATATTTAATCAGACTTTAATGAAGAGGGTAAAGAGAGAGATTTGTGTAAACGAATCAATTTCACAATAAGATTGTGAAAAATCTTTCACAAATCTGTAGATAAGTTGGGGATGTTAGAAGATAAGTATCACAAGTAACAAGAGCAAATAAGTAATTGCTAACAACAGCCTTGCTACTTTTGTTATTACCTGCTTTATCCCTCTGATGGCTATTGCTGTGGGATATAGTTTTCGCATCCAGTACTCTAGCCGAAAGATGGCTACGATGTTGTTACCGAAGCATCTTTAATAAATTACTTATTTGGATTTGTTACCTTGTGTCACCATCTAAATTGTAGAAGACACCCATTCAAGGATCAGGGTCTTGAAATTATAATTTTTTTTACTGAATACATTTCAGAAGATAAAAAAAACATATTTTCTACCATTATCAATAAAAAAAAATAAAGAATATAAAAGCTGAAAGTCTATAGAAAATAAATAATGAACAAGCTGCAACCAGCATTGCACATGATTCAGTCTCTGTTACGCATTTGCCAACAATTTCCAATCATGCACCCTGGTGTCTTTGGTCAAATCCAAAGTTTAATCCAGCTGGCGTTGAACAGTATGGGTAGGACTGCTAGAATTCTCTATCATATATTGCTGACACAAGTGATGTTGCAGATGGCATGTTAAATGGTACTTTTTTTTTTTAATAATGTGAGAAGTTTTAAGGTAAAACACACATAATTTACATTATTGATTTTAAAACGATTAAAATGGTATGACTTTGGTAGCTTTCAAAGTTCTCTATTTTCCAAACGTTAGATAATGAATAAATTGCACATTTATATCTTAGAAACGTTGAGGAAAAAATTTTTATTTTTTTTTATTTTACTGCTAAAATTTTTTAATATTGTAAAAAGAGGTGCAGAAAAGAATGGATTCAAAAGGTTTTGGAAGGCAATTGGGAAAATGTTCTGGAAATTGAATATTTAGTGACATCAGAGAATAAAGAATAAAATATTAAGGAGATTTTGAGCAAAACATGAATGTATACTTTCTTTTACATGTGCCATAGTGTTACAATTTTAGGTCATAGTTCTCTTCTACAGTAAGAATAAGTCTGCAATCCTCTCTCAGGTCAAATATGGCTTGCTTACTTTTCAGATAGGAGTCTGCGAAACTTGTCCCGTGCCAAGTTCATGAGGCCATCCACCTCATCCTTGGGCCGTTTGAAGTTCTCAATGCTGAAGGCATAGACGGTCACCTCGCTGATGTCCAGCTCCCGGCACCACCTCAGTGTCTGGGCCACACAGCAGAGATGGAGGCTGGATGGGCTGGGCAGCACAACCCTACCTGAGCCAGCTTCTCAAATCCCAGGGAATGGCCTTCAATCTTCTCTATGGCCATCTTGGAGGCATAGCGGCGGTTGCCATCCATGATGATGGCCACGTGGCGGGGAATGGGGCCGATGCGTAGGACATTGTACATCAGCCGTTCCAGCCAGCCTGACTTCTGGTCATTGTTGGGGAACCAAGCCATCTCTACTCACACCAGATATTGGGATTGGAGAATGTGAGGGTTAGTTTTGGACAAGGTGCTTAGAGGATTCACCACAGAGAGAGAGAAAATCAAAAATAGGAAGATTTAATTGAAGCAGTGACCTTGGCTTACTCCAAAACAATCATGCTAGAAAAAGGGTTGTGGTCAAAGTAAGAAGAGACCAACAACTTGATACATGTGGAATTTTTAATATAAAACAAATTAATTAATCATAATTTTGTCTTTTACATATAAAATAAATTTCTACTGCCCTGAGTGGGATGTCACAAGAGATGACAGTACCACCCCTTCAATGGGAGCATCTGCTAAGTTTCACAATCTCACCCAGTTAACCAACAGGCACCACAAGTTGGTTTATACCCTATCTCCAAACCTTTGTCCCTTAGTATAGACTTTTAAAAATGAGGCACAGAACTATGCCGCCTTGTGGCCGTCATCCATTACAGCCAGTCTTCAAAGAAAGGTTCAGAGTCCCAGTAGCCTGTACAGTCTAATATAGAACAAATACAAGGCTAGGATGGAACATAGGATATAGAAATAATCAGTTTCAAGCCACAAAGAAGGTTGTTCTTTCATCCCACCACATGTACATTGTTAAGGAGGAAACTAGGCTGTGCTATTAACCCTTAATTATGGAAGTGGTGTTTTCCTCATACAAACAATGAAATGCAGTCTGAGAGACAATGTCTTTATATTGAATTGTATAGAAATATATATACAGTAAAACCCCTCTGCCCCAATGGGGCAGAGCTTTTGGTTCACTATAGCCACAATTAGGCCATTTTTTGTTACTTTTCAAAAATTTTAGGCCATATAATTAAAGGAAAGCCATACACACTGGAAGAGGCTGCCTCTTAATAGTGGTCACTTTGTTTTAATTCCCATAATTGACCAATTTCCTTATATTAATACTGAGTAATAAAAGAAATCATTAGATGATAGGTTCTTCTTATCATCAAGGCAAATCCTAGGCAAAGTTTTATTAAATATATATTCAAAGATATAAAATTATTTTAAAACATCTTTATCACATTATATAATACAATGTTTACTTGAAAAATGGCTCTAGTACCTTGTTGCTTCAAAGCACTCTTCAGGCATTGCACCTTTCAAATAAAGTTAGTGTTTTTCTTCCACTTCATGTTTCCAGATATTCTTCTTAAGTCTAGATTTCCTTTTGTTTTTAACCTGTCATGCAAACCATTGCTGGCTTTAAAATCACCATAGTTCATGGCATAATCATGCCATAAAAAATAACTTTTGTGGATCACGGGCCCGTTTATTTGGACTTTTTTTTTTTTTTTGCCCTAACACGTACGATCGCGGCAAAAGTTGAAGTTGATTCCTCTTTGTAACAAATTTTAATAGCCTTATTTTTTATCTCTTATAATATAAAAGTTATATTCTCTTATTTTAACATGTTTTGAAATTTTGCCTGTGTTCTTTCACTTTGAAAAAGTTTTGAAAATGGCCTTTTTTTTTTTTTTTTAAGTAATAACGTTTTGGTTTTTAGAATGCCTTTGTTTTCTTTATTTTGGAAGCCATTTGCATTTTTTCTATTTCAAATTTGATGGTTGCAAAGATATTCTATTTAATAAAAAGTATAATTTGTAAAAATTTATACAACCTACAGCAAAAATAGAATGTAAATGAAAACAAACAATGCCGCTAAATTTATTATTTTGAAATCCTATCTGCGAGCTGAAACATGCTCAAATTTTGTTTTAAATTTTTTAAATTACAATTTTAAGTTCGATATAAACATAGTATTTTAAATTGATTTTATTATTTTGGGACCTAAAATAGGTTCGTTATAGGGGTAGTTCGTTATATTAAAAATCGCAAAGTTCGTTATAACAATTGTATTTTCAATGGAATGGAATCGGGAATCGCCTTAGGTTCGTTATACGGGAAGGTTCGTTATATCCGGGGTTGGTATTAGTAGGGTTTTACTGTGTATACTTTTTTACACATACACAAAAACTGATTATAAAGAAATATATATACAGTAAAACCCCTCTATAGTGAACCCCAATGGGACAGAGCTTTTGGTTCACTATAGCCACGGTTTGGCTATTTTTTTTTACTTTTCAAAAATTTTAGACCGTATAATTAAAAAACAGCCATACACACAAGAAGAGGCTGCCTCTTAATAGTGGTCACTTTATTTTAATTCCCTTAATTGACTAATTTCCTTATATTAATACTGAATAATAATAGAAATCATTAGATAATAGGTTCTTCTTATGATTAACATACATGTACCTCTATGTCTAAGTTAAAAATCAAGACAAATCCTAGGCAAAGTTTTATTAAATATATAATTAAAGATATGAAATGATTTTAAAACATCATTATCACATTATATAATACAATTTTTACTTGAAAAAATGGCTCTAATACCTTGTAGTTTCAAAGCATTCTTCCAAGCATTGCACCATTCAAATAAAGTTAGTGTTTTTCTTCCATTTCATGTTTCCCCATATTCTTCTAGGTCTAGATTTCGTTTTTTTAACCTGCCATGCAAAACATTGCTGACTTTAAAATCACCATAGTTAATGGCATAAAAATAATTTTTGTTTCATCACGGGACCGTTTATTTGGACTTTTTTTTTTTAGCCCTAAAACGTACGATCGCGATCGCGGCAAAAGTTGAAGTTGATTCCTCTTTGTAACAATTTTTAATAACTTTATATTTTATCTTTTATAATAGAAAAGTTATATTCTCTTATTTTAATATGTTGTTAACATTTTGCCTATGTTGTTTCACTTTGAAAAGTTCTGAAAATGGCCTTTTTTTTTTTTTTTTTTATGAAATAATGCTTTTGTTTTTAAAATGCCTTTGTTTTCTTCATTTTGGAAGCCATTTGCCTTTTTTATATTTCAAATTTAATGAATGCAAAGATATTCTAATTAATAAAAAGTATAATGTGTAAAAATTTATACAACATACAGCAAAAATAAAGTGCAAAAATCAAACAAACAATGCCGCTAAATTTATTGTTTTGAAATCGCGATCCGCGAGCTTTAAACATGCTCAAAATTTTGTTTTTTAATTTTTTTTTTAAATTACAATTCTAAGTTCGTTATAAGCATAGTATTTTTAATAGATTTTATCATTTTGGGACCCGAAATAGGTTCGTTATAGGGGTAGTTCGTTATTCTAAAAATCGCAAAGTTCGTTATAACGATGGTATTTTCAATGGAATGGAATTGGGAATCGGCGTGGGTTCGTTATAAGGGAAGGTTCGTTATATCCAGGGTTCGTTATAGCGGGGTTTTACTGTACACATATAATATTTTTATAGAGAAATTGTGTGTGTGTGAGAAAGAATAGATAATATTTGCTTGAGTGTACCTTATTTATCAAAGAGCATTTTAAAAACTATTTGAAGATTTATATATATTGTCGCGACATTTTTATATTTTATGAACAGGTGATATTTATATCTTGCTACTCTGTATACTTCCCTTATTGTATATCTCTTGTCTCTATATACAGTATAACCTCGTTAATTCGACACACCCCAATTCGACACTCGGCAATAATTCGACCATGTTCTGATGTCCCGAACTCCGGCCTATCAAATAACAAACCGTAATTCGACAGTATCGATAATACGACACTTCCGATAGTTCGACCATTTTAAAACTCGAATTTCGACAGTTGAATGTTTTTTTACACACAACTTTCCGCTAAAAAGGTATTACGGCGGCGATCGGCGGACGCCGATAGGATCGCGCGCGCACTTTTGGTTCCTGGTTAGTTTAAGTTTCACTTTGCAGTGCCGTTGCGCAATGTCGCGAGTGTTATTATTATTATTTTTTTTTTTTTTACGTTGGGATTTAGGCTTCGTGCGCTAATTAACAATAATATTTTATTTTTAAATTTCTGCATTAAAATATTTTAGTTATTTTAAAATTTCCAAATAATTTCCTTTTAAATAAATAAATCTTTATAAAATGTAGCCACAATGATTATGATAACATTTTATTTCAATATTCCATTTCTGTGTTATTATAAGAGATTTAAACACAAAATCATTAACACCTGAAACAGCAGTGGATGACTTTAATACATTAAAATTTATTTATTAAAAGATAGTTCAGAGGAAGAAGGGCATGCATGTTTTTTTTTTTAAATAGACCATCTGGAATACATCCTGAATAGGATTTCGGTGCAAAAACAGACATCTATAAAGGAATTTTTTGAAAGATCTCTTCATGATTATTTTAAAATAATATTTTAAAATTTTCTTTTTATTTACTATATTTATTTCCTTTTAACTGCTATATTTTTCAATTAGAATAAAATATTATTTAATATATTATATTTAGTATTTTAATGTCTGTAGAGTTAATATTTGATTATATTACTGATAAGAAACACATTACCAGTAAATTTATTTGTTACAATTATTTATGTTTCTAAAATATGTATTAATGCCAATTTGTCACTGATACTAAAAGTTAATCATGAAAATAAAATAAAAACACACAATGATTTCAATTAATATCATTAATTTATATTCCAAGGCTATTTTAAAAAAATATTATTTCCGCGAGTTAGATGATTAGCTAATCATCTAACTTTAATTCAACACTTCCTTTAATTCAACCGAAAGCTCTGATCCCTTGGGGTGTTGAATTAAAGAGGTTCGACTGTATATAAAAGTCAATGTCTGTCTGTTTCGCGATAAACTCAAAAACTACTGAACCAATTGGTACCAAATTTTGCATGTCGCTTTTTATAAACCTGAGGAAATTTTTTGGCTACATTTTGATTAGTATTTTTGGCTATTTCTTTTTTTCATTTGAAGAACTTTTTTTTTACGCAGAGTAATCTGGAATGGAATGAATACCCAAATATGGCCATTTTTTATAAGCATCGGTGGTTCAGTGGTAGAATGCTCGCCTGCCACGCGGGCGGCCTGGGTTCAATTCCCGGCCGTTGCATTTTTTTTACAATTTTTAAAACTCATTTATATTATATATAATATAAATATATATTATTATATCAACTATATTAATTAAATCAAATACCTAAACACTAATATAATACAATTTTTGCCATCACTTACACTTTTTTCCTGTAGTTTATGTGTTACTTCTGTATTGCTATTCTATGGCACTTCTAATATTTATTATTGATGTACTTTCAGTATGAAAGAAATTGCAATCGGGGGAATTCTTGGGCGAAGCCGGGTCATACGTCTAGTATTTTATAAATTTTAGTTTGTGCCTCAAATAAATTGCTGTGTCATCCTGAAGTTTGTCTTTCCTAATTTTCTACATGACAGCATATTTGATTATTATATTTCAACAAAACTCTACAATATACTGTGGAACTTTGCTGTATGAACTGTTTATTTCAGGGGGAAAAGAGCAGAATTTCAGCCTAGATGATGAAGAGCCAATGGATGACAAATACATCCACCAAAAATGTACTCAGTTGACTTTATACACAATCACCTTTGACAAATGTCAGGATCGAGCACAATGGCACCCACATCCATTTATAATACATGGATGACCTTAATCTCTCTATATATATAAAAGTCAGTGTAGGTATGTATATATGTAAATATATAGTCAAATTTTCAGGTCTCTATCTTGAATATCCCCTTGGAGTTATTTACAAATTTGCCAATTTCACTCACAACCAGCGCCCCACTGCGGCGGAGGTTTTGGTTTTGGCAGGAAACCTGCTGCATGCTTTACAACCTGGGGTCTCTCAAATATTGCACGTAACTTAAAAAAGATTAAGTAATTAATTCAAATATTAGTTCTTTATAATGGCTATCCTTGAGATAATCGATTTAACATTTTTAAAAATCCATTTTTTTTTTTCTAATTTTACAAGAAAATAAGACCTAATCCAAATAAATTAATAGTGTGTTACACTATTAATAAGATGTAATCCAAATAAATTAATAGTGCAACACACAATTTATTTGGATTACGTCTTATTTTCTTGTAGCTATAATCTATAACCCAAATTGTGCTTTATCACTTTTCTAATTTTAGATTGTGTAAGAAATATATTTTCTCTTAAGTATTGTCTTTATTTTTAAAATATGCTCTCGGGTAAAATCCGGTTGTTGCCCAGGTTATTCAGCTAGTTTTAAATAATATGGATAGAGATGTTATTGACCTATTTTTCTCTTGCATTGATTTAGAATGCATTATGGAAGAAAAAAAAACTTTAGCAACAGGTAGAAACTTATCACCATCATCTGTGATGTTGGTTGGATTAGGGGTGAGTTCAGTCTCTTAACTCTCTGGCCAACATCTTCAGCATATTCCCATATGTCTGAGATTCCATCCTCCAGTGCAGCATATATAAGCAAAATTGTCCAATACAGTATTAGAGTTCTAAGAGAAGCTGTCTGGTAGTTTAAATTGGCCAAACTGCTGGGAGGGTTTACCACTGATGAGCCCAAGCCCTCCCAGGGCTTTTTAATTGAAGTATGGACAGTAGAATTTTGTTCTACATGCAAAATAAACATCTGTGCTTTGGTGCTTTCATTTCTTATATTCCCATATCATCAGTATACTTGGAATTGATAATGTTTGGTTGTACAGTAGTGCAACCATGAGAGCAGTTTCTGTCAAGTTTGTCTTTTTCTGTTTAGGATAATGTACAAGTTGGGGGGAGATAGAGATAAAAATCTCAAAGTAAAAACACCAAATCCAATAACAAATGAAAAATCAGTGCTGCCAAACTCTTTTTTTAAGGAATAACAGATTTTTAAAAAATTATTAATTTAATAAAATATTACAAAAAAGTTGTACCCACCATGATAATTATGGCCTGTACCAAGTGTACTAGGGATAATAATAATAAACTACAATGTTGGACATCAGGATGAAGAATGGCTTGCCAGAAAGCTTTTGTAATTCTTTTTAATGAAAAAAAAGTGGTGCCGTTACCTCTATTGTTCTTTCCAATACCTGCAATCCTCTTGAACAAGAACACCAAATCCAAAACAAGCATAACTTATATGCGACACATATTTAGGTAAAACATTACCTATGTCTAAAGATGGTAACAATGCTGTTACTGAGACATCACAGAGAAATACTTTCTTGTCACTTTATGATTTTATGTTTATGATGTTGATAAATAGACCATTTTTTAATATAAAAAAATTAATAAAATCAATTGCTCTGTTTGGAATGGCAATTTAAATATTACAATAGAAATGAAGAAATACAGTGGAAATGAAAAAATACTCATGCTAGAGGACACCTTTCTATAAAGGACAGTTTTTATCACAAAAATTATCATTTTTCCTATAGTATAACCTCATTAATTGGACACTTGGGTTATTTCAACAGAGTTATCATGTCCCAAGCTCCAGCCTATCAAAACAAGCCTTAAATCAACAGATTATAAAAATGCTGTTACTGAGACATCACAGAGAAATACTTTCTTGTCACTTTATGATTTTATGTTTATGATGTTGATAAGTAGACCATTTTTTAATATAAAAAAATTAATAAAATCAATTGCTCTGTTTGGAATGGCAATTTAAATATTACAATAGAAATGAAGAAATACAGTAGAAATGAAAAAATACTCATGCTAGAGGACACCTTTCTATAAAGGACAGTTTTTATCACAAAAATTATCATTTTTCCTATAGTATAACCTCATTAATTGGACACTTGGGTTATTTCAACAGAGTTATCATGTCCCAAGCTCCAGCCTATCAAAACAAGCCTTAAATCAACAGATTATAAAAATAATATTTCAACATTAGATAATTCTTATTTAAATACAATTTATGTCTAAAAGTACACTGCTTTGGCACACAGGGCACAGCGGCCGTAGTTAACATATGAGCAGTCTTTACAAAATTAATAAACAGTAGAAAATATTCCATAAAAGGATACTCTCGCTAGAGAACACCTCTCTATAAAGGTCAGTTTCTATCACCAAAATTAACGTTTTAACTAAAAAGCAAATCTACATAAAGAAGATACCTCTCCATAAAGGAGTCTTTGGCTCAGAAACTAGGAATCCTTGACAGAAGTTCTACTGTAGCTAAATAAAATGACAACATGAGATTTAAATACAGTAAAACCCCTCTATAGTGAACCCCAATGGGACAGAGCTTTTGGTTCACTATAGCCACGGTTCACTATAGCCACGGTTTGGCTATTTTTTTTTTACTTTTCAAAAATTTTAGACCGTATAATTAAAAAACAGCCATACACACAAGAAGAGGCTGCCTCTTAATAGTGGTCACTTTATTTTAATTCCCTTAATTGACTAATTTCCTTATATTAATACTGAATAATAATAGAAATCATTAGATAATAGGTTCTTCTTATGATTAACATATATGTACCTCTATGTCTAAGTTAAAAATCAAGACAAATCCTAGGCAAAGTTTTATTAAATATATATTCAAAGATATGAAATGATTTTAAAACATCATATTATCACATTACATAATACAATTTTTACTTGAAAAAAATGGCTCTAATACCTTGTTGTTTCAAAGCATTCTTCCAAGCATTGCACCATTCAAATAAAGTTAGTGTTTTTCTTCCATCTCATGTTTCCCCATATTCTTCTAGGTCTAGATTTCGTTTTTTTTTTAACCTGCCATGCAAAACATTGCTGACTTTAAAATCACCATAGTTAATGGCATAAAAATAATTTTTGTTTCATCACGGGACCGTTTATTTGGACTTTTTTTTTTTTTAAGTTCTAAAACGTACGATCGCGATCGCGGCAAAAGTTGAAGTTGATTCCTCTTTGTAACAATTTTTAATAACTTTATATTTTATCTTTTATAATAGAAAAGTTATATTCTCTTATTTTAATATGTTCTTAACATTTTGCCTATGTTGTTTCACTTTGAAAAGTTCTGAAAATGGCCTTTTTTTTTATTTATGAAATAATGCTTTTGTTTTTAAAATGCCTTTGTTTTCTTCATTTTGGAAGCCATTTGCATTTTTTATATTTCAAATTTAATGGATGCAAAGATATTCTAATTAATAAAAAGTATAATGTGTAAAAATTTATACAACATACAGCAAAAATAAAGTGCAAAAATCAAACAAACAATGCCGCTAAATTTATTGTTTTGAAATCGCGATCCGCGAGCTTTAAACATGCTCAAAATTTTGTTTTTTAATTTTTTTTTTAATTACAATTCTAAGTTCGTTATAAGCATAGTATTTTTAATAGATTTTATCACTTTGGGACCCGAAATAGGTTCGTTATAGGGGTAGTTCGTTATTCTAAAAATCGCAAAGTTCGTTATAACGATGGTATTTTCAATGGAATGGAATTGGGAATCGGCGTGGGTTCGTTATAAGGGAAGGTTCGTTATATCCATGGTTCGTTATAGCGGGGTTTTACTGTATACAGTAAAACCCTGCTTATACGAACCCCGGATATAGCGAACCTTCCCATATAACGAACCCATGGCGATTCCTGATTCCATTCCATTGAAAATACCATTGTTATAACGAACTTTTCGATTTTTAAAATAACGAACTACCCCTATAACGAACCTATTTTCGGTCCCAAAATAATAAAACTTATTTAAAATACTATGCTTATAACAAACTTAAAATTGAAATTAAAAAAAATAAATAAAACAACAAAATTATGAGCATGTTTCAGCTCACGGATCGCGATTTAAAAACAATAAATTAGCGGCATTGTATGTTTTCATTTCCATTCTATTTTTGCTCAATGTTGTAGGCTAAAAAATAATTCCAAATAATTTTAAAGCCAGAAATGGTTTGAATAACAGGTTAAAAACAAAATTTAATCTATACTTCAGAAAAATACGTGGAAACTGGAATTGGAAAAAAAAAAAAAAACAGTGCCCCGTGTCTCATGGGCCACAAACAAATTGACTTATAAATTCTCAAAAACTACCACTACAGTTCTATTTTTAAACGGAAGCTTTGTTAGGTATATGACTCATTCAGGGTTCGCAGATATTCCCCCTTGCCGGCCGTTTTACTACCGATTTTGTGTTTGTAAATTGGCGTTTTTTTATTCGCAATTTTACCGATCGCACTAGCGTATCAACATGTTTCGCGTCCGATTTTTCTAAATTAGATACTTTTGATTCATCTTCAATTGATTCAGAATACACAGAGCTTTATTCCTTTGATGGAAATAACAATATTTTAAAACAATTCTGATTTTCAAATTTTACATTTTCACTTTCAAGCAACACGGTATTAGAGGCACTTTTTAAATTAATTTAGTATTATATTATTTGAGAAAGATGTTCTAAAATACTCTTATACCTTTTAAGTATATAATTAATAAAGTTTTGCCAGGGGGATTTGGCTTAATTTTTAAATTATACATAGAGGTTTATATATAAACATGTATGCTAATGATAAGAAGAACCTATTATCAAATGACTTCTCTTGATATTCAGCATTACTGTAAAAAATAGGTCAATTTAGGGAATTAAAACAAAGTGACCATTATTAAGTGGCTGCCTTTTCCGGTTTGTATGGCTGTTTTTTAATTATACGGTCTAAAAATTTAGAAAAGTAAAAAGAAAATGGCTAAACCGTGGCTATAGTAAACCAAAAGCTCTGTCCCATTGGGGTTCACTATAGAGGGGTTTTACTGTATATGTTAACCAACATTGGTGTGATTTGGACAGGATATCAAGGCAATTACAAAAATAACCCATTACTTGGAATATAAATAGGACTGACATCTCTTGAAGATGAAAACTTTTTATTAATGGAAAATTTTTCAGGGAGGATAGTGATCTAAAAAATAAGAAGGGCTATCTCTCCTGTCAAAATTGAAACAAAAAATGTGTCATCATCCATTGCCTGTCCTGGTCAGTGCCACAACACAAGCTTCCACCTGGAGCCTATTGTCCTGTTCTCATCTGTTTAGGACAGGCTTTGTTTGGTGAGATCCACAATGAGTTCATGAAATCTTCACGCAACTGGAGACCATTGATTTGTCCTTATCTGTTTAGGACAGGCTTTGTTTGGTGAGATTCACAATGGGTTCATCTTCACAATTGGCTTAAAAGTGCTTAAGTGGCTGGCTAATTCTATGTCCAAAATATGGATGGAAATTTTGTGGGAAAAATTGATCTAAAATATCTCTCCCATTACAATAGATTCAAAAATTATGCACCACCTATGGCAACTTATGGCAAATTATTTCTTTTGTAATTTCATAACCTCAAAGCTTGGACAGAAGAGGGCCATGGTCACCAGATGTGTATTCTGAATTTACCAAAGCTAGTGCTGTGGTTTTGTCACCAACCTGAATCTTCTAGATGGCAAAGATGAGCAATCCATGACAAATAGTTTGAGCATATATTTTGACGGAAGAGGTAGCTTTTTCTTATTTTAAAAACTTTTAGACGTTTTTTTAGTTCATACTGAGAGGTGAAAATAAACTGTGTCAGTTTAAGATACTCAACTGTGGTATTTGGGCTTATAGAGCTGAAAACTTAAGAGCATAGAGTATTGGTGAAGGTGTTTAGGGAAACTTATTGTAATGTAGAAATGAACACAAATTAGAGCATTAGCCCATTACACACAGAACACAGAAAAAATGGATTATATCTAGACCTAAACACATTAAATTCTCTTGCTTAGATATAATGTCATTATTGAAGGTTGATGTTTTTCTATGACTAATATTGGTTGCTTATACATGAATCTTCCCTCTAGATATAGGTAGAATTAATCAGCAGATGAATACAATTTCACTACATAAACTGATGAAGATGTAGAGGGGAGTATTTCTTTCGTTATAACAGCCTTTTCTATAACATCAACTTGGTTATAACATCATAATTGTAAGATCCCAAGTTGAGAGTCCTAATTAGTTTAACAGTTTGTGGTTCTTCAACATAAAATCTTGATTCTAAGTGATGTTGTTATAGTGATATTTAATTGTATTTAGAAATGAACATGTTAATAGCTTGCTAATTCCTCTAAACTTTTCATTACATAGTCAAACAGTTTATAAAACATTAGCACTGTTTACTTGATTAAATTGGTGAAACGGCTGTGAAGTTCACCACTGATGAGCCAGGCACTTCCAATTTATTACTCAAAACAGGAGGAACTGTAAAAAAATATTTTTGAAAATGGCAAAAAGTTTTATTTTTATCCTTTGGCTAATAATACGATCTAAAACAAGAATAAAACACCTTGAATAAATATAATAAATACATATTTAAATGTAGTATCTTATTTTTAAATATATGGTTCAAATTTATGATAATAATGTTTTGTAAATATATTTTTAATTTAGATAATTTTCGCTATCAAACTAAATCATAAAGATTCTTAAAAATTATCAACGGTGCTACTACAATTAAAGCACCACACACACTCTTATCTTTGTGCCATTGTAAAATTATTTTTTCAACGTAAATTGTATAAACAAATTGCTGCATAATTTAAAGATATAAATGCTTACCTAAAATGTAGTTTGAAAATTATCTATATTTTTCAAATTCTAAAGATTCATTAATTCCTTTAAGGAATAATACGGACAACAAAACAAATCTCACGTCATTTAAAGAATGTAAACAATCTGCCAAGTCTGCCAGATAAAATAATTCTGTAAAATAATAATAATTGTTTCAGTGAATCAATTAGATGTTATTGGTGTCATGCCACGATTGATATTTTTTCACTCTAGAAATTTTATCAAAACCCCATTTACTATTCAATACAATGAAAAATTACAATGAATATAAACGCATGATAAAATATATATATAAATGTTTCGAATTGATAAAAAGGACAGAAGAAATCTTTCAAGTAGAGTTCATGAATACCAGACTAAATAATAAATTATCAAAAATCATCTAAAAGCGAAAACCTATAAATTAGGACAAAACCTGTATATCTAGCTTTAATTTTCTATTAGATATTATGCATTTTCTCTTTTATTTTCAACTTATTTTAATTTTTATTCTTCCATACTTATTGTGCTTATAAATGAAAACATTGTTTTGTCTGTTTGTCGATCTTTAATAGAAGTCCCCCCCCCCCCCACACACACACAAACCTAGTTATCCCTATACAATGGTCTAAAAAACGACTTGATATCCTAACCTTTACCTATTTTTTTTTTTTATCAGGTGACAAAAGCGTCGATATAAATATTGTAATATGGCTTCTTTGATGAACAGTACTCTAAATCTTTACACAACTAGTATATATATATATATATATATATATACTAGCGGATGTACCCGGCTTCGCCCGGGTTTTACCCTAGTAAAGGTTTGTCTAACGAACATTTGTTAAAACAATTCTCTATAAACTTATTAAAAAAATAGATATATTTTGATAATTTGAAACTCGTAAATTCGAATCTCTCGATAAAGTGAACATTTTTTCCCCGGTTCCTTGAAAAATATTCGATAAGTTGAATAAAATCAATATTAATTGGTTCCCTCGGTAATTGGAAGTTAAAGGAATAGTATCTTGCCTTGTAATTGTATCATTATTCTTGTCTCAAATAAATTGCCGTGTCATCCCGAATTTTGTCTTTCCTAATTTTCTACATTACAAAATCATCATTTTATCTATTCTCCCAATATATATGTTGTAGATAAATGATAAAACTAACTTTGACTTGTGCGCAATTAATAGGTAGAAAATCTTACTTTTGATAAATAATCTTTAAGATAATAAACTTAGTGATAATAAAACTTATAGATAAAAAAACTTGTTATCATCGTCGCAATGGGGACGCTGCTTTCGAGATAAATCTACAAATCTGCAAATAACTCTAAGAATATTCAAGATATTCAAGAAATTATTTTTCAGAAACCTTCCCAGTACTATACTAAATAACTTCCCAAAGTTTCATGGCGTTCCAATGAGTGGTTTGGTCAGGCATAAAGGACACACACACACACACCACATACATTCATTTATATATATATGGTAATTTACACCAACAATCCTATATTATATAATACTTATAACAAGATTACCATGTTGTATATAGAAACACATCTATAAATAATTATGCGCATAATTGGCATGTGTCATTGCATCACCATATGTAATGTACTTTGTACAAACTGAGGATGAATAAATAAAACTATGTAATAGATTAAAAGCTGAGTTAAAGCAAGATTGAGAAGTAAATCACAAAGCCACTTCTAAAAATAGATTGGAAGCCGTCAGGTCGGCGCCAGTGTCCAGTAGCGACACGTGCTGTAATGCAATTCTCTTATATAAGGCCTCCCTCGGCTTAGCAAAACAGTTACAGTCACTTCACCCTCGGCGTCACCCCTTGTCGTTTGTACCCAGGACCACATCATCGCCATGTAAAACAGTAAGAACTCTATATCTCCATCTTGCTCTTAGCTCGACTTTTATCTGTTCATGGAACTTTCCTACTACAACTGTGTCTCTTCGTTTTTTGGTGTGTGGACATTCCCAAGCTTTCCACTCTGCCTCGACCACGACTGCCTGTACTCTGTGAGAACTGTTAAAGGTCCTACAAGGTACAGAGAGGTACTCGAAAACTCTCCATGCCCTGACTGTCCCTCTCGGTTACTACAGGTTTGACCCTCAGTTACCATAGCTTATAGCGAGAGTCGACAGGATGACCACAACGAAGGAGACCACAACGAAGAAGGTAAGAAGCCTGTCCAGATAGAAGCGACAAAGAGCAAAGATGGAGGAACAAGCCCGCCAGTCTAACAAAACGACCAAGCAATCTCCCCCCAACGATACAGCCGAAAATCCCGTAAAATAAGCCGGTGAGAAGTTCCCCACCTTCGGCCTTATAACGCAATCATCTTCCAGGCGACATGCCGCCGTCACCAAACAGAAGTTACAAGCTTCTACAAGCTCTACTTGGAACGTCTTCCCCATCAGCAGGACAACAACTAAAGACCAAGTCTCCTGACTGAACAATCCTCAAAACTGTGAGTTTTTAAAACCTATGTAACTTTCTCCTCATGCTCACAACTTGATTCTCCATATATTTAATGTTTATTTTCACTGTAATCATTTTAAATCAAATTTTACCATTTTTTATAGCATTTCAATTCAAATTTTAAATCTTGTACATCCTCATTTATCAATTTTTACTTTATTTTAAGCAACTTTTAAATTTTAATTCATTACTTTCAATGTTACATAAAAAAATCATATTATATTTTAATTACTCAAATCATATTTTCTAAACTTATTTGTGTGTTTTTCTTAATATCTTATTTTTTTAGCAAAACACCAATTTCTTAATCTTGTCATGTTCACTATTTATGTACACGCCCCATTCAAATTATAAGTCACTATCATGCCATTGCCCTTTTACAAGGATAATTTTCGCACTACCATAATCAACGATATATTCCAATTTTAATAAACATAGATGAAACGCATTTTTTTTTAAATTGCAAAAATCGAAAGATACAATATCTTCAAAATCACAACTAGAAGAGTAACTGTCCTTCCCCAAAACAAGTTAAAAATCCAACAAAGTTTCACTCCCTCGTCCTTTTCTTTTTACATGCATAATTATTAATCATCCACACATCTCTCTCAATAAACTTCAACACACTCCCCCATCACTTTCTCCAATTGGCCACCATCTATTAGCGCGCGACTTAGCAACAAATCAACCTCTCAATAGAGACAGTGACACTATATGTGTGGGCATTTCTTGAGGCTCAATTATTACAACTTTGAATAATTAAACAATTTATTTTTCTTCACACATATTAATTCAATATCTTATATCTCAAAAGTCTTTATAAAAAAAGTTTTAAATCCAAAAGACAAAAAACCTCTCACAATCAGTAGGGGAAAGATTAATTTTGGAATCCTTGGTTTCTGGTTGTAAAGACAACATTAAAAAAAAAAAAAGATACTGATTGCGAGAGGTTTTTTGTCTTTTGGATTTAATTTTATGCGCAAGTTCTTTGATCTTAAAAAAGTTTTGTTTACAATTCGAAGGCAACAATATTATTAATGATGATAACAAATATATTTTACAAAAAGATTATAATTTCTAAACTCTCAATTATAACCAAAAATAAAATATACAAATTGAATTTACATTTTCTAGAATAATTATTGAGAATGAGTGGTGTCCCTACATCACTCCCTCCCAAGTAACTAAGTTACGAGATGAGGACCATGTAGGACAACAACTCCTAACCTGGGTAACTTTCCACCTTATCTCTGAAACGAACAGGGGTTCCTATTGTCCTTCCAGATCTTGACATCTTGGGGGCAGCACTGGCGGAAGGTTCTTTATCCTCTCCAGGTGGGGCGAGTCTTGGGTCCCCAGCTTCTCCAGGTGTGGTGGCTATGTCCTCTTCCTCTTTTAGTATGTAGGCTGGTTTGAGTCTATCGATGGAAACATTTATTTCCTTTCCTTTAATTTCGATTGAAAAGTATTTGTCGGTCCTAGAAGTAACTTTAATGGGCCCTCATAGGCAGGCTCCAATGATTTTCTCACTCTGCATGTCTTCAAGAAGACATGAGAACACGTCTCTAAGTCCTTGAAAACAAATATTTTGGGGGACGTATTGTGTCGTGTTAACTTGGGCTTGAGTGATTCCATCTGCTTTTGCAGTTTGTGGAGAAATGTCTCCGGGGTGGTTGAAATTTTAGGGGCGTCGAAAAACTCACCTGGAAGTTTAATTGTTTTTCCATAGATATTTGTGTCAATGAGTAGTCAGAGTCTTTTCTCAAGGCTGCTCTTAGTCCTAGCAGTACCGTGGGAATTGACTCTGTCCATTTATTTGAGTTGTGCGCCCTTATTGCTGCTTTTAGTGTTCTATGGAATCTTTCAATTTTTCCGTTACTTTGAGGGTGATATGCGGTGGTGTGCTTAAGTTTCACTCCACATAAAGTCGCCAAAGTTTTCAACAATTCCGAAGTGAACTGCCTTCCTTGGTCGGTGATCACTTCATATGGGACTCCAAATCTGGTGATCCATCCTTCGTAAAATGTTCTTGCTACTGTTTCGGCAGTTTCGTTTCGTATGGGTATTGCTTCAATCCAACCAGTGAAACGGTCTATGCACGTGAGGCAATAAACATATTCGTTGGAGGGTGGAAATGGGCCGATTAAGTCTATGTGAACCGTGCTGAAACGTTCATCAGGTTCTTTAAATTGCTTAATTTCTGATTTTGTATGGCGAGAAGTTTTATTTCTTTGGCATTGAATACAAGTTTGCGCCCATTCTTTTATATTTCTTTTTATGTCTGGCCATATAAATCTCGATGTCATGT
Source organism: Cordylochernes scorpioides (assembly GCA_030710605.1). Taxonomy (NCBI): domain Eukaryota; kingdom Metazoa; phylum Arthropoda; class Arachnida; order Pseudoscorpiones; family Chernetidae; genus Cordylochernes; species Cordylochernes scorpioides. The sequence goes on from CP092867.1 coordinate 76,192,195, forward strand.
CTTTCACAGATGTTTTAATTCCAGGGTGTGATAATCCATGTATTTGTTGGAAAATTTTCATTCTGAATTGTTTGGGAATGAATGGTCTAATATTTTTAGTAGATGTGTCGCACCACAAACTTTTACCAGATGGTAATGGATAGCGTTTGAATTTTAGAGATTTATTCGAATTTTTTTAAGTTCTATAAGTTCCTTATCTTTATCTTGTTCTTTTGCTATCTCATCATAATCGATTATCTTGGTGATGTCTTATATTTTCGATAAGTTATCAGCAACTATGTTTTGTTCTCCTTTGATGTAGATGATATCTGTAGAGAATTGTGAAATGTATTGTAGTTGTCTAACTTGCCTCGGAGATGCCTTATCATTTCTTTGCTTGAAGGCAAAGACTAGGGGCTTATGATCAGTAAATATTTTAAATGTTCTTCCTTCCACAGCATATATTTGAAATGTTTGATTGACATGTATATGCTTAGTAATTCTCGATCATAAGTACTATAATTTTTTTGACTTTCATTTAGCTTCTTCGAGAAGAATGCAATTGGTTTCCATGCTTCGTTCTCGTATTGTTGCAGAACTGCGCCTATCGCCCAATTTGAAGCATCTGTGCAAAGCGACAGAGGTAGTTCTGAATTGGGATAGCTTAACAGTGTTGCTTTTGCTAGGTCATTCTTGCATTTATTGAATATTTCTTTTGCTTCTTCGGTCCAATTAATTAATCTTTTATCTTTCTTTTTTGAACCTTTGAGGTATTAGTGCAAAATGGATTGTGTTTCCGCAGCATCTTTCAAAAATGGACGGTAGAAATTTAACATGCCTAAAAAGGCTCGAAATTCCTGAATCGTAGTAGGCAATTTATATTCTTGGATAACTTTTACGCGTTCTGGATGTGGGCTAAATCCTTCAGGCGTAATTAAATAACCCAAGAATTATATTTCTTTAACTCCAAAGACAGATTTTTCCATATTTATTCTCAATCCGTATTTGCTAAATCTTTCAAATACTATCTTCAGATGGTTTTGGTGTTCCTCTTCTGACTCGGAAGCTATTAGGATATCATCTAGATATGAGAATGTAAAATCAAGGTTTTGGAGAGTTTGGTGGATGCATCTCTGGAATGTTGATGGTGCATTCCTTAGTCCAAAGCTCATAACATTAAACTCAAACAATCCAAAAGGTGTGGTAATAGCAGTTTTTGGCTTATCTTCGGCTATTGGAATTTGAAAATATGCCTTAAAAAGATCGACCTTTGAAAATATTTTCTTTTTGTTCAGTATGTGACTAAAATCGTTTAATCTCGGAATTGGGTATCTATCTGGAACTGTACAGTCATTTAACCTTCTGTAATCACCACAAGGTCTAAACGTCCCATTTTTCTTCAAGACCATGTGCAGTGGACTTGACCATTGTGAACTTGATCGGCGGATTATATCATTATTAAGCATGAACTGGAATTCCTCTTTTGCTAATTTCAGTTTCATGGGGTCCAAAGGTATTGGTTTCGAGAAAACTGGTTGTCCCTTTGTAATAATGTGATGTTCAACGTCATGTTTGACTTTATTTATTAAAAAATTGGGCTTAGTTATTTCGGGGAACTGTGCCAATATCTATATATATATAAATGAATGTATGTGTGTGTGTGTGTGCGTGTGTGTGTGGTCTGTTTGTCCTTTATGCCTGACCAAACCACTCATTGGAACGCCATGAAACTTTGGGAAGTTATTTAGTATAGTACTGGGAAGGTTTCTAGCAAATAAAATTTTTGAAATAACTTTTCGCTTTAAAATAATCAAGATAAATATTCTAATTTATCTGTTATAATTCAACAATCTGCTCTAAATATTATCATGATGATACGATGATTTTGTAATGTAGAAAATTAGGAAAGACAAAATTCAGGATGACACGGCAATTTATTTGAGACAAGAATAATGATACAATTCCAAGGCAAGATACTATTCCTTTAACTTCCAATTACCGAGGGAACCAATTAATATTGATTTTATTCAACTTATCGAGTATTTTTCAAGGGACCAGGAAAAAATGTTCACTTTATTGAGAGATTCGTTAGACAAACCTTTACTCGGGTAAAACCCGGGCGAAGCCGGGTACGTCCGCTAGTATTGTAATATTTTTCGTTCTTGTTTATGGTGCTGGTGATACTTGTGCTGTCGATGGACATGACATCACCTCGAATTGAGAGGTTAGTTATGCCATCAATTAGCCTTTTATTGCTAATGTCAAGTATCAACTTGAAATTATTTAAAAAGTCAGCTCCAATAATTCCTTTGTTCACTTTGGCGATGATGAAACACCACTGAAAGGATCGCCTTAGGCCCAAATCTATTTTGATCACCTTAGTGCCAAATGTTACTATTTTGGAACCATTTGCAGCATATAGCGAGAGTTCGTTGCTTGGCACATCCTTATCAGTTGGCGGAATTACGCTGACGTCAGCACCGCTGTCTATCAGGAACTGCAGACCCGTTTCTTTGTCCTTAACAAATAGACGATGTTTGCGACTATCCTGTATTTGGTCAGCAACAAAACTAGTCGCTAGTTTTGCCGCTGGTTCCCGTTTCCCGACTCCTTCCAGCTACATGGAGGCTTGCACTTGTTTGGTAAACATTTGGCGCCAAAACGGAAGTGGTAAAAGCAATATTTACCATCAGGGTTGAAGCGTTTCCGAGAATTGCTTCGTGGTCTTGAATAGGTCCTATTTTCAGATCGAGATCTCGACCTCTCCAGTCGCAATTCAGACACCTGTTTTTCGAGGTCTTCCATTTTAGCGAGAAACTGTTCCATTGGGGATGAGGCTTCCTTTACCTGGTATAGTTCCTTTGAGGGATTTATTTCATTTATCTTATCAGCCATTATGGCCAACTTGCTTATATCCTCGTCGCTTACTATTAAGATGTTTTTGATTGAGACTGGCAATTTGTCCAGCCATAAGGTTTTAATCAAATTTTCAGGAACATCTGGGGTAGCGAGGGATCTTAATTTTTGAAGTAATTGGCTTGGCTTCATGTCTCCTAGGTCAATACCGGAAATAAGTTGTTTTATTCTCTGACCTTCACTTTGTCTGAACGATTCTAGCAGCCGCAACTTAGAGTCAGAGTATTTGGTGTCGCTTCTGCTATTTATTATATCCCAAATACTTTCCATGTATTTCGGTTCTAGCTGGGAGATCAAATAATTGAACTTCGTTTCTTCCTGAACAAGGCCATTTATTTTAAACTGAGCTTCAACCTGATGAAACCATAATTCGGGCTTTTCAACCCAGAAAGGTGGGATCTTAATGCTGACTTTGCATAATTCTGTAGCAATTTCGCTAGGCTTATTTTCTGATTCCATTTTTTGTTAAAAATAATATTTTGATAAAGAAAATCTAATTAAAGTAATAGCCAAAAATCTACTTATATATTTGCCTTATTCTGTCTGTCTGAAGCTCACGGATGGGATTTTTCATAACCATCGGTGGTTCAGTGGTAGAATGCTCGCCTGCCACGCGGGCGGCCCGGGTTCGATTCCCGGCCGATGCATTTTTTTTTACAATTTTTAAAACTCATTTATATATTATACAAGAATGACATCCACGGCGCCAATTTATAATTGTAACGAATAGTATTTGAATAAAAGCATTTAATCGGGTAAAACCCGGGCGTTGCCCGGGTCATTCGTATATAATCTACTTATACAGGGTGTACCAGGTAAGTTGGGAATTTCAACAATGGTATTTTAACTGAAATTTTTTGCAAGTAAAAATTAAAATATCCGAATGAAATTTGACACAGTAGTAGATAAAAGGATATAGTTTTTATTTATTCAATGTAGTTTCCATTATTAGCTACAACAGTCTCGAGGCGAGTGCGGAATGAAGCACAGGCCTTGGCGACGATGACCTTGTCCATTTGGGTCATCACCGTGTGAACTGCTTTCTTGACAGACTGGATGGTGGTATGAGGAGCTTTGTTGACATCTCTCTCAACAACGCCCCATACATAGTAGTCGAGGGGATTGCAATCTGGAGAATTAGGGGGCCAAATATCAGGACCCCAGTGACTAGGGACGTTAAGTGTCAGCCACGATTGTGTCTTTTTTGCCTTATGGGCTGGGGCTGAGTCCTGTTGGAAGACATACTTCCTTCCTGCGGCCACCATGTCCATCCAAGGCTTCACAACGGTCTCCAGAACATTGATGTAGGTGTCAGCGTTCATCCTAAGGCCCTTCTCAAAGAAATGGGGAGGCATGACATCACCTTCACTGCTGATAACGCCAAGGACCATTACGGAGGCAGGAAATTTCGTGTGCATCACGACAGGTATCTCTGAGGGGTCTTTACAGATCCAGCGATCATTCCTGGGATTTACCTTTTGGTCCACGTCAAAGTTCTTTTCGTCAGAGAAGAACCTTAGCATGCCAAAAGAGTCTTGTTTCAGGTTGTTGAGGAGGGCAGCAGCCTTTCCTTTTCTGTTATTCTTCATATTCTCAGTCAGCAACTGACCTTTCCGAAGGGCATAAGACTTGAGACCAAGGTCCTCATGGATAGTTCTGACAATTGTCATAGAGCCAACGTCCATTTCCTTGGCTATGGCCCTCATGCTCTTCCCAGGGTTTCCATTAATCCTCTCCTTGACATTTTTGACAAATTCTTCGCCTCTTACCCTGTCCGATCGACGCGAGTGCTTTTTCCTTGTAGCTATCCCCTCTTTGTTACTGTCGGCCTCATCAAACTGCTTCTTGACACGATAAATAGTGGTTTTGGGCAACTTAAGAAAATCCACTATCTCTTTGGGGCTCCTTCCGGCGTGCAGAGCAACGATGATGGCAGTTCGATTTTCAAATTCTCGGTTACTCTTCATCACTACACTGCGCACACATGTACTGTTGCATTTTACATGAATATGGCTACGTAATGAAAAATAAACAAGTTTTTAATCTCAAGTAGTTTTTGTTTTATGGACTGTCAAAGTTAGTCCCAATTTACCTGGTACACCCTGTATATTTGCCTTATTCTGTCTGTTTGTCTGAAGCTCACGGATGGGATTTTTCATAACCATCGGTGGTTCAGTGGTAGAATGCTCGCCTGCCACGCGGGCGGCCCGGGTTCGATTCCCGGCCGATGCATTTTTTTTTTATTACAATTTTCAAAACTCATTTATATATTATACAAGAATGCCATCCACGGCGCCAATTTATAATTGTAACGAATAGTATTTGAATAAAAGCATTTAATCGGGTAAAACCCGGGCGTTGCCCGGGTCATTCGTATATAATAATTGTATAAACGAATGCAAGACAAAATCACCGCGAATGTTTCTTTTTTTTAAGGCAATTTCTTTTTAAGGCAATTATCGTTATTTATCGTTAATTTTTGTTTCGATTTTATTGAAAAAAAAAACGATATGGTGCCTTTAAAAAATGATCTTTATTACTATGCAGTTTTCTATTTAGTCAATATACCTAAGTTCATGTTGCAAATGTAATTATCTCTATCGATTTAGTAGGTGAAATGCAAAAAAAAAAAAATCGACATGATGAAATCTTTATGAAAATTCACATTTTTATTTTTATATTTTCAAGACACACACAGTTTGGGGCGGGACGTTTCACAAGAGAGACATCCACGGCGCTAATTTATAATTGTAACGAATAGTATTTTAATTAAAACATTTTAAAAACACACAGTTTGGAACGGGACGTTTCACAAGAGTGACATCCATGGCGCCAATTTATAATTGTAACGAATAGTATTTGAATTAAAACGTTTTTAAAATATATACGCACTCGGGTAAAACCCGGGCGTTGCCCGGGCCATTCGTCTAGTTTAAAAATATTAGACGAAATTATCTAAAGGTAATATTAAAAAAAAATAGCAATAATATAAATGGGTAATATGTAAAATAAAATCTGGTTCTTGAACAGGAATCGCTAATTCAAAGTTGTTATTTTTTAGGCTTGGCTTACCTTCGTATTTTGGCTTTATTTGGATCACGTCCGGCTCACCAATATATGTGTGGGCATTTCTTGAGGCTCAATTATTACAACTTTGAAAAATTAAACAATTTATTTTTCTTCACACATATTAATTCAATATCTTATATCTCAAAATTCTTTATAAAAAAGTTTTGTTTACAATTCGAAGGCAACAATATTATTAATGATGATAATAAATATTTTTACAAAAAGATTATAATTCCTAAACTATCAATTATAACCAAAAATTAAATATACAAATTGAATTTACATTTTCTAGAATAATTATTGAGAATGAGTGGTGTCCCTACAACACCATACATGTCAATAAATTAAAATATTACACAGAGAATGTTCTGTACATAACACCTCCACAACCCCGATTTGTTCAAAACCCACAGCGATTGCCTCAAGATGTATATCTCAGTGAATTTGTTGAATTTAAGATATATCACGGAATATTTTATCAATAGATTTTTATAAATATAGTTATCATCATCAATGGTTGTTATTCTTCTTTACTGATTGTGGTAAATGTCTGTTCTTCTTTTACTTTAGCAGCTGTAGCTCTGGGCACATTTTGTCTTGTTTTCCAAGAATGTGTGTTTGATTGTGGTCCATTGTTCTTTCTTGTGGAATTTTCTCCTTTGTTTTTTGGGTTGTACCAACAATCATTTGCTTTATGTCCATATTTACTGCATATGAAGCATTGAATCTTCCTTTTAGGTCTTGTATTTTCAAATGTTGTATTCCTATTAAAGTGCACATTTTCTTTAGTGAACATTTTATATGCATTAGGATTTTCTTCTTTTTCCTGAAATTTGTATCTCTCTAGATAAAGTTGTACAATTCTTCTTATGTCTAGAATTCCTGGATCACTAATGCTGCTCAATTGCATCACTATGATATTGTATTTTGTTGGTAAAGCCTTTATAAATGCATCTACAAATTCCTCTTCTTCAATACTGTTTCCCAATATCCTTGCAGTTTCTAGTAATTTTTCTGATCTAAGTAAGAACTGATTTAAATTTTCATCCTTTTTCATCTGCATTCTGAAGAGGTTATTTTTAGCCTCAATTTTTTGTTTTTTTATATCTCCTTCATATCTTCTATGAATTGAGTTCCAAATGTCTTTTGTAGTTTTGCAATTCAAAATTAAACTTACTTGACTATCATTCATTGCACTAGTCATTATTCCTTTTGCTTGGGCATCCTTGATACTCCAATCTGTCTTATCATCTAATTGTGGCGGGTCTTCATATAAATACCTTTTTAATCCCTTTCCTTCAAGGAAGGCTTCTATTCTGAATTTCCAGCTATGGAAATTTTCTCCATTAAATTCAGGAATTCTTATATTTTCCGCCATTTTGAATGTTCTTATTTTAATTACGTACCGCTTTAGATTTCAGGAAAATATTTTATTTACTTACTTTGACCAACCACGCTCTGCTACCAATTATTGGTTTTTATTATATTCAATCAATGCATAACAAATACGTTTTAATTTAATAAAACTTTATTTATCATTTAGATACAAACATACATATGTAAAACTAAAATAAGAAGAAGAATAACAACCATTGATGATGATAACTATATTTATAAAAATCTATTGATAAAATATTCAGCTAAATCTTACGGGGGCATTTGTTGAATTTAAGATATATCACGGAATATTTTATCAATAGATTTTTATAAATATAGTTATCATCATCAATGGTTGTTATTCTTCTTCTTATTTTAGTTTTACATATGTATGTTTGTATCTAAATGATAAATAAAGTTTTATTAAATTAAAACGTATTTGTTATGCATTGATTGAATATAATAAAAACCAATAGAATTCAATCATTTGACTCCAGATATCTTCGAGACGCAACTATTCCGAATCATACTGCCTGCAAGCTCACAGCCCTTTTTGCATTTAAATCCCGGTATTTTCAAATAGGCAAGAAAACACAACCCAACTTGGGACGACCGAGGGAAGAAAAACAATTACGTCGGCCAGACATGGGATCGGGTGACAGCAAACAAACAACACCAGCGGCGCCAGCCGGCAACAAAGGATTAGCGCGGCCTGGTCTGCTGACCAGTTGGTCTCTTTTCCTCTGTCCTCTTAACATGTTTAAATGAAGTTAGTTCAATGAAGATTTTTACCCTCTCCTTTCTGCTATTCAGTGATCTGACTTACCAATCATTAGCCAATTTACTTATTAATTTGAATTTTAATATTGAAATATCATAAAACTTTATATCTTTAATTATCATTGTGTGTTTTACAACTTTTACATTATTTTCACCCCTAGCGTGGAATATTACTTATAAATTATAATGCCATCTTTTATAATGTTAACCCTTTATTGTTATTTTTTACAATCATCTTTGTCAATGCCATCCATTTTTAAAAATCAATCAAGTTATCATTTATTTTCATTTATTTTATATTTGTATGCTATATGTCTTTGTTTTTCTATACCCCAGCACAATCAGCCATTACAAACCATCCAAGCCACCATTATTATATAAATTTTAATGATTATCATTAGAGTCATTATATCTTAGAATATTCAACCATCAAATCAATCGTTTATATTATTATTATTCGAGTATTTTTTATCTGTCATCATATGTGGAATTAAAAAAAAAAAACTTTACAACTTCAACTTTTTAAACATAATTTGAGTTTTTTTGAACATTTAAATATTTTTAAAACTTAAGAACGTCTATTTTCAGATATAATTATTTTAATTAGATTATTATTTTCATTTAATATTGACAACCTCAACAAAGCAGAAATGATCTAGTTACACACCACAGTTGTAACTTTTCTTCAAAAGAGACAATTTTTGTTCAATTTTCCACTACTTAACACATTTATCTAATCATTAATAACCTTTAATTATATTATAATTTTTGTATAAAATCTTGAATAATTATTTTTTTTTTACTTTTCAATTATATAATCAAATTTTTATTCCAACATTATGTTCAAACTTTAATCAAATTTACTTTTATTGTTCATGATATTATTTTAGTATGGCAAAACATTTAATTGTTTCAATAATCATTTTTAATTCATTATTATATCTTTTAAATATTACATGTTTAATTTTATCCACTTACATTTTTTTTATCCGCAATCATATTTCTATCTTTTTATTCACTATATTTTATATTTGTTTTAATAACTTTATTATATGACAATGTTTATCATCAACTATCAAGCATCTACAACAATCGTTTTCAACAATCATATTCTTTAACCACACAATTCCCTAAACTTTATCATCACTATCTTTTCAGCCATTGCTTCAAACCATCGTAGAAACGACAGTACTGCTTGACAATTTTTCTTTTTGATTTCGTAATTCAACAAACTCTTTGAACACAGTTCCCCAGATTTACAAGTCTCAACTTCTGGCCTGAACACGTTTCAAAAGTTTATTTCAATCATCCGCAGAGCACATCACCAACGCATGCACAAAGCGTTCACTTTTTTCAACTTTCAGCTCTAGCGGACCACAATCAACCTTTGATTTCAAGTCAAGTCAGACCACCTACTGTCGCTACAAAAATTCTACTTATCGCATGGCTCTACCACCCCTTTCAATCATATCAATAAGCAACTTTTTTTCAACAACTTTTAACCCAATAACCCTAAAATTGTGACAAAGCACTGTAACCCTTATATCGGATCGCAAGTGGAACATTGCCTAGGAAGACGCTCAAGTCTATATCCTCGCTTTGCACCTGGATCGAAAATATTTCGTTTACATGTGCACTCCTTACAATTGCATATTCTTCAACTACTAACCCTTTCCAGCGCCCGCCAATATTCTCTTAGAATGTGATTTTTATGTCATCATTTTATTTTAATCATCATTTAAAAAAAAAATCAAACAAAAATGTCATTTTTATTCCACTTTTATATATCCAAACAAATCATCTTGTTATAGCCCTTTTTACCCTCACAGTTTAAATTAATTAAAAGAAATTTTAATTACTTACCTGTGTTAGAGAGGCTTTACCCGCTTAAACCAGGATAAACCCTTTCACTACCGGGGCCCATCTATGGTAATTTAAACCAACAACCCTATATTATATAATACTTATAACAAGATTGCCATGTTGTATATAGAAACACATCTATAAATAATTATACGCATAATTGGCATGTGTAATTGCATCACCATATGTAATGTACTTTGTACAAACTGAGGATGAATAAATAAAACTATGTAATAGATTAAAAGCTGAGTTAAAGAAAGATTGAGAAGTAAATCACAAAGTCACTTCTAAAAATAGATTGGAAGCCGTCAGGTCGGCGCCAGTGTCCAGTAGCGACACGTGCTGTAATGCAATTCTCTTATATAAGGCCTCCCTCGGCTTAGCAAAACAGTTACAGTCACTTCACCCTCGGCGTCACCCCTTGTCGTTTGTACCCAGGACCACATCATCGCCATGTAAAACAGTAAGAACTCTATATCTCCATCTTGCTCTTAGCTCGACTTTTATCTGTTCATGGAACTTTCCTACTACAACTGTGTCTCTTCGTTTTTTTGGTGTGTGGACATTCCCAAGCTTTCCACTCTGCCTCGACCACGACTGCCTGTACTCTGTGAGAACTGTTAAGGTCCTACAAGGTACAGAGAGGTACTGGAAAACTCTCCACGCCCTGACTGTCCCTCTCGGTTACTAAAGGTTTGACCCTCGGTTACCACATATATATATAGATATATACATAAGAAATTCAAACTACTTTTGAGACACGTTTGTTTATTTTCAATAAAATAATTTCTACTGCCCTTAATAATTAAATAATGGGAGGGCCCCTGACTAATCAGTGGTGAACCCTCCCAGCTGTTTCGCCAGTTTAATCAACTGGGAGGGTTCACCACTGATCATCCAGAACCTCCCATTATTTTATAATTGCAATAAGGCTAGTTAAAATTTGTTCATACTAAAAATAAACATAAATATATATATATATTTACTTACAGAATGACCAGTGACACATTCAGGTTTTACCTGTGTGAGTGTAAATATATAAACAAGATACTCTTTAAATCAACAAGTATTCTTTGAAATTATATATCATAACCCGAATTTTCGACCAGATTCTCCCAAGAAAATGTTTGTCAAATGAAAAATATTTTAGCAAAAATTGTTTATCATATATGAATCCTATTATCATTCTGAATTTGAAAATAAACAAATTGAAATCACACCCAAAATGACATTAATAGTGTAAATTATTTAAATCCTCGTGAAAACTAATTAGAGTAAAATTAAAATTTATTATAACTCCAAAATATGCCAATGATTTGCTATTTGTCTAATATCAAGATTTGAATAGCATATATGTTAATCTATATATTCAGCTACAGCATGTGCAAAATTTGCCACGTTTTGGTGGAAAAGGGTAACAAAGATCAATTTATCTTGAGATTATTAGATTTGTAGTTTGTGAATTTATTATGCAATAAAGACAAAATTCGAAGTTCCCATGGATAATAAAAATAATTATATGGTATTAATTCATTATCATTAAACATCATCATTGCTTTGAAGAAATTTTTTAAATATATGCTCGGGTTCTGCTCTGGAGTGAATGTATGCCCAAAATATTATTTTAACAAATGTTAATTATTTGCATATATAATTTTTAAATTAGTTGCTGCAAACATAGTGAATCATTATCTTCATATTGTCACTGAATAATTATTTTAAATATTCTGTTTTTTACCATCATAAATATTTGCATAGTCATCACCCCTTACCATGCTTGTAAATTACCACTTGAAAAATCCTTTGACACATTTTTACAATATATAAGTTTAATTAATAAATAAATTATTTTTGATTAAGCTTTTGGAATACTTATTTTCTCTACAGTGACATTTGGTGGAGATTAAGCTGGATCATCCCTACGTCGCCCAAGCGTCAGAAGAAGCCTTAGAATCCAAGGAATAGAGCCTTTAGAAGTAAAAATGAAGACAGAACGAGCTATTCAAGTCCCCAAAGGTGAGCAAATTTTTCAACCCTTTAGACATCCCTCTGTTTTTCTGGAGAAACTGGCCAAAATCCCGAAAAATGGCTAAAGGAATTTCATAGAGTCGCTCGGTATAACCACTGGGACAACACAATGTGCCTTGCAAACGTTTATTTTTTTCCTTTCGGGAACAGCAAGAATATCGAGGAACAGGTAAACTCGTGGGATTCATTTGAGACAATGTTCTCTCTGACTTTCGGTCACCACACCAACAAAAGGAAACCTTGATTCAAAAATTGAAATCCCGAGCTCAGGAATAAAGCGAGCTTTGTGACATCTACATTCAAGAAGTCCTCAACCTGTGCAAGCAAATCGACCCCAAAATGAGCGAAACCGAGAAAGTTGCACATTTATTGAAAGGTATATAGAAGGATATTTATAGATAAAGTGTAATTTTGGAAATAGACACCAGTGAAGATTTTATTAGGTTGTGCAGAAAAATCGAAAACCCAAACAAGCAACGTGTGAACAAGCGATAGTGTTCGAAAGAATACCCAACGTTGCTTCGATCGACCTAGTAGAGTCCAAATCGACGGAGAACTTAATAAGATGGATAGTCCGCGAAGAAGTCCATCGTGTATTAAACGCCGCACCAACCGCTCCAGAACCCTCTCCTCTCGAGACAATTATCAGAGAAGAAATCGGAAAAAAATCTAGCCGCGATTTCTAATCTGGTTCAAACACCACAACCCCACTACAAAACTCAAACAAGGGTATTCACCTGGACACCTAGACAGCGGTACCCTGACCAAGACACATCTTTATTCAACCAGACGCCAAGCCAAAGATGAACAGACCAATGGAGGACCCAAGACAACAAGCCAATCTGCTTTCATTGTGGCCGTCCAGGCCATGTCAAACGCTACTGTAGAGATCGCCAGCCAGTAGACCAATATGAATTAGAAAGACCTAAAAGACACATACAGACCCGCCAAACTACTCAATTCAATTAAGAACATTCTTCAAGATCTCAAAACTACCGCCGACAATCGCCATACCCAAACAGAGAAAGATCCCCAAGACGCCAGTCCATTTCCTCAGGCCGTCATACAAGCCAATCCCCACGCCGCTATAATCTAGAAAAAACTAAGCGTCGCGTCTTCTTTCAGGGGGAAGCCGCGGGTGTTAAAAACTCTCCATCGACGATAGCCGCCAAATTATAACACAATTTCGTTGAAATAATTATAGATGACTTTGCATTTTCTGCCTTGGTCGACTCTGGAGCCTCATTCTCTGTTATCTCGAATGGGTTAAGACGACACTTGAAAAAGCCGATGTTCAAGGATGAAGGAATAACTCTTAGAGTCGCCGATGGCAAAAAAAGTTACCATTCTGGGTCGATGCACAAAAAGTTTGAGCATAATTGGATTGAGACAGCCGCTTGAATTTATCGTCTTCCCCAGTAGCAACCCCAGCATCATACTTGGATGGGAATTTTTAGAAGCAAAAAATGCTGGCTTGAAGAAGCTAAAGACAATTTGAATTCGCTAGCGACCGAGGATAGAATCGTGACCTCTGAAAACATAATCATTCCAGCCGAATCTATCAAAAATAAATGTGATGAGCTCATAACTCAATGGACGAAACAAGGTATTTTTTTTAACCTTTAAAATGCGCATTATAAAAAAAAAAGAACTATCAGTTCCCTATACACTTCTTACGATCAATCACAATAAGGGAAAACTTTGGATTGCAAACTCTAGCCCAATAGCACAGATTATCTCTAAAGGAATGTTTCTAGGGAGAATACAAGTTTTTGACGAAAATCACTTGACTGCTATCTCGGAGCGCTCTGTTCCTGAAGAAAATTTGGCGGGAGATATTAGTCCCAAGAATGACAATAAGGGTAACGTTTCATTTTCACAGAATTTGATTAGTAACGGCTTATCAGCAGATCAACAATCTGAAGTCTTATCGATCTTGAAACAATTTGATAAGGTATTTGATACCAATAATGATACAGAAGACAGACGCCTCTAACAAAGCATAAAATCGAAACTGAAGACCATCGACCAATTAAACACAGACCCTATCGAGTTTCCCCAACAGAACGACAAGCAATCCAACAGGAAGTGGACAAGATGCTAGATGCCGGGATAATACGCCACTCAGAAAGCCCTTGGTCATCGCCTGTTATTTTGGCGAAGAAGAAAGACGGCAATTGGCGCTTCTGAGTTGATTACAGTCGATTGAAAAAGATAACTAAGAAAGACGTTTATCCACCCCTTCGAATTGACGATACTCTTTTTTTTTTGCTTATCCCTAGTACACGTGGTACAGGCCATGATAATCATGGTGGGTAGTTAGCGACTGCTTTTTACTGTAAGCGCACCACATGTCTACACATGTGAAAGCAGTTCGACTTTGCACTTACAAATGTGCCAGAGCCCCGTTTGGTTACTTGCACTCGCTGGTGGGGTTGGACTTTTGTAAGAATCGGGGGGCCATTGGAGCATTTTTTTTTTAAACAGAAAAAGTGCCCAATGCGGGGATCGAACCCGGGTCGTAGTGGTCGTAAACCAAACGGTTTAACCAGCCTTCCACCGACCCCTCACGATACTGTTGATTCTTTAAAAGGTGCCCAATTTTACACGTCAATGAACCTACGCTCTGGATATTGGCAGATAGAGGTAGACGAGGCAGATAGAGAGAAAACCGCCTTCATAACCCCAGAAGGTTTTTATTAATTTCTCGTGATGCCTTTCGGCCTATGCAACGCCCCTGCAACATTTGAGCGTTGGATGGATAAAATCTTTGACGTTTGAACGTTTGACGAACACTTGCACCGACTCAAAATCATCTTACAATGCCTCAGCAATGCAGATTTGAGCCTCAATTAAAAAGTGTCTTTTTATAACCAAACGAATGAGAGTGTTTGGACATCTCGTCGATGGCAATGGCATCTATTCCGACCCTGAAAAGATAGGAGCTATCGCCAAGTTTCTGACTCCACGATCTATCATTGAGGTGAGGAGTTTCATCGGCATTTGTTCGTTTTTCGCCGATTTATTGAACACTTCGCCGATAAAGCCACCCCTCTTTATGAAATTCTCAAAAAAGGCAAGAACTTTTCTTGGAAATTAGAAGAACAAGAAGCTTTTGAATCACTGAAAAGGGCCCTAATGTCTGAACTTGTCATAGCTCAGTTTGAAGAACACCTGCCAACCCAGCTTCATACTGACGCCAGCGGTTATGGTATCAGAGCAGTCCTCGTTCAGGTCCATGACGGAAAAGAGCGAACAGTGGGTTACGCTTCAAGAACCCTAGCAAAGGCAGAGAAGAATTACTCCACAACAGAAAGAGAATGTTTGGCCGTGATATGAGCAATAAACAAATTCCGCCCCTACCTCTTTGGTCGCGAGTTCGTCATCGTTACGGATCACCACGCCCTTTGCAGTTATCAAATTTGAAAGACCCGACAGGAAGACTGGCGAGGTGGGCCATTAAGCTCCAAGCATACGACGTTATGTTAGCTTATAAAAGCTGGCGTAAGCACCAAGACGCGGATTGTCTCTCCCGAAGTACTCTCGAGAGCAAATCGGAAGATAAGATGATGATGATGTACCATCAATAACTGCTCTGACCTGCTTTGATACTGAACAGAGAAGTGACCCTAGAATTAGAAAATTGATAGAAGAAATAGAAGAATCCGGAGACGAACCAAGAGGATATGACCTGGTGAAAGGAACCTTGTACAAAAGGAACTTCGACCCCCTGGGAAACCTAAACCTCCTCGTCATCCCCAAGCACCTACGATTGGAACTACTGAGAAGCCTACAAGACGCTCCTACAGCGGGCCACCTAGGATTTTCTAAAACTTATGAGAGGGTTAGAAACAAATACTTTTGGCCAGGACTTCTCGCGGATATACGAAAATATGTAGCACATTGCAAAGAATGCCAAAGAAGAAAACAGACAAACCACAAACCGCTTGGATTGCTCAAACCCATTCCTCCTGCAACCTTTCCATTCCAAAGAATCGGAATAGATCTTCTTGGGAGATTCCCGAAATCCTTTGACGGTAATAAATGGATCATAGTCTGTACTGACTCTCTTACTCGATTTGCTGTTACTAAAGCCTTACCCAACAGGGGAAGCAAAAGAAGCAGCCAAGTTATTGATGGAAGATGTTGTTCTCAAGCACGGAGCCCCCAGAGAAATCATCATGGACCGAGGACGAGTATTTCAATCCAAGTTGATTGCAGAACTCACCAATCAATGCTCGTCGATACATCGGTTCACAACAGCGTATCATCCCCAGACGAATGGACTGACGGAGAGGTTAAACAAAACCTTAGCAAACATGATAGCTATGTATGTAAGTGTTGAACAGAAGGACTGGGACATAATCCTGCCCTACGTCACGTTCGCCTACAACACCGCAAAACAAGATACGACAGGTTTTACCCCTTTTAAACTGATCCATGGACGCGACGCCGAAACAACTGTAGACACTCTTTTCCCAAATCCGCATGAAGATCTCCAAGAGGAATACAGTCATAAGATGCTCCGCGAGTCGAAGAGACTAGGCAGCTAGCAAGATTAGAAACCTTGAAAGCCCTAGAAAAGGACAAGGCCAGATATGATTCAAAGCACGAGGCAATGGGTTACAACATCGGTGACCTGGTATGGATTTTCATCCCGATAAGAAAGGTGGGACTCTCAGAAAAACTAATGAAAAGGTACTTCGGGCCATATAAGATTACTCGGAAATTCTCTGACGTGACCTTCGAAGTTGAACCTGTGGACCAACCAACCAGGAGACCCCAAACAAGAGACCTGGTCCAATGTACTGAGAATGAAACCCTACCATGACCCTGAGGGCCAAGCTGATCTGTTCAAGTGATAATTACAGCGAGACGCTGTTCATCTAGGAATGGGGCAATGTCACTGAATAATTATTTTAAATATTCTGTTGTTTATCATCATAAATATTTGCATAGTCATCACCCCTTACCATACTTGTAAATTACCACTTGAAAAATCCTTTGACACATTTTGGCAATATATAAGTTTATTTAATTAATTAATTATTTTAATTAATCTTTTGGAATATTTGTCTTCTCTACCGTGACAATATATATAATCATAATAATTTTCTAGCTCCACACATCATGTACAAATTATATTGATAATAGTAGTTGCAATACATATGTCATAATATCAATTCTTCCAGGAATAATAAAGCCAACCTACAGACAAACCAGACAGAGACGGGAGGGTAAAGTCCGGCTACTTGAGACACCAGCGACATTCCAAGGGGCGACCACTGGGGCCCGATAGTTAACACCTCGAGACTTTTAAGACGGTTGGGGATTGTGTGCGACACGCCGTGCCGACGGTCCCGTCTCTCTCTCTCTCGGCCGTGCGGCCATGCGGCGCGCGAGCTCCCGTTTTCTTATGATGGAGAGCCGTGTGCTCTCAATATTTAATCCCTCCCAGGTATTGGAAGATAGCCCTGCCACTGGGGCAGAAGATAGCATGATTCTCGACGAGAATGAACACTCGGTTATCTAGTTATCAGGGAATCATTGCAATATCTTTGTACAATCTTATTATCAGAAAATCTTTATTGTCTTTATAATGTCTGATACATCTTTTGTTGTTTATTTGCAAACCGCCAAAGTGACAAAAACAAATCAAAAAGGGATGATGGTAACATGCGTCTTGCAGATTAACATTTTCATAGAAACATATATATACATATTTATTGCTAGCTATATATCACCATCTTCTTTCTTCAAACACGAAATCTCACAGGAGGTCTCCTGGCTCGAGGTGGGTTCCGCCTTAGGACAGGACCTTCCTCTCTCATAACCTCGGGGTCCAGCGAGCGAAGAGGCTCTAATGACTTTCCATCGTCTGTATCACTCTAAACCTCTGAATCTTGATCCGACCGCTGGATAGTTAGTCCTAGCGACAGCGACTCCATATAACCTCTGTCTCGTACAGTGCTTGAGTATTCAGGTTGACGCTCTCCATCTCCACTCTCATCTTCTTCACCATTCCTCCACCTTTTTCTAATTTGATCCCTGTGATAGGCCTTTACCTGTCCGTGGATCAAAATGGTGTAGACTCTAGTTCCCTTCTTGCCCACAATTTTTCCTGGGATCCATTTATCACCACCTCTAAAGTTCTTACACCACACTAAATAATCTATCTGGAATTCTTCCAAATGGGTTCGCCGATCATACTTCATTTGCCTGGCTTGCTGGTCCCTAACTCTAGATGCCAAGCTGGGATGTATCAACAATATCTGGTTTGAAGCGCACGCTCAATAAAGAGCTCTGATGGAGTCTTTCCCGTTGTCACATGCAGGGTGCTTCGATATGCCAGAAAAACTTTTGATAACGTGTCTTGAATGGTATCCCCAATTTTTCTTTTATTTTTATCCAGAGCAGTCTTAATTGTTCTAACCGCTCTTTCAGCCAAGCCATTACTTTGCGGGTGGTACGCCGGGATCAATGTTTGTTTAATTCCATTTCCTTCCAGAAAACTTTTCATTTCACTACCAGTAAACTGAGGTCCATTATCAGACACAAGTTCCTCCGGTAAACCATAGGAAGAAAAAAGTCGCCGTAGTTGCTCAATGGTTTTGCGTGTGGTGGTCTCTCTCATTGGGATGGCTTCGATCCACTTTGAATGACTATCTACTACTATTAATAAATTGATGTTTTCCTCATTTTCAAAATCAATATGAATTCTTTAAAACAGGAAGTAGGTGAATAGCGTGGTAAGGTTCTTTATTTCGCACAACAAGCTTTCGGGCATCAGCTGCCCTTCATCAGGTATGATGCATGACTAGAAAGAGTGAACCGATATATATATGCAGTGATTTAGCATAAAAGAAACTAACTAAGATCTATTTAAAAATTAAGAAAATTTACATATGAAACTAAAGAGAAAAGTACGAAATTTGTGAAAAAATAAACTAAGAAATTTGTATAAGGTGAATTAAAGGTAAAGCACGGGAAGAAAGGATAGAAAAACAAGAAAACGTAGGTATCTAGGCATGATAAAGGGAATAAAGAGGCAAAAAAGGATATCAGTGACTAAGATTAGAAAAAACAGTATATTGGGGGGGGGGGGAGATCTTTGCCAAGGTCTGGTTGACCATCTCCAGGGTTGCCATTTTCCTTTATTTAGCCCATCCTGGGATTGCTGACAGCTTCTGCACTTATTCACCAAAAACTCGATTTGGGTATCTAGATTTGGCCACCAAAAATGTGATCTTGCTACAGCCTTCATTTTGTTCATACCGGAATGAGTCATGAAGACAGTTCAACATTTTTATTCTGAGAGATGGTGGAATGACGACTCTCATTCCCCAAACAAAACACTCCCCATCTACAGTTAGCTCAAGTTTCCTTTGAAAATAAGATCTGAGGTGATCAGCCACCTTTTCAGGCCAGCCTTGCTGAGTATAAAATTTGGCCAATGAGAGCACTTCGTCTTTTTCAGTTTCCGTGGCAATTTCCTCTGCTGTGATCGGCAATTCTTCCTCATAGGATAAAGCATAGCATTATTTAGTCTTGGAATTTCATCACAACCCACAGGAAAACGTGACAGAAGATCTGCATTCCCATGGTCTTGAGTTCTTCGAAATTTAATATCTTAAGTATAAGCTGACAAAATAAGCGCCCAACTCTGCAATCTTGAAGTAGATAAGGTGGGTATTCCTGATCTTGGGCCCAAAATGGTCACCAATGACTTATGGTCTGTAATAAGAATACATTTTCTTCCATAAATAAATTGATGAAACTTGGTTACACCATAAATAATGGCTAGAGCCTCCTTCTCGATCTGAGAATAATTATGTTCTGCTCCCGATAAAGTCCGTGAGGCAAACATAATCGGTCTCTCCTGGCCTTCTATAATATGTGACAACACAGCTCCCACTCCCATCTGCGATGCATCAGTGGCCAAACACAATGGCAAAGTCGTATCATATGGGACTAGCACCCTCTCAGAGGTAATGCAATTCTTGCACTTGTAAATGGCCTCTCCACATTCCTTTGAACAAACCCAAAGACGTTTTTTGTGAAGAAGCTCATGAAGAGGCTTTAAAAGCTCTGGCAAATTGGTATGAACTTCCCATAAACGTTAACAAAACCAAGAAATGATTTTAATTCAGAGATATTTATAGGCGTTTTGGCTTTCTGTATTGCTTGTACCTTATGATCCAAAGGTCTGATGCCCTCTCCCGTGACAAGATGTACTCAATATTCAATTTCTTTTTGCAGAAATAGGCATTTGTTTCTTTAGTTTGATATTATACTTCGCAAAGCGAACAAATATAGTCTTAAACAGCGCCAGATGTTCTTCAATTGATGTTGTGGCTATAAGGACATCATCAATATAACAAATTACGCCTCCAATACTCGACAAAACCCTATCCATTACAGATTGAAAATAACTGCGCGCATTAGCCAATCCAAATGGCATTCTCTTAAACCTGAAAAGCCCTGTATGAGTATTTATCGTTAGCAAAGGTCGGGTGTCTGGGTCCACCTCTAATTGCAGATAAGCGTTCCTCAAGTCCAATTTAGAAAAGTATTTTCCCTTGGCCAATGTGGAGAATAAAACTTGCTGTGTGGGAAGGGGATAGGCCGCAGTGTCCAAATATTTATTTATAGTTACTTTGAAGTCGCAGCATATTCTGATCTCTTTAATTTTCTTCGGCACTACAACCACTGGAGTGGCCTATTTACTGCTCGCCACCTCACATAGATAACCCTTAGCCACCATTTTTTCTAATGCTTCACTAACTACTGGCCTAATGACGAAAGACACCGGACGAGCCCTATGGAAAATTGAATTCACATCACACATGTTTACTGAAAATGTGAAACCTTTTATTGGTTCAGTTGTCTCCACAAATAAGGCTTGATTTTACTTCAAAATTTCTTCAATGGTAATTTCCACAGGTATATGTTTTACCGCGAAACAGCCCAATTTCAATCTATTTATCCATTCTCTTCCCATCAAAGCCCTCTTTTCTCCTTTCACCACCAACTCTCTAAGTTTATAAGTCATATCTTGACACTCCACTTTGACATTGATTTACCCAGAGAATGGGTACCACAGTAGCATCATAAGTTCTTACAATAATACTCGCTTTTTCCAATTTCAAATGTGGAAGAGTGTTACATCTATATAAAATCTGTGTATAAAGTGATTTATATGGATAATCTTTAAATGTTATCGCATTAAGTTTGGAATAATTTAAAATCATAGATTTTTAATAAAAATAGGTTAAGAAATTATAATAGTAATTAATATTACTTTAATTCATAAATATACATATAAATGTGGTATGAAAGGCCAGGAAATAAACACACTACAAGTATTATCATGAATAATAGAACCTTCGTTATCTATCACTAACAACAACCTGTAAGTAAATAAATTATCTAATACCAGAACAAATATATCTATAAATACGTTTGCTAATTATACATGTAAAACGTAAACAAAGATTTTACATGGTGTCAGAAGTTTAAAATATAAAATAAATAAAGGTACCGAAATAACCCTAGTTCTAAACTGAAAGGTTAACAAAATAGAAGTTCCAAACTTAAAAATAAGCGAAAATAAGTATATTTGAGAATAATATTTAAATAACTAACCATAGAGGCATCAAAACATTTTGATCCTAATAAAAATATGTGGGAAGATTGGCTTCAAACAATATTCTTGGTATGAAACTGCTATGGAGATGAAAAAGAAAGAACCAGAAGTTCAAGTCGCGTCGTTCATGACAATAAAAGGAAGCGAAGCCCAAAAAATTTACTGTACATTTCTACTATCTCCAGAAAAAACTAAAATATTTGAAGAATTCAAAAAAAACGTTTCACCAAATATTTTGATAAAAAGAATTATACCATGGAACGTTATAACTTTAACAAATAACAACAAAGCATGGTAGAAACAATTGCAGAATTTATCACAAGATTGCGCCTGCAAGCATCAAAGTGCAAGTTTGAAAGTTTGGAAGATGAACTAATCAAAGACAGGGTTGTTGTTAGTATTCATGATGACCACACAAGAGAAAAGCTTCTAAGTGATCCTGATTTGGACCTGGATAATGCAATACAAATATGTATGACTGCAGAAAGGACAAACAAAGAAATAAAGGTCATGCAACAATGTTCGGATCAAGAAGTAAAGTATCAGTCATTAAAAAGAACTTCAGGCCAAAACAGAATGTAACAATGGAAGAAGTTCCAGATTTTAATAGACAATTCAAAAATGTGGCGGCACACATCCAATTAGAAGATGTCCCGCATATGGAAAAATTTTCAAAAATTTAAAAAGCAAATCATTTTACAAAATGTTGCAGATCAAATTTCAGGTATAAAAAGAAAATCGATACCTTAGAAGAAGAAGGAACAGAAATTCAAATTAATTCATTTTCGGAATTCACTAGTGAACCGATGGAAAACATCCAAATAAACTACACTGAACCTTTCAAAATAAAATTGGACACTGGAGCTCAGTGCAATGTCGTGCCTCAGAACATTTTAAAGAAAAAAATGCAAAACTTAACAGAAGTTCATTGAAAAGTTTAAAATCATTCTCAGGCTACAGAATTAAGGAGGAAGGAGAAAAAATTGTCTCATGCATAATAAACAACATCAATACAGACATTAAGTTCATTGTCACCAAAACAGGGACCACACAATACTGGGCAGTGAATCGTGCTTTATGCTAGGACTACTCAAGAGAATGAATGAAATAAAACCAGTAGAACAAGAGTTTCACCAGCTGTTCAACGGAGATGGTTGCATAAAGAATTTTGAATACAGAGCAGAATTCACAAAAGGGGACCACCCAGGAAAATACCCCTAAAAATAAAGGATGAAGTCAAGAAACAGATAGACTCTCTCTTAATGTAGAAAAGTAAGGTGATAAAAAGAATGGAAGAACCGACACCTGTCTCAAGTCACATGGTAGTAGTGAAACAAGGCGGGAAATATATAATTTGTATTGATTTATCAGATTTAAAACAAGATACTGCTAAGAAGACACTACCCACTAAGAACAATAGAGAACATAGCTTCCAATATCAAAAATTAAAAAAACTTCACAAAGCTTGACTTCTTAAAAGGCTTTTGGCAATTGAAGTTCGCTGCGAAAACACAACCTTACATAACCTTCAGCACACCTTGGGGGCGTTATGCTTTCCTAGGGTCCCATTTGGAATTAAAACTGCCCAGAGATTTTCCAGAATACCATATCAAAGATTGTAGAGTATATACCTGGTGTAGAAAACTCAATGGACGACATACTCATCCATGCTGAAGACATCCAAACTTTGAGAGAAAGAACTAAAATAGTCATAACCACTCTTCAGGAAGCTGAAGCATGACTCAATAAGGACAAGTGTGAATTTGAAAAAACAAAAATAAAGTTCTTGAACATATCTTTACAGTGATGGAATAAAACAGATGAAGAAAAAGTCAAAGACATTGACAATATCAAGTCATCATCAAACAAAAAAAAGAACTTCAAAGACTTTTGGGAATGGTTCAATACTTACATAAGTTCATATCAAATCTCTCAGAGATAACATACAGAATGAGATTGCTTCTGAGAAAAACAAAGAATGGCAATGGGACAGCTTGAGGGACAAGGATATGGTAGGAATAAAATACTTATTAAAACAAGCGCCAACCCTAAAGTATTAAAATCCTAGCAAAGATGTGGTACTTGTCGATGCAAGCCAACATGCCATTGAGGCAGTCTTACTCCAAGAAGATCGACCAATTGTGTATGCTTCTTCTGCATTAAATGATGCTCAGAGGCATTACCCTCAAGTAGAAAAGGAAGCTCTGTAATTAAATTTGGTTGCAAGAAATTTCATACCTATATATATGGTAAATCTCTTTCAATAGAAACAGACCATCGACCATTAGAATCCATTTACAAAAACAACCAATGGATAAAATTCCACCAAGACTTCAAAATTTATTCATGGAAATTAATCAATATGGACCAACTATTAATACAAGTGTGGAAAAGAGCTCTTGATTGCAGACTTACTGAGTCGAGATTGCAAATCATATGAGATTCTAGAAGAAAATCCAATAGAAAATCCTTTTAATTACTGCATTTGACAATAGATCAACAGCCAACATCATGTAAGCTACAAAGGAAGATGCAGAACTGCAAGACTTAAAAGAAACAATAATTCAAGGATGGCCAGACCGAAGATCACTAGTTCCTCTATCTTGCAGAATATATTGGAATATAAAAGATGAACTTTCAACTCTTGAAGACCTAGTTCTGAAGGGGACCAAAATAATAATACCAGAATCAATAAAAAAAAACAAGTTCTCAAACAGATACATGAAGGCCACCTAGGCATTACTGGTTGTACCAAAAGAGCCAAAGACTCCATTTATTGGGCAGAGATGTCCAAAGATATCTCTGACATGGTAGAAAAATGGCAAAACATGGATAGCTACACAAAGAGACAAACAAAACAACCCTTAATGATAATAGAAATTCCCGAGCTATCATGGGAAATTGTCGCATCAGATATCTTTCAATTTGAAGGAAATGAATACATTGTGATTATAGACAGTTATTCTGGATTCATAAACTTTGAACCTATTAACACCATAAATTCAAAATATACCATTGAATTTCTTAAAATAAACTTTAGCATACATGAAATTCCAAAAGTTCTGGAGACAGATAATGGAAGAAATTATGCTTCAAGAGAGTTTCATTCAGCAACAAATGGAAATTTAATCAGAAAACTTCAAGTCTACATTACCCTAAATCAAATGGACTGGCTGAAAGAGCTATGCAAATAGCAAAGAACATTCTGAGGAAATGCAAACAAAGTGGAGACGATATCCAGATTGCATTACTCAACTATAGAAACACTCCGAGAAAAGCCATTTGGGATCACAAGCACAAATACTACTTTCAAGAAGAACAAAGGCAATCTTGCCAATAAGCAAAGAATTGCTAAGACCTTGCATCCAAAAATATGTCACTTTTAAGCTAAGAATATCCAGAAACAACCAGAAATTCTACTATGACAAAGGATCAAGAGGGAACCAACTTTCAAGATCAGACAAGAAGTTTATTTAAGAGAAAACAGAAGAAACTGGAAACCAGCCACAATAGTTAGAGAAGATGGTCCAAGGTCCTATACAGTCCAGAACAACAAAGGACTCTATAGAAGAAACCAATCATATATTACAACTAACAAATCCCTAAAGGACCATGAAAATCATTATTGAGCAAGAACCTAGTGGAAGTGCATGTTCAACTATGGAGCAGGATGGAGTTGCAGTCAGAAACTGATAGTTCAGCTAAAGAGGAAGAGACCAGGGAGGAGCACAAATTCACGAGAAGCGGTCTCTGGTGAAGCCACCGAAAAGACTGGATTTGTAGAAAAGGAAAGATGTAATATATTCGAAATTATATTTTAACTCAGCAACACAGTTCAGTTCTGTACATAGAATGTAAACAATATAACCTATGTTATCTGTTATGATTGATCCGGCAACACGGCCGACTCGACTTGTAAACACTCTTAGATATATAACCATGTTATAAAAATAGATGTTAATAAATAAATACTTAGTTCAGTTGCATTCTGCGTGATCAAATTGGCACAAAGAACAACATAAACAACATGGTGGCAGCGGAAAAGTGAGTACTTTTTCAAATAAATATATTATTGAAAAATTTTAGTGAAAAAAAGAAAACATGGACTTTGTTAGGCCTAGCGAACTCGCCTTGCAAGGAAATGTAGCGGAAAATTGGGCGAAGGTTCAAACAGCGATTAATGCTTTATCTTGAAGCAACAGAAAAAGCCACAAAGCCTGATAAACTGAAAGTTGCCATTTTATTAAATTTTATTGGCGAAGAAGCCTTGGAAGTTTTCAACACATTTCATTTAAAAGAAGATGAAGCAGAAAATTTCGAACTTGTAATAAACAAATTTGATGATTTTTGCGAGCCTAAAAAGAACGTCATTTTGAAAGATTCAAATTTTTTTCAGCGACCCAGAAGGATGGTGAATCCATCGATAGTTTATAACAGAACTAAAAGGATTATCCACATCATGTGAATTTGAATCACAAAAGGATAGTTTAATAAGGGATCGCATTGTGTATGGAATACAAGACAAGGCTTTGCAGGAACGCCTCTTAAGAGAGCCCAATTTAACTCTTCTAAAAGCCATTGAAATGTGCAAAACAGATGAAATAAGCAAGCAACAGATCAAGATCATGCAGAACAACCAGAACGTTTGTCAAATAAGAAAATATGAAAAGAAACACAGTCCAAAACAAATCAAGAATCTGAAAAAGAATTCAAATGCCAAAGGTGTGGAAAGTCTCACAGAGCAAAAAATTGTCCTGCATGGGGTAAAAGATGCTCCAAATGCAAAAAGATGAATCATTTTGCAGCTTTCTGTAAAAGTTCAGCTATCAGAAGTCTGAATGATGAAACAGAAGAAACTGTATGGTCAATACATGAAGCAAAAGTAGTCCATACTTTGGAATGGAAAAAATCCATCATTGTGAATGGAAAGGAAATATGTTTCAAGTTGGACTCTGGAGCAGAAGTAATGTTTTGCCATACACATTCACCAGACAAATGAAAGGTTTGGAAATATTTCAGACTAACCGAAAGCTAACATCATATACAGGACATGAAATCAAGATAAAAGGAATTGCCACACTAAATTGCAAAACTAAAAATAAGACGGAAAGTCTAGAATTTTTCATTGCTGATGGATACTATCAACCAATTTTAGGGAATAGAAGCTATTGAAAAGCTTTCACTAATTAAGAAATGTGATGCTGTCCAAATACAGCAGAACAATTCAGCAAAAGAAATTTTGAACAGGCACAAAAATATATTTGAAGGCATAGGAAGACTGCCAATTGAACACAAGATTAGACTAAATTAAAATACAACTCCAGTTATTGCTCCAAGCAGAAAAATTCCTTTTTCCATTAGAGAAAAAGTTAAAGCAGAATTGGAACGGATGGAAAAACTTGACATTATTGAAAAAGTTGAAGAACCAAGCGAATGGACACACCCTATTGTAGTGGTACAAAAACCTTCTGGAGATGTCAGAATTTGCATGGACCCCAGGGAACTGAACAAATATGTTCAGAGAGAGCGCTATATTCTGCCAACAGCTGAAACAATATTTTCTGAATTGAAAGGTGCTACAGTTTTCTCTGTATTTGATGCATCATCAGCTTTCTGGCAAGTCCCATTAGACAAAGAAAGCACCAACCTGTGCACCATTGCGACTCCCTTTGGAAGATTCCGGTTCAAGCGACTTCCCTATGGATTTGAACAGTGCATCGGAGGTATTCCTGCGATGCATAAACAATATTCTTTCAGGTCTCTAGGGAACTGCTTGCTATATGGATGACATCTTGATCTATGGAAGCACAATGGAAGAGCACAACCGAAACCTTGAAACAGTTCTTCGAAGGTTGGAAGAAAATAATGTCAAGCTCAATGCTAAGAAGCAGCAGATAGCTGTCAACAAAGTAAATTTCTTAGGCCATATAATCAGTCGAGATGGAATGGCCATTCAAGCTTCAAGAGCAGAGGCAATACAAAAGTTGAAAAGACCTGAGAACAAGACTGAAGTCCAAAGATTCTTAGGTATGGTAACGTACCTTGGCAAATTCATTCCTAATCTGTCTGACAAAACTGCACCTCTAAGGAAATTGATAAGCAACAAGAGTGAAAGGAAATTTGGAGGCGAAGAAAATGATTGTTTTGAAAAACTCAAGAATATGGTTTCGAATGCTCCAATATTGACATTTTTGACCCAACCCAAGCCAATCACCATTTCATCTGATGCAAGCCAATATGGTATTGGTACAGTGCTCATGCAAGGGGGACAAGCAATTGAGTATGCGTCCTTCAGCCTGAATGCAACTCAAAGAAAATACGCACAGATAGAGAAAGAACTTTGGCTATAGTCTTTGGATGTGAACGCTTCCAGTACTATATTTGGGGAAATGATGTTATTGTGGAAACTGACCACAAACCTCTCCTGAGTATTGTTAAGAAACCTTTAGAAAAGCTTTCCCCAAGACTGCAAAGAATGGTCTTACGTCTCATGAGATTTCAAATATCTTTGAAGTTTACACCAGGGAAAAACATGTTTGTAGCTGACCATCTGTCTAGAGATCCATTAAAAGATGAGGTGGACACAAGCTATTTAGAAGGTCAAACAGAATCAGTGCACATGTTGCTGGTTACCACAGATGAAAAAATAAAGAGACTACAAAAGGAAACTCATGGGGACCACACCTTGATACAACTAATAGAGTATGCGAAGAATGGATGGCCGAAATATAAAACTAAGGTCTGTGATGAAGCAAAACCCTACTGGCAATTTCAAGATGAAATTCATGTGAGTGACGGAATTGTTTACAAAGGAAATTGCATCATGGTGCCATCGACTCTTCGAAAAGAAATCCTGCAGGTTGTTCATTCATCACACCAGGGCATAGCAGCTTCCAAAGAAAAAGCAAGATCAGCATTTTACTGGCCCGGCATGATAACACAAGTAGAAAATGAAGTGGAAAAGTGCAGAACATGTCAGGAATATTCAAGAAAGAATCCTGAGGAGTCAAGAATAGCTCATGAAATTCCTGAATTTCCATGGGAAAAAAATTGCTGTAGATTTCATGGAGGTGAGTGGAACCAGTTCCATCTTGGTTGTCGATTACCACTCAAAGTTTGTTGAAATCCGGAAATTAACAAGCAAAAGAGAAACCGAAACCATCATGCAGTTGAAAACCATTTTCAGGACTCATGGAATTCCAAGAACTCTAGTTTCGGATAATGGACCCCCTTTTAACTCTACTGGATTCAAAAATTTTGCTCAGAAATATGAATTCAAACACCAAACCTCCAGTCCCAAATATCCAAGATCTAATGGACAAGTTGAGAGGACAATTCAAACCATCAAAGGACTGATAATTAAAGCTGTGAAGTCAGGAAGAGATCCCAATCTGGCTTTGATGGAGTTCAACAACACACCTAAGTATGACTTGCCATCTCCGACCCCAAATGCTTATGGGAAGATCTGTGAGAACTCTTTCGACATACACCCGACAACAGTTGAAACCACTGTTTGACACAACAAAGAATTATCAAAAATTGAGAGACCATCAACAAAAGTATGCAGGAAGTCCAAAGAGAATTTTGAGACCTTTGGAAGTAGGAGACAACATCATGTTGCAGGAAAGGCATAGAAAATGGGTTCCGGCAACAGTGACCGCAAAGCATGAAACTCCACGCTCATATATGGTGAAAACACCAAGTGGTTCTGAATACCGCAGGAACAGGTCTCACCTTAGACCGAGAAAGTTCAGTGTAGAAGATTCTGCCCCAACAAGTCAAAGTCCAAGCATTCCTGGATCTCAAGCAGGGACAGCCACTGATGACAGCATACAAGATCACGGAAGACCCACTTCCGAAAACAGAAGAGCATATGATCCAAGGGAGGACGTTTCCAAGAAAGGTGAAGAATCATCAACTTCTCCTAGTGTGCGAACCCGCAGTGGTAGAACAGTGAGAAAACCTTTGCGTTATAGAGACTAGGAGAACTGCAATCCTTTTTATTTTTGTTTAAAGGAAACATGTTATGATTGATCCGGCAACACGGCCGACTCGACTTGTAAACACTCTTAGATATATAACCATGTTATAAAAATAGATGTTAATAAATAAATACTTAGTTCAGTTGCATTCTGCGTGATCAAATAGACACAAGAACAACATAAACAACATTATCTATCACTAACAAAAACCTGTAAGTAAATAAATCATCTAATACCCAAACAAATATGTCTTATCAAAATTCGAAACTATTTTAAAGGCGTAAGATTATTTTTTATATTAAACAATTTCTACTGCCCTTACTGCAATGGAAAAATTAATAGGAGGGCCTGGCTCATCAGTATATAATTCTACTGTCCTCAAAGCTTATGTCCATAGTTCTTCTAAAATACCCATTCCAAGAGTCTATCAACAGTATAACTATAAAAGGAAGTTCCAAAAAAAATGCAATACAACAGCGGTATGGTAGATTAAACTGGCGAAACCGCTGGGAGGGTTCACCAGTGATGAGCCAGGCCCTCCTATTAATTTTTCCCATTGCAGTAAGGGCAGTAGAAATTGATTAATATCAAAAAGAATCTTACGCCTTTAAAATAGTTTCGAATTTTGATAACAGATGGCGCGCTAGTGCATCATATTATAAATATATCTTAAATACCTTTGTTTATTATATAAAGATTTTACCATATATATGTGGATTCTTGCTCGGAAAATATTTTTATCGATATTAGTTAGGCAAACTTTCACTGAATACCTGTGCAAAGCAAGGTACGTCTGCTAGTTTCTTATAAAAATGAAATTTTATTATTAAGGTGTAAATTGTCCGTAATAAATAGGAGAATATTGTCTTTAATATTTGAAATGTCATAAAAATTCAAAACTATACAACCCTAAGAGAAAAAATATTCATGATTAATATTTTTATTATATATTCTGTGTCTTCAAATCTCACCGCCTCCTGCAACGCTTTTAAGACTTTCTTTCTGCCTTATATTTTGATTCTCAGTTACAGCTGATTTTTGTGTGCTTGGGAGGACGAAAAACTGATAGTTGAGCACTGAAAGTTAATAAAAGCCAACGATATATAAAGGAAGCTATTGTAAGTTTGCTTTTCAGTTATCTTTTAAATCGTGACATTAAATTGTTTTTCACTAATATAAAAATTTTTGTTTGTTAAGTTATATTTTTCCGTGGGCGCATGTTATTCATATTATTTTTAAATGCAAATTGCTTCAAATAAATAATAATAAAAAAAAGGTAAAATGGACTCTAGTAAATATATTTTATTTACTTACAATATTCTAATAAAAGAATACCAGGTTTTTTTTAGATTAGGCCTAGTTTATAATGTTTACCGTTATGTTTAGTTCATTTAGTTTTATTCGTTTAGCTATTTTAAGGTATTAAACATTTTATTTAATTCTAACTTTTAAACTTATGTTTATGTATGCCTTATATATATATATTGTAATGTTCATATATATAAACGAACATTTTACATAGTTTAAAAGTTCCAGACTGAGATATTTAAATAGCCAAAGAACTTTAATGTTTAGGAATTTGGTTGCCCTGATGAATGTTTGACTTTGGATTGAGGATTTTAATATAATAATTATAAGTTAAATAATCATCTGTAGTAATATATTTCAAAAGAAAAACAAAGTTGTGAGGTAAAGAGTTTCTTGTAGGGTATTTTTTTATTTATTCGAGTGTTTGGGTGGGGTGGAGTTATAAAAATGATTTACCTCAACCTTTTTCAAATACCTTATTCCAACATTTCAGCAACCTGCTGTCATCCATATTAAGAAATTCTGTTTGATGAAGCTTATTTGATGCCAAGTTTTGAATGGTGTGATGTTTAAAACATGTAGAGCATGCAGCACATCGATAATCAAACTTTGGAATACAATAAAAAAAAAAAGGTTGAAGTAAATTATTTTAAAATATTTTAGAGTGAACCTGCAAAATAGTGTTTTCCAAAGATTTACTTATTAAACATGTGTAGGTTACATAAATGATAATATTAAACACCTATTTTTGTGTTGTAAGAATCTACCATAACTTATCATCACTGACTTATCATGACCGAGTCTCTGATGAGAGACTGTCCTCCTAGAGGACCGGTTTTGGCGTGTTTTTTGGGTGGTCTCTCATGGGAAACTCTATTGTAATGCCATTTTGTCCTTTACACTGAAAGTTAAGCATCAAAATAAAAAAATAAATATAAAAAAAGTACATATTTTCAATTAATATTATAAATTTATAGTTATATTGTTTAACAAAAAAAACAATGAACCAATCATAACCTTTGTTTACATTGCGCATCACCATGACGTCACGACCAATGAGATGCTTAGTCTCGATTGGGCCAAATGTCGAGGACTCTCCCGATTTGGGTAAACCAGTAATAATAACCCATGAAAGCATTTGTTATATACAGTAAAACCCCGCTATAACGAACCCTGGATATAACGAACCTTCCCTTATAACGAACCCACGCCGATTCCCAATTCCATTCCATTGAAAATACCATCGTTATAACGAACTTTGCGATTTTTAGAATAACGAACTACCCCTATAACGAACCTATTTCGGGTCCCAAAATGATAAAATCTATTAAAAATACTATGCTTATAACGAACTTAGAATTGTAATTTAAAAAAAAAATTAAAAAACAAAATTTTGAGCATGTTTAAAGCTCGCGGATCGCGATTTCAAAACAATAAATTTAGCGGCATTGTTTGTTTGAATTTTGCTGTATGTTGTATAAATTTTTACACATTATACTTTTTATTAATTAGAATATCTTTGCATCCATTAAATTGAAATATAAAAAATGCAAATGGCTTCCAAAATGAAGAAAACAAAGGCATTTTAAAAACAAAAGCATTATTTCTTTAAAAAAAAAAAAGGCCATTTTCAGAACTTTTCAAAGTGAAACAACATAGGCAAAATGTTAAGAACATATTAAAATAAGAGAATATAACTTTTCTATTATAAAAGATAAAATATAAAGTTATTAAAAATTGTTACAAAGAGGAATCAACTTCAACTTTTGCCGCGATCGCGATCGTACGTTTTAGGGCTAAAAAAAAAAAAGTCCAAATAAGCGGTCCCGTGATGAAACAAAAATTATTTTTATGCCATTAACTATGGTGATTTTAAAGTCAGCAATGTTTTGCATGGCAGGTTAAAAAAAAAAACGAAATCTAGACCTAGAAGAATATGGGGAAACATGAAATGGAAGAAAAACACTAACTTTATTTGAATGGTGCAATGCTTGGAAGAATGCTTTGAAACAACAAGGTATTAGAGCCATTTTTTCAAGTAAAAATTGTATTATATAATGTGATAATGATGTTTTAAAATCATTTCATATCTTTGAATATATATTTAATAAAACTTTGCCTAGGATTTGTCTTGATTTTTAACTTAGACATAGAGGTACATGTATGTTAATCATAAGAAGAACCATTATCTAATGATTTCTATTGTTATTCAGTATTAATATAAGGAAATTAGTCAATTAAGGGAATTAAAATAAAGTGACCACTATTAAGAGGCAGCCTCTACTTGTGTGTATGGCTGCTTTTTAATTATACAGTCTAAAATTTTTGAAAAGTAAAAAAAAATAGCCAAACCGTGGCTATAGTGAACCGTGGCTATAGTGAACCAAAAGCTCTGTCCCATTGGGGTTCACTATAGAGGGGTTTTACTGTATTTAGAATGTATTCATGGCATCTATGTTTCTCAGTACCTGTTTAAGCCATCAGAAACCAATCTCAGAATCAATCACAAACTTATGAATGGTATTGATGTTGTGGGCTGTGTCAAAGATGATCCTCAGCAGGATTCCGTAAATCCAAGAGAACTGGTGGAAATATACAAAATCCAATGAAGGAACACAAAACCATTAGAGATGTTAGAAATGAGACTACTGTCATCAATGGGACGGTTATCATAGTCAACATTGTTTCTGGGTCATGTTTCATCACCAGAGTTACATTCCACACATTGTTGTTTTTGTTAATCAAGGATCATTTAAACCTTTTTTTTTTTGCTTATCCCTAGTACACGTGGTACAGGCCATGATAATCATGGTGGGTAGTTAGCGACTGCTTTTACTGTAAGCGCACCACATATCTACACATGTGAAAAGCAATTCGACTTTGCACTTACAAATGCCAGAGCCCCGTTTGGTTACTTGCACTCGCTGGTGGGGTTGGACTTTTGCAAGAATCGGGGGCCATTGGAGCATTTTTTTTTTTTAAGAGAAAAAAGTGCCCAATGCGGGAATCGAACCCGGGTCCTAGTGGTCGAAAACCAAACGGTTTACCCAGCCTTCCACCGACCCCCTCATTTAAACCTAAAATATATAAATATAAATTTCATGGAGACATATACAGTGCAACCCCTCTATAGTGGCGATTCTCCACCAAACTCTGCAGCGCTGGCAGAGGCGCCTATTCATTGTACATAGTGTATATTATTATCTATAGTGGGACAGAGCTTTTGGTTCACTATAGCCACCGGCTATTTTTTTTACTTTTCAAAATTTTTGGACAGTGTAATTAAAGGACAGTCAACACACAGGAAGAGGCTGCCTCTTAATTTGTTTTAATTGCCTTAATTAACCAATTTACTTACATTAATACTGAATAATAAAAAAAAAAAAAATTGATGTTAGTTTCTTCTTATCATTAGAATACATGTACCTCTATGTTTAATTTAAAAATCAAGACGAATCCTAGGCAAAGTTTTATTAATTATATATTCAAAGATATAAAATGATTTTAAAACATTTTTATTATATTATATAATACAATATTTTCTTGAAAAAAATGGCTCGAATACCTTGTTGGCTCCAAGCACTCTTCAAGCATTGCACCTTTCAAATAAAGTTATAAGTGTTTTTCTTCCATTTCATGTTTCCACATATTCTTCTTTAGTCTAGATTTTGTTTTGAACCTGCCATGCAAACCATTTTGGCTTTAAAATCACCATAGTTCATGGCATAAAAATAATTTTTGTTGCATCACGGGCCTATTTATTTGACATTTTTTTTAGCCCTAACACGTACGATCACGCAAAAGTTGAGGTTGATTCCTCTTTGGAATAGATATGAATAGATTGGAATAGAAAAATAACTATTTTTAATAGCCTTCTATTTATCTCTTATAATAGAAAAGTTACATTTTCTTATTTTAAAATGTTCTGAAATTTTGCCTGTGTTGTTTCACTTTGAAAAGTTTTGAAAATGACCTTTTATTTATTTTTTTTGTAATAACGTTTGTTTTTGAAATGTCTATTTTCTTTATTTTGTAAGCCATTTGCATTTTTTCTCTTTCAAATTTGATGGTTGCAAAGATATTCTATTTAATAAAAAGTATAATGTGTAAAAATTTATACAAAATACAGCAAAAATGAAATGTAAATTAAAAAAAAAAAACAAGTGCGCTAAAATTATTGTTTTGAAATCGCGATCTGCAAGCTGAAACATGCTCAAAATTTTGTTGTTTTAAAATTTTTTAAATTTCAATTTTAAGCCTAGTATTTTATATAAATTTTATTATTTTGGGACTTAAAATATGGGTTTGTTATAGAGGTAGTTCGCTATTTTAAAACTCACAAAGTTCGTTATAACGATGGTATTTTAAATGGAATGGAATTGGGAATCGCCTTATGTTCATTATAAGGGAAGGTTTGCTATATCCGGGGTTCTTATTAGCCGGGTTTTAATGTATATTATACAGTATAACTGTATACTGTATGATTATACAATTGGATAATAATTAAAAATAAAAAAGCATATACAGTAAAACCCCGCTAATATGAACCTCGGATATAGCAAACCTTCCCTTATAACGAAACAAAGGCGATTCCCAATTCCATTCCATTTAAAATACAATCGTTATAACTACCTTTGCAATTTTTAAAATAGTGAACTACCCCTATAACAAATCTATTTTAGGTCCCAAAATAATAAAATCTATTCAAAATACTAGGCTTATAACGAACTTAAAATTGTAATTTAAAAAAATTTAAAACAAAATTTGAGCATGTTTCAGCTCGCGGATAGCGATTTCAAAACAATAAATTTAGCGGCATTGTTTGTTTTCATTTACATTCTATTTTTGCTGTAGGTTGTATACATTTTTTACACATTATACTCTTTATTAAATAGAATATCTTTGCATCCATCAAATTTGAAATAGAAAAAATGCAAATGGCTTCCAAAATAAAGAAAATAGACATTTCAAAAACAAACGTTATTACAAAAAAAAAAAAATAAAAGGTCATTTTCAAAACTTTTCAAAGTGAAACAACACAGGCAAAATTTGAGAACATTTTAAAATGAGAAAATGTAACTTTTCTATTATAAGAGATAAAATAGAAGGGGCTATTAAGAATTGTTACGAATAGGAATCAACCTCAAATTTTGTGCGATCGTACGTGTTAGGGCTAGAAAAAAGGCCAAATAAATGGGTCTGTGATGCAACAAAAATTATTTTTATGCCATGATCTATGGTGATTTTAAAGCCAGCCATGGTTTGCATGACAGGTTCTAAACAAAACAAAATCTAGACTTAAGAAGAATATGTGGAAACATGAAAAGGTTCAATGCTTGAAGAGTGCTTTGAAGCAACAAGGTATTAGAGCCATTTTTTTTCAAGTAAACATTGTATCATATAATGTGATAAAGATGTTTTAAAATCATTTTATATCTTTGAATATATAATTAATAAAACTTTGCCTAGGATTTGTCTTGATTTTTAAGTTAGACATAGAGGTAGATGTATGCTAATGATAAGAAGGACCTATCATCAATTAATTTTATTATTTAATATTAATCTAAGGAAATTGGGTCAATTAAGGCAATTTAAAACAAAGTGACCACTAATAAGAGGTCTGTGTGTATGGCTGTTCTTCAATTATATGGTCTAAACATTTTGAAAAATAAAAAAATAGCCAAACCGTGGCTATAGTGAACCAAAAGCTCTGTCACATTGGGGTTCACTATAGAGGGGTTTTTACTGTATAATGAGAGAATAGATGAAGAATTAAAATCAAAGAGGCATATCCTTACCATGAGATAAAGAATTATGTTAAACACATTGTGATAATGAGTTTTTACTATCAATTTACATTGGGTAAATTAAAAATCCATTAGTGAAATATAGTCTTTCACAAACTTTATTTTCTGGCTTTATTAAGGGGTAAACTGACTTAGAACTGACTGTTGTTCTAGAGCTGTTTGTAGAACGGGCATTCTAGTATTATTATAAGAATGCATTCAATATACAGTTACGAGCGTCATGCGTTCTTCATCTCTTAATTCTTCAGTTTTCATCTCTGTCACCGTTTGCTTTTATTTTGGAATGGCGCTCTCCTATTGGTTGGCTACGATCACGCCACCTTTGCCCCCCCCTCCCCCCCTCTCCATCATGCCCCCCCCCCCACTCGCTTTTTCGTTTTTGTAACTATTGTGTTGGAGCTGGTCGCTCCTTAAATAAATGCATATATTAGTTAATAACTAAATGGAATCCTCTCTTTCTTTTTCCCAGTAAGAGACGCCCAACAGTACATAGACAGATAAAGCACATAGGCTATAGTTATTAACTAATATATGCATTTATTTAAGGCGCCAAATTATAATTGTAACAAATAGTATTTGAATAAAAACATTCAATCGGGTAAAACACGGGTGTTGCCCGGGTCATTCGGCTAGTTATATTATAATGTAGAAAATTAGGAAAGACAAACTCCAGGATGACACGGCAATTTATTTAAGGCAAGCACAAATTAAATTTGATAAAATTACAACAAAAGCAATGAGGGAAGTTTACACAGAGTAATAAAATATATAATCCTCAAAATTAATAATTTGTTAATAAAATAATAATACTTTGCTACATAGTCCTTCCCTATTTGAGCTATAACTCACAGCTTGCAAATATTGTATGCTGATTGTGCTTCTGCCAGGGATTCCCTCTTGAGTCTTGGAAATATGATTCTAGTAGTTTTGCATCCTTTCTCTTGCGGCGGGAAGAGCAGCTTTGTAGTCATATCGTCTATTGGGACATCGTCATCTTGGAAGGAAGTCTTGGCTTTTGCACAGCGGTGGAATCCTGGATCTAGTCTCTGAAAATGTAGATCATACCACCCCCAATGGTTCTCGGCGATCATCAGTTTGTATTCACCAATCTACTCAGCATCTCAACCAAAATGTAACATAAAAATTTAGGAAAGACAAACTTCAGGATGACACAGCAATTTAAGGAAAGCACAAATTACAGTTGAACCTCTTTAATTCAACACCCAAGGGATCAGAGCTTTCGGTTGAATTAAAGTTAGATGATTAGCTAATCATCTAACTCACTAAAATAATATTTTTAAAAATAGCATTGTAATATAAATTGATGATATTAATTTAAACCATTGGGTGTGTACTTTTTTTGTAATTACACCTATCCCTCGATTTACACGGTAGATACGTTCCTGAGAAAAATGTGTAAATCAAAAATTAAAAATTTAAAAAAATTAGAAATACAGACACAGTGTGCGTGTGCAGCAAGTCAGCACATGAGCTCGGGATTCCTCGTGAGATGTGTACACAGCGCATGTGTTCAATCACAGTAGTATTTAGTATAGTGCAATAAAAACAAAAAAAAAAAACTTATTCGGAAAACCATGTAAAAGCGAAAACGTGTAAAACAAGTACCGTGTAAATCGGGGGATAGTGTATTTTTTTATTTTCATGATTAACTTTTAGTATCAGACAAAATAGTGATGGGGCTGAAGTGGGGATATAGAACTCAATTTATTGGTAGGTTGCAGCACATTGTCCTGGTGGGCTATGGTCACCATGGCCCGTTCCAGGGCTGGGTTTGTGATCCGGTTCCGGAGGGTTGTTGAGGTCCGATTCTCTGCGGGGTAGCCGTTGGAAGGTTTAGATCTGGCACAAGACATCTTTCGTTCGCCGGTCAAGGAAAAATATAACAAGAAAAAAAATATAAAAAATCACGAGGTCCAAACGATAACTGGCACGTTGTATTTGAAAGCATTCCGCGAAAACGGTGGTCCGTGGTCAAATACAACTTGTACCTGTTATCTCTGTGGTGCCGTTTCTCTGATAAATAAATAAATAAAAAATTTAAATTTAAAAAAAATTTTTAATTAAAAAAAAATTTTAATTTGGAAAAAAAAAAAAGAACAAATTTTAAATTAATTTTGCAACGTCACGTGTATTTCCGGTCGGTTGCTTGTTGACACACAACACCACCCCCCCTCTTATCTTAGACTCGGTCCCTCGAGTCGCCGTTATCTTTCTAAAAATTCCTTAAGTCTTGACACGTGTGCTAACGTACTCTGGCGCCTACTATTTTCGTTGCGTCCGTCCTGTGGTCGTAACCTATACGTCGTTTCCTTGATTCTATCCGTTATTACGTACGGTCCTACGTATTTCGGTAGAAATTTCTCCGTTTTCCCTGGTTTCCTGCGGGACGACTCCAGTAGTACCAGGTCGCCCACTTCAAACTTCCGGAAGCGGTCACGGTTCGCAAGGTCGTACTGACACTTCGTCATCATCGTCCGG
This sequence comes from Cordylochernes scorpioides, assembly GCA_030710605.1. Taxonomy (NCBI): domain Eukaryota; kingdom Metazoa; phylum Arthropoda; class Arachnida; order Pseudoscorpiones; family Chernetidae; genus Cordylochernes; species Cordylochernes scorpioides. The sequence goes on from CP092867.1 coordinate 76,231,449, forward strand.
TCTCGGTAGTTTTCGTCGGCAATTTTCTTTAATCTCTCGTTTTCCAAAATGCGGTTGGTCACGTATTCGTCGTAAGTTTTTACTGGCTCGTCGACGGTTGGTAGTCCTACGTCTAGGGACGTCCTCGGTTCTACGCCAAATATCAACTTATGCGGTGTCACCTGTGTCGACGACTGAATGGACGAGTTATACGCAAAAGTCGCCGTTTTTACGAATCTCGGCCATTCGGCGTGATCGTCCTCGAGATAGACTCTGATGCCGTTTTTTATGATGCCGTTGAGTTTTTCGCATAAGCCATTTGTTTGCGGGTGTGCCACGGAAGCCATAATGTGTTTAATACCGTACAACCGTGTAAAGTCTCTAAAAGTACTCGAATCTCCCTCTAAAAAACTCGAATTCCCACTCGTTCCCAGATGTCTGTTGCTGGTGGTAACGGTTCTAGCGGAGCTGCGGGTTTGAACCTCTGTGGTTTGAAGGCCTGGCACACTTTGCACGACCGAACGTATTTCCGCACGTCTTCTTCCAGACCTTTCCAGTAGAACCGTTGCTTAATACGGTGGACCGTCTTCGCTACCCCCATGTGTCCTGCCTCGGGTATATCGTGCGCTGTTTTCATTATTTCGGATACGCTTTGCTTTGGTGCTACGACCAACCATTGGTTACCTTGTGTTGCATGGTTCTTTTTATAAAGGATCCCGTTTATTTTTTTATATTCGTCCCGTGTTTTAGCGTCTGGTAGTTTCCCGGTAATATCGCGGCAAAACGTGTCTTCCTTTTGACCGTTTTCGTCGATCCGTACTGTGCATGCCGTTAAATCGTTGAAGTTGTCTTCGACGTTCATATCGTTTTTGTGGAACGGGTTGCGTGAGAGTGCGTCCGGTGCAACATTCTTCCTCCCTGCGCGGTGGACTATCTCAAAGTCGTGCTCCATGAGTTTTAACCCCCATCTAGTAAGTCTTGAGCACGGGTCGCGTACGTTAGCTAGCCATGTTAACGCGCTATGGTCGGTTACGACTCTGAATTCTCTCCCGAAGATGTACGGCCGTAACTTTTGTAGAGCCCAGACTATTGCTAAACACTCTAGTTCTGAGATACCATATTTACTCTCGTGTTTCGATGTCGTTCTCGACAAGTAGTGGATCGGGTGTAAAAAACCGTCATTGTCCGGTTGCATTAGCACCGCGCCTAATCCCACGATTGATGCGTCCGTGTGTATCTCTATTCTAGCGTCTGGGTTGAAATGTGCTAGAATTGGCTCCTCAGTCAATTTTTTTTTTTAAGGTTTCGAAGGCTTCTATTTCGGCCGGACCTATCACGAATTTCTTATCTTTTTCCGTTAAACACGTCAGCGGTTTGCTTATCTTTGAAAAGTTTTTTATGAAACGGCGATAATAGCCGCAAAGTCCCAGAAACGAACGAACTTGCTTGACATTTTTCGGAATCGGAAATTCCTTAACCGCCTCGATCTTATCAGTAGCCGGTTCTACGCCGTTTTCCGATACCACGTGTCCCAAAATTGGTAACTTTTGGTAGGCGAATCTACATTTTGATGGTTTTAGGGATAAGCCTGCCCCGCGGAAACATTCTAGAACATTTGTTAACCGCACGTTGTGTTCACGTATGTCTCTTCCGTACACGATGACGTCATCTAGATAAACCATACACTCGGACCATTTCAATTCAGCTAACATTGTATCCATGATTCTTTCGAAATGACCCGGTGCCCCGGTTAAACCAAAGGGTAACACTTGAAACTCGTACAACCCGTTACCTGTCGTGAACGCTGTAATTGGCTTGCTTGTTTCGTCCAGTGGACACTGCCAATAACCGCTAACAAAATCCGTGTGAGAGAAATACTTCATTCCCGCTAAACGGTCCAGGCAGTCGGTGATATCTGGTAAAGGATATGAGAATTTTTCGGTTACGTTGTTAACTTTTCTATAGTCCACACAAAATCTATAGGATCCGTCTGATTTTTTAACCAAAACGACCGGGCTCGCCCATGGAGATGTTGATTTCCTAATAACTCCTTTTTCACACATTTCTTTAACCTGTTCCTCTATAATGTCACGTTCCTTAGGACTGCGGCGATAGGCTTTTTGTCGAATCGGTTCCGTGTTCGCTTTAAGTTTAATGTGGTACGGTTCGATATCTGCCGCCTTATTCCACTCTTCTGAGAAAAGTTCCCGATACCTGTACAATACGTCCAGTACGTCGATTTTTTCGCTGTCCGATAGCTCCGGGTTTATATCGAACTTCTGTGGTTCGTATTTGCACGTGGCCGTCGTACTGTATCCCACCTGTTCACTTAGGAAAGAAACATTCGCTATTTCCCCGCCGGATCGTAACAAGCACGAGTTTGCTACCAACCGCACCGGCTCGTTCCTAGTATTTATGACATCAATGAATATCTCGGATACCGTTTCGGAAACGTGTACTGATGGTATTAGTAGCCCCGTTCTTCTTACGCAGTCGGGGTGGGGTTCTAAAATGCCCGCCATTACTGTTGGCCCTTTTAACTTAACCCTCGTTTTACAACGTGGTGCAATTTCAAGGTCGTCTAGTATGCAGTACTTTTGTTTGGGGTTTTTCCGATCGTTCGTAATTGCGCCTAACCTCTCGAGTTCCCGTTCTTCGTTTAGTTCTACCACGTGGTCGTCCGTGCCTATTTTTGGTCTATACAATTCTACCGATTCGTCTCTAAACATAATTTTGCAATAATAGTTTGTTAGAATATCGACGCCGAAAATAATCTTTTCCCCGTTCCCTGGAATTATGGTGAACCTGCCACATATGTCGAAACCATCAATGTTGACCTCCAAGTATGTGCACGTGTTCGAGACTACTGACCCACCTATTCCCCGTATCAGTAATTTTGAAGGCATTCTAGCACATCCTAGTGCGTTGGCTATTCCTTCGTCTATGCAGCTAACATTTGCCCCTGAATCGAAAATCAGTTTGCCTACCTGTGTCTCATTGATGTGCGTGATTAAGCAGAAATTTGTCATACCTGTCCAACGGAATTTTTCCATTGTTGTACCCCCTATTTCTAAAGTGGATTTTTCTCGTGGTACCTTATTTATTGTCTGTCTCTCGCTAACCCCCGGTTGTCCTTTTACCCTGAAAATTATGTGATTGGTGTTACCAGTAACCTCGGAAAATACACGTGGTACGCTCTCTACACTGTTTGAAACTTCCACCACAGGATTAGAGGTAAAATTGTACTTACCACGTGGCCTCCTTTTCGGGCAATCCCAGTGTTTGTGCCCCGTCTGGTAACAAGTGAAGCATCTTGGCGTCCCGTCCGGTAGCATAAATCTTCTTGCTTTCTCCATTGGCGTTTCGGTCCTTGGATTTCGTCCTTGATTTTGTTGCCACTCTTCCGCCGTCCTCGTAGTTGTTTCCCAACTCGTCGTTGTACCTGCCTCCTTCCGTTCCTTGCTCCATTTATTCGTCTCGTCGAGGAATTTCGCCGCCTGTAGGAAGTCGGCCTCTTCTGGGTTCCGCGTGGTACTCCACGAGGCTGCCAGTAGTAGGCAGTCTTTTGGAGCCAATGCCCACAATGCCTCCTTGCTTGAATTAAACGGCGAAAACTCACCTGCCGTCGCGTGGGCCATAATCAGGTTCATCAGGTATTTCCCCGTATCTTCCGTGGACTGGGGCCGTCTCGTTTTCTTTAATTCATTACCCCTACTACGTGCCCGGCCGTCGTTCCTTGGGTAGCAAAGCTTCAGCGCTTCCAGGACGTCTTCAAGTGCGGCTGAAGGGTCAAACCTGCACTTGATGAATTCGCGGCCGTCAAGTGGAAGCCGCCGTACTAGGGCCTTTGTCCAGTCTCCCTTCGGTACCTTGCTCGCCGTCAGCCACGTCTTGAATTCCTCTACGTAGTCCTCGATGTCTTCCTCCTCCGGGTTGAAACACGGCGTCTCTCCGTAGCCGATATTTATGTTCGCTGCTTGAGGTGCTGGGCCGACACTGCTCTCCACCATGTGATGGGGCTGAAGTGGGGATATAGAACTCAATTTATTGGTAGGTTGCAGCACATTGTCCTGGTGGGCTATGGTCACCATGGCCCGTTCCAGGGCTGGGTTTGTGATCCGGTTCCGGAGGGTTGTTGAGGTCCGATTCTCTGCGGGGTAGCCGTTGGAAGGTTTAGATCTGGCACAAGACATCTTTCGTTCGCCGGTCAAGGAAAAATATAACAAGAAAAAAATATAAAAAATCACGAGGTCCAAACGATAACTGGCACGTTGTATTTGAAAGCATTCCGCGAAAACGGTGGTCCGTGGTCAAATACAACTTGTACCTGTTATCTCTGTGGTGCCGTTTCTCTGATAAATAAATAAATAAAAAATTTAAATTTAAAAAAATTTTTAATTAAAAAAAAAATTAAAAGAACAAATTTTAAATTAATTTTGCAACGTCACGTGTATTTCCGGTCGGTTGCTTGTTGACACACAACAATAGCATTAATACATATTTTTGAAAGATAAATAATTACAAATATATTTTATTCTAATTGAAGAAGAGCAGTTGAAAGGAAATAAATATGGAAGATAAAAAGAAAATTTAAAAATATTATTTTAAAATAATCATGATCTTTTAAAAAAATTCCTTTATAGATGTCTGTTTTTGCACTGAAATCCTATTCAAGATGTATTCCAAATGGTCTATTTTTAAAAGACATGCAAGTCTTTCTTCCTCTAAAAATGTCTTTTAAATAACAAGGAGATTTTATTGTATTAAAGCCATCCACCGCTGCTGCAGGTGTTATTGATTTTGTGTTTAAATCTTTTATAATAACACGGAAATGGAATATTGAAATAAAATGTTATCGTCATTGTGGCTACATTTTATAAAGATTTATTTATTTAAAAGGTAATCCTTATAAATATAAAAGTCAGTGTATGTATGTATGTATGTATGTGTGTTTGTTCCTATGTCGGCTATACACGTCCACAATACGTAACTAATCTGACTGAAATTTTAACAGTATATAGAGTAGAATCTGGAAAAACTTCTAGTGAAAATTTCAGGTCTCTATCCCTTTCATAAAATGAAAGGATTTAAAAGCATGGATGTTTCTTTTATACATAATACAAACTTCTACTGCCCTTACTGCGATGAAAAAAATATAATGGGAGGGCTTGGCTCATCAGTGGTGAACCCTCCCAGCGGTTTTGCCAATTTAATCCACCAGACAGCTTCTCAGAGCTCTAATACTGTATTGGACGATTCTGCTTATATACGCAGCACTGAAGGATGGAATCTCAGAAATGGTTTTCAAGAAAACTATGGACATAAGCTTATAGGACAGTAGAATTACATTCAAATATTTGCATCGAGCAATGCTCTTCAGCAAACAATAAAGACAAAGCCAGTTAGGCATAAATTAACACAAAGCAATAACCCGCCATCTATACATATAAAATGAAAGGATTTAAAAGCACGAATGTTTCTTTTATGCATAATACAAACTTCTACTGCCCTTACTGCGATGAAAAAATAATGTTAATTTATGCCTAACTGGCTTTGTCTTTATTGTTTGCGGAAGAGCATTGCTTGATGCAAATATTTGAATGTAATTCTACTGTCCTATAAGCTTATGTCCATAGTTTTCTTGAAAACCATTTCTGAGATTCCATCCTTCAGTGCTGCGTATATAAGCAGAATCGTCCAATACAGTATTAGAGCTCTGAGAAGCGGTCTGGTGGATTAAATTGGCTGGGAGGGTTCACCACTGATGAGCCAAGCCCTCCCATTATATTTTTTCATCGCAGTAAGGGCAGTAGAAGTTTGTATTATGTATAAAAGAAACATTCGTGCTTTTAAATCCTTTCATTTTATTCGTAGAGTTATTTGCAAATTTGCCCTTTCGCTAGCAAGCAGCGCTTCTAGCGGTGAAGATGGGAGGTAGTATCAACTGACCTAATGTACATGTAAAACATGTTCTAACAGGAAATAGAGAAAATCTGGAAGAGATATTTAGCCAAAGAAATTGAAATTGATAGGTTTTGGGCAAAGATAGTTGTTTTTTAGTCAGAAAATGATGACAATATTGCTTAATCATGTTTGATTATCAGATACAAAATTATATCGGGAAAAATTCCAAAAATCAGAGACCAGGGGTGAAGCCAGTTCATTTTTAGTATGCAGGAACAAAATTCTAACAGAAAAAACATTCATTCAAGCAGAAGACACAAAGCCAGATCATCTCTCTCTAAAAATATCGCTTCTCAGACACAAAGTTTGGAACGGGACGTTTCACAAGAGTGACATCCACGGCGCCAATTTATAATTGTAACAAATAGTATTTGAAAATCAAAATAATAGAAATTTAAAATATCTTTGTGAAAATTTACATTTTTATTTTTATATTTTAAAACACGCAAAGTTTGGAGTGGGACGTTTCACAAGAGTGAAATCCACGGCGGTATTTGAATTAAAAACATTTAATCGGGTAAAACCCGGGCGTTGCCCGGGTCATTCGGCTAGTTATTTATAAATTTTAAAATAACTAAAATATATCAATACTGAAAATTAAAACTAAAATAATATCAATTAGTGCACAATGCCTAAACTCCAGAGTAAAAGAAAAAACAATAACACTAGCGACATTGCGCAACGGCACTGCAAAGTGAAACTTAAACTAACCAAAAGTGCGCAGGCGCAATCCTATCGGTGGCCACCGATCGTCGCCGCTTGCCACTGCCGTAATACCCTTTTAGCGGTAAAGTTGTATGTAAAAAAACATTCAACTGTCGAAATTTGAATTTTAAAATGGTTGAACTTTCGGAAGTATCCTATTATCGATATTGTCGAATTACGGTTTGTTATTTGATAGGCCAGAGGTCGGGACATCAGAACATGGTCGAATTATCGTAGAGTGTCAAATTGGCGTGTGTCGAATTAACAAGGTTATACTGTAATTGATAAAATACACGAGAAGCAATGAGGGAAGTTTACGCGGAATATTGGGAGTATAAGTTCGTGCGGTTTTGATAAAGATGGCACTAATAGTTTATTAATGTATTGTTTCATCTGGCAACACCATTATTTTGAAGCATCATCATAAGGCTTCCTTTTTCAGTAACCGTCATTTCTCTGAAGTGTAAACAACTTAGTTTCTGTTTGCTCCTAAAATCTCAACTTTTTTACTAGATAATGTTTTTGCGGGGAGTTTTCAATATGAAGAACAAAAGCCGCTGAGAGTCATCGAATTTTAGTGGAAGATTATGGTAACCATGCTCTAGCTCAGGGGTGGCGAACCTGTGGCCTTAAGGCCGCATGTGGCCTTTTCTTGCCCAAGTTGTGGCCTTTTCATAAATTCAAAATTATAATTTTTGTTTCGCAGTTTTCAATTACTTTCATTATTTTATTGAAAATATCTAATACGAATGTCATATATTATATAATATAATATATATATATATATTATTTTTGATCCAATATATGCCTTTTTAATTAAATATATATATATATGGATGCGGCCTTCTCAAAAAATGGTAAAATGAAAATTGGCCTTCTAATATAAAAAGGTTCGCCACCCCTGCTCTAGCTGAACAAATGTGTCAGAAGTTGTTGGCATGATTTAAAAGTGGCAATTTTGATTTAGAAGTTGAAGAAGGACCCGGAGCGGCACCAAAGTTTGAGGATGAAGAATTATAGGCAAGGCACTATGAAGATCCAACACAAGCGCAAAAGGAACTCGTAAAAACCCTTGGAGTCACTCAACCAGCCATATTTCATCGCTTAAAAGAAATGGGAATGAATTAGGTGCCGTATGAACTGAAGCCAAGAGATGTCAAACGACGTTATTTCACATGCAAACAACTGCTCCAACATCAAAAAAGAAATGCATCGAATTGTAACTGGCGATGAAAAGTGGGTCCATTACGATAATCCAAAACGTTGGGCAATGTTTGAATACCCTAGCCTTGCCTCATCATCGATAGCAAGCCAAATATTCATGACAAGATTATACTATGTTTACCTAGTACTAGTATGTATACTAAGATTATACTATTTGGTAGGACCAGCTAGGTGTGGTATAATTTGAGCTGCTACAACCAAACGAAAGGATCACAGGGGAGGTCTACCGAAGACATTGATGCGTTTGAGCCAAGAACTGTGACAAAAACGGCTGCAATACACCGATAGACACGACAAAGTTATTTTGCAACATGATAATGCTTGGCCACATGCTGCAGCACCATTAAAATGTACTTAAAGATGCTCAAATGGGAAGTCCTACCTCACCCGCCATATAGCCCAGACATTGCTCCTTCCGATTATTATCTCTTCCGATCATTGCAACATGGCCTGGTTGACCAGCACTTCTCCAATTATGATGAAGTCAAAAAAGGGATTGATGAATGGATAGCGGCCAAAGAGCCATAAGCAACATCAAGTTGTACAGGAAATGCCCTTTCATTATAATATATGTAGTTGATATTTATAAATGGTGTCAGTATGTACACCCAAGCTACTATAAAATTGATGCAATAAAGATATGAGCCCATAATCCATTCTGGAAAGGTCTCCCAGAAGGCAGGTTCTCACCTGATACAGAATATTGTGAAATAGTTTAATAAAATGGATGATTCTAATAATTTTTAACTACATGCTGTTTTTGGAACCCCTGAATAGCGCTCAGCACTTGTAGGATTGGATGGCATAGCGGAGGCTAGTAATTCTTGAAACACTGGCCATGTGAGGCAAGTAGCAATGGTGTGTCCAAAAATTTGAGAGTAGGTTTATTTGTTCATGTGGGGGATACAAGTTGAACAAGAGGATGTTGCAGCAATCAACATGAGATACATCCTTGTCACTGGCGGAGTTATCAGTGGGATTGGCAAGGGTGTCGTGGCCAGCAGCATTGGAACCATCCTCAAGTCCTCTGGCCTCAATGTCACCTCCATCAAGATTGATCCCTACATCAATATTGATGCTGGTACCTTCTCACCCTATGAGCATGGTAAGTCTTTCTCTGCTCGGAAAGTATAAATTACTTGTAAATTGTTCAGAAAATTATATGTGGCTTGAGAGGTGCTGTGCAGGTGAGGTATATGTGCTGGATGATGGGGGTGAAGTCGATTTGGACCTGGGAAACTATGAGAGGTTCATAGACATCACCCTCCACAGTGACAACAACATCACGACAGGCAAGATCTACCAGGAGGTCATACAGAAGGAGAGGAAGGGGGATTACCTTGGCAAGACTGTTCAGGTACTTGCTTTACTCTTGGGCATTGATGACAGCAGTTTACTAACCCTGACTGCTGCAGGTGGTTCCCCACATAACAGATGCAATCCAGAACTGGGTGGAGAAAGTAGCCCATAATCCAGTCACTCTAGGCGGAGAAATACCTGATGTTTGTATCATTGAGGTAAGAAAAAAACTGCCAGGCTCTCAGACTCTTGGCATAACCTAACTGTGCAGCTTGGAGGCACCATTGGGGACATTGAAGGCATGCCATTTGTGGAGGCATTCAGGCAGTTCCAGTTTAGAGTCAAGAGGGAAAACTTCTGCTGTGTCCATGTTAGCATGGTGCCACAGGTAAATTATCTATTCTCCAGCATGTTCTGAATGTTTCTACAGTGTGATTGTCCAGCCCAAGTCAACTGGGGAGCACAAGACCAAGCCTACACAAGCTAGTGTGCGGGAGCTGAGAGCTCAGGGTCTTTCCCCTGATTTGGTGAGTGTGGAGTGCTTGAAGCCAGCTGACTCTGGCTTTAGATTGTGTGTCGCAGTGAAAAGCCTGTGAGCTCCTCAGTGAAGGAGAAGATTTCCAATTTTTGCCATGTGGATCCTGAACAGGTTAGTTTTCACTCACAGTAGGAATCCAACAAATCTTTCTCCTTCAAAATGGCAGTATTTGGAATAAGAAATGACATAAATTACAGGAAAACCTGCTTACAAGTCACCTGTCTTGATAATTTTCCTGTTTTAGGAGTTTAGTTTTATTCTGAACCTTTGTTTTTCATTAATTTTCTTAGGCATCTGACTCTGTCTAACACATTTATGGATACATTTTGACGTGACAACGTCTTAAATTAGGTTGCGGCTGGGAGTCACTTATGTGTAACGTCCGGTAACGTTACGATGAGTCACCGAACGAGAGTGCTGCGCGCGCAGCGCTAGAGAATTAGGCGCATTGAATCGGCGCATGCTTGTCTCTATCTTTGTCTTTCTCGAACGTTCTTGGCGTTGGAAAAACAAGAAAGCGTCATAATACAAGTTCACACGTGTGGTTAAAGTATCGTCAGCTGTGTCTGTAGTGAAAATGTGGAGTGCTTAGATTTGTCATTTACAACAACTACAACAATAAAGGTAAATAATTGTACACTGATATTTCATTATCGTAAACAATGATTGATTGATTAATTGTTAGATTGACACAAAAGTTGAGAAACTGAGTTTATAAGTTATGTCATACTATTGATAAATGTTGATAGTGTTAAGTAAATTATTAGTTTAAAATTAATTAATTAATTAATTATTATTTTACAAATTTTAAATAGTTTCAAATATATTTAGCAAAAATTTGAACCTTCGATCTGAATAAATGTTTTGATTTTCGAATTGATTCTTTAAAATTACAAATATTAAGAAAAAGTGGCAGATATAAGAAAACTTTATTTAAACTGTGTTGAGCAAGAATTTTAACATCTAATATAAGTAAATGTTTTAATACAGCCATAATGGCTGTATAATGCAAGAACTTCAGACTCGGGCGTATATTCGGGCGTATGTTACTCGGATGTTATATTATAAATACACAATAATTTCCTTCGCATTGAGTTTCAACATAGAGGAAGTCCGCACGCTCACATTTTACTGTGGTTACACGATGATCCACATGATAATGCCATTGTTAAAGTACTGCAAGTTACTTGCTTCGCCGCTAATACTAGCTTCGAGTTTATACTCGGTGCTGTATATATTCATCCAGGAGCTAGTATGCAGGATATTGGAATGTTACTATGGCAAGGACTCGGTCCGTACATTCACAACAGCCAGTACGTGCCACCGTTCGTGCAAGTTGATTCTAGTATACCGATTCTTCTGTGTGGGGATTTTAACAAAAACGTAAAGCCTGACAACTCGTTTCTTAATTTCATGAAAAATACGTATAATCTTGATTGCGTATCAAACGTTTCTAAGTCAACTACGTTAAAAGGAACAACTATCGACTTGACTTTCGCAAGACACATTACAGCAGAAACACTTCCTTTCATTTCATATTTCTCCTATCATCGTCCTATCCTCAACAAAATCACTCAAATAGGAATTAGTTAAGTTTAAGTTTACATGTACAATGTTTTAGTAAACAAAATATATTTCTATAGTTAAAATTTGTGCAATTCTTATTTTCATTCAATTCCTTGTTCCTATTGTGCAATTTAATTATATTCATATCAATAAATATTCTACCGTTGTCACGTAAAATCTTCGCCCGTAAAACCGACTTTACAGGCAACCATTGTTTTAAATATATAGTTAAACTTGTCTATAGCGCCCCCTCTTGGGACTCACCAAAATAGGGTGCTATACAGAAGGGGTGCTATAGACAGGTCACTTTTTTTTCAATCCCTCAATGGCTAAAAGTGTTAAATATCCTATATTGAGCATTGTGGAAAATGCATAAGAAAGAAGTTTTAGTTTTATTGTAACCAATTTATTCAACCTGTCTTATGAGTGCATTTTTACCTGGAGCCAAATGGAAACTTCCAAGACAGGTTTTACTGTATGAGATGTATTAGGAAGGTTTGGTATGAAGGTCTCACAAATAGTGCATCATAGCATCTATGTGCATGATTACATGTAATTATAACCTCCGCACACACAATTAATGAAAATCTTAACCCTTTCCAGACCAGTTTTGGCCTAGTCAAGCTGACGATAAAATTGTAGATTATTAAAATCAATATAACCACTAAAATATAATTAAATTTTGATATTAAATTCATGTTTTTTTTTTTTAACAAAAGATATTCCTTAAAAGAGGAGTCTTTTTTTTTAATCACCTCAAAAAATGAACATTATAAAAACACATTACCAATAATTAGAATATTCATCACATAAGATATATTACAAAAAAAAAAAAAGCCAATGCTCATGATGTAAAGCTACAATCTCAACAAGGATAGAGCTGTTGTTTCTTATCCCCTTGTGCAAAGACTACACAAATTCCATGAGTTCATGCTCCACAAGATGTTTTATGAGATATTTTAAAGATAGAGTAGTTGCTGTTGGGTTTTGGTACATCCAATATTGTCCCTAGAAATAGACCAACCAGTTGGTATAAAATCCACTTAGCTAAACAAAGTGGGCGACATGTGTCCAGGTGCTCTGTCTGCCAGATGTCTCTTCCCTCTACCACGTGCCAGTATTTATGGCAGACCAGGGGCTAGTGCAGCTGTTTGCCCGTCGCCTAAACCTGACCCCCACTCGACCGCCCTGCCCCCTGCTGGACAACCTACGTGAGCTGGCCACGCGAGCATCATCTCTGGTGTCAGAGACTGTTATCACCCTGGTGGGAAAATACACCCACTTTGAAGACTCCTACGCCAGTGTAGTCAAGGCCTTGCAACATGCTGGGCTGGCCTGCAACCAAAAAGTCATCATCAAGGTGAGTGAGGCTTGTTGATGCATTTTGATGAGGCACAAAATATTGCTGATATTTGTTCAATACCAAGTTGTTTCTAAATCAAATCAAATATAGTGAAACCTCTCATTAGAGGCCAAAACCTGGTCTCTTTGCAGCCATTTTTAGTTATACAATTTTCGTGCAAGGTTCACTCTAATTTTGTATATTTAGTCTTTTTTTTTGTTGTTTTTATTGAATCTCATAAAGAAGCTAGACAGTATTCATCTCTGGGGAAACCATCCATTACTCTATTTGAACAAGGTGGCCTACACATTGTTCCTATGTATTTAGCCTGAGGAAATTGTTTTGTAAATAGTTTGGTAAAATAAGCCAAGTAGAATCACAGCATTTACCCTGGCGTGTGTGTTTACAGTTCTTAGAGGCCACCACACTGGAAGAGAATGTGAAGCAAGAGGAGCCCCTGACCTACCATGAAGCCTGGCTGAACCTTTGTAAATCAGAGTGAGTAGCGCCATTCTTGGTGCCACAATTTTGACAACTTCTTGCTGTCATTGGGGATTAAAACCTAATAAAAGGACCTAAGGTCATGCTAACAGGGGGATTATACTCTGCAATGTAATTGATCATTTATTAGAGTTGTTAATACTTCTCCATCACATTTTCTTAGATACCTATCCACAAGTCCTACTAAAGAAAGGTGGCACATTATAATAGGTTATGAAAGAGTAGAGCTTTTAGAATAGGGCAGGTCTGTCCTAAAGCTAGCTGAAATTAAAATCTTTGTGTGTCCAGTGGTATCTTAGTACCTGGAGGCTTCGGACAGCGGGGAGTCGAAGGAAAGATTGCAGCTATCAAATGGGCCCGGGAGAACAAGAAACCCTTCCTTGGTAGGTACATTGTTGTTCATAATGACAAGTCATTTATAGGTAATGTTTGTATGGGGCAGGAGTCTGTCTGGGCTTCCAATGTGCTGTGGTGGAGTTTGCCCGCCATGTGGTGGGCCTGAAGGATGCCCAGTCTACAGAGTTCAACCCCGAGGGTCCACATCCCGTAGTGACAGATATGCCAGAGCACACCTCAGGTGACATGGGTGGCACCATGAGGCTTGGCAAGAGGACCACAGTCTTTGTTAAACCCGACTCTGTTATCCGTAAGTCATCATCATCTTTATCTTCTTAAACAGGAATCCATGTTTGTTTTGTAGAGCGGCTGTACAATGGAGCGGAACAGGTGGATGAGCGGCACAGACACCGCTATGAAGTCAATCCTTCCTACGTGTCACAGCTAGAGGATGCTGGGATTTCCTTCATTGGCCATGACACCACAGGAGCCAGGATGGAGATCTTGGAACTCAAAGGTTAGATTCAACTCTTCACTTTGATTCACACTCAGGGCACCATAGATTTTAAATATTTGTATAGCATATAAAAATTAGCTACCTACTGGAAAGGGCACAATTAAAGACTACCTACCCCAAGTTGATAGAAGTTGGTTGAGGTGTGTGGAGGGAGCTAGAAGATTCCATTTACAATAGCTGAGCTACCACATGCCATAACATCTTCAAATAGATCAAGAGCATTCACATCTTCAAGTTGACAAGCAATGAGCTTAATTATGGCCTTACAAGCCAACCAAAAATTCATTTTACCTACCAAATTATAATATTTTAAGGATTTAAAATAAATCATAAAATAGTCAAATGTTTTGCTATAAATCTAATTCCTAATAATTATAAAAAGATTAACAGAAGAACCTCAATGAGCAGACACACCCACTAGAGGACACTATACACAGAACAGTTTTCACCACCAAAATTAGCAATTAGCTGTCCTCCCTCCTGTAAGAGAAATCTTTTTACCCTAAAGTCACCTTGGCTCTGCAACTAGGTGTTGTCCTTTAGAGTTCTGCTGTATTAAATAAAGTGGAACCTCATAACAGCAGCTTTATAACATTGTAATTTTAAAGCACCTAATTGTGTAAACCTGAAGTTATAACACCTCTCCAAGTGATGTTGCAAAGTATGAAGTATATACAGTAAAACCCCGGATATAGTGAACCTTCCCTTATAACGAACCTACAGCAATTCCCAATTCCATTCCATTGAAAATACCATCATTATAACGAACTTTGCAATTTTTAAAATGATGAACTGCCCCTATAACGAACCTATTTCAAGTCCCAAAATAATAAAATCTTTAAAATACTAGGCTTATAACGAACTTAAAATTTATATTTAAAAAAATTTTAAAACAACAAAATTTTGAGCATGTTTCAGCTTGCGGATAGCGATTTCAAAACAATTTTAGCGCACTTGTTTTTATTTACATTCCATTTTTGCTTTTTTTTGTATACATTTTTACACATTATACTTTTTATTAAATAGAATATCTTTGCAACCATCAAATTTGAAATAGAAACAATGCAAATGGCTTCCAAAATAAAGAAAACAAAAGCCTTCTAAAAAAAAAAACCAGTACTAAAATAAAAGGCGGTTTTCAAAACTTTTCAATGTCAAACAACACGGCCAAAAAAATTAAGAACATGTTAAAATAAGAAAATATAACTTTTCTATTATAAGAGATAAAATGGAAGGCTATTAAAAATTGTTACAAATAGGAATCAACTTCAACTCTTGACGCAATCGTATGTGTTAGAGCTAAAAAAAAAGAAGTCCAAATAAGTCGGCCCGTGATGCAACAAAAATTATTTTTTATGCCATCAACTATCATGATTATAAAGCCAGCAATGGCTTGCATGACAGGTTCAAAACGAAATCTAGACAAGAAGAATATGTGGAAACATGAGATGGAAGAAAAACACTTATTAACTTTATTTGAAAGGTGTAATGTTTGAAGAGTGCTTTGAAGCAACAAGGTATTAGAGCCATTTTACAGGTCCTTGTATGCTAATGAAAAGAAGAACCTATCATCAAATAATATTTTTTATTATTCAGTATTAAAGTAAGGAAATTGGTCAAGTAAGGGAATTAAAGCAAAGTGACTACTTATGAGGCAGCCTTTTCCTGTGTGTATGACTGTCCTTTAATTATATGGTCTAAAAATTTTGAAACGTAAAAAAAATAGCCAAACCGTGTGTTGACTATAGTGAATCAAAAGCTCTGTCCCATTGGGGTTCACTATAGAGGGATTTTACTGTATATATATTTTAAAATCTAAAAAAAAAAAAAGCACTTGAATAGAAAGGACAATCACATGATGAGGCCAGATTTGTAATATGATAGCAGTTCACCCACTGGTGAAAAGAGAAAGTAATTACTTCTAGCTGTCTTCATGTAGACAGGGTTTTCTTTTCAAAATAGGTGTGGTGCATCTGTTTCTATCAATGCTGAAAATTGGTTAACCAAGTTAAGGGAAACTACATGATGTGCAATTTACAGATTAAACAGAAACCAAGTAGTGTTTGCCAAATGTGTGTGTGTGCGTGTGATAGATCACCCTTACTTCCTTGGAGTCCAGTACCACCCCGAGTACCTGAGCCGTCCTTTAAATCCCTCTCCTCCCTACCTAGGTCTGGTGCTGGCCTCCTCTGGCAACCTGCAGGCCTTCCTGGATGGCAGCTTACAGCCCAACCCCAGTTACAGCTAACCACCTACATTCCCACTTCACACTCACACAACATCCGGAGAGACAGTGTATATGTTATTAAAAAAAAAAAAGCTTCCAAGGCTAAGTATGTATATGTGTTCAGAGTTAAAATAAAGTATTTTATGTTGGCAGCCTTATATTATAGTTCAACCCTGTTTTGCTTGGATTGAGTCATGTGGGAGCCTCTATGGGATGTCACAACCATTCAGATATATTTGAAGAAAGGAGGATTTCATAACAACTTATAAATTACTCTTGAGAAAACCTTATTAAAATATAAACTTAAATATATATATTGTCGTGCGCTTCCCCTCTGGTTCTTCGCGATGACGACGCTTCTTCCACCGTGGATCACCTACCCTGGCTCCGTTGATTCACCTCTGCAGCCCTTCCCTGCAGACAGCCCAAATACCCTCTGAGAACCACTACTCACGTGGATCTTCTTTCCCTCTGGCAGTATCTCTTGACTTTACCACTGGTGGGGGGACACGAGAGACTTCCCAGAAGAGTAGCTACTGTGATGTTGGAGAGAGTCACAACAGCAACCGGCAACAATTCTGCTAACACTACTCTTTTATTGTCATCTTTAATCCACATTACATAAGAACTCGAATATCACAGGGGTCGGTGGAAGGATGATCTAAACCGTTGGTTTTCGACTGCTATGACCTGGGTTCGATTCCCGCATTGGGCACTATTTCCTTATTGACTTCCCCAATTTCGTTCCACCACCGCCGATCATCCCAGTACTCCTTTATAAACCATCCAAGTCAACATTATTATATAGCTATTATTGTCATTGGTCATTATATCTTAGAATATTCAACCATCAGCAATCATTTGGAATATTACTATTTGTAAAACGAAAATTGAAATTATACCGCGAATGTTTCTCTTATAAAAATCGAAATTTATTTTCAAAGAGAAATAGCGACATAGCGACATCATGAGGTATGGAAAGGTGAAACATGAAGAGTAATGGCGAACGGAAAAATAAAAAGTGTCCAGGGGCGGGAATCGAACCCACACCCTTCTGCTTACCGGGCAGGTGCCTTGTCCACTTGGTAAGCAGAAGGGTGTGGGTTCGATTCCCGCCCCTGGACACTTTTTATTTTTCCGTTCGCCATTACTCTTCATGTTTCACCTTTCCATACCTCATCCTCAAAGTTAGAAATGTCGCTATTTCTCTTTGAAAATAAATTTCGATTTTTATAAGAGAAACATTCGCGGTATAATTTCAATTTTCGTTTTACAATCATCAGCCGCGTTATATTATAATATTACTATTTGACTATTTTTTTATCTGTCATCATATATAGATTTTAAAACCCTAAAACTTCGAATTTTTAAACATCATTTGAGTTTTTTTATAGCATTTATATATTTTTTATTACCTTAAGATCATCTTATTTCTGATATCATTGTTTTTATTAGATTATTATTTTTATTTCATATTAACGCCTCTCTCTACTCTCTCTCTCCCAATCCTATCTTCCCAACCTATATCACTTACTCACACCTCCTTAACCAATTTCCTCCCAACCTCATAGGGTTCCTGTTGTCACCTTTTTTTTTATTTTTTATTAATTCATCTATAGGACCATCCTTCCTCGGTATGCAATTCCCGATAACGAGTTCAGGAAATCCAAAGATTCTTTCTTTTTTTTTATCCATCACCCGACAACATCATTCATTACATTCAACCGTGTCAGATTATTCAATCATCAATGGCAGCAGTACCCTTTGCCTTCCACAATCCTCACCTTTCCTATTTCCTACAGTCAAGAGTCTCTTGTTCGCCAAACAATTTAAAAATATATATTTTTGACTACCCGAATGACCCGGGCAACGCCCGGGTTTTACCCGATTAAATGTTTTTAATTCAAATACCGCCGTGGATTTCACTCTTGTGAAATGTCCCGCTCCAAACTTTGCGTGTTTTAAAATATAAAAATAAAAATGTAAATTTTCACAAAGATATTTTAAAATTCTATTATTTTGATTTTCAAATACTATTCGTTACAATTATAAATTGGCGCTGTGGATGTCACTCTTGTGAAACGTCCCGCTCCAAACTTTGTGTCTGAGAAGCGATATTTTTAGAGAGAGATGATCTGGCTTTGTATCTTCTGCTTGAATCAATGTTTTTTCTGTTAAAATTTTGTTCCTGCATACTAAAAATGAACTGGCTTCACCCCTGGTCTCTGATTTTTGGAATTTTTCGCGATATAATTTTGTATCTGATAATCAAACATGATTAAGCAATATTGTCATCATCATTTTCTGACCAAAAAATAACTATCTTTGCCCAAAACCTATCAATTTTAATTTCTTTGGCTAAATATCTCTTCCAGATTTTCACTATTTCCTGTTAAAACATGTTTTACATGTACATTAGGTCAGTTGATATTACCTCCCATCTTCACCGCTAGAGGCGCTGCTTGTGAGCGAAAGGGCAAATTTGCAATGCAAATTTGCAAATAACCCTACGAATATTCGGGATAGAGACCTGAATTTTTCACTATAAGTTTTTCCAGATTCTACTCTATATACTGTTAAAATTCCAGTCAGATTAGTTACGTATTGTGGATTTCTTACAGACAACACTATTATTGTAGGTGACCTTAATGCCAAACATCAACTATGGGGATGTTCCACGCCAAACCCAAGAGGCAAAATACTTTCAAACTTATTTGACGACAATGCCTTCATGTGCTTAAATGATGGGAATCCTACCCACCATTCCTACAGTTATAATACCGCACAAGCCCTTGATATAAGTTTTTCCAGTCCTGACATTTTCCACAAATGCAAATGGCAAATATTAAAAAGTATTGGAAGTGATCATTTGCCTATTTTGATAGAAATTAGCACCAAGACCAAAACCAGCTCAATTAAAGAAAAATTCTGGAACTTCAAAAAGGCTAATTGGAATCTTTACCAGCAAAACACCAATGAAGACTTTAGAAAAGCACCCACTAGGATAAAAGATCTGGAACAAAATTGGATATCTTTCAAAAACACCATTATTAAAGCAGCCAAAGTTTCAATACCAAGAGGTAATATTAAGAAATGGATTCCAAATTATACACACCAGGCAAAAGATATTCAAACACTTATAACTAAAAGAAATGAACTACAAAAAAAGTGCACCCAAAACCAAACAAATTGTAGAACTGAACTGAACATTGTGAATGCAAAAATAAAAAGATTATACGTAAATATGAAAAGGGAAAAATGGAAACAAACTTGTGAAAACCTGAACCCTAGAAACCCAAATACAAAACTTTGGCATTTGGCAAAACAAATTGACAGAGCCCAGCCACAAACTGAAAACACAAATATGATTAAGAATACAGATGGTACCCCAGCAACTAATGACAAAAATGCTGCTAATCTTTTAGGTAATTCATATCAAATAAGTAGTAAAATCAAATTTGAAATAAAAGATAAGAAAGTTGAAAAAAAGGCCCGAAAGATTATCCATGACTGTAAAAACGTCACTAGCACTCATAATATTTTCCATGAAAAAATCAATATGAAAGAGCTAGATTATGCATTAGAAAACACTGACCTGAACAAGACTCCTGGGCCAGATGGAATCCATGGCCAAATGATATCAAACTTGGGCAAAAATGGCAAAGAAAAACTTCTTGATATTTTCAATAACTCCTGGAAAACTGGAAAATTGCCTCAAGACTGGAAAACTGCAACAATAATTCCTATTAAAAAACTTGACAAATCTGCTGATGACCCAAAAAACTACCGACCTATCTCCCTCACAAGTATTTGCTGCAAATTAATGGAAAAAATTATACTCAGACGACTCACCTACCACCTCGACACAAGAAATCTCTTACCAAAAGAACAATATGGATTTAGGAAAGGACATGGGACAATAGACCAACTCTTATTTTTCACACAAAAGGTAAAAGATGCACAAAACAGAAAACCAACTAACCACACAATAGCTGCTTTTTTAGACCTTACACAAGCTTTTGATAAGGTATGGAAAAACAAGTTAATTACAAAATTATACAAACATTTCAAAATTGATGGAAAAGCTATCACTTGGATAAATGATTTCCTTAAAAATAGATACATCAGGGTCAAATATAATGGCACTCTATCTAAAACCTTCAAATTGTACCAAGGATTACCACAAGGATCAGTCCTTAGCCCAACTCTCTTCACCCTATTTATTGCAGGCATAGAAGAAAAAATTTCACATAAAACCAATATTGGACTTTTCGCTGATGACATAATTCTATGGAGCAGCAATACTAACTGGAAAAAAGCTGAAAGAGATTTGAACAAGACTCTTTTCCACCTAGAAAAATTTGCTAATAAACATAAATTAGAATTTAACCCTCAAAAATCTGAAACCTGTCTTTTTACTACCGATAAGAAACTATACAAAATAAGACCAAAAATTATTCTGAAAGAACAACAATTGCAATATAATAAACATCCTAAATATCTTGGCTACACCCTGGATCCAGAAATTAACTCCAGTAAACATATTGAAGAAGTTATTAGAAAAGGAAGAGACCGACTAAAAATCCTGAAATATATTTCAGGAAGAGAGTGGGGAGCCGATGCAACCACACTAAAATTAACTTCCACATCTCTAATTAGACCTATCCTGGAATATGGATATCAAATCTATGGTACAGCATCTGAAACAAATCTAAAATCACTGGAAAGGATACAACTAAGTGCAGCTAGAATTATTACAGGTCTTCGAAATACCTGCCCTAATGATATTGTACTTTACAAGGCAGACATTATGCCCTTAAAGGATAGAAGAAGCTACAATCTGCCAAAATATATAAACAAAATCAAGAGTTATGGAAACAAACACAGAACTTCCAAGTACATACTTAATTGGGAATCCAATTTAAGACTCAAAAAAGAAGGCCCTCTACACCTGGCCAAAAGAAATGAATTTTTAAAATATAAAGTGGAAAAAAATTATTTAGCAGAAAAAAATTCTCCATGCAAACCACTACAAAATGTTATTTTTAATGCCACTTTAAATGAACCCAGCAACAAACAATACCAAAATCCAGAATACTTAAAACAATTATCATTAGAAATAATTAATAACATTCCTAAAAATGCAATAACTATCTATACCGATGGTAGCAGAGACGAGCTAGGACACACTGGCAGTGGCTGTCTCATCAAAACCACAAATGGCATTGAGAAAATGAACAGAAGAAACCCAGATTTTTGCTCAGTCTTCAGATCAGAACTTATAGCCATCTATGAAGCCTTAAAATCCATCAGAAATACTAATTATCAAAATATCTGGATTCTTACTGATAGTAGAAGTGCCATACAACACTTGAGTCACACAGGGGAACTCAGAGACAAAGTAAGCAGGAACATAATTGGTTATCTCCAAAAACTCTCAAAAACCTCAAAAATTCACCTTCAATGGATACCCTCACACATTGGCATTGAAGGCAATGAAGCTGCTGATGTGCTAGCGAAAAAAGGCACAAAAGAACCCTTGCCACAGAAAAATAAACTTACTTTTAAAGAAATAGAAACAATAGCCAAAACAAAAATAAACAAGAACTGGAGGATCCCACCTAAGCACAGTTGGTACAGTGGAGTGAACCCAGGAGAAGCTCTGAAGATCAGAAATAGACAGCATCAAACAACACTAACAAGATTTAGAACAGGCCATCTCAAGCCATTGAAGATAGAAAATAATAACAAAATTTATCCCACTTGCCCAAAATGTAGTTTGGTACCTGCAGCTCCAGAACACATTTTGGCTTGCATTAGATGCACTAAACAGGACCTTTGGGAGAGGCCGCTGCTCATCATAAAACAGCTCGAGGAGCATGAACTCATGGAATTCGTGTAATCTTTACACAAGGGGATAAGAAACAACAACAACAACACGTATTGTGGACGTGTATAGCTGACATAGGAACAAACACACATACATTTACTGACTTTTATATATATAGGGATTCAACCAGCTGGCTCAACCTTCCTCGCTGTACATTTCCCAACAGTGAGCTCAGGCGAACAGTTAGTTTTTTTTTTTTCTCTCAATGCTCGGATCATCATTACAACCATCATTTTTACCATTTTATTACTATTTTATTTAATTTTCATCCTAGCTCAATCATCATTGGCAACAGAGCAACTCTTGACTCCACCTTTCCCATTCCTCCACTTTGAACTTACTTACCTCCCCCGTCTATTCTAATGTTGATTATGGAACGTCTTGGGAGTTCGGTCAATGAAAATTTCCCATATTCTCTCATTCCCCACCTCTCCTTCGATCTAATGCTACTTACAGGGTATCTTGAGAT
Organism: Cordylochernes scorpioides; assembly: GCA_030710605.1. NCBI lineage: Eukaryota > Metazoa > Arthropoda > Arachnida > Pseudoscorpiones > Chernetidae > Cordylochernes > Cordylochernes scorpioides. The sequence goes on from CP092867.1 coordinate 76,254,006, forward strand.
TTCTGATCCCTGCAAACAATACTTCGCTTCTAAGCTCATATTGCAGGGCAGGACTCCTGAGATGTCCTTTGCAGAAACCAATTCAGACCCTCTTCCTTTATTCTTCACTGCGTCACTGCCTATCCCAAACCTTTTGCTTAAGTCAATTTATATTACTTTTATTATCTCTACTTCTCCTCGTTCCTGTATTACATCCCTGAAACTATGTTGTAAATACTCATGGCACCTTAAGTAACAAAAAACTGTAAATAGTATACCTAACTTTCCCAAATATTTACCCGCGCCATTGTGTGTGTTTACTCTAAATTTATCCTTCCTGTGTACTCCTTATATTTTTTGTATTTTTATAATATTATATCAGTGTGTAACCACTACTCTCTCTCTCTCTCTCCTTTATCTTTATTTTTATTCTAGTAACTAATTTGTGCCCCAAATTATTTCCCTTTTAATAGGTTTGCTAGCTTTTCGCTCCATTTAATTTCACTCCCCTAACCAAACCTTTCTCACCGGGGGCACATTCTATCATAATTTAAACAATGTGATATGTAAGTAATAAAGTATGACTTCTTTTCTAGTCTTCTCAAAATGACACCAGCTTGCCACCGGACACCCGGGGGATCCAGAGAGGGACAAAAAGGGCGTTGGTCTGGATGTTGACAGTTAGTTAGGTTACAGTGGATATTTTCGAAGAGGCCCGCTCAGTGCTAGGTCTCACGCCACGAGGGCCGCCATTTTGGCTCCTCTCTGCCTCCGCGGCTTCATGCAGGACGCCGAGCTTGCCTCAGTTAATCCTCAACTTTCCCCTGGTCCTGGTGCCACGTGAGACGTACTAGGAGAGCGTCTTTTGATCCCAAACATTGTCGTTACTGTCCCTTGCGGACTTCCCACTCTGCACGCCTTGCCACTCAACCCCGACTGCTTCCAACTCACTTGTTGTCTTACCCGGGTTTACGACATATATATATATATATTATATTAAGATTTTTTGCTGTTTTTTGATTATCCTGAGTTATAGAATTTATATCTGTTGCTTGATTTTGGTATGCAGTCGTGGAAGAGATTATAATCTTGAAAAAAATATAAAGTCTTGATCAGAGATTCCTTTATTTGAGCCAAGAAATATATACAAAACATAATTTGGGTAAGTACCGCCTGGCTTAAGGCATAAGAATAAATAAAACAAAATATTATTTACATAATTACAAACATGTTTGAGCCGAACCAACGGGGAAGAACAACAATGAGTATTTATAGGGGAAGCATGACCTCTGGCGGTCGATTTAAACAGAGTATTTGAATCTAATAATATAATTTTAAAATAAAATAATATTTTATATAACATTTTAAATAAAATATTTTAATATAACATTTCAAATAATATCTTAATATAACATATATATATACACTGGTTAAAGGAACAACATATTCTTTTCATTTATCTCAAATTTTATTGAACATTTATCAATGAAATTTTATACACAAATTTATTATTCCATTATTGATTAGAATATCCGAAATCAAAGAATTCTAACACATATTTTATGCAAATTAGCCGGTCAAGCAATGATCTTCTCGCAGTCAGTGCATGAATATCTTGGATATTATTGTTAATATGGGGGGTGATCGCCTTTAACTGATAGACAGGCTCTACATCAGTGACCCATACTAAGAATTAGGGAGTATATCAGCTCCTGTGGAATCAACGCTCACTCTTGTGTTAAGGCTGTTTCTAGCCCATGAGTGTTTCTAGGAGAGGGTTGGAGGGATGAGATCCGCCGTCCTAGGTTGTCCCATACATGCTCAATAGGATTTAGGTCTGAGGATCGAGCTGGCCAATTCTTTCGAGCAATTGCATGGTTTTGGAGAAAAGTGTCGACCACACCAGCCCTATGTGGATGGGCATTATCATCCATTAGAAGAAAGTTTTCTCCCATTTCCAATGCTTGAGGCATCACATATGCTGCCAAGATCTCGTCCCGATACCTCTGTACAGTCAGGGTTCCTTGCCGAAAAATATGGAGTGCTGTGTGAACGCCCAAGAAGATTCCAGCCCAGACCATAAAACCTTGGCTTCTGTAGGGATCCCTTTCAACCATATTCCGGGGATTATTTCTGGTTCCTACCTCTCTCCAGACAAAGACACGACGAGAATCGCTGTTTAGAGAGAATCTGGACTCATCAGTGAACATTACACGCCTCCATTCATCTGGATTCCAGGCGACATGTTGTCTGCACCAAAGTTTCCTTGCTCTCTTTTGAGGTGGTGTCAATGGCACACAAATTATGGGTCGTCGAGCATAGAGGCCCTTCTTGTGAAGCCTTCTGCGTATTGTATCAGTTGATACTAAGACTCCTGTAGCTGCATTGAGGTCACTTCGTAGTTGCGATGCTGTCATTCTTCTATTGCGACGCACAAGGAGACTCAAATAATGGTCTTGATTTAACGTTTTGACCCTTGGCCGTCCTTGTCCGGGTGTTCTGGCAACATTAGCTGTCGTTTGAAATTTTTTCCAAAGCCTTGAGACGTTTCTTGTCACTCCAAGCCATCTTGCTTCTTCTGCCTGTGATTGGCCTGCTTCCATCCTTCCAATAGCTTGCCTTTTTTTTATTGTGATAAATGTTGCCTATAAGCCATGAAAACTTTAAAAAACAAAAAGGTTCAATAAAAATCTAGTGGAGCCTAAAATTAGGATGCTTTGAGAAAGACTCAGGCACGTGCTGGAGGCGGAGTCAACGTAGACGTTGGTATTTTGCATATTGGGAACAACTTTATTTGCTTTTCTGTTTTACATCTCTCATGGAAGCTTTTGAATATACCAAAACTTGATATATATCCCTTAATATAACTTTTCTTTTTTTAAACATATGTTGTTCCTTTAATTTTGCGGACCATATATAATAATAAATAGTTATTTAATTTTATAGTCCAGTTTTGTATTAAGATTATCTTCACTATTATGATCATTTAAATTCAAATTATAAAATTTGTAAAATGTTATTAATTTGTAGATAGAGAGAGAAAAAAAAAAAAAATCCTTTACTTCTAATACATCATCAAGTTAATTATATATTTATAATTAATAACAATAAAAATTAACAACGTAACGTCTTTTGCATCGGCTTTTACACGTCATTTAGACATACTCTAATCCTATATATAGAATAATCGAAGTGAGAATATATATAATAGTTAGAAAAAAGAGAGAAAGACAGAACCATGCACTTTTAATCAAACTAATAATAAGGAAAAAAAAAAAAGTTTTGTAAAGAAGGTAGATAAGATTGTTAGTATATATATATATATTTTTATAATTTTATATTTTATCCTTTTTTTTTTTTAAAGATTTTTAAAGGTTTTTTTTATTTTATAATATGATTATAAATAGTTGTATTTAGTAATATATCTATAGTATGAATTAACATTTGTTATAAGTTTGGATATTATGTTTTGAAACCCTAATGGTAGACCAGACATACACAAAAAACTTTAAATTGAAATAAATTGGAAAAAGAGATCTGCTGGACCGGGGATCTTCAGATAAAAGCCCAACGACATTTCACCCCTTCTTTATTATGTCATAGATCTCTTTTAAACCGGATTTTATGTGTTAATATTAAGTTGTTTCAGTGAAATATTTAAATGAACATATATAACAGATACAAGTGTTAACAAATTCAAACTGTAAACCTACCTCGACCGCGGCGTCCTCCATTGTGAATATCTATTTCTGGCTGACACATGTTGCGGGGGGGGGACATTTCAAATTTAGACCATTTATTCAGAATTTTTTGAACAACAAGAAAATTAAAGAAGAAAGGAAAAATAGTTAAGGGAAGAAAGATGAATTTCATAATCTTTACAGCTAGTTATATCAAAATAACTGATTCAACACTTATTCATCTTTTAATATTCCTTTAAAAAGGCAAATTATAAGAGTTTAATAAAGCTATTAATTGTGCAAATTCACCTTTATTTAACTTCCATTTTCCTCCCCAGAAATTGGAGATTAAACAAAATGAACTATATACTATAACACTTTAAAAATCTTGTGAAAAAATCTTTTAATCAGTTATTTAATCAAAGTTTAATTAACTGTTAAAGATTATAAATTTGTATTAGTTATTATTAAGAGAAATTATAGAAAGTTGATTTCATAAATGGATATTTCCATTTATTTTTTTTTAAATATTTTATAATTGATATACTGTTGAAATATTTTGTTTGATACTAAATTTGTTTTTAATAAATTCCATGTTTAAATTTTTAACATCTTCTATGAAATTATCTAATATATTATTTATTCTATAAAATCTTAGAAACTGACCATAATATATACCCTTACAGCAATTTAATGATATATTAGAATTCATATTACAGTATTTTATAATATTGAAATTATAATTACTCTTTTTATTATAAACTCTAACAGCACTATTTGTAAGGTCTATATTCAAGTCTAAAAAGTTAACTTTTTTGTTTCTATAAATTTTTTCATTGTTCTTAAGTTTCAAGTATTTAGGATATATTTCAGGTATTAATTTTTTAAACTGTGGATTATTAAATATTATTATGTCATCTACATATCGGAATATTTGCCAATTAATATTATTTTGTAGAAAGTATTCTCTTTCTCGTACCAGAACAATATTAGATTGGCTAATAAAGGACTAGAAGAAGTTCCCATGGGAACGCCTTCTGATTGAATATATATTTTATTTTTAAATTCTATATAGTTAAAATTTAAAAATGTTTCCAGTAGAGTTTTTGCTGTTTTAAGATCTAATTTAAATGTTTTATATCTGTTATGAATAATTTTAATGTAGAAAGTTTTGTCATTAATGAATTCATTAAATAAATTGGTTATTTTATTATTTAGATCTCTTAAATTTATTTTAGAATATAGGTCCTCAAAGTCAAATGTGTGTACTGTTTCAATGTTTGTCCAATTGTTCATTAAATAATTAATGATTTTTTTATTTGAGTCGATAAATTTATAATTATATTTATTAGTTAATTTATTTATAATAAATTGTAGTGTTGAAGCTAATTGTATATCAATATTTTTTATGACTGAATTTATACCAGATGTGATTGTTCTGAAAGAAATAGGTTTTTTGTGTAGTTTAGGAATTATATAGAACTTTGGTATGTTTGGATTTTTGTGGTTATTATAAATTTTTAGTGAATTTTCAACATTTTTGATGTCTATTTTGATTTTTGTGCCTGTAGTTCTAGCAAAAGTGTATTTATGATTATCATCAATTTCCTTTTTTAGTATATCGTGGTATAGATTTTTACAAATTAAAGATAAATTATTGGAACATTTATCTATAGGAGTGATAATATAGTCCTTCTGTAAATTAATTATATTTTCTTTAAAAGAAGGAATGTCTGAATTAGGTTTTGTGTATTTAAGTGTATTATTATAATAATTTATAATTTCCTTTTTAATATTATGTTTCCATTCCAGAAAAGTAAATTCTGGAATACTGTATTTTATACTAGTTTTATTTATGAAAATATCTATATCTTTTAATATAGATTTAATTGTATTATTATAATTGTGTTTAATTTGAGGTATATATTTATACCCTTTATTTAAAATTTCCTGATATTCTGGATTTAAAAAAGAAAAATTGCTAGTTAATATATGACCTGAGAACTTATATTTATCAATATAGTTGTTGCAATTACATTTAATTTTTTTAAAATTTGCCAAATTATTAATAAATTGGTTATAATTGCAAACTAAATTACCTATATTTTTGTTGTATCTCCAGATTGTTTTGAAATTTAAATTTTTTATAGGGAAAAGATTATTGATGATTTGGTTATTAAAAATATCATTAAATTTAATATGATTAAATAAATTGTTATTAAATTTAATGATAATATTAATGTTATTAGTAGCTTGTTTAATTTTTCTGTATTTAAAGATGTCGTGTGTGATATCTATTAATCTGTTATTCAGATTATGAATTTTAATATATTCTATGAGTTTGATAAATTTATTATTATTTAGTTTAAATAATGTTTTAATAAATTTATCGACGAAGTTGTTAGTGTACATTTGTTTTGGGTCCAGTAATTCTTCAAATTCAATGTAACCTAATTTATTGGTAGTTTTACCTCTAGTTTTATTAGGTTTAGTTTTAAATTCATTTTTTTTGTATTTGCAACTGATTTCATAGGTTGAAATTTCTTCTGTTTGTGGTTTGTATGTGTAGTTTAATTCGTCGTTAAGTCCATAAGGGAATAATGTGTTGTGTTTATAAATGTAGTTGTTTTCTAATAATAGTCGTTGTTTTTTGTTTTGACATATGTCTAGTATTTCTATCTTAAAGTTGTTAAAAGTATGTAATTGATTGTGTTCTTTCATATATATATTACCAATTGATTTTTTAGCGTGGTTTCTATGTAGGTTTATTAAAATGGAAGTTAAATAAAGGTGAATTTGCACAATTAATAGCTTTATTAAACTCTTATAATTTGCCTTTTTAAAGGAATATTAAAAGATGAATAAGTGTTGAATCAGTTATTTTGATATAACTAGCTGTAAAGATTATGAAATTCATCTTTCTTCCCTTAACTATTTTTCCTTTCTTCTTTAATTTTCTTGTTGTTCAAAAAATTCTGAATAAATGGTCTAAATTTGAAATGTCCCCCCCCCCCCCCCCGCAACATGTGTCAGCCAGAAATAGATATTCACAATGGAGGACGCCGCGGTCGAGGTAGGTTTACAGTTTGAATTTGTTAACACTTGTATCTGTTATATATGTTCATTTAAATATTTCACTGAAACAACTTAATATTAACACATAAAATCCGGTTTAAAAGAGATCTATGACATAATAAAGAAGGGGTGAAATGTCGTTGGGCTTTTATCTGAAGATCCCCGGTCCAGCAGATCTCTTTTTCCAATTTATTTCAATTTAAAGTTTTTTGTGTATGTCTGGTCTACCATTAGGGTTTCAAAACATAATATCCAAACTTATAACAAATGTTAATTCATACTATAGATATATTACTAAATACAACTATTTATAATCATATTATAAAATAAAAAAAACCTTTAAAAATCTTTAAAAAAAAAAAAAGGATAAAATATAAAATTATAAAAATATATATATATATATACTAACAATCTTATCTACCTTCTTTACAAAACTTTTTTTTTTCCTTATTATTAGTTTGATTAAAAGTGCATGGTTCTGTCTTTCTCTCTTTTTTCTAACTATTATATATATTCTCACTTCGATTATTCTATATATAGGATTAGAGTATGTCTAAATGACGTGTAAAAGCCGATGCAAAAGACGTTACGTTGTTAATTTTTATTGTAATTAATTATAAATATATAATTAACTTGATGATGTATTAGAAGTAAAGGAATTTTTTTTTCTCTCTCTATCTACAAATTAATAACATTTTACAAATTTTATAATTTGAATTTAAATGATCATAATAGTGAAGATAATCTTAATACAAAACTGGACTATAAAATTAAATAACTATTTATTATTATAATTAATTTAGATTTAGCTTGCTAATCTAATCAAATCTAATTGATATAAGTTATCATTATTATCAGTTTGCTCCTTAAGTTTTAAAATTAGAATCACTGTTATAATTTTGTTATATAGTTTCTACACTATATATATATATATATATAATATTTCGATTGAATCCTGTCGACTCACTATAATATTTCGATTGATCTTTGTCGACTTACTGTGGGATCCTGTTGACTCCTGTCGACTTACTGTGAGATTGGTGTTTACCATGTCGGATTGTTATTGACTCTCTGTAACAACCCGTTTGAATCCTGGTGAGTCCTGGTGAATTGTGTGGTTGGGTGGATTTGATTGGATTGATGATTGGTGGCGTAGTCTTGGTCGAATGGTGGTTTTCCACAGGGGAATAACGAGCACACCTGGATGGGATAGAAAATAGACTTTGCGAAAGGGAGAGAGTGATGAGATTGGAAGAGGTACTTTGCCTTTCACATGATGGAGCGGACACTACCTTGGTTGGAGCCTAAGTTGAGTACACCTTGCTTCTAGCCAGGTCACCTACCTTCTCCTAACTTCTTGTCCGAGATCATCGTCATTAACTCTCTCGGCTTCTCATTGGTGGAGATCCTTCCACGTGCTTTCTGCTGATTCGCTATCAGTTGGTCATGCTTAAAGGTGATTGGTTGTTGATTTGTCATGCTTAACTGTGATTGGCTTAGTACCTCCATTGTCGCCATGATTGCAATCTTCCAGGAAGAAGGTCTTTGAACTTTAGTTTTATGGGTCTTGGGCAGTGACCTTTACTTCCTGGATGATGCAATCCTGTTAATTGTTATTCCTTTTCGCAAAGCCTAACTTTTATTAAATCTTTTGACGATACATTGCATAGATTGTGGTGCGGTTATATATTGCTATATACAGATTATCACAGATGCGTCCCCTACATGTGAAGAATTCAAAAAGGGGTAGCCTGAATTGAATTCTGTGAGAGAAAAGTAATTTTGTAGGGAAAAATTAATTAGGGAGCACTGTGAGGCTATATACAAGTATCATAGGTGAAATAAAAAGTGTAAAAGCGAATTGTGCTGTGAAATAATTGTTGAGTAAAAGAAAAAAAAGATGCCTATGCAATTATTCAACTTGGTGTATGGAGAACTACATCAAGGGAATTTTCTGTTAGGGCTTTGGGAAATCAAAAATAATAATAAAATTAAAAGAAATCAAAGTGAATGCGCGTTGGTGGCATTGTTGAGTAAGAGAAAAAAATAATAACAAAATGATGCCTATACAATTATTCAGACTCGATGTATGGAGAACTACATCAAGGGAATTTTCTGTTAGGGCTTTGGGAAATCAAAATAAAAAAAAAAAATCAAAGTGAGTTTTCGTTGTTTGTTTGAAAAATAACATTGGTTAAAAAAAAAAAAGAAATCTATATTAATAAAATGCAAATTTCATAAGTGTTGTTCGTTAAAAACTTTCGTTACAATGCATCAATTTCGACCAAATTTTCAACATTTATGTAAAACGAGATGGAGCAGGTTTTGCTTAACATTATTAATAAAATGGTAAATATTTTGATTGAGCATTGATAAATTCAAAAATTAAAAAAATGTAAATAAGTTGGGTGAGAGAGAAGAAAAGATGATATGTTAGCTATTATATAAATGGTAAATATTTGATTAAGCATTTGGATTTCAAAAATAAAAGAAATGTAAATAAATGGGGTGAGAAAAAAAAAGAATGTATGTAGAGAGATACGCAAAAATATCTCTTAGTGATGACAAGGCCAGGTCACGCGGAGACTTCCGAGTTTTGATGCCCTTGTAGAATTTTTGTCTCTTGTTTGAATTTTGTGGATAAATGTTATAAGTTTTTTGTGAGAAATGTGGAACGTGATTTTTAAGTGTTGTCAAAGATCTTAAGGTCTGTTGTGTTTGTGTGAGTGTTGGATACGTGTCTTATGTGGGTAAATGTAATAATTTGTTTGGGAGTGTCAGAAAAGAATCGATATTTTTATAATTCATTTGGATGGCGGTGTTTTGAGAATTAAAATTTGAATTTGCGAGTGTTTTTGAAAAAATCAAGTTGTGAATTCATTGTGGAACTTGGGATTTCTAAGCTGTGGGGGTGGTATGAACGACATTCGGTTACAGCCAAGATGGCGAACGTTTTGTAAGTCGGGAGGCCAAGAGGGGACCTCAATCGAACTGGAGTCGTTATCTGACTGGAAGCGCGAGGGGCCCGTGTGGGAGAATTTCCTAAATTAGTTCTGACTACCCCCCCTCGGCTGCTTTGGGCGATCTAAATGTCCGCTGGAAGTTTTCTCCCAGGGTGTTCAGGATGAGAGTTAGAAACGTATGGAAGGCACTGTAGGGCGTGTGTCAAAGAAATAAAATCAATCGCCATACAAAAACTAGTTTTGGAACATTTCAAATGTCAACAGAAAAATTTAATGATCTTCATATCGATTTAGTGGGACCACTACCACCATCTAATAACTATATACTGTCTTACATGTATTGACCGCTATAGTAACTGGATGGAAGCAATACCCTTGGAAAACAACTCGGCTGATACAGTAGCGAGGGCAATCTATAATAATTGGATCACAAGATATGGTACTCCATTACGACTTGTCACTGATAGAGGAGCACAGTTCACATCAGATACATTTGCTAATCTAACAAAATATGTGGAATTAAATTACAACACACCACTGCATACCACCCCCAAGCTAACGGGAAGGTTGAGCGTTTGCATCGAACATTAAAGGCGGCAATCAGAGCACACAATAACCCTACCTGGAGTGAATCTATACCAACGATACTTTTGGGTTTGCGTACAGCTATACAGAATGACTAATCATTCCATAGCGCAAGTAGTATATGGTAATAATATAAGATTACCTGGTGAATTTTTTGTCGAACCAGATTCATATTTGACACAAGAAGAGTATGTTTATAAATTACAGAAACAGATGGAAAACTTTGGACCCAGACCAAAGAACTTAAAAACTAACCAAAATATATTCCTCCACAAAAATTTAAGATCATGCTCCCATGTATTTTTAAGAACGGACAGAGTAAAAAAGGCTTTAGAGCCACCTTACGAAGGTCCTTTCCAAGTTCTAAGGAGAAAGGAAAAATATTTTATCATCAAAATCAAGAACAAAGAAGTGTCAGTTTCAATAGACCGATTAAAACCAGCATATTTATTAAACACCTCTCAACCTGAGGAATCTGCTAAAGACAACACTTCAATCGGACAACCCGTGGAGCCACCAGTAGACATCAGGAGGACTTCAACACGAACTGGACGGACTATAAAACCTCCTGTCAGATTCCAGGACTATCAGACGTAACTCTGTTACTGGCAAGGGAGTGATGTAGGGAATCATATCATTTTATTTCTTATAATTTTAAATCATATTATTTTTTTAAATATAATTTTATTTCTTATAATTTTAAATAATATTATTTTATTTCATATAATTTTATTTCTTATAATTTTAAATCATATTATTTTATTTCATATAATTTTATTTCTTATTATTTTAAATCAATAATTTTAAATACCGAAATAAAAAACAACAGCTTAATTCTTAATATTTTATCATCATCAATTCTCATGTTATTGTTGTAAACAAAGAACACGCTTGTTTCCCCGTATAAAAACGATAATAAAATTACTAGCTAAATTTAATGTGATTTAGTAATTAATTCTCAAATTATAAATATTTTGTAACACGCCTGCAGCCGCCTCTACAGCATTACCTATATGGAAGTTGGCTTCCTGGAATTGGTGAAGCCTTTGGGGCTGTTGGGCATATAGTCTAATAGTCTACTATGGTAAATGGGGCGAGGGAGTATGGCATAGTCAGAAGAAAGATAAAAAGTATTAAGTGAAATATGGGCAATCTGCACATGTTTTCCAATATTTTCTCCATGTGAGGAGTTATCTGTGGATCGTGTTGCAATTCGATTTGTTGTGGCGGACTGGGTGGAGGATTATTTATGATTGGATCTATCTGTGGATGGGCGATGTCGTGTGTTTTGTTATGGGTGAAGGGTATAAATCGGGTTTTGGTGAAAATGGTGGGATCTAAATGAATGAAAGGGTTGCTGTTCGTCGGTTTGATTGTCAGTGGCTCTTTTGGAAAATGTCGGGTGTAAGATGTTTGAATGGAAATGTGTAATCGTTCCTATGTCGTAGATGGTGTATTTTTGCTATGGGTGGTGTTATGTATTGGATATTTTTTGTGTACGGGTTTAGTTTGTTTACGTGGACTGTATCGATGTCTCTTTGGAAATGTTGGTTGGGTCTATCGATACGATTTGTCAATTGGCAGGTTGGACAGGTTTTGACCTTTTGTGCAATGTCTTGTGACATGTCCTGACATTAATATTGAGCGGAGATGAGTCTCGTCATCTTTGAGATCCCTGGGTGGTTTAATTGTGTATGTACTGATTGAAGTAGTTCGTTGGTGAGTGTTTTTGGGATTATTATTTTGGTTACACCTTTGCGGGAAATGGTATGAAGTCCGTTGTGATCAATGGTCAGTTTAGAATCTCCAGATGGGGAAGACTGATGGATCTTAATGAGGGGTGCGTCTAAGAAGCCACAGAACGGGTTACGAGATAGGAGGTCCGCTTCATATTGTTGTGCTCCTTTTATGTAACGAACCTCATATTCGTAGTCTTCCCTCGGTAATACTCCTCCAGGCTTGCCTGCCCAGCAAGCTTCGTGGCGAAGTACTTGGTGAAGGACGCCTCGTTGGATTCAGGGTAGAGGTCCAGGAGGGTTTGCCTCACCTGGAGGTAGGTCTGGGTGGCCAACTGAAGTTTCCTGAAGAGCTCCAGGGGTTGGCGCGTCAGGTAGCGAGGCAACCTGAGAAACTTTTCTGGGGTGGTCACGAGGGCTTCGTCCATCTTCCAGTCGTAGGCCTGAAAGAATTGGTGGGCGACGTAGATTCCATCGAAGGGAGGGATGTCCACTTCCGCGTGTTGTGTCGGCCGCACTTGCGTCAGCACGGCGGTCAACTGAAGGAGAATCTCCGCCAGGGTGCGTGTCGATTCTATTTCGGGCACGGAAGTGCTCGCTCTACTCTCCCTCTTTGCGTCTTGTGGTGGCTCGTTTTCGATCATATCCTGTCGACTCTCTGTGAGAATCGGGTTGAATCCTGTCAACTCACTATAATATTTCGATTGATCCTTGTCGACTTACTGTGGGATCCTGTTGACTCCCGTCGACCTACTGTGAAATTGGTGTTTACCTTGTTGGATTGCCATTGACTCTCTGTAACAACCCGTTTGAATCCTGGTGAGTCCTGGTGAATTGTGTGGTTGGGTGGATTTGATTGGATTGGTGGCGCAGTCTTGGTCGAATGGTGGTTTTTCACAGGGGAATAACGAGCACACCTGGATGGGATAGAAAATAGACTTTGCGAAAGGGAGAGAGTGATGAGATTGGAAGAGGTACTTTGCCTTTCACATGATGGAGCGGACACTACCTTGGTTGGAGCCTAAGTTGAGTACACCTTGCTTCTAGCCCGGTCACCTACCTTCTCCTAACTTCTTGTCCGAGATCATCGTCATTAACTCTCTCGGCTTCTCATTGGTGGAGATCCTTCCACGTGTTTTCTGCTGATTCGCTATCAGTTGGTCATGCTTAAAGGTGATTGGTTGTTGATTAGTAATGCTTAACTGTGATTGGCTTAGTAGCTCCATTGTCGCCATGATTGCAATCTTCCAGGAAGAATGTCTTTGAACTTTAGTTTTATGGGTCCTGGGCAGTGACCTTTACTTCCTGGATGATGCAATCCTGTTAATTGTTATTCCCTTTTCGCGAAGCCTAACTTTTATTAAATCTTTTGACGATACATTGCATAGATTGTGGTGGGGTTACATATTGCTATATAAGATTATCACATATATATATAACTAGACGAATGGCCCGGGCACGCCCGGGTTTTACCCGAGTGCGTATATATTTTAAAAATGTTTTAATTAAAATACTATTCGTTACAATTATAAATTGGCGCCGTGGATGTCTCTCTTGTGAAACGTCCCGCCCCAAACTGTGTGTGTCTTGAAAATATAAAAATAAAAATGTGAACGGAAAAATATGTCCAGGGTAGCCTAGTGGTCATGGCATCTGCCCGGTAAGTGGAAGGTCGTGGGTTCGATTCCCATCCCTTGACACTTTTTTTATTTTATCCATTCTGACCAAAATCTATCCGTGAACTTCACACAGTGAACTTCACACAGAGAGAATAAGGCAATTATATAAGTAGATAATCCAAATTGTGCCTTATCACACACTATATTTTTATTTGGCCGTATTACCTTGTGTTTATAATCTATGACGTAATGCCGGCGGCGCGCGCCCGTTGGCTGCCAGCGAGCACGTGACCTCCCTGTGCGCGCGCATCCGTGACAGAACCGGTCGGCCCATGACGGTCGTGACTATATATATAATGGATGGATAATAATAATAATAATATAATAATAATAATAATAATAATAATAATAATAATAATTATTATTATTATTATTATCATTAGATAATGATAATGATCATAATGATGATGCGCGCGCATCCGTGACAGAACCCATGACGGTCGTGACTATATATGAGCCCCTCAATGCACAGATTGATTAACTCCATAAATAATCGGGAAAAAAAATGTTTAATTTTTGTTGAAAGTCTAAAAATCTATATGACATATAGATTTTTAGACTTTCAACAAAAATTAAACATTTTTTTCCCGATTATTTATGGAGTTAATCAATCTGTGTATTGAGGGGCTCATATGTTGATGGATGGATAATAATAATAATAATATAATAATAATAATAATAATTATTATTATTATCATTAGATAATGATAATGATCATAATGATGATGCGCGCGCATCCGTGACAGAACCCATGACGGTCGTGACTATATATGTTGATTTACTGAAGTGAAATATAAACTTTGTGTGCCCCCTTTTTATTCTGTGAGATAATATTTTAAGTAGAAAATCAGGAAAGACAAACTCCAGGATGAAACAGCAATTTATTTAAGGCACAAACAAAATCAACATCTATAAGATACAAGTTAAGCAATGAGAGAAGTTTCCAGAGTAGCAAAATATAAATATCAAAAATTAATAATCTGTACATAAAATATAATAAATACCTTGCTACAATATTACAAAAGGACAAGTCTTACTCAACCTATACATTGTGAAGACTCGTTCAGTATCGTGCACTTTGGAATAAGAAGCTTTATTTGCTTGAACTCGAAAAAAAATTATATGTTTCCTCGTCTTTTCCCTCTCCCTTGATGTCATTCGGACTCCAGGAGCGTAACGAGGTCACTAATTGTGCGGGGATGGCGGCACTAGTTGATCATGCGTAGCAAGGCTGACATGGGTAGGTTCCACAGGACCCGGGGACAAACATATTGATGAGGGTGACTGTTTGAAACCTTTGTAGGCTGGCCCGCTGAACAACAACTTTGTTCTCTAGGTGGCCGTCGTTTGTGATACTCTTGCAGAGCCTCCTGTGAGGATTGTAGAAGAGGTGATCTACATTTTTTTAAAAATCGGTTGCATAGTAATGAGATAGTATGGGAATGCAGATATTCTCATGAAGGTGCTTGAAAAGTGATCGGTGGAATAAATTTGGAGTCCAAAAGATGGAGGTAGTATTGTTTGCCGAGGACGCAGACAAAATTTCTAGTGTAAGGTTTTTTTATTATCATTATTATAGTAATCTATATGTTAGGTTTTATTTATTATTATTATTATTGTATTTTATTAATTAATTATAATTCATATTCATAGAATTTTATTGTAACTTATCATCATTCTTTTTGTTGTTTTTTTTCTTCTTCTGTTTTCTTTTGTGTTAAATACAACTAAATCGCATTAAATCGTAGTGTAATTCTTTTTTTGTTGTGTGAAATAAATCGAATTGAGTCAGCTCGTTCTTTCTAGAAGAAACATCAAAGAAAACGTGCTAACATTTTTTGGTGCCGAAACCCGGGAAGAAGTAGAAGAAATTGAAAGTTTTTAGAAGCCATAGAAATAAAGAAAGGTAAGGTTTTGAATACTAATCTTTAAAATATGGAAACAGAAATCTTAATTTTTGAATCTCTGATTAAAAGTTTAGAATTGATAAAAGCAGATGTAGAATATAATTTAGAAGGCAATGATAGATACGCACTTATGCAAAATAAAGAAGACTTGTTAAATTTAAAAGCTAGCTTTGATAATCAATATGTGAAATTAGTAAAATACAGGGTGTACCAGGTAAGTTGGGAATTTCAACAATGGTATTTTAACTGAAATTTTTTGCAAGTAAAAATTAAAATATCCGAATGAAATTTGACACAGTAGTAGATAAAAGGATATAGTTTTTATTTATTCAATGTAGTTTCCATTATTAGCTACAACAGTCTCGAGGCGAGTGTGGAATGAAGCACAGGCCTTGGCGACGATGACCTTGTCCATTTGGGTCATCACCGTGTGAACTGCTTTCTTGACAGACTGGATGGTGGTATGAGGAGCTTTGTTGACATCTCTCTCAACAACGCCCCATACATAGTAGTCGAGGGGATTGCAATCTGGAGAATTAGGGGGCCAAATATCAGGACCCCAGTGACTAGGGACGTTAAGTGTCAGCCACGATTGTGTCTTTTTTGCCTTATGGGCTGGAGCTGAGTCCTGTTGGAAGACATACTTCCTTCCTGCGGCCACCATGTCCATCCAAGGCTTCACAACGGTCTCCAGAACATTGATGTAGGTGTCAGCGTTCATCCTAAGGCCCTTCTCAAAGAAATGGGGAGGCATGACATCACCTTCACTGCTGATAACGCCAAGGACCATTACGGAGGCAGGAAATTTCGTGTGCATCACGACAGGTATCTCTGAGGGGTCTTTACAGATCCAGCGATCATTCCTGGGATTTACCTTTTGGTCCACGTCAAAGTTCTTTTCGTCAGAGAAGAACCTTAGCATGCCAAAAGAGTCGTGTTTCAGGTTGTTGAGGAGGGCAGCAGCCTTTCCTTTTCTGTTATTCTTCATATTCTCAGTCAGCAACTGACCTTTCCGAAGGGCATAAGACTTGAGACCAAGGTCCTCATGGATAGTTCTGACAATTGTCATAGAGCCAACGTCCATTTCCTTGGCTATGGCCCTCATGCTCTTCCCAGGGTTTCCATCAATCTTCTCCTTGACATTTTTGACAAATTCTTCGCCTCTTACCCTGTCCGATCGACGCGAGTGCTTTTTCCTTGTAGCTATCCCCTCTTTGTTACTGTCGGCCTCATCAAACTGCTTCTTGACACGATAAATAGTGGTTTTGGGCAACTTAAGAAAATCCACTATCTCTTTGGGGCTCCTTCCGGCGTGCAGAGCAACGATGATGGCAGCTCGATTTTCAAATTCTCGGTTACTCTTCATCACTACACTGCGCACACATGTACTGTTGCATTTTACATGAATATGGCTACGTAATGAAAAATAAACAAGTTTTTAATCTCAAGTAGTTTTTGTTTTATGGACTGTCAAAGTTAGTCCCAATTTACCTGGTACACCCTGTATAAAGGCATTAATGATGAAGAAAAATTTAAGGTATCCTTTGAGGCAAAGTCTAAAATCAATTCTTTTTTGATAAAAATAAATAGATCGCTGGGAAATTTAAATAAAAATACATTTTCTGGTGAAACCAATTTAGAACTTCCTAAATTCCAATTGCCCACCTTTAGTGGTGATATTTCAGATTGGCTGAGTTTTAAGGAAATTTTTATTAGATCTATTGATCAAAATCCAACACTGGGAAATTTTCAAAAACTTCAATATTTAAATTCTGCACTAAAAGGAAATGCCGCTAGACTTATTAGGGCGTTCAATATTTCTGATGAAAATTATCCTATTGCCTGGCAAACTTTGGTCAATAGATTCGACAAAAAAAGTGAATTGGCTTTTAAACAAATTCAAAAATTGTATGATCTAAAAAATGTAAAACAAGAATCGACTAAAGATTTACTTGATCTCCTGGACACTTGTAACGAAAGCATTCAGAATCTCTCTATCCTCGGATTGGAACGTAATACTTTATCGGATATGATTTTAATTCATATAATTCAATCAAAACTTGATCGTTCAATAAGAAAGGAATGGGAGATGAGTTTGCTTGAGAAAGAATATCCATCGTATGAAAAGTTGATTTCTTTCCTGGAAAGATTTGCTGGAAGTCTCGGGAGTTTTCAGATTAAAGAAAATTCAAAACAATTCTACAAAATGAATAAATCCACTCATTCTCATTCAGCAACATTTGCCTCTGGCTCTAGTATTGATAGCAGAGTCAGGTCATGCGTCTTATGTAAAGGTGAACATTTTTTGTTAAAATGTCCTAAGTTTAATGGTATGATGCTACCTGAAAGATGGACATTTGTAAAAGATAATCGTCTATGTTACAACTGTCTAAGATCTAACCATAGAGTATCGTCATGCGTCTTCACGCAAAATTGCAAATCATGTAATAAGAGACATCATACTCTTTTGCATCAGTTCAAGCCGAAAATGTTAAGTCCTGTTGCGGACATATCTCCATTGACCCATGCCAGTGTCTCATGTTTTGCAGGCAACAAAAGTCATGATCGGATATTACTCTCTACGGCTTTAATAAAGGTCAAATCGGAAAATGGGGTTCTTCAAACATGTAGAGTCCTCATAGATACAGGCTCTCAAAGGTGTCTTATAACAAATAGTTGTCGAAAGAAATTAAATATTCCTCTTGCTGAATGTAAAACTACAGTTTTTGGTTTGGGAAACAAACTTGTAGAACAATCAATAGGTGAGGTCTCTCTCCAATTTAGCCCACATTTCTCAAACCTAATATTCAACGCCAATCCTATAGTCATTGATAAGATCACATCAGAATTGCCCAATTTCTTTATAGAAAAGGATAATTGGCCTTATTTGAAAAATATTCTGTTGGCTGACCCCAATTTTGACAAATCTAGCCAGATTGATTTAGTGATAGGAGCAGAGCTTGTTCCATGCTTATTTAACGGGAAGGTTAGATTCCAAAATTTATCTGGACCCACTGCGTGCGGATCCAAATTGGGATGGTTACTTACAGGTAAAATATTACTGTCAGGTGAAAATTCCAATCAAGATATAACTATGTTCGCGTCGGAGGAACAAGATGATTTTCTAAAAAAATTCTGGGTGCTGGAGTCAGTACCCTCTGCTAAATCTTTAACCAGAGAAGAAATTTCGTGTGAAGAAAAATATATTAATAACCTCAAAATTCTGGAAGATGGAAGATACTCTGTTGGGCTGCCATTTAGAACATTGCCAACTCTTGGCGAATCTAGGATCAATGCTCTGAAACGATTTCTTTCACTTGAAAGAAAATTACAAAAATCTCCAAGTATCCGAAACCAATATTGTGATTTCATGGACGAATATCTTTTAATCAATCATATGGAGCTTATTCGCAGTGATGAGATGGATACACCTTCAGGACAATGTTATTATATACCTCATCATTGTGTTTTTAAGGAGCAAAGCACTACCACTAAATTGAGAGTTGTTTTTGATGCATCTTGCAAAACTAGCAATGGAAAATCTCTAAATGACTTTCTCCATGTAGGACCTGAACTACAACAGGATATCTTCAACATTCTGATAAGATTTCGAACACGCCCAATAGCTTTTTCAGGAGATATAGAGAAAATGTATCGCCAAGTAAGAATCGATTCTAGGGATTGTGATTTCCAGAGAATTTTATGGAGAAAAAAACCCATCAGAACCTTTATTGGATTATAGGACTACTGACTGTGAAATATGGATTGTCTTGTGCGCCATATCTCGTCATGCGTACCCTACATCAACTTGCAAGGGACAAGGTGTCAACTTTCCCAGTGGCCTCAAAAATAGTACAAACCGATTTTTATGTTGATGACTTGCTTTCTGGTGCAGACACAATTGAAGAAGCTACATGTCATATTCGTGAAGTCAATAATCTTCTTTCTTCAGCTGGATTTTCTCTTAGGAAATGGAGATCAAACGTCCCAGAGGTCCTTTCTGGATTATCAGAACAGGTTGAAGATAGGCATAATCTTCGGGATTTTGAGAGTGATTCATGTGTCAAAATATGATGGGTTCCCGGTTTGGATAGTTGAAAAGGGAGGATACACGATGTGTCTTATTAAAAGTTTCCTTACTTAAGTATATATATATATAGCAATTTAGGCCAACAACCCCATGTATATAACCCGCAGCAAGACCTTAATGTTGTATAATAGCAGCACAGCTGTCAGTGATGCACTATCGGCATATGTCTTTACATCATCACATGTAATGCAATTTATGTAAACAGGATAAATAAAATAAATAAAAAAGAAAAGGGGGGAAAAACTCTGTAATTGATTAAGAGTTGAGCTAAAGCAAGGATCGAGCATATAATATTGTCAGAACAATGGTCTAAAGATGGAAACAGCCGCGACACTATTATACAATTTCATCAGACAACCCATGAAATCGTTATTAAATTGGGCAATCTATAAAACACTGAAACACAGACACTCGCGGCAATGTATGTGGCCGGCAATTTATGGGAGACCCGATTATTAATAACATTCCCCTCAAATAGGCAAGAAACATACAACATTTCATTTAAACAGTGGGAATAGCACCGTAAGGCAAATTATGTATGAAATAGGTAACAGAGGAAACAAGAAAATTCCTCTAGATATTTATTTAAGTATCTTAAAATTTGGGAGCATGTCTATACTGACGAGATATGCTATTTACACAGTAAAATTTAGATAGAGGTGACCTGAAGTTACTTTATAGCCCTTTAGGGCCCATGCGAAATCTAGGTTGGCCACTACACAAAAGGGGGGGGGGGGGGGGGGAAGGCGCTAAGTCATAATGACAAATGGCTTACCTTTTCTCGAAAGCGCCGGTAAAGGTCTGATCTCCTGTCTGCAGACTGTCCTTTCACTGAGCGACTCCGATCGAATCTCGCCTTTTTGGCAAAGAACCTTCTTTTATTCATCTCTCTCTCCATTTTCATTCGCCGAAAGAAACACCAATCAAAATGGCCAACGGCTCCAGTATCAATTTCATAGACGCCCCAGGCCTCATCAAAATAGAACATATAGTATTACCAAAACAAAAAATCTAAAGAGAGAAACAACCCCGGCACTAGTGTAAGATTTCAGACTCCAGGCCTCTTCCATCAAAATAGAACATATAGTATTACCAAAACAAAAAATCTAAAGAGAGAAACAACCCCGGCGATAGTGTAAAATTTCAGACGCCATCCCCCCTCTTTCTCGGGACGATATATATATATCGCCCCCCTCCGTCTTAGCTATAAATCGACACAGGCCCCTTTTCACTTGAACTGTAATATAACGCTTTCCTTTCTCGGGAAGGATATTTTATAAGGTTCAGTCCTTTAGAGATCTTCCTTCTCCATTTTTTTTTTCTGGTCACCTTTACCTAAATTTTTGGTGAGGGGAATATATGTACATATGAAACAACAGTTTCCAGCTCGGATGTCTCTGGATGTCTTCTTCTTTACCAGGCATCAGCTTTCGGCATGGAAGTCTGGTGTCATCTGTTGTCTAGGTTTCTGGGCAAAAAGAATGGTCTGTAAGTCTATGTGGGAGGGAAGCCATGTATCCATTTGATTTGATTATACATACGCCTTCTGTTGGGGTATGGTTACAAAAACGTGCCCCAACAAATACTTGGTATTTGTTGGAATCCTTCCTTGGACATTTTTCAGATTCTTGTTAATGGCATTCCAGAACAAACGAATTCTAAAAGACATTTGTTGTCCCACATCTCCAGAATCTTTGATCCTATAGGCTGGCTGTCACCAGTTATTATTCGTCTTAAAATTTTGCTTTAGTCACTTTGGAAACAGAATTTGAATTGGGATGATCCCTTGCCTGATACTTTGTGCTCTCAATGGAAGAAAATCGAAAAGGAATTATCCGTATTAAATAAAATTCAAATTCCTAGATACTTCTCGTGCAGGGGAGCTTTACTTTCTGTTGAACTTCATGGTTTTTGTGACTCTTCAGAAGTTGCATATGCGGCAGTATTTTATAAAAGATCTCATTTCAAATCGGGCCAAGTGAAAGTTTCTCTGATTGCTTCCAAGACGAGGGTAGCTCCTCTGAAAATGATTTCCATACCACGGCTGGAGCTGTGCGCTGCTCTTCTTCTCGCAACTTTATATGATACTAAGTAGAACTGCTCTTCACTGAAGGTTAATAACGAGTTTACAAAGTGGGAAGAGGAGCTTTGTAAACTCGTTATTTATATGATACTATTCGCAATTCTTTATGCTTACAAATTGATAGAGTATTTTTATGGACTGATTCCAAAATTGTTCTCAGCTGGATTAAATCTGAATCTAGACATTGGAAACCATTTGTCGGAAATAGGATTGCTGAAGTTCAAAGATTGACTTTACATTCTTCCTGGCATTATGTCATTTCGAAAGATAATCCTGCAGACTGCGCTTCCAGAGGTATAACTCCTTCAGAGCTGGTGGATCACTCTCTTTGGTGGCGAGGACCAACTTGGCTCTCGGATGTGAACTTTGAAGATCCAATTCAAACTCAATATGATTTTCCGAAAGAAATTTCAGGTGAAAGACGAAAAACTTTCTCTGTTTTTCATTCCACTAATCTTCTTTACCCAGACTTCATTTTCAAATACTCAAATATCAACGAACTTGTTAGAATTACAGCATGGATTTATAGATTTGTATTCAATGTCCAATGTTCTTTCAATGAAAGAAAGAAAGGACATCTATCTTCAAGCGAATTAACAAGTTCACAATTCACAATATCATTCGTTTCATTCAAAGTTCTGAATTTCAATCAGAAATTACCTGTTGCAAACAAAAGAAATCTTTACCAACTAACTCAAGGCTTTTATCTTTGAATCCTTTCATTGATGAATCTGGACTATTACGGGTTGGAGGAAGATTACGTCATTCAAATCTGCAATTTGATGAAAAGCATCCAATAATATTGCCAAGAGATCATTTTATCACGGAATTAATAGTGCGACAATGTCATCTGGATCATTTACATTCTGGTCTTCAACTGACCATGTCAGCACTACGATTACGATATTGGATTCCTGCAGGCAGAAGTTTGGTCAAGAAACTAATCCACCAATGCATGGTGTGTTTCAGGGCTAAACGCCAAGTTACCAAGCAAATCAAGGGAGATCTGCCTATGCACCGAATTGTGAAATCAAATCCGTTCACTAAAACTGGAATCGACTTTGCAGGACCGTTTTTTTGATGAAACAAAACATCAAAAGATCTAAAGTAAAATTGATATCATATGTTGCTTTATTTGTATGTTTCTGTACAAAAGCAATTCATATAGAAATTGTATCAGACCTATCTTCAGCGGCTTTCCTCGCAGCTTTCAAGCGGTTTATTTCTCGTCGAGGAAAACCTTATGATATATTTAGTGATAACGGGACCAACTTTAGGGGAGCTAACAACATTCTCCGAGAGCAGTTTGATATATTGAAAGCTTCAACAATTCAAAAATTCATATCTAATGAACGAATCAACTGGCATTTTATACCTCCTTCCGCCCCAAATTTCGGAGGTATCTGGGAGGCTGGAATAAAATCCTTCAAATTTCATCTTCTCAGATGCTTAAAGTTCAGATACTCACATTTAAAGAGCTGAGTACTCTGACAACTCAAATAGAAGCTCGTTTAAATTCACGACCTATTTGTCCTCTAAGTTCAGATTCAGACGATTTTAATCCTCTTACACCAGGACACTTCTTAATCGGGAGACCCTTAACTGCCCTTCCGGAATCTTATGATGAGGATGTTCCGATAAACTACCTCGACCGCTGGAGCTTGAATAAAAAAATTAAAAATGTATTTTGGAAACGTTGGAATCGAGAATACCTCAACAATTTGCAACAACGCCTAAAATGGCAAAAATCCTCACCCAACATTAAGGAAGGTGACCTCATCTTGCTCAAGGATACCATATCTCCACCAGCAATGTATTGGAGCCTTGGTCGCATCACCAAAGTCTTTCCGGGAACAGACGGAAAAGTTCGAGTCGTCGAGGTGAAGACCAAGCACCAAGAACACCTTACTAGAACTGTTTCTACAATAGTACCATTACCTTTTGCTGAGGACTAAGTTAGTCCACCGGGGTGGAGTATGTTAGGTTTTTTTTTATTATCATTATTATAGTAATCTATATGTTAGGTTTTATTTATTATTATTATTATTGTATTTTATTAATTAATTATAATTCATATTCATAGAATTTTATTGTAACTTATCATCATTCTTTTTGTTGTATTTTTTCTTCTTCTGTTTTCTTTTGTGTTAAATACAACTAAATCGCATTAAATCGTAGTGTAATTCTTTTTTGTTGTGTGAAATAAATCGAATTGAATCGAATTGAGTCAGCTCGTTCTTTCTAGAAGAAACATCAAAGAAAACGTGCTAACATCTAGAGAGAAGTCAGGTTGGGGTAGACTGCGGCCTTGGCAATTTTAATAGCTCGTTCATTGCACCCGATACCGCAGTGTTTTATTATTATTTTTTTAAATTTAAATTGAGGCTATGGATTATCTATGCTCTAAGTATGCTTCTTCGATGTAAGCCCTGTAGGTGGGCTTCCTTCTGCCGCTCGCTGCTCCGCTTCCTATATATATATATATATATATATATATATATATATATACAACAACAACAACAAAAAGCCTTTATTCAGGGTCACTGACCCTATACAGGATTCACCAGAGGTATGCATAAGAACAAAGCAGTGAGACAAAGGAAATAACGATATATACAGAAGAAAAGGAAAAAAAAAAAAACAAGAAAGAGAAAGAGGGAAGCAAGAAAAACAACACAAAAAGAGTAGCAGTAAGAAAGTGAGGAGTGAGTGTCACTTGGCCTTCTTCTGAGATATGGACTTGTGGAAACCATAAAACGCCGTAGCAATATACTTATTCTGGGTCATATTGTCAATTATTGATGGAAGTGAAGCACAGAGTTGCTCAGTTTTGAGCATAAGGGTTCTTATTTCTTCTTTCAGAGCATAGCAATCGAAAATATAGTGAGTGATTTCATTTTTTAGTTTTGAATTACAGAAGGTACAAATCGGGTCCTCACCGCAGAGCATCTTGGTGTGGTTTTCTCTAAAAAAAATTCCATCTGCAATTTGCTTTTGAATATATGTAGACAGTTTATCTAAGTTATGCAGCTGTATTTGGTTTGGAGGAAGGTATACAAATATCAAACAGATAACATGTTGGAGGGCTCTTGTGTTTGTTGATAAGAAAATAGATATCCAAGTGCCATCCTTTTCTGAATTGTCTAATCTATATTGCCCGCCTTCCCTAAAACCGACAATCATACCCCCTGACCCTCTTCCCCTTCCAGATTATTTGGTGGCAGGTAATTCGATAATTTGATAATCTTTTAGTGTTATGTTAGTCCTGTTCAGGCACCATGTTTCAAGCAGAGCAAAAATTTCGTAATTCTTTATGTGCTCGAGGAGTGGAAATATCGAAAGAATCCTATAGAAACCATTTATATTCCAACATATTATTTTTTCCGCGACGTCTCGCGAATTTTCAGAAAAAATTGCATTGTCAGCGTCTTGAAAATCGAATTTACATGTATTTGTGTCGAAGTAACTTTCCGTTATTTGATTGTTGGGTGGAGAATTAATTTGTGATTTTGATGTCGTATTTCTTCTATTTACACAATTGTTTCTACGAGGTTGTTGCTATATAGCAGCTCCTGTGCTATCAACAACTTGGCCATTCATCACTTTACAGACTTTATCATTTACAAAAAGCTTGTTATCTCTCAACTTCGATTTTATTCCCCTTTCACCCAATTCTTTCCTTTTTGCAATATATATATATATATGTCGTATTGTAAATTTTTCCAAAGTTTCAATATCTGGAAATGACAATTAAGCAGTCGTAAGGCCTTTTTCCTTCTTCTTTATTATATGCAATCAGCGCGAGGCCACACACACTGGACAACCATTGGCCGTCCAATTTATATTATTAAAAAAAAAAAAAACTTTAGTAAATTTACATATCATTCAGCTTTTCTTTTTTAACATGGAATTTACATGTTTAAAAATGTATTTGGCAATTTGTGAAACAATTCAGACAAAAATAAAAGATTAAACAAAAACTAGTACATTAAAAACAATTGTGTGTTCAATATGGAATTGAATCATGTTTTACTATAGACAAAATATATCACTACCCCCCACGAAGAGAAAAAAATAATAATAATACAAAAAAAAAAAAAACTTCCCTTCTTTTGTTTCCCCCTTTTTTTTTACAATGGTGGCTGGGAGGGGAAGGACGGTAAAGGACAAGATATATTTTGAACAACAAAGAAAAAAGAAAAAAAAACTATGCATACAATAATTTTATATACAAGAAAAGATGTTAGATGTGTTAGGATGACCAAAGTTCTGTTAGTTGGGATCACAGAAAAGGTGCCCAAAAACTTAACTAACATAATGCAGACAATTGGGGAAAAAATTTCTGAATATCAAGCACTACATGTTTACATACCCTCATACACATAGGTATAATCCCATTCAATAGCAACTTTTATTGCTGAATGGAAGTATGCAAAATTTAGGGTTAGTAGTGGAAAAACTTGCCTGTTAAGCTAAGTGCCCAAGCATTGTTCCAGGTCCTCTTCTTGAAATGGAAAAATTGTTTTTAGGTTTTCCTCGGTATCTTCAAATACTGGTTCCCAGAGTCTTATTTTAGAAATATTAACTATTGTTGTACGTTTATTTTCGGGTTGACATGGCTTATCTATTTCTATTGTTTGGGGGGAAGGTATGGCAATTATCGTATAAGGTTCTGGGTAAAAAGCTGGCATAAGTTTACCTTGGCCTGATTGGTAAGGGATCTTATACAGTACCTTATCTCCTATTTTTAAATTGGGCGTTTTATGGGATTCATTATATCTTTTGACTAATTTAAGATGTAGTTTTTTTGTGTTATCATTGGCGGTTTTCCTAGCTTCTTCTATGGGGGGATAGGCTATTGTTAGGTCACTGGTATAAAATGGATCAATACCGAAAAGTAAATAAACGGGAGGAATTGTAGTTATTGAATGGGGAGTATTCCTATATTCTTCTAATGCTTTTTGTATAATAACATTTTTATCAAAATCAATCTTTAGTTTAAAATATTTTAGGTACTTTGTGGACATTATCAAAAAGTTCAAATTAGGATTATCAATAATATAAAACAAAATATATTTAGTTATAATTCCAATTTTTATATTCAAACAAATCTGGCCTTTTATGTTAACATTATTAGATACAGTACTTATTTTTATCATAACTAGAAATATTTATGTTATTTGAAAAATTCTTGGGCAAAAAATGAGTAGGTAAAATAATAATCTCACTACCTGAATCAAAAGAATCATAAACATACCCAGGAACCATGAGTCTGCTGTCCCCACATCCGCTCTGATCCCCGGGCACCGTCAACATCCCACTTGGCCTTGATTACCGGGGTTCGACGCACTTTGTAGGCCGATGGATGAAGTCCCAGGATGGCCAGGTTCGTGGAGTTGGCCGGCGTTGACATCTCCATGCTGCGGCGTGATAGATCGCCACCGCGAGGCCATGTTGGGGCGATTTCCTCCAGCAAAGTTGCTCCTCCGTCCGTTATTCCATCTTCCGTCTCTTTGTTGAGTTGTGTGCTCCAATGATTCGGCAATACGAAGCCAGTCCTCTAAGGAATGTGGCGAGGAAGCAATCAGAAACTTCTCGAGTGGGCCGGCACCAGATGTAAGAGATTCCAAGACTAAATCCTTTGGCATGTGTAGTTGTGTGCCAATTTTTACCTTTTCAAGATAATAACCACGAACTGATTGCGTCTCTTGCTTAGTTAGTTGCCAGAATTTTTATGTAGCCCGCGTTCAAACTCTGGGAAGAAGGTCATCATCCTAGAATGTAAATCTTCCAAGGTGTCAATTTCGTCACAAATTGTGGCGTAAATCTCAAGAGCATTGCCCTTAAAAAGAGTGGGTATCATGAAAAGAGCATCTTCTTGTTTGATATTCTGGAGCTTGATCTGTTGGTTGAAAACCTTCAGCCATTGTGAGTATTTAAGCCCTTCTTCAGGGTTGAAGCTTGGTATCAAATCTTTGGGGCAATATTCCATATTCGAATTTTCTTTGAGATCAGTTTTATTAATAAATGAAGTATTTTTTGGGCTTGCCTTCCTCTTTCCCATGCCTTGAGATTTCCGCGAACAAGTTCGAATCCTGTCGTCTATTTGTCGTATTGTAAATTTTTCCCAAGTTTCAATATCTGGAAATGACAATTAAGCAGTCGTTAGGCCTTTTTCCTTCTTCTTTATTATATGCAATCAGCGCGAGGCCACACACACTGGACAACCACTGGCCGTCCAATTTATATTATTAAAAAAAAAAAAAAAACTTTAGTAAATTTACATATCATTCAGCTTTTCTTTTTTAACATGGAATTTACATGTTTAAAAATGTATTTGGCAATTTGTGAAACAAATCAGACAAAAATAAAAGATTAAACAAAAACTAGTACATTAAAAACAATTGTGTGTTCAATATGGAATTGAATCATGGTTTACTATATACAAAATATATCATATATATATATATATATGAAAAAAACAATAGAAAAAAATAAAAGATAAGTGGGTCAGGTGTTGATTTTAAAAAAAAGTAGGCATCTCCTGACCACGAGCACATGTGCTTTTTAGATGGCAGAGCGCCATCTAGTGGAGCAAAAATAAATTAAACGTTTATTTAGCTTGCTCCGTGATATTTGGGTAACCCAATTTCTTGATAAATCAAGAAAAGTCATCCACGAACGCGTTTCGCCCTGTTGGCGCTCGTCAGCGTGGAGGAAGCTGTAACCACTGCGACCAAAAAGATTTTTGGTGGTCCCAATGGCTTCCCGAAAAATCAAGAAATGGGTATTCAAGGCTACATTTGCGTAAAGACGCTTAACACATGAAAAAACAATAGAAAAAAAAGATAAGTGGGTCAGGTGTTGATATTAAAAATAAAGAAGGCATCTCCTGACCACGAGCACATGTGCTTTTTAGATGGCAGAGCGCCATCATGTGTTAAGCGTCTTTACGCAAATTTGCCCATAAATACCCATTTCTTGATTTTTCGGGAAGCCATTGGGACCACCAAAATTTTTTTTGGTCGCAGTGGTTACAGCCTCCTCCACGCTGACGAGCGCCAACAGCGCGAAACGCGTTCGTGGATGGCTTTTCTTGATTCTTCAAGAAATTGGGTTGGCCAAATATCCCGGAGCAAGCTAAATAAACGTTTAGTTTATTTTTGCTCCACTAGATGGCGCTCTGCTATCTTAAAATCACCTGTGCTCGTGGTCAGGAGATGCCTTCTTTATTTTTAATATATATATATATATATGTCATAATTTGTACAATTAGATGCCAACCTAATCCAATATATGTATGAAAATGTATGATTTGTTTCAATAAAAAAACAAGGTAACATTGGAGGACAGAAAGGCCTAGAAGAAAGGCCTAGGAAGAAGGCTTAAGAGTTAGCACAACCATTAGTAAAGTTATGACCAGTTTAATTATCGCGGAACTAATAAAAGTTGAGTTCAACAAACTATCACTTCCTGGTCAAGTTGGAACATGTCTAAAGACAAAGAAGTAACGTAGACCAATCAGGGAGCAGTTCATTTAGTGAAGAACCAATAGGGAACCTCCACGTCACACCTTTCAACCAATGAGAAGTAAGAAGGGTTCTCGTGTTAAATCGAGAACCAAGAATTGGCAATCGTCACATCGATCCCACCGAGATAGCACCTAGAGTTGGCACTTCGATCCCACCGAGGTAACACCTGCTCTAGGAGACCCCTCTCCGCTCATCCCATAGCTAAGTAAATCTTACCGCAATGTGAATAGATAGCTAATAGTCAATCCGCTCCTCCTTCTCCAAGCCTTTCTTTCCTCCGACCAGTTGCCTTATTTCAACCCATCAAGTTTCCTGGTTATTTCCCCTGGTGTGTACACCTTATCACTCAGCCACCACGACTGCGCCACCACCAACAACAATCATCAACCTCCAAGAGTAATACTCACCCCGCAATATAATATTAAAGAGTTAGTCGACAGGATAATGACGGAAAAAACGAGAGCACTTGACGAACGGAAAGAAGCTGGCAAGAAGCGAGGCGACCAGGCGCCTTCTGGCGGCCATTATATGGCAGATGACAGTGGCCCTCCGACGAGTTGACACCACCCGACTAGAAACGGCGTTCCAGAGCCCCACCCCCGGGAGAGATGACGATCGCGCCACCGCCCCAGGCGAGTATCACCGCGACCTGACACCCGACCACCGAGGAGTCATCCACCGCCATGCCGTACCCATACCCCCGCACCCGAAAGCAATCCATGCGACCCAGGACAGTGCAAATAGTCCGAAAGCGGTCCAGTCGAGTAAAAGCAGTGCAAATGGCTAGATTTCCCCCTTCAATTCCGCGGACAGTGCAATCGGTCCCGAGTCCCAAGCAGCCAACCCAAGCCAAAGACGCCCCAGAGGAGACCTTTCGAGACTGAGGTAGGCACCCCACCCTATGACGTCAAGAAATTGACTTTGGACTTGTATCTGACCCAGGACCTACCCCTTTGACCATGTATCCAACCATGTATCCAATGAATGCACGCACGGGCTAGGCCAAGACCTGTCCCAAAGGACTTGCACGGCACCCAAATCTTTCATACATGGCAACCCTTGCCTGCATTCATTGACCCAACCACAACTCTCTACATGCCACCATTCTAACCCCGCACCACACAACTGCTTTCCTAAACCCAATTGCCAATACTATATGCCCTCAATTCACAGAGCCACAACGGCTTCAGCCTACAATCACAATGCCATAAACGTGTTCGTACAACAGCACAGCTCACACAACTACCACGCAAAGTCCATACGTGACCATACGTCGTCACGCCACAATCACGCAAATGTACCTCACAACAAACACGACATTCACAACAACAAAACACAGACAACATCCATCCAACAGGACGGTTTTCACGCTAACAGCACACGCATCCATACGTCATCACACAACGGTAACCCACACCACCAGCGCAACAAACACGCACAACCCGCACAACAAGCGCGACACTCGCGCCAAAAGACGAAAACAACCAGCAAGCATGCACAACCGTTAATAATAATACAATCATCTCGTCTACCCAAAACACTAAAAAATTTCACATTAAAACGTGCCATATGCACTAACAATATAAGAATTCTCGATATATGTTCGTGCAACCAGCACCCCTGACTTTAGTAAATTTGTTGTTCATAGTGAGAACAGGTTAGATTTTGTACAAACAAAGGCTTCACGTGAAAGCTTTTCATTTACAATTTTTTTTTCGATTCGTGTCACAGGCCACACCACAAAACCTTTCACTTTTCAGGCCAAAGACGCCTTCATCACATCACAATAATTGGATCACAAGATATGGTACTCCATTACGACTTGTCACTGATAGAGGAGCACAGTTCACATCAGATACATTTGCTAATCTAACAAAATATGTGGAATTAAATTACAACACACCACTGCATACCACCCCCAAGCTAACGGGAAGGTTGAGCGTTTGCATCGAACATTAAAGGCGGCAATCAGAGCACACAATAACCCTACCTGGAGTGAATCTATACCAACGATACTTTTGGGTTTGCGTACAGCTATACAGAATGACTAATCATTCCATAGCGCAAGTAGTATATGGTAATAATATAAGATTACCTGGTGAATTTTTTGTCGAACCAGATTCATATTTGACACAAGAAGAGTATGTTTATAAATTACAGAAACAGATGGAAAACTTTGGACCCAGACCAAAGAACTTAAAAACTAACCAAAATATATTCCTCCACAAAAAATTTAAGATCATGCTCCCATGTATTTTTAAGAACGGACAGAGTAAAAAAGGCTTTAGAGCCACCTTACGAAGGTCCTTTCCAAGTTCTAAGGAGAAAGGAAAAATATTTTATCATCAAAATCAAGAACAAAGAAGTGTCAGTTTCAATAGACCGATTAAAACCAGCATATTTATTAAACACCTCTCAACCTGAGGAATCTGCTAAAGACAACACTTCAATCGGACAACCCGTGGAGCCACCAGTAGACATCAGGAGGACTTCAACACGAACTGGACGGACTATAAAACCTCCTGTCAGATTCCAGGACTATCAGACGTAACTCTGTTACTGGCAAGGGAGTGATGTAGGGAATCATATCATTTTATTTCTTATAATTTTAAATCATATTATTTTTTTAAATATAATTTTATTTCTTATAATTTTAAATAATATTATTTTATTTCATATAATTTTATTTCTTATAATTTTAAATCATATTATTTTATTTCATATAATTTTATTTCTTATTATTTTAAATCAATAATTTTAAATACCGAAATAAAAAACAACAGCTTAATTCTTAATATTTTATCATCATCAATTCTCATGTTATTGTTGTAAACAAAGAACACGCTTGTTTCCCCGTATAAAAACGATAATAAAATTACTAGCTAAATTTAATGTGATTTAGTAATTAATTCTCAAATTATAAATATTTTGTAACACGCCTGCAGCCGCCTCTACAGCATTACCTATATGGAAGTTGGCTTCCTGGAATTGGTGAAGCCTTTGGGGCTGTTGGGCATATAGTCTAATAGTCTACTATGGTAAATGGGGCGAGGGAGTATGGCATAGTCAGAAGAAAGATAAAAAGTATTAAGTGAAATATGGGCAATCTGCACATGTTTTCCAATATTTTCTCCATGTGAGGAGTTATCTGTGGATCGTGTTGCAATTCGATTTGTTGTGGCGGACTGGGTGGAGGATTATTTATGATTGGATCTATCTGTGGATGGGCGATGTCGTGTGTTTTGTTATGGGTGAAGGGTATAAATCGGGTTTTGGTGAAAATGGTGGGATCTAAATGAATGAAAGGGTTGCTGTTCGTCGGTTTGATTGTCAGTGGCTCTTTTGGAAAATGTCGGGTGTAAGATGTTTGAATGGAAATGTGTAATCGTTCCTATGTCGTAGATGGTGTATTTTTGCTATGGGTGGTGTTATGTATTGGATATTTTTTGTGTACGGGTTTAGTTTGTTTACGTGGACTGTATCGATGTCTCTTTGGAAATGTTGGTTGGGTCTATCGATACGATTTGTCAATTGGCAGGTTGGACAGGTTTTGACCTTTTGTGCAATGTCTTGTGACATGTCCTGACATTAATATTGAGCGGAGATGAGTCTCGTCATCTTTGAGATCCCTGGGTGGTTTAATTGTGTATGTACTGATTGAAGTAGTTCGTTGGTGAGTGTTTTTGGGATTATTATTTTGGTTACACCTTTGCGGGAAATGGTATGAAGTCCGTTGTGATCAATGGTCAGTTTAGAATCTCCAGATGGGGAAGACTGATGGATCTTAATGAGGGGTGCGTCTAAGAAGCCACAGAACGGGTTACGAGATAGGAGGTCCGCTTCATATTGTTGTGCTCCTTTTATGTAACGAACCTCATATTCGTAGTCTTCCCTCGGTAATACTCCTCCAGGCTTGCCTGCCCAGCAAGCTTCGTGGCGAAGTACTTGGTGAAGGACGCCTCGTTGGATTCAGGGTAGAGGTCCAGGAGGGTTTGCCTCACCTGGAGGTAGGTCTGGGTGGCCAACTGAAGTTTCCTGAAGAGCTCCAGGGGTTGGCGCGTCAGGTAGCGAGGCAACCTGAGAAACTTTTCTGGGGTGGTCACGAGGGCTTCGTCCATCTTCCAGTCGTAGGCCTGAAAGAATTGGTGGGCGACGTAGATTCCATCGAAGGGAGGGATGTCCACTTCCGCGTGTTGTGTCGGCCGCACTTGCGTCAGCACGGCGGTCAACTGAAGGAGAATCTCCGCCAGGGTGCGTGTCGATTCTATTTCGGGCACGGAAGTGCTCGCTCTACTCTCCCTCTTTGCGTCTTGTGGTGGCTCGTTTTCGATCATATCCTGTCGACTCTCTGTGAGAATCGGGTTGAATCCTGTCAACTCACTATAATATTTCGATTGATCCTTGTCGACTTACTGTGGGATCCTGTTGACTCCCGTCGACCTACTGTGAAATTGGTGTTTACCTTGTTGGATTGCCATTGACTCTCTGTAACAACCCGTTTGAATCCTGGTGAGTCCTGGTGAATTGTGTGGTTGGGTGGATTTGATTGGATTGGTGGCGCAGTCTTGGTCGAATGGTGGTTTTTCACAGGGGAATAACGAGCACACCTGGATGGGATAGAAAATAGACTTTGCGAAAGGGAGAGAGTGATGAGATTGGAAGAGGTACTTTGCCTTTCACATGATGGAGCGGACACTACCTTGGTTGGAGCCTAAGTTGAGTACACCTTGCTTCTAGCCCGGTCACCTACCTTCTCCTAACTTCTTGTCCGAGATCATCGTCATTAACTCTCTCGGCTTCTCATTGGTGGAGATCCTTCCACGTGTTTTCTGCTGATTCGCTATCAGTTGGTCATGCTTAAAGGTGATTGGTTGTTGATTAGTAATGCTTAACTGTGATTGGCTTAGTAGCTCCATTGTCGCCATGATTGCAATCTTCCAGGAAGAATGTCTTTGAACTTTAGTTTTATGGGTCCTGGGCAGTGACCTTTACTTCCTGGATGATGCAATCCTGTTAATTGTTATTCCCTTTTCGCGAAGCCTAACTTTTATTAAATCTTTTGACGATACATTGCATAGATTGTGGTGGGGTTACATATTGCTATATAAGATTATCACATATATATATAACTAGACGAATGGCCCGGGCACGCCCGGGTTTTAACCCGAGTGCGTATATATTTTAAAAATGTTTTAATTAAAATACTATTCGTTACAATTATAAATTGGCGCCGTGGATGTCTCTCTTGTGAAACGTCCCGCCCCAAACTGTGTGTGTCTTGAAAATATAAAAATAAAAATGTGAACGGAAAAATATGTCCAGGGTAGCCTAGTGGTCATGGCATCTGCCCGGTAAGTGGAAGGTCGTGGGTTCGATTCCCATCCCTTGACACTTTTTTTATTTTATCCATTCTGACCAAAATCTATCCGTGAACTTCACACAGTGAACTTCACACAGAGAGAATAAGGCAATTATATAAGTAGATAATCCAAATTGTGCCTTATCACACACTATATTTTTATTTGGCCGTATTACCTTGTGTTTATAATCTATGACGTAATGCCGGCGGCGCGCGCCCGTTGGCTGCCAGCGAGCACGTGACCTCCCTGTGCGCGCGCATCCGTGACAGAACCGGTCGGCCCATGACGGTCGTGACTATATATATAATGGATGGATAATAATAATAATAATATAATAATAATAATAATAATAATAATAATAATAATTATTATTATTATTATTATTATCATTAGATAATGATAATGATCATAATGATGATGCGCGCGCATCCGTGACAGAACCCATGACGGTCGTGACTATATATGAGCCCCTCAATGCACAGATTGATTAACTCCATAAATAATCGGGAAAAAAATGTTTAATTTTTGTTGAAAGTCTAAAAATCTATATGACATATAGATTTTTAGACTTTCAACAAAAATTAAACATTTTTTTCCCGATTATTTATGGAGTTAATCAATCTGTGTATTGAGGGGCTCATATGTTGATGGATGGATAATAATAATAATAATATAATAATAATAATAATTATTATTATTATTATCATTAGATAATGATAATGATCATAATGATGATGCGCGCGCATCCGTGACAGAACCCATGACGGTCGTGACTATATATGTTGATTTACTGAAGTGAAATATAAACTTTGTGTGCCCCCTTTTTATTCTGTGAGATAATATTTTAAGTAGAAAATCAGGAAAGACAAACTCCAGGATGAAACAGCAATTTATTTAAGGCACAAACAAAATCAACATCTATAAGATACAAGTTAAGCAATGAGAGAAGTTTCCAGAGTAGCAAAATATAAATATCAAAAATTAATAATCTGTACATAAAATATAATAAATACCTTGCTACAATATTACAAAAGGACAAGTCTTACTCAACCTATACATTGTGAAGACTCGTTCAGTATCGTGCACTTTGGAATAAGAAGCTTTATTTGCTTGAACTCGAAAAAAAATTATATGTTTCCTCGTCTTTTCCCTCTCCCTTGATGTCATTCGGACTCCAGGAGCGTAACGAGGTCACTAATTGTGCGGGGATGGCGGCACTAGTTGATCATGCGTAGCAAGGCTGACATGGGTAGGTTCCACAGGACCCGGGGACAAACATATTGATGAGGGTGACTGTTTGAAACCTTTGTAGGCTGGCCCGCTGAACAACAACTTTGTTCTCTAGGTGGCCGTCGTTTGTGATACTCTTGCAGAGCCTCCTGTGAGGATTGTAGAAGAGGTGATCTACATTTTTTAAAAAATCGGTTGCATAGTAATGAGATAGTATGGGAATGCAGATATTCTCATGAAGGTGCTTGAAAAGTGATCGGTGGAATAAATTTGGAGTCCAAAAGATGGAGGTAGTATTGTTTGCCGAGGACGCAGACAAAATTTCTAGTGTAAGGTTTTTTTATTATCATTATTATAGTAATCTATATGTTAGGTTTTATTTATTATTATTATTATTGTATTTTATTAATTAATTATAATTCATATTCATAGAATTTTATTGTAACTTATCATCATTCTTTTTGTTGTTTTTTTTCTTCTTCTGTTTTCTTTTGTGTTAAATACAACTAAATCGCATTAAATCGTAGTGTAATTCTTTTTTTGTTGTGTGAAATAAATCGAATTGAGTCAGCTCGTTCTTTCTAGAAGAAACATCAAAGAAAACGTGCTAACATTTTTTGGTGCCGAAACCCGGGAAGAAGTAGAAGAAATTGAAAGTTTTTAGAAGCCATAGAAATAAAGAAAGGTAAGGTTTTGAATACTAATCTTTAAAATATGGAAACAGAAATCTTAATTTTTGAATCTCTGATTAAAAGTTTAGAATTGATAAAAGCAGATGTAGAATATAATTTAGAAGGCAATGATAGATACGCACTTATGCAAAATAAAGAAGACTTGTTAAATTTAAAAGCTAGCTTTGATAATCAATATGTGAAATTAGTAAAATACAGGGTGTACCAGGTAAGTTGGGAATTTCAACAATGGTATTTTAACTGAAATTTTTTGCAAGTAAAAATTAAAATATCCGAATGAAATTTGACACAGTAGTAGATAAAAGGATATAGTTTTTATTTATTCAATGTAGTTTCCATTATTAGCTACAACAGTCTCGAGGCGAGTGTGGAATGAAGCACAGGCCTTGGCGACGATGACCTTGTCCATTTGGGTCATCACCGTGTGAACTGCTTCTTGACAGACTGGATGGTGGTATGAGGAGCTTTGTTGACATCTCTCTCAACAACGCCCCATACATAGTAGTCGAGGGGATTGCAATCTGGAGAATTAGGGGGCCAAATATCAGGACCCCAGTGACTAGGGACGTTAAGTGTCAGCCACGATTGTGTCTTTTTTGCCTTATGGGCTGGAGCTGAGTCCTGTTGGAAGACATACTTCCTTCCTGCGGCCACCATGTCCATCCAAGGCTTCACAACGGTCTCCAGAACATTGATGTAGGTGTCAGCGTTCATCCTAAGGCCCTTCTCAAAGAAATGGGGAGGCATGACATCACCTTCACTGCTGATAACGCCAAGGACCATTACGGAGGCAGGAAATTTCGTGTGCATCACGACAGGTATCTCTGAGGGGTCTTTACAGATCCAGCGATCATTCCTGGGATTTACCTTTTGGTCCACGTCAAAGTTCTTTTCGTCAGAGAAGAACCTTAGCATGCCAAAAGAGTCGTGTTTCAGGTTGTTGAGGAGGGCAGCAGCCTTTCCTTTTCTGTTATTCTTCATATTCTCAGTCAGCAACTGACCTTTCCGAAGGGCATAAGACTTGAGACCAAGGTCCTCATGGATAGTTCTGACAATTGTCATAGAGCCAACGTCCATTTCCTTGGCTATGGCCCTCATGCTCTTCCCAGGGTTTCCATCAATCTTCTCCTTGACATTTTTGACAAATTCTTCGCCTCTTACCCTGTCCGATCGACGCGAGTGCTTTTTCCTTGTAGCTATCCCCTCTTTGTTACTGTCGGCCTCATCAAACTGCTTCTTGACACGATAAATAGTGGTTTTGGGCAACTTAAGAAAATCCACTATCTCTTTGGGGCTCCTTCCGGCGTGCAGAGCAACGATGATGGCAGCTCGATTTTCAAATTCTCGGTTACTCTTCATCACTACACTGCGCACACATGTACTGTTGCATTTTACATGAATATGGCTACGTAATGAAAAATAAACAAGTTTTTAATCTCAAGTAGTTTTTGTTTTATGGACTGTCAAAGTTAGTCCCAATTTACCTGGTACACCCTGTATAAAGGCATTAATGATGAAGAAAAATTTAAGGTATCCTTTGAGGCAAAGTCTAAAATCAATTCTTTTTTGATAAAAATAAATAGATCGCTGGGAAATTTAAATAAAAATACATTTTCTGGTGAAACCAATTTAGAACTTCCTAAATTCCAATTGCCCACCTTTAGTGGTGATATTTCAGATTGGCTGAGTTTTAAGGAAATTTTTATTAGATCTATTGATCAAAATCCAACACTGGGAAATTTTCAAAAACTTCAATATTTAAATTCTGCACTAAAAGGAAATGCCGCTAGACTTATTAGGGCGTTCAATATTTCTGATGAAAATTATCCTATTGCCTGGCAAACTTTGGTCAATAGATTCGACAAAAAAAGTGAATTGGCTTTTAAACAAATTCAAAAATTGTATGATCTAAAAAATGTAAAACAAGAATCGACTAAAGATTTACTTGATCTCCTGGACACTTGTAACGAAAGCATTCAGAATCTCTCTATCCTCGGATTGGAACGTAATACTTTATCGGATATGATTTTAATTCATATAATTCAATCAAAACTTGATCGTTCAATAAGAAAGGAATGGGAGATGAGTTTGCTTGAGAAAGAATATCCATCGTATGAAAAGTTGATTTCTTTCCTGGAAAGATTTGCTGGAAGTCTCGGGAGTTTTCAGATTAAAGAAAATTCAAAACAATTCTACAAAATGAATAAATCCACTCATTCTCATTCAGCAACATTTGCCTCTGGCTCTAGTATTGATAGCAGAGTCAGGTCATGCGTCTTATGTAAAGGTGAACATTTTTTGTTAAAATGTCCTAAGTTTAATGGTATGATGCTACCTGAAAGATGGACATTTGTAAAAGATAATCGTCTATGTTACAACTGTCTAAGATCTAACCATAGAGTATCGTCATGCGTCTTCACGCAAAATTGCAAATCATGTAATAAGAGACATCATACTCTTTTGCATCAGTTTCAAGCCGAAAATGTTAAGTCCTGTTGCGGACATATCTCCATTGACCCATGCCAGTGTCTCATGTTTTGCAGGCAACAAAAGTCATGATCGGATATTACTCTCTACGGCTTTAATAAAGGTCAAATCGGAAAATGGGGTTCTTCAAACATGTAGAGTCCTCATAGATACAGGCTCTCAAAGGTGTCTTATAACAAATAGTTGTCGAAAGAAATTAAATATTCCTCTTGCTGAATGTAAAACTACAGTTTTTGGTTTGGGAAACAAACTTGTAGAACAATCAATAGGTGAGGTCTCTCTCCAATTTAGCCCACATTTCTCAAACCTAATATTCAACGCCAATCCTATAGTCATTGATAAGATCACATCAGAATTGCCCAATTTCTTTATAGAAAAGGATAATTGGCCTTATTTGAAAAATATTCTGTTGGCTGACCCCAATTTTGACAAATCTAGCCAGATTGATTTAGTGATAGGAGCAGAGCTTGTTCCATGCTTATTTAACGGGAAGGTTAGATTCCAAAATTTATCTGGACCCACTGCGTGCGGATCCAAATTGGGATGGTTACTTACAGGTAAAATATTACTGTCAGGTGAAAATTCCAATCAAGATATAACTATGTTCGCGTCGGAGGAACAAGATGATTTTCTAAAAAAATTCTGGGTGCTGGAGTCAGTACCCTCTGCTAAATCTTTAACCAGAGAAGAAATTTCGTGTGAAGAAAAATATATTAATAACCTCAAAATTCTGGAAGATGGAAGATACTCTGTTGGGCTGCCATTTAGAACATTGCCAACTCTTGGCGAATCTAGGATCAATGCTCTGAAACGATTTCTTTCACTTGAAAGAAAATTACAAAAATCTCCAAGTATCCGAAACCAATATTGTGATTTCATGGACGAATATCTTTTAATCAATCATATGGAGCTTATTCGCAGTGATGAGATGGATACACCTTCAGGACAATGTTATTATATACCTCATCATTGTGTTTTTAAGGAGCAAAGCACTACCACTAAATTGAGAGTTGTTTTTGATGCATCTTGCAAAACTAGCAATGGAAAATCTCTAAATGACTTTCTCCATGTAGGACCTGAACTACAACAGGATATCTTCAACATTCTGATAAGATTTCGAACACGCCCAATAGCTTTTTCAGGAGATATAGAGAAAATGTATCGCCAAGTAAGAATCGATTCTAGGGATTGTGATTTCCAGAGAATTTTATGGAGAAAAAAACCCATCAGAACCTTTATTGGATTATAGACTACTGACTGTGAAATATGGATTGTCTTGTGCGCCATATCTCGTCATGCGTACCCTACATCAACTTGCAAGGGACAAGGTGTCAACTTTCCCAGTGGCCTCAAAAATAGTACAAACCGATTTTTATGTTGATGACTTGCTTTCTGGTGCAGACACAATTGAAGAAGCTACATGTCATATTCGTGAAGTCAATAATCTTCTTTCTTCAGCTGGATTTTCTCTTAGGAAATGGAGATCAAACGTCCCAGAGGTCCTTTCTGGATTATCAGAACAGGTTGAAGATAGGCATAATCTTCGGGATTTTGAGAGTGATTCATGTGTCAAAATATGATGGGTTCCCGGTTTGGATAGTTGAAAAGGGAGGATACACGATGTGTCTTATTAAAAGTTTCCTTACTTAAGTATATATATATATAGCAATTTAGGCCAACAACCCCATGTATATAACCCGCAGCAAGACCTTAATGTTGTATAATAGCAGCACAGCTGTCAGTGATGCACTATCGGCATATGTCTTTACATCATCACATGTAATGCAATTTATGTAAACAGGATAAATAAAATAAATAAAAAAGAAAAGGGGGGAAAAACTCTGTAATTGATTAAGAGTTGAGCTAAAGCAAGGATCGAGCATATAATATTGTCAGAACAATGGTCTAAAGATGGAAACAGCCGCGACACTATTATACAATTTCATCAGACAACCCATGAAATCGTTATTAAATTGGGCAATCTATAAAACACTGAAACACAGACACTCGCGGCAATGTATGTGGCCGGCAATTTATGGGAGACCCGATTATTAATAACATTCCCCTCAAATAGGCAAGAAACATACAACATTTCATTTAAACAGTGGGAATAGCACCGTAAGGCAAATTATGTATGAAATAGGTAACAGAGGAAACAAGAAAATTCCTCTAGATATTTATTTAAGTATCTTAAAATTTGGGAGCATGTCTATACTGACGAGATATGCTATTTACACAGTAAAATTTAGATAGAGGTGACCTGAAGTTACTTTATAGCCCTTTAGGGCCCATGCGAAATCTAGGTTGGCCACTACACAAAAAGGGGGGGGGGGGGGGGGGGGGGGGGGGGAAGGCGCTAAGTCATAATGACAAATGGCTTACCTTTTCTCGAAAGCGCCGGTAAAGGTCTGATCTCCTGTCTGCAGACTGTCCTTTCACTGAGCGACTCCGATCGAATCTCGCCTTTTTGGCAAAGAACCTTCTTTTATTCATCTCTCTCTCCATTTTCATTCGCCGAAAGAAACACCAATCAAAATGGCCAACGGCTCCAGTATCAATTTCATAGACGCCCCAGGCCTCATCAAAATAGAACATATAGTATTACCAAAACAAAAAATCTAAAGAGAGAAACAACCCCGGCACTAGTGTAAGATTTCAGACTCCAGGCCTCTTCCATCAAAATAGAACATATAGTATTACCAAAACAAAAAATCTAAAGAGAGAAACAACCCCGGCGA
Source organism: Cordylochernes scorpioides (assembly GCA_030710605.1). Taxonomy (NCBI): domain Eukaryota; kingdom Metazoa; phylum Arthropoda; class Arachnida; order Pseudoscorpiones; family Chernetidae; genus Cordylochernes; species Cordylochernes scorpioides. The sequence goes on from CP092867.1 coordinate 76,295,822, forward strand.
TAGTGTAAAATTTCAGACGCCATCCCCCCTCTTTCTCGGGACGATATATATATATCGCCCCCCTCCGTCTTAGCTATAAATCGACACAGGCCCCTTTTCACTTGAACTGTAATATAACGCTTTCCTTTCTCGGAAGGATATTTTATAAGGTTCAGTCCTTTAGAGATCTTCCTTCTCCATTTTTTTTTTCTGGTCACCTTTACCTAAATTTTTGGTGAGGGGAATATATGTACATATGAAACAACAGTTTCCAGCTCGGATGTCTCTGGATGTCTTCTTCTTTACCAGGCATCAGCTTTCGGCATGGAAGTCTGGTGTCATCTGTTGTCTAGGTTTCTGGGCAAAAAGAATGGTCTGTAAGTCTATGTGGGAGGGAAGCCATGTATCCATTTGATTTGATTATACATACGCCTTCTGTTGGGGTATGGTTACAAAAACGTGCCCCAACAAATACTTGGTATTTGTTGGAATCCTTCCTTGGACATTTTTCAGATTCTTGTTAATGGCATTCCAGAACAAACGAATTCTAAAAGACATTTGTTGTCCCACATCTCCAGAATCTTTGATCCTATAGGCTGGCTGTCACCAGTTATTATTCGTCTTAAAATTTTGCTTTAGTCACTTTGGAAACAGAATTTGAATTGGGATGATCCCTTGCCTGATACTTTGTGCTCTCAATGGAAGAAAATCGAAAAGGAATTATCCGTATTAAATAAAATTCAAATTCCTAGATACTTCTCGTGCAGGGGAGCTTTACTTTCTGTTGAACTTCATGGTTTTTGTGACTCTTCAGAAGTTGCATATGCGGCAGTATTTTATAAAAGATCTCATTTCAAATCGGGCCAAGTGAAAGTTTCTCTGATTGCTTCCAAGACGAGGGTAGCTCCTCTGAAAATGATTTCCATACCACGGCTGGAGCTGTGCGCTGCTCTTCTTCTCGCAACTTTATATGATACTAAGTAGAACTGCTCTTCACTGAAGGTTAATAACGAGTTTACAAAGTGGGAAGAGGAGCTTTGTAAACTCGTTATTTATATGATACTATTCGCAATTCTTTATGCTTACAAATTGATAGAGTATTTTTATGGACTGATTCCAAAATTGTTCTCAGCTGGATTAAATCTGAATCTAGACATTGGAAACCATTTGTCGGAAATAGGATTGCTGAAGTTCAAAGATTGACTTTACATTCTTCCTGGCATTATGTCATTTCGAAAGATAATCCTGCAGACTGCGCTTCCAGAGGTATAACTCCTTCAGAGCTGGTGGATCACTCTCTTTGGTGGCGAGGACCAACTTGGCTCTCGGATGTGAACTTTGAAGATCCAATTCAAACTCAATATGATTTTCCGAAAGAAATTTCAGGTGAAAGACGAAAAACTTTCTCTGTTTTTCATTCCACTAATCTTCTTTACCCAGACTTCATTTTCAAATACTCAAATATCAACGAACTTGTTAGAATTACAGCATGGATTTATAGATTTGTATTCAATGTCCAATGTTCTTTCAATGAAAGAAAGAAAGGACATCTATCTTCAAGCGAATTAACAAGTTCACAATTCACAATATCATTCGTTTCATTCAAAGTTCTGAATTTCAATCAGAAATTACCTGTTGCAAACAAAAGAAATCTTTACCAACTAACTCAAGGCTTTTATCTTTGAATCCTTTCATTGATGAATCTGGACTATTACGGGTTGGAGGAAGATTACGTCATTCAAATCTGCAATTTGATGAAAAGCATCCAATAATATTGCCAAGAGATCATTTTATCACGGAATTAATAGTGCGACAATGTCATCTGGATCATTTACATTCTGGTCTTCAACTGACCATGTCAGCACTACGATTACGATATTGGATTCCTGCAGGCAGAAGTTTGGTCAAGAAACTAATCCACCAATGCATGGTGTGTTTCAGGGCTAAACGCCAAGTTACCAAGCAAATCAAGGGAGATCTGCCTATGCACCGAATTGTGAAATCAAATCCGTTCACTAAAACTGGAATCGACTTTGCAGGACCGTTTTTTTGATGAAACAAAACATCAAAAGATCTAAAGTAAAATTGATATCATATGTTGCTTTATTTGTATGTTTCTGTACAAAAGCAATTCATATAGAAATTGTATCAGACCTATCTTCAGCGGCTTTCCTCGCAGCTTTCAAGCGGTTTATTTCTCGTCGAGGAAAACCTTATGATATATTTAGTGATAACGGGACCAACTTTAGGGGAGCTAACAACATTCTCCGAGAGCAGTTTGATATATTGAAAGCTTCAACAATTCAAAAATTCATATCTAATGAACGAATCAACTGGCATTTTATACCTCCTTCCGCCCCAAATTTCGGAGGTATCTGGGAGGCTGGAATAAAATCCTTCAAATTTCATCTTCTCAGATGCTTAAAGTTCAGATACTCACATTTAAAGAGCTGAGTACTCTGACAACTCAAATAGAAGCTCGTTTAAATTCACGACCTATTTGTCCTCTAAGTTCAGATTCAGACGATTTTAATCCTCTTACACCAGGACACTTCTTAATCGGGAGACCCTTAACTGCCCTTCCGGAATCTTATGATGAGGATGTTCCGATAAACTACCTCGACCGCTGGAGCTTGAATAAAAAAAATTAAAAATGTATTTTGGAAACGTTGGAATCGAGAATACCTCAACAATTTGCAACAACGCCTAAAATGGCAAAAATCCTCACCCAACATTAAGGAAGGTGACCTCATCTTGCTCAAGGATACCATATCTCCACCAGCAATGTATTGGAGCCTTGGTCGCATCACCAAAGTCTTTCCGGGAACAGACGGAAAAGTTCGAGTCGTCGAGGTGAAGACCAAGCACCAAGAACACCTTACTAGAACTGTTTCTACAATAGTACCATTACCTTTTGCTGAGGACTAAGTTAGTCCACCGGGGTGGAGTATGTTAGGTTTTTTTTTATTATCATTATTATAGTAATCTATATGTTAGGTTTTATTTATTATTATTATTATTGTATTTTATTAATTAATTATAATTCATATTCATAGAATTTTATTGTAACTTATCATCATTCTTTTTGTTGTATTTTTTCTTCTTCTGTTTTCTTTTGTGTTAAATACAACTAAATCGCATTAAATCGTAGTGTAATTCTTTTTTGTTGTGTGAAATAAATCGAATTGAATCGAATTGAGTCAGCTCGTTCTTTCTAGAAGAAACATCAAAGAAAACGTGCTAACATCTAGAGAGAAGTCAGGTTGGGGTAGACTGCGGCCTTGGCAATTTTAATAGCTCGTTCATTGCACCCGATACCGCAGTGTTTTATTATTATTTTTTTAAAATTTAAATTGAGGCTATGGATTATCTATGCTCTAAGTATGCTTCTTCGATGTAAGCCCTGTAGGTGGGCTTCCTTCTGCCGCTCGCTGCTCCGCTTCCTATATATATATATATATATATATATATACAACAACAACAACAAAAAGCCTTTATTCAGGGTCACTGACCCTATACAGGATTCACCAGAGGTATGCATAAGAACAAAGCAGTGAGACAAAGGAAATAACGATATATACAGAAGAAAAGGAAAAAAAAAAAACAAGAAAGAGAAAGAGGGAAGCAAGAAAAACAACACAAAAAGAGTAGCAGTAAGAAAGTGAGGAGTGAGTGTCACTTGGCCTTCTTCTGAGATATGGACTTGTGGAAACCATAAAACGCCGTAGCAATATACTTATTCTGGGTCATATTGTCAATTATTGATGGAAGTGAAGCACAGAGTTGCTCAGTTTTGAGCATAAGGGTTCTTATTTCTTCTTTCAGAGCATAGCAATCGAAAATATAGTGAGTGATTTCATTTTTTAGTTTTGAATTACAGAAGGTACAAATCGGGTCCTCACCGCAGAGCATCTTGGTGTGGTTTTCTCTAAAAAAAATTCCATCTGCAATTTGCTTTTGAATATATGTAGACAGTTTATCTAAGTTATGCAGCTGTATTTGGTTTGGAGGAAGGTATACAAATATCAAACAGATAACATGTTGGAGGGCTCTTGTGTTTGTTGATAAGAAAATAGATATCCAAGTGCCATCCTTTTCTGAATTGTCTAATCTATATTGCCCGCCTTCCCTAAAACCGACAATCATACCCCCTGACCCTCTTCCCCTTCCAGATTATTTGGTGGCAGGTAATTCGATAATTTGATAATCTTTTAGTGTTATGTTAGTCCTGTTCAGGCACCATGTTTCAAGCAGAGCAAAAATTTCGTAATTCTTTATGTGCTCGAGGAGTGGAAATATCGAAAGAATCCTATAGAAACCATTTATATTCCAACATATTATTTTTTCCGCGACGTCTCGCGAATTTTCAGAAAAAATTGCATTGTCAGCGTCTTGAAAATCGAATTTACATGTATTTGTGTCGAAGTAACTTTCCGTTATTTGATTGTTGGGTGGAGAATTAATTTGTGATTTTGATGTCGTATTTCTTCTATTTACACAATTGTTTCTACGAGGTTGTTGCTATATAGCAGCTCCTGTGCTATCAACAACTTGGCCATTCATCACTTTACAGACTTTATCATTTACAAAAAGCTTGTTATCTCTCAACTTCGATTTTATTCCCCTTTCACCCAATTCTTTCCTTTTTGCAATATATATATATATATGTCGTATTGTAAATTTTTCCAAAGTTTCAATATCTGGAAATGACAATTAAGCAGTCGTAAGGCCTTTTTCCTTCTTCTTTATTATATGCAATCAGCGCGAGGCCACACACACTGGACAACCATTGGCCGTCCAATTTATATTATTAAAAAAAAAAAAACTTTAGTAAATTTACATATCATTCAGCTTTTCTTTTTTAACATGGAATTTACATGTTTAAAAATGTATTTGGCAATTTGTGAAACAATTCAGACAAAAATAAAAGATTAAACAAAAACTAGTACATTAAAAACAATTGTGTGTTCAATATGGAATTGAATCATGTTTTACTATAGACAAAATATATCACTACCCCCCACGAAGAGAAAAAAATAATAATAATACAAAAAAAAAAAAAAACTTCCCTTCTTTTGTTTCCCCCTTTTTTTTTACAATGGTGGCTGGGAGGGGAAGGACGGTAAAGGACAAGATATATTTTGAACAACAAAGAAAAAAGAAAAAAAAACTATGCATACAATAATTTTATATACAAGAAAAGATGTTAGATGTGTTAGGATGACCAAAGTTCTGTTAGTTGGGATCACAGAAAAGGTGCCCAAAAACTTAACTAACATAATGCAGACAATTGGGGAAAAAATTTCTGAATATCAAGCACTACATGTTTACATACCCTCATACACATAGGTATAATCCCATTCAATAGCAACTTTTATTGCTGAATGGAAGTATGCAAAATTTAGGGTTAGTAGTGGAAAAACTTGCCTGTTAAGCTAAGTGCCCAAGCATTGTTCCAGGTCCTCTTCTTGAAATGGAAAAATTGTTTTTAGGTTTTCCTCGGTATCTTCAAATACTGGTTCCCAGAGTCTTATTTTAGAAATATTAACTATTGTTGTACGTTTATTTTCGGGTTGACATGGCTTATCTATTTCTATTGTTTGGGGGGAAGGTATGGCAATTATCGTATAAGGTTCTGGGTAAAAAGCTGGCATAAGTTTACCTTGGCCTGATTGATAAGGGATCTTATACAGTACCTTATCTCCTATTTTTAAATTGGGCGTTTTATGGGATTCATTATATCTTTTGACTAATTTAAGATGTAGTTTTTTTGTGTTATCATTGGCGGTTTTCCTAGCTTCTTCTATGGGGGGATAGGCTATTGTTAGGTCACTGGTATAAAATGGATCAATACCGAAAAGTAAATAAACGGGAGGAATTGTAGTTATTGAATGGGGAGTATTCCTATATTCTTCTAATGCTTTTTGTATAATAACATTTTTATCAAAATCAATCTTTAGTTTAAAATATTTTAGGTACTTTGTGGACATTATCAAAAAGTTCAAATTAGGATTATCAATAATATAAAACAAAATATATTTAGTTATAATTCCAATTTTTATATTCAAACAAATCTGGCCTTTTATGTTAACATTATTAGATACAGTACTTATTTTTATCATAACTAGAAATATTTATGTTATTTGAAAAATTCTTGGGCAAAAAATGAGTAGGTAAAATAATAATCTCACTACCTGAATCAAAAAGAATCATAAACATACCCAGGAACCATGAGTCTGCTGTCCCCACATCCGCTCTGATCCCCGGGCACCGTCAACATCCCACTTGGCCTTGATTACCGGGGTTCGACGCACTTTGTAGGCCGATGGATGAAGTCCCAGGATGGCCAGGTTCGTGGAGTTGGCCGGCGTTGACATCTCCATGCTGCGGCGTGATAGATCGCCACCGCGAGGCCATGTTGGGGCGATTTCCTCCAGCAAAGTTGCTCCTCCGTCCGTTATTCCATCTTCCGTCTCTTTGTTGAGTTGTGTGCTCCAATGATTCGGCAATACGAAGCCAGTCCTCTAAGGAATGTGGCGAGGAAGCAATCAGAAACTTCTCGAGTGGGCCGGCACCAGATGTAAGAGATTCCAAGACTAAATCCTTTGGCATGTGTAGTTGTGTGCCAATTTTTACCTTTTCAAAATAATAACCACGAACTGATTGCGTCTCTTGCTTAGTTAGTTGCCAGAATTTTTATGTAGCCCGCGTTCAAACTCTGGGAAGAAGGTCATCATCCTAGAATGTAAATCTTCCAAGGTGTCAATTTCGTCACAAATTGTGGCGTAAATCTCAAGAGCATTGCCCTTAAAAAGAGTGGGTATCATGAAAAGAGCATCTTCTTGTTTGATATTCTGGAGCTTGATCTGTTGGTTGAAAACCTTCAGCCATTGTGAGTATTTAAGCCCTTCTTCAGGGTTGAAGCTTGGTATCAAATCTTTGGGGCAATATTCCATATTCGAATTTTCTTTGAGATCAGTTTTATTAATAAATGAAGTATTTTTTGGGCTTGCCTTCCTCTTTCCCATGCCTTGAGATTTCCGCGAACAAGTTCGAATCCTGTCGTCTATTTGTCGTATTGTAAATTTTTCCCAAGTTTCAATATCTGGAAATGACAATTAAGCAGTCGTTAGGCCTTTTTCCTTCTTCTTTATTATATGCAATCAGCGCGAGGCCACACACACTGGACAACCACTGGCCGTCCAATTTATATTATTAAAAAAAAAAAAAAAACTTTAGTAAATTTACATATCATTCAGCTTTTCTTTTTTAACATGGAATTTACATGTTTAAAAATGTATTTGGCAATTTGTGAAACAAATCAGACAAAAATAAAAGATTAAACAAAAACTAGTACATTAAAAACAATTGTGTGTTCAATATGGAATTGAATCATGGTTTACTATATACAAAATATATCATATATATATATATATATGAAAAAAACAATAGAAAAAAATAAAAGATAAGTGGGTCAGGTGTTGATTTTAAAAAAAAGTAGGCATCTCCTGACCACGAGCACATGTGCTTTTTAGATGGCAGAGCGCCATCTAGTGGAGCAAAAATAAATTAAACGTTTATTTAGCTTGCTCCGTGATATTTGGGTAACCCAATTTCTTGATAAATCAAGAAAAGTCATCCACGAACGCGTTTCGCCCTGTTGGCGCTCGTCAGCGTGGAGGAAGCTGTAACCACTGCGACCAAAAAGATTTTTGGTGGTCCCAATGGCTTCCCGAAAAATCAAGAAATGGGTATTCAAGGCTACATTTGCGTAAAGACGCTTAACACATGAAAAAACAATAGAAAAAAAAGATAAGTGGGTCAGGTGTTGATATTAAAAATAAAGAAGGCATCTCCTGACCACGAGCACATGTGCTTTTTAGATGGCAGAGCGCCATCATGTGTTAAGCGTCTTTACGCAAATTTGCCCATAAATACCCATTTCTTGATTTTTCGGGAAGCCATTGGGACCACCAAAATTTTTTTTGGTCGCAGTGGTTACAGCCTCCTCCACGCTGACGAGCGCCAACAGCGCGAAACGCGTTCGTGGATGGCTTTTCTTGATTCTTCAAGAAATTGGGTTGGCCAAATATCCCGGAGCAAGCTAAATAAACGTTTAGTTTATTTTTGCTCCACTAGATGGCGCTCTGCTATCTTAAAATCACCTGTGCTCGTGGTCAGGAGATGCCTTCTTTATTTTTAATATATATATATATATATGTCATAATTTGTACAATTAGATGCCAACCTAATCCAATATATGTATGAAAATGTATGATTTGTTTCAATAAAAAAACAAGGTAACATTGGAGGACAGAAAGGCCTAGAAGAAAGGCCTAGGAAGAAGGCTTAAGAGTTAGCACAACCATTAGTAAAGTTATGACCAGTTTAATTATCGCGGAACTAATAAAAGTTGAGTTCAACAAACTATCACTTCCTGGTCAAGTTGGAACATGTCTAAAGACAAAGAAGTAACGTAGACCAATCAGGGAGCAGTTCATTTAGTGAAGAACCAATAGGGAACCTCCACGTCACACCTTTCAACCAATGAGAAGTAAGAAGGGTTCTCGTGTTAAATCGAGAACCAAGAATTGGCAATCGTCACATCGATCCCACCGAGATAGCACCTAGAGTTGGCACTTCGATCCCACCGAGGTAACACCTGCTCTAGAGACCCCTCTCCGCTCATCCCATAGCTAAGTAAATCTTACCGCAATGTGAATAGATAGCTAATAGTCAATCCGCTCCTCCTTCTCCAAGCCTTTCTTTCCTCCGACCAGTTGCCTTATTTCAACCCATCAAGTTTCCTGGTTATTTCCCCTGGTGTGTACACCTTATCACTCAGCCACCACGACTGCGCCACCACCAACAACAATCATCAACCTCCAAGAGTAATACTCACCCCGCAATATAATATTAAAGAGTTAGTCGACAGGATAATGACGGAAAAACGAGAGCACTTGACGAACGGAAAGAAGCTGGCAAGAAGCGAGGCGACCAGGCGCCTTCTGGCGGCCATTATATGGCAGATGACAGTGGCCCTCCGACGAGTTGACACCACCCGACTAGAAACGGCGTTCCAGAGCCCCACCCCCGGGAGAGATGACGATCGCGCCACCGCCCCAGGCGAGTATCACCGCGACCTGACACCGACCACCGAGGAGTCATCCACCGCCATGCCGTACCCATACCCCCGCACCCGAAAGCAATCCATGCGACCCAGGACAGTGCAAATAGTCCGAAAGCGGTCCAGTCGAGTAAAAGCAGTGCAAATGGCTAGATTTCCCCCTTCAATTCCGCGGACAGTGCAATCGGTCCCGAGTCCCAAGCAGCCAACCCAAGCCAAAGACGCCCCAGAGGAGACCTTTCGAGACTGAGGTAGGCACCCCACCCTATGACGTCAAGAAATTGACTTTGGACTTGTATCTGACCCAGGACCTACCCCTTTGACCATGTATCCAACCATGTATCCAATGAATGCACGCACGGGCTAGGCCAAGACCTGTCCCAAAGGACTTGCACGGCACCCAAATCTTTCATACATGGCAACCCTTGCCTGCATTCATTGACCCAACCACAACTCTCTACATGCCACCATTCTAACCCCGCACCACACAACTGCTTTCCTAAACCCAATTGCCAATACTATATGCCCTCAATTCACAGAGCCACAACGGCTTCAGCCTACAATCACAATGCCATAAACGTGTTCGTACAACAGCACAGCTCACACAACTACCACGCAAAGTCCATACGTGACCATACGTCGTCACGCCACAATCACGCAAATGTACCTCACAACAAACACGACATTCACAACAACAAAACACAGACAACATCCATCCAACAGGACGGTTTTCACGCTAACAGCACACGCATCCATACGTCATCACACAACGGTAACCCACACCACCAGCGCAACAAACACGCACAACCCGCACAACAAGCGCGACACTCGCGCCAAAAGACGAAAACAACCAGCAAGCATGCACAACCGTTAATAATAATACAATCATCTCGTCTACCCAAAACACTAAAAAATTTCACATTAAAACGTGCCATATGCACTAACAATATAAGAATTCTCGATATATGTTCGTGCAACCAGCACCCCTGACTTTAGTAAATTTGTTGTTCATAGTGAGAACAGGTTAGATTTTGTACAAACAAAGGCTTCACGTGAAAGCTTTTCATTTACAATTTTTTTTTCGATTCGTGTCACAGGCCACACCACAAAACCTTTCACTTTTCAGGCCAAAGACGCCTTCATCACACCTGTGACACTTTTCACCTCAAAGCGTGTCCACGTCGAAAGTCGCACTTTCACTCAATTCCACTCTGATATCACTGAATAGCATTTTTACTAAGTCACAACAACCATTCGATTTAATATCAATAGATACAATATCCGGATTTTCGAAATACAAACAACGCCGAAATTACACCACCTACGACAGATAAACGATTACACATCTCCACTTAAAACAATGACCACCATTTTTCCAAAAAGAACGATTTAAATCATTCTTCCCAGATAGAAGAAACAAACCCACTCCAGTAAAATAAGTATAGAACCATTAAAAGATTCAATTAGAACAAAAATCAATTAAGCGGCAAAAAAGGAAGCGATAGCTCCGCGCGGCAAATAAAATTTCCCCGTACGCCCGCTTCCTGGTTTCTAATTACCATCTCCCTCGACCAGTAGTTAAATGGAGGTCAAGCTGGGGACTTCTCCATGTCGCCAGTTTGGGAACCTCTCTCCATATCACCCCACTTTTCATTCCCCATTCCAGCTACATATCGACTTTTACAAAAATACAATTAATTGCACTCTCACAAGAGTTAAAGACGTACCAACACATCTTAATAAGTTCACATCCCTATTATAATTATAACCCCTTTACAGATTTCCAAAAAAAAAAAAAGTTACATATTCCACCTACACGTAGATATCACAGACCTTAGGATCTCGACAACACATAGAATTCGTTTCACACGTTTCTTACACAAAAACTTCTAACATTTTCCACAATACACACAAAGACAAAAGAAATCCTACAAGGCATAATTAATCAATTAAGAAATCTAGATCATGGCATGTAGATACAAAGCGGGTTCACGACCTCACTATATATCGTTTTTTTTACATCATTCATTTACCTTATTTTCTTTATTTTAATTCAAATTATTTAATCCAACTTATCATTTTTAAAAATTCAATTTCTTATCACTTATTTTAGCAAATATTTACCAGTTTATTTACCACTTCTTTTATTTTATCGTATTTCCATTTATCAACAAAAACTCATTGGTTTTCGGTTAAACTTAGACATTAAGTCATCCTTTATTTTTGAAAAACCTTTTTCATTTTTCTTTTTTTTTTACGCAACCAAGCATTCAACTTTGATTTCGCTCAACATTTCTTTTATTTTTATTTTTTGATTTCAAAATACCTCATGAAATTTCCTCGATTTCCTTCCCAAAACTCGAGCAAAAAAGTAATTAAGCATTTTTTCTTTTTCACCAATGCAACAAAGCATTTTTTCTTTTTTTTCACGCAACAAGGCATTTTTCTTTTTCAACCACGCCTTCACTTTGATTTCACTCAACATTTCTTTTATTTTTATTTTTTGATTTCTAAAATTCCTCATGAAATTTCCTCGATTTCCTTCCCAAACTCGAGCAAAAAGTTAATTAGGCATTTTTCTTTTTCACCAATGCAACAAAGCATTTTTTCTTTTTTTTTCCACGCAACAAGGCATTTTTCTTTTTCAACCACGCCTTCACTTTGATTTCAGTCAACTATTTTTATTCTTATTTTTATTTTTGATTTCTAAAATTACCTCATGAAATTTCCTCGATTTCCTTCCAATCTCGAGCAAAAAGTAATTAGGCATTTTTTCTTTTCACCAATGCAACAAAGCATTTTTTCTTTTTTCACGCAACAAGGCATTTTTCTTTTCAACCACGCCTTCACTTTGATTTCACTCAACCTTTCTTTTATTTTTATTTTTGATTTCTAAAATTACCTCATGAAATTTCCTCGATTTCCTTTCCCAATCTCGAGCAAAAAATGTAATTAGGCAATTTTTCCTTTTCACTATGTACCATAGTCCTCAACTTATGATTCACCTTTACAAATTTTTGATTGCTATTAACTATAAACCAACTATATAGCATTAACACTACATTTTTTTATCTCTTATATCCTTATCAATGTTGTATATAACCTCCCTATAACCAATTAATTTTCGCTCAAATTTATTTTCTTTGCTTTACAGAACTTATTCAGACTAAAACCCCTTCATAAATTCTTCACATGTAGGGGGCGCATCTGTCATAATTTGTACAATTAGATGACAACCTAATCCAATATATGTATGGAAATGTATGATTTGTTTCAATAAAAAAACAAGGTAACATTGGAGGACAGAAAGGCCTAGAAGAAAGGCCTAGGAAGAAGGCTTAAGAGTTAGCACAACCATTAGTAAAGTTATGACCAGTTTAATTATCGCGGAACTAATAAAAGTTGAGTTCAACAAACTATCACTTCCTGGTCAAGTTGGAACATGTCTAAAGACAAAGAAGTAACGTAGACCAATCAGGGAGCAGTTCATTTAGTGGAGATCCAATAGGGAACCTCCACGTCACACCTTTCAACCAATGAGAAGTAAGAAGGGTTCTTGTGTTAAATCGAGAACCAAGAATTGGCAATCGTCACATCGATCCCACCGAGATAGCACCTAGAGTCGGCACTTCGATCCCACCGAGGTAACACCTGCTCTAGAGACCCCTCTCCGCTCATCCCATAGCTAAGTCAATCTTACCGCAATGTGAATAGATAGCTAATAGTCAATCCGCTCCACCTTCTCCAAGCCTTTCTTTCCTCCGACCAGTTGCCTTATTTCAACCCATCAAGTGTCCTGGTTATTTCCCCTGGTGTGTACACCTTATCACTCAGCCACCACGACTGCGCCACCACCAACAACAATCTACAACCTCCAAGAGTAATACTCACCCCGCAATATAATATTAAATATATATATATACAGTGGTACCTCGACATACGAGCGCCCCAACATACGAGTTTTTCGAGATACGAGCCGACGAGCAAGTTATTTTTTGCTTTTAGTTACGAGATACGAGTTCGGTTCGGTAGTGTTGAAGATATTAATCTGTGATTTTAAATGTTTCTTTTTGACCAGTACTTTTGTTTTGTTTTAGCTTTTCCTAAAATGTTTCTTCCTTCTTCTTCATTATTATTTGTTCTCTCTCTCTATATGCAAAGCTTTGTCTTTTGAGACTTGAATAAACAAATTCAAGTTTATTATATTTTTGTGTGCTTTTAAAGTTAAAACATAACAGGCAGTAACACGCAGTCGCGCCATCACGATCAGTTAGCAGCGTGCTTCCGAATATTCTGAGAGGGAGGAAGAAACAAATCTCCTTGGACATGTTTTTTTCTAAACGGCCTACAGGTGAAAGCGAGAAAAATATAGCGAAAAAGGCAAATACCAGTGAGGATATCTATTTATTTCTTTATATATTCTCTTTTTGGTTTTTGTGCAATAAATATTTGATATTTATAAATACGTTTTTATTATTTACAACCACGTAACAAAAATAACTGGGGTGACATTTTGGAAGTTGAAACGGATTAATGGTAGTTCAATTGTTTTGTATGGGGAAATTTGCTTCGAGATACGAGTAATTCAAGATACGAGCAAGGTTGCGGAACGAATTAAACTCGTATGTCGAGGTACCACTGTATATATATATATGTCATAATATTACTCTTCCAGGAATAATAAAGTAATCCTAGAGTCAGCCCAGAGAGAGACAGCAGCTAAAGTCCAGTCATTTGAGACACCAGTGACATTCCAGGGGGCGACCACAGGGGCGTTACTTGGAACCTCAGGACTAATTAAGACAGTTGGTGATTTTGTGTTCGAAACGAACGGTCGGCCGCTCAGCGGCGGCCGGGCCCAGCTCTCTCCATCTCTCTCTGGTTGTCTAGGATTTCTCTACCAAATTGTTGTGTGATTATTTCTCTTTCCCCACATTATTATTATATTGCCCCATTGAAAGTCGACAGGATCTTATCACAGAAGAGTCGACAGGATAAGACCTGGCCGGGAAGCAAATCCCTCATATACCAGAGTATGAAGAAAACAAGAAGCCAAGCCACGATGATCGGCCAAACCCAACTCAACTGTAGCCACTTTACTTCGAGCTCTCACCCCCTACTCGCCAACCTTTGAACCGTTACCCTGAAGAAGTGATCACCTACTACGGGGATGAATCTGCCGCCCACTTCTCCCAGCACTAGATATGCCCAAGAACGATCACCGCGCCAGAGCAGGACACCTTCCATCATCATGGACAAGACTCCGCCATATCCCTGACACTACTGTGGCGGACAACACTGTCCCGTACAATATCAGTAGAAAGAACCCTCCCTCAATGAACTTAATGAATCTACTTGCGCCCTCAACCAGCATAACCTGTGAGTGTAATTGTTTTACCTCTACCATTCATTCTTTAAAGAAGTCATTCCTTGTAAACCCTGATGCCAATATTCCTCATAATTAGTTTAGTTCCATTTATTCTCTCCACCCCTATTAACCGTGATCTTATTTTCCATACTATATCTATCTATGTTAAACACCCTGGAATAGTAACCTTACTATTCTAATTTAATACAATTGTCTTTTTATTGTATGAAATATTTTTATTTTAAAGTCATTCCTTAAAATTGGCATTCTATCTATGCATGCTTTACGATTTTTAATAATAACAACAATCAAATTCATAATCGTGCTCAGTCACAATAGGCCTCCAGCACCTAAACATTTGTATACCTATTTGTATATGACCTTCTCTCCTACTTGTAAGCACGGCTCACGAAGAATAATTTCCTACCCTAAACGACTCAAAATGCACTCTGTAATTCAGGCATCGAAGAATTCCAACCACCACGTGAGCCTTGCTTACAACCAACCCTGAGTAACCTTTATTAATTTCGCCCTTAATGTCCCACTCATTTTTACAACTTTGTCAACCTTATACCAGCTCAGGACCTTTTATAGAATTATTGATTAATCAATTATCGATAATTATTGCCAACAATATTATCATTTCAAAATCCTAATCTTCACCCTTGATTTATGATAATATATTTTGTAGTTTCTCTCTAGCATATCCACCGACCCACACCATCTAGCCACTGATGTGTTCGTCACAGGACGCAGATTGACTAACTGCTAGATGTTTATCGACTCCTTTTTGTTCGCACTTGAACAATCTGCATCGAGCGGCACAGTTCGCTCCTTCTTCTCGCGCCACACGTTCGCCACACGGACCCTGTCTTCAAATCTATGTTTGTCCCTTGTCCAAACCAGCACGATATAACCTACTTCCGATTTTTCCCACGGATGTACGTTAAACATCGTCGCTGATTCTGTCCGGTCCGTCATCATTTCGCGCAGACATGGGTTTTTACGTTCGACCCATCGCGAAATCATCGCCTCGCACAAGCTCCCACGACAGTTCAAACACCTCGTGTCCGAGCAGCTTGTCACCTGTAAAGGAAAACGCCGTCTTTGTCCCAATTTTTGGCATTGTGCGCGCATACTTTCCCCCAATTAGTTAAAACTACTAAAGTCTCATAGTATCGAAATAATTAAGGTGGAAAGGCCCAAAGCAAGTTTCCCCTCGCACTATTCGCCTATATTCTACCTTTGTATCTCGAACTATTTTATCTTCTCAAATTAACTATAAGTCCATGCGACTTCCTTACCTACACACGGGACTCTTCTCCTCTGACTCGCTACACGAGTAACTGCATAGATAAGGTAGAATGGCACAAAGCAAGTTTCCCCTCGCTCTGTTCGCCAAAATTCTAACATTGTATGTAGTTCTATATTTACCTCAGTCCTGAGCTCACGCAATTTCCAGCATCAACCTCATTTCTCGTACTCTACATCTATAGCATAGAAAACCCATGCCAAGTCTTCCCCTTGCCATGTCCGCCTGAAAACGTATCTCAAACTGTAGAGTATCCCAGTCTTAATGGCTCAATATTTTCATCGTTTGTATGCGACTCTTTTTTCTCCTTGTTGACACCTCTCAATAGCATTTCCCTTATAATACATTAGTTGTTATTGTATATAACCTTTTATAACTTTGAAATTATCAAAAATTCCCTTAAATATCAAACTCTCCGGTGTTGTAAAACTGCTTGTAAATAATATTTACTTGTGTACTATTCAATATTTTATTTACATAAAACTATGTCACCATTACCTTAATTAATTTCAACTGTAAAATTCTTTTCTCTATTCCTGGCTTCTCCAGCTTTAAGTATACTCAAACCATGTTAAGCCTTCTTCAACGGGGGCCATATGTCATAATATAACTCTTCCAGGAATAATAAAGTAAACCTAGAGTCAGCCCAGAGAGACAATTGACAATTGAAACACTTTTATTGACGTCTAGTCAATTTTTACAAAATGATTATGATAAAAGTAATGAATAAATAATGGAATTTACAATGATTTTAGGAGCTAGGGAGGCTCCACCACCTTGACAAGGTTCTCCTCCAGACAAGGAGGGGGTCTTCTTGGACTCCCCGCATCTCCAGGCCCAGGAAGTGCTTGTATATGCGGGTCTTGGCGGACGCCATGATGGCCAGGGCGTCGTCCTCCAGGTCATGCCCGAAGATCCAGCTCTGCAGGTCAGGAGGCCGTTGGAGGATGGTGAAGGCCTCCAGGATGACAGGCCTGATCCGACTGCAGGACCAGTAGCGGTGGGCCAGCGACAGGTCTCCGGACCCACAGGCGATGCAGGACTCCCGGGCTGAAGCCGGATGTGCTGGATGGGGAAGGGCGTGCAGGGCCAGCCGCACGGCAACGTCAGCATTGTGCCCCGAGAAGGCGCAACGCCGGAGGGAAGACCAGCTGATGGAGATGGGGATGCTGACGTGGGGGAACCACCGTCCGAACAGCTGGGTAATGGGCAGCGCAGCCAAGCGCGGACGCTCAAGCAAGCGGCGGGCTGTGCGGGTGGTTAGGCGCTGGAAGGCGGTGGTCGTCCCGCGCACCACGATTGCGTCCGCCAGGCTGTCGACGCGATAATGTCCCCGGGCATTCTGGGTTATCAGGCGTGTGCAGAAGCTCCCCAGAGCAGCGACGTCCGTGAGGGCGCCACGCGTAGCGATGGTGATGTTTGGAGCAGGCCCGGTCAGTTCTCCGATGCGCCAGCCCAGCCATCTTGTAGGAGCCAGGAGCTCAGGAGGCCGCAGGAAACGGCAGTCGCCCACGACCCGAAGAGCCCGGAGAAGTGCAGGTTGTAAGATCCGGTGGTTTAGATCTAGGATCTCCGCGGCAGACTCGAAGAGGTGAAGACTCCGACGACGCCGCGGGGGAAGCCAGATGCCAGGAGTGGACGCAGGAGTCAGCCACATCCCGCTCTCAGCGAGCCAAGAGTGAGCGTTACGGCCTCCACGCAGTGCTGCCTGGACACCCTTAAGGCACGACAGCCGGAGCTGAGTGCCCACGTCGAGAAGTCCCATGCCTCCCACAGAGATCGGCCGCGCCAGGATGCTACTGGGAAGCCATGAGGTTCGATCGTGCCCCCACACGAATCGAGCCAATCTTGCCTGCAGTCTACCGATGGTGGTCTCGCTGGGAAGGTAGGCCTGGAGATGATAGTAGATGGCCGAGAGCACCAGGCTATTGGCCGCTTTTGCTCGACCAGCAAGTGAGAGACCGCGGACAAAGGGGGACCACCTAGCAATGGCTCGCTCCAGCAACTCTTGCAGGTGTTGATCTTGAGCCGAAGTTCCCATTCCAGGAGTCACTAAGGTCCCTAGAATATTGATTTTCTCCCTGTTCCAGGAGATTGCCGACGGGGAGTCAGTGCGGTTCCTCCATCTCCCGCACCAGAGACCCTGGCTCTTACCGAAGTTGACTCTTATTCCTGACGCACGCCTGAAGTCCTCGAAGATCTTCCTGACGACCTCCAGCTGCCCATCCTCGCGGATAAGCAGGACGATGTCGTCGGCGTACGCCAGGACATTATCCCGGCCAAGTAGCTGTTCCAGGCGTAGCAGGAGGGGCCCGGTGGAGATGGCAAAGAACGCTGCGCTGGCAGCGCATCCCTGCCTCACTCCGTTGAGCATGTGGAACAGAGGAGTTCTCCCAATCCCCTCAATCCTCGCCGCAGCCTCGGCCCCAGATTTAAATAATCAAAATAATAAAGATAATTTTAATACAAAACTAAACTATAAAACTAAACAACTATTTATATATATATATATATATATATATATATATATATATGTAATATTGTGTTGAGTCGACTTATCTGTGATTAGGGATCCTGTCGGCTAGCTGTAATAATGTGTTGGGGTTTGGTAAGCCTGTTGTAGAATCCTGTCGACTCTCTGTAATAATGTGTTGAGATCCTGTCGACTCTCTGTAATAATGATGTTGGGGTTTGGTAAGCCTGTTGTAGAACCTCGTCGACTCTCGCTAAGTTGTGGCAACCGAGGGTCAAACCTGTAGTAACCGCGAGGGACAGTCAGGGGTGGAGAGTTTTCCAGTGCCTCTCTGCACCTTGTAGGACCTTTAACAGTTCTCACAAAAGTACAGGCAGTCGTGGTCGAGGCAGAGTGGAAAAGCTGGGGAATGTCCACACACACAAAACGAAGCGACACAGTTGAAAGAAAGTTCCTTGAATAGATAAAAAGTCGAGCCAAAAGCAAAGATGGAGATAGGAGTAGCGTTTCTTACTGACTAAATGGTGAAATGAGGTGGCACTTGGAGACAGCCGGCGACGCGCTGATGGGGAACTGAACTGACTAGAGCTGAGAGGGCGGTTGCTACGTGGGGTCATATTTATACAACTTTTTTAGGACCAGGAAGGGGACTAGGAAGTGGACCAGGAAGTATTGCCTTTCTGCACGTGTCCGCAACTCGACTCTGGCACCAGTCTGTTGGCTTCCATCTATCTTTAGAAGTTACTTTGTGATTCGCTCAATCTTGCTCTTAACTCAGTTTTTAATCTATTATATTTTTTATTTATTCATCCTCAGTACATTACATCTGGAGATACAAGGACACACGTCAATTATGCGTATAATTAGTTATATTTATAATTAGTTCTATATACAACATGACAAGCTTGTTATACGTATTACATAATATAGGGTTATTGGTTTAAATTATCATAGATGGGCCCCGTGAGTGAAAGGGTTTATCCGGGTTTAAGCGGGTAAAGCCTCTCTAACACAGGTAAGTAATTAGAATTTATTTTAATTAATTAAACTGTGAGGGAAAAGGGCTATAACAAGATGTTTATTTGGATATATCTGAGAATATTAAAATAAAACTTATGTTTAATTTAAAAGTTATGATATTCATTATAAAAGAGAACTGTAGATAAAACCTTTGTTTGTTAAAAAATAATGATGATAAAAAATGATGTTCTAAAAGATTGTTGGCGGGCGTTGGAAAGGGTTAGGGGTTGAAGAATATGCAATTGTAAGTGTTGCACAGACAATCAAATACTTAGGTCCAGGTGCAAAGCGAGGATATAGACTTGTGCGTCTTCCTAGGCAATGTTTCACCTGTGATCCTGTATAAGGTTACAGTGCTTTGTCACAATTGTAGGGTTATTGGTTGAAAAGATGTTGAAGAAAAGAATTAATATGCATGAAAGGGGTGGTAGAGCCATGCGATAAGTAGAATTGTTGTAGCGACAGTAGGTGGTCTGACTGACTTGAAATCAAAGAGTTGATTGTGGTCCGCAAGAGTTGAAAAATTGAAAGTTGGAAAAAGTGACGCTTTGTGCATGCGTTGGTGATGTGCTCTGCGGATGATTGAGATAAACTTTTGAAACGTGTTCAGACCAAAAAGTCGAGACTTGTACTTCTGGGGAACTGTGTTCAAAGAGTTTGTTGAATTACGAAATCAAAAGAAAAATTGTCAAGCAGTACTGTCATTTCTAGCAATGGCTGAAATAGGTAGTGAAAAAAGTATAGGGAAGTGATTAGTAAGTAGGATTATTGAAGAACGATTGTTGTATGCCCGGTGGTTGCTGATAACTAAACATTGTCATATAATAAAGTTATTTAAACAAAAATATAGTGAATAAAAAGATAGAAATATGATTGCGGATAAAAAAAGTATAAGTGGATAAGATCAAACATGTAATATATAAAATATATAATAATGAATTAGTAATATATAACAATGAAGGGTTAACATTATATAAAAGATGGCGTTCTAGTTTAGAAAAAATATTCCATACTGGGCGTGAAAATAATGTAAAAGTTGTAAAACACATAATGATAATTAAAGATATAAAGTGTTATAATATTTCAATATTAAAGTTCAAATTAATAAGTAAATTGGGTAATGATTGGTAAGTCAATGTTATAAGTGCTGCAATCTATCCATTCTGCGAGCTGGACCACGAGTTTCAAGTACAGGCGAACTGGAACTGGAGGTGTCATGTTAACATCGCGGCTGCAATTGGTGTCCATATCAACATGTGTCATGTCCTTTGATGCCGACCGACATAGCTGGGTTGTTTATTGTTGCTGGCGGTCCTTTGTTGCCGACCCTTTGTTACCGACTGGCACATGATCCCATGTCTGGCCTACGTCCCGAGTTGAGTTATCTTCTCTAGCCTGTTTGAAAATATAGTTTTCTTGGTGTTCGTAAGTGTTGTGTTTCGACGATGTTGCGGACTTATTAAAAAAATGTTATTCAATGATGTCAGGTTTAGATGTGAATAAAAGTGCGACTTTCCGACGTGGACACGTTTTGGTGAGGTGTCACAGGCATGAAGGCGTCTTGGGCCTGTTAAGTGAGAAAATTGTTGTGGTGCGCTGTGTGACACTTAGTAAGTGGATTGAATAGAAAGGTGTCACGTGAAGTCTGTTCTTGGTACAGCATCTAACTTGTTTCCGAAAAATAACAAATTTATTAGTCATGGGTGGTTGTTGTACGAAACACATCGAGAATTTTCAGATTGTTATAGAGGTGGCATGTTTATCGTGAAATCTTTGTGTTCGCGACGATATGGAGCTCGTGTTGCTCGAAATTGGATGTTGTTAAATCGCGCGTTATAGATGTGGCCAATTGGAGAAAGTAAGGTGGGAATGTGTTGAAGTTCGTTCCGAGGGATGTGTGGATTATTAATAATTATGCATGTAAAAAGAAAAGGACGAGGAGGTGTAGCTATGCTGGAATTTTTAACTTGTTTTGGGGAAGGACAGTTACATTTCTAGTTGTGCTTTTGAAGATAGTGTATCTTTCGATTTTTGTATAAAAAAAATGCGTTTCATCTATGTTTATTAAAATTTGAATATATTTTTTTAATCGTTGCTTATGGTAGTGCAAAAATTATACTTGTAAAAGGGCAATGGCATGATAGTGACTTATAATTTGAATGAGGCGTGTACATAAAATAGTGAACATAACAATGATTTTTTGCAAAGTTTTGTGTATTTAATTAAGACATTGGTGTTTTTGGTATAAAAATAAGGTATTAAGAGAAACACAACAAATAGGTTTAGAAAATAGGATTCGAGTAATTAAAATATAAAAATGATTTTTTTTTAAACTGTAAGATTGCAAGTAATGAATTAAAATTTATAAGTTGCTTAAAATAAAGTAAAAATTGATAAATGATGGTGTACAAGATTTAAAATTTGAATTGAAATGCTATAAAAATGTAAAATTTGATTTTAAAATAATTACAGTAAAAATAAACATTATATTATGGAAAATCAAGTTGTTAGCATGAAGAGAGAGTTAAGTAGATTTTTTAAAAACTTACAGTTTTTATGATTGTTCAGTCAGGAGACTTGGTCTTTGGTTGTTGTCCTGATGACGTGGAAGGCGTCCCATGTAGAGCTTGTAGAAGCTTGTGACTTCTGTTTGGCGATGGTGGCATGTCGTCTGGATGGTTGCGTAGTAAGGTCGAAGGTGGGTAACTTCTCACCGGCTTATTTTGCGGGATGTTCGGCTGTGTCGTTGGGGGGAAGATTGCTTGGTCGTTTTGTTGGAATGGCGTGCTTGTTCCTCCATCTTGCTTCTTGGCTCTTCTATCTATCTGGACAGTCTTTTTACCTTCTTCGTTGTGGTCTCCTTCGTTGTGGTAATCCTGTCGACTATCTGTAATATTGTGTTGAGTCGACTTATCTGTGATTAGGGATCCTGTCGGCTAGCTGTAATAATGTGTTGGGGTTTGGTAAGCCTGTTGTAGAATCCTGTCGACTCTCTGTAATAATGTGTTGAGATCCTGTCGACTCTCTGTAATAATGATGTTGGGGTTTGGTAAGCCTGTTGTAGAACCTCGTCGACTCTCGCTAAGTTGTGGCAACCGAGGGTCAAACCTGTAGTAACCGCGAGGGACAGTCAGGGGTGGAGAGTTTTCCAGTGCCTCTCTGCACCTTGTAGGACCTTTAACAGTTCTCACAAAGTACAGGCAGTCGTGGTCGAGGCAGAGTGGAAAAGCTGGGGAATGTCCACACACACAAAACGAAGCGACACAGTTGAAAGAAAGTTCCTTGAATAGATAAAAAGTCGAGCCAAAAGCAAAGATGGAGATAGGAGTAGCGTTTCTTACTGACTACATGGTGAAATGAGGTGGCACTTGGAGACAGCCGGCGACGCGCTGATGGGGAACTGAACTGACTAGAGCTGAGAGGGCTGTTGCTACGTGGGGTCCTATTTATACAACTTTTTTGGACCAGGAAGGGGACTAGGAAGTGGACCAGGTAGTATTGCCTTTCTGCACGTGTCCGCAACTCGACTCTGGCACCAGTCTGTTGGCTTCCATCTATCTTTAGAAGTTACTTTGTGATTCGCTCAATCTTGCTCTTAACTCAGTTTTTAATCTATTATATATTTTATTTATTCATCCTCAGTACATTACATCTGGAGATACAAGGACACACGTCAATTATGCGTATAATTAGTTATAGTTTATAATTAGTTCTATATACAACATGACAAGCTTGTTATACGTATTACATAATATAGGGTTATTGGTTTAAATTATCATATATATATATATATATATGATAAGATTCTGTCGACTTTCAATGTGGCAATATAATAATAAGGTGGGGAAAGAGAAATAATCACACCACAAATATAATTTAAATTTTTTTTTTATTTTTTCTTATTATTAGTTTGATTATAAGTGTATGGTTCTGTCTTTCTCTCTTTTCTCTAACTACTAAAATTTATAATATTAAATATATTCTCACTTCTATTATTCTATATACAAATTAGAGTATGTCTAAATGACGTGTAAAAGCCGATGCAAAAAACGTTACGTTGTTAAATTTTATTGTTATTAATTATAAATATATAATTAATTGTATGATGTGTAAGAAGTAAAGGATTTTTTTTCTCTCTCTCTACTAAATAATAACAATTTACAAATTTTATAATTTGAATTTAAATAATCAAAATAATATAGATAATTTTAATACAAAACTAAACTATAAAACTAAACAACTATTTATTTTTATAATTAATTTAGATTTAGCATACATGTAATATATCCAAAGTTATTACACTGCAATATTTGATGTATTACACTGTTGTAGAATCCTGTCGACTTAACCGTTCTGTGACAATATCGTTGCGGAATTTCTTGTTGTTCGATTTGAATGGTGAGGATTGTTTGAAACGCAGTCGTTGAGTGGCAAGTGAAGCATACAGTTAGGAATAATCAGGACACGTGATGGGGTTTGAAAATAAAAGGCAACTGGGTTGGAGGAAAGAAAGCTTGAGAAGGCGGAGCGATTTTGATTGTTAATTATCTGATCACATGGCGGTGATTGTACTTAGCTATGGGATGAGCAGAGGGAGAGAGGTCCAGAGCCGATGTCACCTTGTTGGAAGCCAAATCACTACTCTAGGTGTTGTTCCTATGAGAGCGAAAACGTTACTGACTATTCTTGCTTTTCGATTTAACACCACGAGTTGTCTTCCTTCCCATTGGTCGAAGGATGGAACGTACCCGTTTTTCTATTGGTTGACCTACTTAGTTGTTGCTTCCTAATTGGACCGGCGGCTTTCTTTGGTGTTAGTTACGCCCGGCCTGGTCAGGAAGTATCGGGTGTGTTCGACTCTATTTACTTCCGCGTTATCAAATACGTCCGGTCCTGTCCGGAAATATTGGGCGTCTCTCTACTAATATAACTTCTGCGGATACTAGATACGTCCGGGCTTGCCAGGAAGTATTGCCTGTACAAGTTATTTATACTTGTGCCCGCTTTTAGCCTGCTTCCTATGTCTTGTTGCCACTTTCTTTCCTCCAATTACCTTATTCTTTATTAAATCTTTGAAAATCATACATTGTACATGCATAGTGGGTCGGGGGTGCATACAATTATATACAAATTATGACATACACTTATAATCAAACTAATAATAAGAAAAAATAAAAATTTTTTAAAGAAGGTAGATAAGATTGTTAGTATATATATATATTATTTATATATAAAAAAAAGATAAAATATAAAATTATAAAAATAATATATATATACTAACAATCTTATCTACCTTCTTTAAAAAAAAATATTTTTTCTTATTATTAGTTTGATTATAAGTGTATGGTTCTGTCTTTCTCTCTTTTCTCTAACTACTAAAATTTATAATATTAAATATATTCTCACTTCTATTATTCTATATACAAATTAGAGTATGTCTAAATGACGTGTAAAAGCCGATGCAAAAGACGTTACGTTGTTAAATTTTATTGTTATTAATTATAAATATATAATTAATTGGATGATGTGTAAGAAGTAAAGGATTTTTTTTCCTCTCTCTCTCTACTAAATAATAACAATTTACAAATTTTATAATTTGAATTTAAATAATCAAAATAATAAAGATAATTTTAATACAAAACTAAACTATAAAACTAAACAACTATTTATATATATATATATATATATATATATATATATATGATAAGATTCTGTCGACTTTCAATGTGGCAATATAATAATAAGGTGGGGAAAGAGAAATAATCACACCACAAATATAATTTAAAATTTTTTTATTTTTCTTATTATTAGTTTGATTATAAGTGTATGGTTCTGTCTTTCTCTCTTTTCTCTAACTACTAAAATTTATAATATTAAATATATTCTCACTTCTATTATTCTATATACAAATTAGAGTATGTCTAAATGACGTGTAAAAGCCGATGCAAAAAACGTTACGTTGTTAAATTTTATTGTTATTAATTATAAATATATAATTAATTGGATGATGTGTAAGAAGTAAAGGATTTTTTTCTCTCTCTCTACTAAATAATAACAATCTACAAATTTTATAATTTGAATTATAAATAATCAAAATAATAAAGATAATTTTAATACAAAACTAAACTATAAAACTAAACAACTATTTATTTTTATAATTAATTTAGATTTAGCTTGCTAATCTAATCAAATCTACTTGATATAAATTATCATTGTTATCAGTTTACTCATTAAATTTTAAATATAGAATCACTATTATATTTTTATTATATAGTTTTTACACCTATATATATGGCAATATAATAATAATGTGGGGAAAGAGAAATAATCACACCACAATTTGGTAGAGGCATCCCAGACAAATATATAAATAAATAGTTGTTTAGTTTTATAGTTTAGTTTTGTATTAAAATTATCTTTATTATTTTGATTATTTAAATTCAAATTATAAAATTTGTAAATTGTTATTATTTAGTAGAGAGAGAGAGAGAAAAAAAAATCCTTTACTTCTTACACATCATCCAATTAATTATATATTTATAATTAATAACAATAAAATTTAACAACGTAACGTCTTTTGCATCGGCTTTTACACGTCATTTAGACATACTCTAATTTGTATATAGAATAATAGAAGTGAGAATATATTAATATTATAAATTTTAGTAGTTAGAGAAAAGAGAGAAAGACAGAACCATACACTTATAATCAAACTAATAATAAGAAAAAATAATTTTTTTTTAGAGAAGGTAGATAAGATTGTTAGTATATATATATATTATTTTATAATTTTATATTTTATCTTTTTTTTTATAAAAATAATATATATATATATACTAACAATCTTATCTACCTTCTTTAATTTTTTTTTTATTTTTTCTTATTATTAGTTTGATTATAAGTGTATGGTTCTGTCTTTCTCTCTTTTCTCTAACTACTAAAATTTATAATATTAAATATATTCTCACTTCTATTATTCTATATACAAATTAGAGTATGTCTAAATGACGTGTAAAAGCCGATGCAAAAAACGTTACGTTGTTAAATTTTATTGTTATTAATTATAAATATATAATTAATTGGATGATGTGTAAGAAGTAAGGATTTTTTTCTCTCTCTCTACTAAATAATAACAATTTACAAATTTTATAATTTGAATTTAAATGATCAAAATAATAAAGATAATTTTAATACAAAACTAAACTATAAAACTAAACAACTATTTATTTTTATAATTAATTTAGATTTAGCTTGCTAATCTAATCAAATCTACTTGATATAAATTATCATTGTTATCAGTTTATTCATTAAATTTTAAATATGGAATCACTATTATATTTTTATTATATAGTTTTTACACTATATATATGGCAATATAATAATAATGTGGGGAAAGAGAAATAATCACACCACAATTTGTAAGCCCAGAGAGAGACTGCAGCTAAAGTCCAGTCATTTGAGACACCAGCGACATTCCAGGGGGCGACCACAGGGGCGTTACTTGGAACCTCAGGATTAATTGAGACAGTTGGTGATTGTGTTCGAAAACGAACGGTCGGCCGGGGCCCAGCTCTCTCCATCTTTCTCTGGTTGTCTAGGATTTCTCTACCAAATTGTGGTGTGATTATTTCTCTTTCCCCACCTTATTATTATATTGCCACATTGAAAGTCGACAGAATCTTATCATATATATATATATAGTTGTTTAGTTTTATAGTTTAGTTTTGTATTAAAATTATCTTATTATTTTGATTATTTAAATTCAAATTATAAAATTTGTAAATTGTTATTATTTAGTAGAGAGAGAGAGAGAAAAAAAAAATCCTTTACTTCTTACACATCATCCAATTAATTATATATTTATAATTAATAACAATAAAATTTAACAACGTAACGTCTTTTGCATCGGCTTTTACACGTCATTTAGACATACTCTAATTTGTATATAGAATAATAGAAGTGAGAATATATTTAATATTATAAATTTTAGTAGTTAGAGAAAAGAGAGAAAGACAGAACCATACACTTATAATCAAACTAATAATAAGAAAAAATATTTTTTTTAAAGAAGGTAGATAAGATTGTTAGTATATATATATATTATTTTATAATTTTATATTTTATCTTTTTTTTTATAAAAATAATATATATATATACTAACAATCTTATCTACCTTCTTTAAAATTTTTTTATTTTTTCTTATTATTAGTTTGATTATAAGTGTATGGTTCTGTCTTTCTCTCTTTTCTCTAACTACTAAAATTTATAATATTAAATATATTCTCACTTCTATTATTCTATATACAAATTAGAGTATGTTTAAATGACGTGTAAAAGCCGATGCAAAAAACGTTACGTTGTTAAATTTTATTGTTATTAATTATAAATATATAATTAATTGGATGATGTGTAAGAAGTAAAGGATTTTTTTTCTCTCTCTCTACTAAATAATAACAATTTACAAATTTTATAATTTGAATTTAAAAATTCAAAATAATAAAGCTAATTTTAATACAAAACTAAACTATAAAACTAAACAACTATTTATTTTTATAATTAATTTAGATTTAGCTTGCTAATCTAATCAAATCTACTTGATATAAATTATCATTGTTATCAGTTTACTCATTAAATTTTAAATATAGAATCACTATTATATTTTTATTATATAGTTTTTACACTATATATATGGCAATATAATAATAATGTGGGGAAAGAGAAATAATCACACCACAATTTGGTAGAGGCATCCCAGACAACCAGGAAGAGAGATGGGGGACAGCCGGCCGTTCGTATCGCACACAAAAAATCCTCAACTGTCTTAATTAGTCCTGAGGTTCCAAGTAACGCCCCTGTGGTCGCCCTCTGGAATGTCGCTGGTGTCTCAAATGACTGGACTTTAGCTGCTGTCTCCCTCTGGGCTGACTCTAGGTTTACTTTATTATTCCTGGAAGAGTAATATTATGACATATATATATATATGTAATAATAGGTTGGGGTTTGGTAAGCCTGTTGTAGAACCTCGTCGACTCTCGCTATAAGTTGTGGCAACCGAGGGTCAAACCTGTAGTAACCGAGAGGGACAGCCAGGGCGTGGAGAGTTTTCCAGTACCTCTCTGCACCTTGTAGGACCTTTAACAGTTCTCACAAAGTACAGGCAGTCGTGGTCGAGGCAGAGTGGAAAAAGCTTGGGAATGTCCACACACACAAAACGAAGCGACACAGTTGTCGAAGGAAAATTCCTTGAATAGATAAAAAGCGAGCCAAGAGCAAGATGGAGCTAGAGTAGATTTCTTACTGTTTTACATGGTCGATGAGTTGGTCCTTGGAGACGTTAAGGGGTGACGCTGACCGGAAGACTCACTGGAACTGAACTGGCTGTTGCTACGTGGGGTCCTATTTATACCACTCGTTGGACCAGGAAGGGAACCAGGAAGTATTGCCTTTCTGCACGTGTCCGCAAATCGACACTGGCACCAGTCTGTCGGCTTCCATCTATCTTTAGAAGTTTCTTTGTGATTTACTCTTAATCTTGCTTTTAACTCAACTTTTAATCTATTATATAGTTTTATTTATTCATCCTCAGTACATTACATATGGTGACGCAAGGAGACATGTCATTATGCGTATAATTAGTTATAGTTTATAATTAGTTCTATATACAACATGACAATCTTGTTATACGTATTACATAATATAGGGTTATTGGTTTAAATTATCATATATATATATATATGGTAATTTAAAACAACAACCTCATATTGTGTAGATAACTTATAACAAGATTGTCATGTTGTATATAGAGACACATCTATAAATAATTATGCGCATGATTAATCTGTGTCATTGCATCACCTATGTAATGTAATTTGTACAAAGTGGATAAATAAATAAAATCTGTAATAGATTTAATAGTTGAGCTAAAGCAGAGATCGAGCATAGAATTGCCAAAACAACAGAGTCTAAAGATGGGAGTCATAAATCAGGTAGATTCACAGTTCCCACGACAGGCCACCCACACTGTCACATGTGGTGGAATGCAGAGACCCCTCTCACACCTGGACAGGTAAAGGCGCCCTTTCTCAAACGCCCCTGTCACATAGGTCACCCGTCTTTAACCTATAAATCATCACCTTACAGTGGCTTGACAGCTCAGTACAGTTCAGTCAGTTGAGTTTAGTTCACCCTTAGCGTCAGCTCACGTCGGTCGTACCTTATGTCGATCTCAACTATCATGTAGACGAGTAAGAAACTTCTATGTCTCCATCTTGCGCTTCTAGCTCAGCTTTTATCTGTTAACGGAACTTTCTTAGTGTAACTGTGTCTTCGTTTTTTGTGGTGGATATCCCCAGCTTTCCACTCTGCCTCGACCACGACTGCCTGTATTTTGTGAGAACTTTTAAAGGTCTTCCAAGGTGCAGAGAGGTACTGGAAAACTCTACATCCTGACTGTTCCTCTTGGTCAACACAGTACAACAAGAGCTACCAGGACTTCAACAATTATTTCAGTAGTCGACAGGATCTCTACAAAAGCTACTGGAATTCTCATCTCTCATTACATGAGTCGACAGGATCTCATCACAGATAAGTCGACAGCAAAACATCATCACATATATAGATATATGGTAATTTAAACCAACAACCTCATATTGTATAATACTTATAACATGATTTTCATGTTGTATAATAAACACTTCTGTAAATAATTATACACGTGATTGACATGTGTCATTACATCACCATATGTAATGTACTTTGTACAAACTGAGGATAAATAAATGAAACTCTGTATTAGATTAAGAGTTGAGCTAAGCAAGAGATTGAGATAGAAGTCCAACGAGGCCTAGAAGATGTCAGGGCGTTGCCAATATACAATGTCATCTTCTGATCCACGCCCTTGTTGCAACCGCGGAAATCCAATACTTCCTCTCTGCAAAGATATATAAGCCTCCAACAGGGCCAGAAATAAATAGTAGCTTCACCATCAGCGGAAGCCCTCGTCGGTTGTGTTCAAGGTCCACCTCATCGACCATGTAGAACAGTAAGAACTCTTCTATCTCCATCTTTTGATCCTAGCTCGACTCTATCTGTTCACGGAACTTTCCTACTACAACTGTGTCTCTTCTTTTTTTTGTGTGGACATTCCCAAGCTTTCCACTCTGCCTCGACCACGACTGCCTGTACTCTGTGAGAACTGTTAAAGGTCTTCCAAGGTGCAGAGAGGTACTGGGAAACTCTTCACATCCTGACTGTTCCTCACGGTTAACAAAGTATAGCTAGAGTCGACAGGATCTCACACCATAGATTAAGTCGACAGGATTCTACATATATGTATTGTTGATGAAAGAACACGAAAGATCAGCTTACTTATTACCAATAAATATATTCAATTGAAATTTTAGTAATAAGACATTTTAGCACTACAATGTCATTTTTTGTTTTAACTGTCTAGACAGCATCTGCCAGTGATTTTCCCTGAGCAGTTAGCTTCAATTTCGGTTGGTGTCATTGGCGTCTGCTATTGGTGCAAGTTCGTAAAAAAATCTCTCTATCAAATCCTTCTGAATATATCGACTTGGGGCCAATAGTAAGGGTGGTTCAGAGAGCGGGGAAGTTGGCAGGGCGCTCAGATTAGGAGTTGAAAGAAGGGCGCAGATATTAATAATGATACCAAAATAACTAATCCTTATATTCATTGTTGAGTTGATAATATTTAAATATTAGCATAAAGATTTTAAAGAGAAGGGGTAGCAGCAGAGTAAGCATGGCTGGAGGGAGTGCCGCAAGAATTTCGCCCATTGCGCATAAAACACTTGGCACGGCCCGCAGATAGAATTTTGTTTTGAACTAATAGAATGTAGCCAATTGAGAGATATGAGAGAAAATGAAAATGACAAAAACAGATTTTTTAATTATTCAATTTACATATGTTGGGCCCATTTTGGACTCGGACCCAACAATGAAAATTATGAAAGTGTGAATTTGAGGAAACAAGGTTCTCGGCAAATGTGGATGTGCAGGATACCCTTTGACGGATCCTGCAGACCATATGGCACATCATGCGCTGATTTATCCTGTGACCTGAAGTGGTGTCCAGTGACAATGATTCATCCTACATCCTGGGAAGAACCTTTAATGGCCTGAGGGACGTCCAATTGCACCATCCAATCTTTCTTATACATACCTTTTTTTCTGTAATATTTTTATGTTGTGGCATAGGCAAATTTTTTTAATAGTGAGAGTAGCTTTTAAATATTTCATCTTAATTATTTATTAAATAATTTTAAAATCAATCTACAAATTGGTTCTATAATTCCTGAGAATTTTTAAATTAATTATTCTTTTCCAAATGGAATGTATTGATTTAAATAATTCTCATGAATTATTGTTACGCAGACTTTGACTTTATCATCATCGATGCTGACGTCACCACTAACTTCTACGCTTCATGATTTTTCCAGCTTTGATTCTTCGCTCGCTTGTTTACAACAATTGTATTGGAACAAGTCGTTCCTTAAATAAATATATATTAGTTTATATCAAAAGGGATGTCCTCGTAACTACAAAATAAGTGAGTACAAAACAACTTGAAATCCTTAAAAGAAACATCGTATTTTTGCTAAGCCTATCAATTTGGTAGCAGAGCGTGGTTTGGGCGCGTGAATTGGACTAACCGCCAATTGATCCATTTAAATCAAAAAGAAATTAAATAATTGGACTAACCGCCAATTTAGAAAAGAAAAAATTGAATGAAAATGGATACACATAACTTAGCAAAAACCGAACAGTTAACAGAAAACAACTATACAACGTGGTCCATGAAATGGAAGCAATTCTAGATTCAAAAGATCTCTTCGAGGACGTAATTGTTAATGACGAGCCAGACTTAACAAATAATAAACTAGAATATGGTATTTGGAAGAAAAAGAATCGGAAAGCATACAGCCTAATAATATTTCACTTTCGGATGACTTAACAATCATCTTTCGAGGCGATAAAAGGGCCAAAAGAATTTGGTACGACATAAAGAAAAGGCTTGAAGGATCTCTAGAAAATAAAAGGATAGACCTAATGTTGGATCTAGCCAGACTAAAATTGAACCCAAATGAAAATGTTAACATGTATATTGTACGAGCACAGAAACTGGCACAAGAGATCACCCAGCTAGGAAAGACTGTAACAGAAAGAGAACTTGTACGATACATTGTTGAAGGACTCACACCTAACTTTGACACGATCACAGCAGCACTGTCAATAAACAGAGAAATCTCCTTACCAGACTTGAGACAAACTCTACTGGATTTCGAGAAGAAAAGACAGGACAGAAGCAAAAATAATGAAAATGCTTTCAGATCATCAGGCAACAAATTCAAAGAAAAGTCTTGCTACATTTGCAAAAGAAAAGGACATTTCAAGAAAGACTGTTCGTTCAAACCCTAACAACAAAGGAAATCAAAAGAATACAACAAACAAAAATAACATGGCCAGTACAAGGAACTACCATAAAGGACCAAAACAAAACAAAGACACGGCCAGATCAGCAATCCAAGAACGAATGGAGGAACCATCCCTACGAAGAAACTCCACTTCAGAATACGCACTACATGTAATCACAAGGGAGGAACGCCCGACGACTCAGGACGTGTGGATAATTGATTCTGCGTGCACAAGCCACATGACTTCCCATGGTGAATGGATCGAGCACAAGACGGAGGAGAGAAGAAGCATACAAGTGGCGGAAGAAGGGAGAGACATCGAATCTGCCTCATCAGGATCAATCCAAGCTACTGTACAAGGTTGGACAAACTTAACAACGCTGTAACCCTGCATAATGTTCTCCATGTACCACAACTGAAGGAAATCTAATGTCCATTCCAAGCGTGGTAAGAAGAGGGAACTCTATTCTTTTGAATTCTGAAGGAGCATACATATACTCTTCTGATGACAAGCTAATAGGAACAGGCAACTTTGATGGTAACATGTACACATTGAATCTATCACGTATATCTGAAGCAACTCGTGTTGCAAATGAACATTGCTTGATTTCAAAGGACAATTCTAGGACTGCATGGCACAGAAGGTTAGGACATCCTAGTGACAACAAATTAGACCTGATTTTGAAGAACAATCTTCTAAAAGGCTTGGACTCTATAAATGGTACCCTTGATCAATGTGATGCTTGCTCCTTGGGAAAAATGACCAAAGTACCCTATGTTCACACGGATAGCAATCAGGAAAGCTACCCCTTTGAAGCCATTTATGTTGATCTCTGTGGTCCAATGAGAATAAACTCCTTGGGCGGAAGTAAATATTTCTTGACCATCGTAGATGGATTTTCTAGGGGAATATTTGTAGAATTTCTCAAAGATAAACTCTCAGCAGCAGAAGTTTTGAAGAAGTTTATTGTAAAGAGAGAAAACGAGCTAAACTCAAAACTAAAACGACTTAGAACAGATAACGGAACAGAATACATAGGCCACAATTCATAGAACACAATTCATAGAATACAAAGGAATTAAACATGAACTAACTACACCGTACACCCCAAGAAGCAATGGGAGAGTTGAAAGAGGCTAACAGAACACTATTAGACAAAGGCCGAACACTTCTGGCAGACTCTCAATTACCCCTACACTTCTGGGCAGAAGCTGTGAATACAGCTGCATATCTGTACAATCTAACTCTCACACCAATGACACAGACACTACCCCTATGGAAAAATGGAAAGGTAAAAAGCCATCCGTCTCTCACATCATGAGATTTGGTTGTGAAGTCTTCTATAAACTCGAGAATCATCAAAGACACAAACTAGAAGCTAAATATAAGAGAGGAATATTTGTAGGCTATTCAAGATGCAGAAGAGCTTATCGAGTATTTGATATCACAGCGAGAATCATTCTTGAAACCGCAGACATTCACTTCAGAGAGAACAATAATGTCATCTCGGAAGAAAAACAAAGTGATAATAATACGGACACTGACACATATTTCTTCATTCAGGAGGATGAACAACCGGACAATCATGTTCTATCAGATGTGTATATTGAAGAGCCAGCACCAGATACCATGATCAACAGACAGACAGAGTCAAGTGGATCATACAGACCACAAAGAACTCGAACAATTCCTAAAAGATTCGATGACTACGTTCTGGCTACTACGAATGAAACCATTCCGAAAGACTATGAAGAAGCCATCGCATCCGAAGACAAGAAACATTGGGAGAACGCAATGCTTGAGGAAATACAGAACATGTATTCGCATCAAGTATGGGAACTGGTACCTAGACCTGTAAACGCTAAAATTGTCAAAAGTAAATGGGTGTTCAAAATATCTAAAGACCAAGAAAACAAAACTTACAAAGCTAGACTTGTTGCAATGGGATACAACCAAATCCCAGGAAGAGATTACAACGAAAGTTTCAGCTCTGTAATTAAAATTGCCACCCTCAGGACTATTTTGTCAATGGCAGCAACAAAAGATTCAGTCATTAAACTATTTGATGTGAAAGCAGCCTATCTAAATGGAAACATTGAAAACACAATATTCATGGAACAACCTGCTGGATTTGTTCAAGACAGAAACAAACTTTGCAAACTCAACAAAAGTATTTACGGTCTACCTCAATCCGGAAGATCGTGGTATGAGAAATTCAGTCAAGTACTTCATGACTGTGGACTGAAAAAACTTAAATCTGATCCTTGCCTATTTAAATGGAAGAATGAAGACAAATACTTCTATGTAGGGATATATGTTGATGACTTTATCACTGTCTCAGATTCTGAAGATACCTCAAACAGATTCATCAATAAATTGAGGCATCACCTGGAAATAAAGGATGTAACATGTAAAGGCATGTTTTTGGGAATCAAGATCATACAAGACAAGGAGGGAATTTCGCTACAGCAAAGCCACTATGTACAACAAATATTGCAGAAATATGGAATGGAAACTTGTAAGGAAGTTCCAACACCAGGTTCCAAAGAAATCAATTTGGACAATCATATTGAAGATGACAATTGCGATCAGCACACTTGACCAAGAAGCCCTTGGAATGCTAATGTTTCTAGCTGTTAACACCAGACCCGACATCGCTTACATCACTAGCAAACTTCACAGTACTCCAGACATCCAAAACAGATGCACTGGACAGCATTCAAAAGAGTGATGAGATACCTACGAGGAACAATTGACCTAGGAGTGAAATTTGAAAGAGGGAAGACTGGAATCCTGAACTCCTACACCGATGCCAGCTGGTCGACCACCCATGATGGAAAATCCTACGGCGGATATGTATTGAAGCTCGGCGAAGCAACTATAGACTGGAAAAGTAGTAAACAACCACTCGTTGCCCTCTCCACAATGGAAGCGGAAATGATAGCTGCTTGTGAAGCTGCTGTCAGATCAAGTGGATTATAAACCTGTTACGAGAGCTGGAAGAATGGAATTCCACGGAAAAACCAACTGCGATCTATACAAACAGTCAGTCATTGATCAACTGGATCTCCAGCCCTAAACAAAGCAATCGCTGTAGACATATAAACAGAAAGTACCACTTCTTGAGAGACTGTTATGAATCCAGAGACATCTGCCTTCTGTACAAGCCATCTCAGGACCTGGAGGCGGATATCTTCACAAAGGACCTATCCCGAGACCAGATGAAGAAACACCTGGAGAACCTCAGCATCGTGGGAATAAAGACAAAGTAAGGAGGGAATTGTTACGCAGACTTTGACTTTATCATCATCGATGCTGACGTCACCACTACTTCTACGCTTCATGACTTTTCTGTTTTGATTCTTCGCTCGCTTTTTTACAACAATTGTATTGGAACAAGTCGTTCCTTAAATAAATATATATTAGTTTATATCAAAAGGGATGTCCTCGTAACTACAAAATAAGTGAGTACAAAACACTTGAAATCCTTAAAAGAAACAACTTATTTTTGCTAAGCCTATCAATTATTCAATTAATTTGTAATGTTAATATAATTTTTTAGATTAATTTCAGTATATATATATATATATATATATATGTGTGTGTATATAATATATTATATATATTTTATCTAGGTATATTATTTTTGTCTTTTTCGACCTATTACAGAGGGTGATCTGATAAAGATTTTTTTTTTGTTATGATTTGGTCACCCTGGGAGAGGATAGAGGGGTTCAGTTTGAAAGTAGCCACCAGAGGGAGCGGGGCGAGGAAACCGGGGGCATTGGCTATGGGCTCCCCGCAAGGGGAGGAACAGGGAAATGTAAGTAAATTTGTTTCTTTAATCTTCAATAGGGATATATAGATTCTATTTTTTATAATTAGATTGATTTTTAGGATAGTATACCTAGGCCAGCATTTTTTTGTGATATATGGATATTGTGTTATAAGTGTTATAATGTGTAAGAAAAACATCATTGAATGCAAAAATAAATATTTTATAGTTCACTTATCACAGTAAAACCTTTTCTTACATTTTGTGAACACATCTCACATTTTCAATCATATTGGATATTAATATACTTAAGGTTAAACTTTAAATTATATTTGATACATCATTTCCCTCGGGTATTTGTGAATATTGTGTCCTTTGGATAAGTCTGTCTATTTGTGGTTTGTAAATCGGGCATTCACTTGAATTCAATCTATGGTTTGTATAAAGAGGTTTCTTTTTTTTTAATTTAGTGGGTTAGAGCGATTGTGACAATTTGTTGCTTCAGTACAGTTGTGGCTACCCTGTACACCGCATATTTTACATATTTTAAGGCTTTGGCAGTCTTTTGTTTTGTGGTTCGGATTAAATTCAAAAACAATTTGGCATTGTCTTACAAATATTCTGTCTTGTGTAGAACAACGCTCAAAATATGTGTATATCTCATTACCCATTTTTTTTTTCAATTTGGTAAACTTTAGGAGTCACTCTTAGTACTATACTGTGATATGGAGAGTTAGATCTCATTGTAAATAGAACTTTTATTTCATTTCCAAATTTTCTAGATAAGAATTCATTTTACATATGGTTTGGACGAAGTTCGCTGTATCTGTAATTTTGGATACGTTTTTGACTATTATAATTGGATCTTTTAGTGTCGGTATGTAAATTTTACTAATCAATTTCAAATCTCCTGATTTGTTTAATTCATCCAGTAGTATTTCATTGTCAGTTTGGTTTGGAACCTTTATAATTACAGATTTTTTTTTTGCGTTTATAATTCTACTAATCTTAATGTTTTTATCATTCCCTCCGACATTATTAGATTTTTTTTTTGAAGTGCATCAGAATTAGATGCACCATCATTTAAAGCCACAAGTAAAGTAGTTTATCTATCATTTGGCCAAAAATCCAAACCTTACACATATGTCTTTGGAAAATTTCTTAACATGATTAAAGGCTTCTTTTATAAACGCATGCTTTTTTTTGAATGAGTTTGATCTTTTAAAGTAGCTAAATAATGAGAATATATGTTGTTGTTGTCGTGTCCAATGAAGAGCCTCAGGTGTCCCCATGCATCTCTATCACAGCAGTCGCAATGTCCATTATTTTGGGTGTATAAAGCTGCTTCTTTGGGGGTCCATGTCCATTTTCTGCAAGGCTGCGGCCATTGCTGGGTATGAGAAGGCATGAGAGGTGTTATTTCCACACAAGGATAATTGTTGCATGTCTTGTAGGTTCATGTGCCATCTGGATGTATTTTCATTCCTTTATAGTGTTTCGTTCTAAGTCTTGTTATTTTTTTGTAATTCTTCTCTCGGATTTTATTCCGCATGTTTTATCTTTTCTTATTTTTTGTTGAATTATCTTGTATTTTGCCAAAGCATCAACGTCAAACACTGAAATTTGTTCTTTCCTTTGGCTCAACTTTCTGGCTTCCTTTGAGAAGATATATTGACAGAGAAAGAATATTTTCAACATAGGGATCTCTTCTGACCTACTCGGTAGCTCGCGTGATGTGACTTCAACGCCTGTCAATTTTCGTTCGAGCCTCTTAGTCTGTTTTGAGATTGGAACGAAGACGGTATTGTAAATATTGATATCTGGTAAAATGAATATAAATTACTTTACGACCCCCCCCCCCTCTGGTCTTGACTACAATACAGCGATGTATCAATCTACAGTCGACACAAATCCAACCGTACAGTATTACACTACGATGTTAATCTCGCATTATTGTTGCCTACAACCTTACAAAAATAACACGTTGCAATTTTAAAGGATTCTAAAATAGCAATCGGAAAAGTGGCATCCATCCTGAAAACTTGTACATTATTCACAAAAACTGATCAGTCCCACATCATGAAACTCTCCCAGTTTGTGGGAAAATGTGTGTAAGTCATCATATGCAAGGTTTAAAATATTACTATTTGATTATACATAAGGAAAATAATACATATGTATTTTTCTCATAAATATACTTTATACATGTATTATATAAGAGTTGAAAAATTAAACTTTCTGAATAATCTAATTATGAAAAAACACTGTGTGTGGATTAGGAGCCTTCGACTTTGAAAATATATTTATACGTTTTTGTTTATCTTTTACAAATGAAACGCCTCCTACAGTTCTTATTGCAATGGAAAAATACTGGCTGGAGGAATTTGTGGCTAGGATATTTAACGAATCTATTTATGATCTCTCTCACAGCATGTACATATATACAATTGACTCTCGATAATTTGAAACTAGTTAATTTGAATCTCTCGATAATTTGAAATGTTTCCTGGTCCCTTGAAAAATACTCGATAAGTTGAATAAAATCAATATGAATTGGTCCCCTCAGTAATTTGAAGTTGAAAGAATAGTATCTTGCCACAAATGAACATTTGTGAATAATTGTACATGATTAAATTATGATAAAACTCTTGCTTACTTGATTTTATTGATATGTAAGATTCTATCTTAAAAGTAAAATATGATGGAAAATGTTTCCGGCGACTTTCTTAAGTCAGACCATCCCGCGAACTAACTAAACAAAGTTAGAGCTCAAAGTTCCCACGCCCAACGGGCGGAGATGAGAGGACAAAACGTTCCCGTCGGCGGTTTCATTTTGAGCAGTCTCTTGGAATTAAAGGATTGCAGCAAGTGAGGGGTGGGTCTCAAATTTCAAAAATCGACACGGCATATCATTTTTTTAAATCTGCGTAGAGAGTGCCAGCGTGGATATTTCCATTTGTTCTGAATGGATTGACAACCTAAACTAACTTTTGAATTGCTATGACCCTAGGAACATATTCAACACAGACGAAACCGGGCTTTTTTATAAATGCCTTTCTGATCGCACTCTGACGTTCAAATACGAAAAGTGTCATGGGGGCAAGGGTAGATTTACTATTCTTTTAGCGCGTAACATGACGGTTCTCAAAAATTGAAACCACGTATAATAGGGAAATCTGCGAAATAATTCTGTTTTAAAGGAATAAAATCGCTCCCCACAGTTTATATATCAAACAAAAAATCGTGAATGACGACAGAGGTGTTTAATGAATGATTGAACTCAGTTAACAGTTACATGAAAAAGAAAAAAAACTAAAATCTTACTGTTTTTGGACAACTACATCGTGCATAATAACCCACCACCATTAAACCACGTGAATATATTTTTTTGCAGCAAACACGACATCAAGTTTGCAACCGTTAGACCAGGGCATAATTCAAAATGTTAAAACTCTACCGTTGAGAAATTGTTTCTAATGTGCTGGATAGAATTGAAAAAAGTGAAAAGGTAAACATAACAGTTTTGACCACTATAATCATGATTGATAAGGCTTGGAAAAATGTCAATCCTACCACTATTTATAACTGCTCTAGAAAGTGCGGTTTTAAGCACACCGAAAGCGTAGAACAGTAATCGGAGCCGCCAAAAATGACAATTTCTGACTCAGGGTGGGGACATCTACCTAACTATGGAGAATTAACATTTGAAGATAATTGTCATGTCAACGATGACATCAGTTTTTACCTAACCGATGCCAAAATATTGAATTTAGCCCATCTGGATGAGGACGAGGAAGAAGACGAAGAAGAGCAACCGCCAATTCCAGTCACATTGAGCGAGGCAAGGAGATCTTTTACTGCCCTACGCTTCAATGCCCTCAGAACCGACACAAGTGACGATTTCTTTGCAGCTCTCACTACTATCGAAAATTCATTGGACAATGATAAACTGAAGTCGCTTACTCAACAAAAAATTACCGACTTCTTTTCAAAATGAACATTTGTAAATAATTGTAAAAATGTTTAAAATAATAAATCACGAATTTTTATCAAACTCTTCTTTGAGAAATAGCAAGACCTGAAAGCTCACAATAAATGTATTAATTTAAACACTTACGGTAAGTCACTTACTTACTCTTGGAATGGGTATTTTAGATGAACTATGGACATAAGCTTTGAGGACAGTAGAATTACATACAATTATAAATATATAATATGCTTCGAGCAATCGCTCTTCCGCAAATATAATTGTATGTAATTCTACTGTCCTCAAAGCTTATGTCCATAGTTAATCTAAAATACCCATTCCAAGAGTCTAACAACAGTATCACTATAAAAGGAATATCGAAAAATGCAATATAACAGCGGTATGGTGAATTAAACTGGCGAAACCACTGGGACGGTTCACCACTGATGAGCCAGGCACTCCCATTTATTTTTCCATTGCAGTAAGGGCAGTAGAATTTTTTCAATTACAAAAAGAATCTTACGCGTCTAAAATAGTTTCTAATTTTCATAACAGATGGCGCGCTAGTGCATCATAGTATGTATATCCCGAAACTGCCAAAACATCAAGCTCTTGTGTACTTTATTTTCCCTCTTGGTTATTTAAACTCCTGTTATTTTGAACTCTTGATATATTGAAAATTTTCTCTGGTCCCTTGAGTTTAAAATTATCGAGAGTCGACTGTATATATCTTATATAAAGAAAAGAGATTTTCTGCTTGTATTTAATTGTTGTGATTATCTTGATTTTGGTTATCTTGAGGATTAAGCTATGGTGGTGCAGTTATTTGCTGGTTCTTTTTAGTACTATATGGTATTGTTGATGCAGTCGTGGTTAAATCTTGAAACTATAATAATAAAATTAAGGAAGATTGAAAATAGCTTTAATTGAGCTGATGGAATATAGCAAACATAATTTGATAAAAATACTGCCTGGATTAAGGCGTAAGAATAAAAAAGATGAAAAACAAAATAATATTTACATAATTACTTATGGTTTGAGCCGGCCAACGAGGAACAACAACGAGTTTTTATAGGGGAAGAGTGACCTCTGGCAGTTGATTTAGCAGAGTATTTGCATCTATGAAATAAATAATTTTTCAAATAAAATAATATTTTAATATAACATATTAACACAAAGCAATAACGCGCCATCTATACATATAAAACAAAAGGATTTAAAAGCGCGAATATTTCTTTTATACATAAAACGAACTTCTACTGTCCTTACTGCGATGAAAAATATATTGGGAGGGCTTGGCTCATCAGTGGTGAACCCTCCCAGCGGTTTCGCCAATTTATTCCACCAGACCGCTTCTCAGAGCTCTAATGCTGTATTGGATCATTCTGCTTTTATATGCTACACAGAAGGATGGAATCTTAGAAATGGTTTTCAAGTAAACTATGGACATAGGCTTATAGGACAGTAGAATTACATTCAAATATTTGCTTCGAGCAATGCTCTTCAGCAAACTATAAAACAAGGCCAGGTTAGGAATAAATAACACAAAGCAATAACGCGCCATCTATACATATAAAACAAAAGGATTTAAAAGCGCGAATGTTTCTTTTATACATAAAACGAACTTCTACTGTCCTTACTGCGATGAAAAAAATATATTGGGAGGGCTTGGCTCATCAGTGGTTAACCACCCAGCGGTTTCCGCCAATTTAATCCACCAGACCGCTTCTCAGAGCTCTAATACTGTATTGGATCATTCTGCTTTTATATGCTACACAGTAGGAAGGGAATCTAGAAATTGGTTTTCAAGTAAACTATGGACATAGGCTTATAGGACAGTAGAATTACATTCAAATATTTGCTTCGAGCAATGCTCATCAGCAAACTATAAAGACAAGGCCAGTTAGGAATAAATTATCACAAAGCAATAACGCGCCCATCTATACATATAAAACAAAAGGATTTAAAAGCGCGAATGTTTCTTTTATACATAAAACGAACTTCTACTGTCCTTACTGCGATGAAAAAATATATTGGGAGGGCTTGGCTCATCAGTGGTGAACCCTCCCAGCGGTTTCGCCAATTTAATCCACCAGACCGCTTCTCAGAGCTCTAATACTGTATTGGATCATTCTGCTTTTATATGCTACACAGAAGGATGGAATCTTAGAAATGGTTTTCAAGTAAACTATGGACATAGGCCTATAAGAAACATTCGCGCTTTTAAATCCTTTTGTTTTATATGTATAGATGGCGCGTTATTGCTTTGTGTTAATTTATTCCCAACTGGCCTTGTCTTTATAGTTTGCTGAAGAGCATTGCTCGAAGCAAATATTTGAATGTAATTCTACTGTCCTATAAGCCTATGTCCATAGTTTACTTGAAAACCATTTCTAAGATTCCATCCTTCTGTGTAGCATATAAAAGCAGAATGATCCAATACAGTATTAGAGCTCTGAGAAGCGGTCTGGTGGATTAAATTGGCGAAACCGCTGGGAGGGTTCACCACTGATGAGCCAAGCCCTCCCAATATATTTTTTCATCGCAGAAAGGACAGTAGAAGTTCGTTTTAGGTATAAAAGAAACATTCGCGCTTTTAAATCCTTTTGTTTTATAAATATAACATATATTTGGACCAAATATGGACCAATACTCTCATGGGTCGTATCTATAAACAGCCCCAATAATCATGTAGGTGCATGAATACAATAACATAGCAGTATGGTTTATTAACCTGGAAAACCACTAGGAGGGGTTACCACTGATGAGCTAAACCCTCCCAATAGTTTCCCACTGCAGTAGGTATAATATAAAGTGTTTTATTTGTAAAAATATCCCACTATAAATGGGATAATTTCTTGTATCTCTAGTTAGCGAGATTATACTATAGAGTTTATAAGTTTTTTACTGATCAAATCCCACATATACTGGGGTTACATGCCGTTTGTTTATAATTCATAAGAGGGCATTATTTCTCTGTTACCCTACATCCCGTACAGAGTTGGTCTGGAAGAGAAAAAGCTGTGAACCTTGACCAGAAAAATGCATATAAAAATTGAATATTTCATCATTAAACATTTTCCTCCTTAAAAAACATTTCTGAATGATCACTTTCACCAAATCGATAAGCTTCACTTTCTAAAGTTCCATTCTCTCTCAATTACAACATCTCTCTATATAGAGAGAATGTAACGCAAACAAAAACATCTTCTTTCTACACATAGTACAAATAAATATAAAATAGGCGTTTTTTTTAATTTTCAGAATATTCACACCCATATTTCACTAAATTTATTTTGTCAATAATATAAATATTGTTGCACCAGGTTGTGGCTTGGCAGACTCTTCAACCTTGATCCTCTCCTGTGCTGGGTCTTGCATCTTACCAGAGCGTGTTTCAACAATCCTACAAATTTATATAAGCGAATAATGAGATAAATCTATTTTAAGTAGCCTCCAGAATCATTTATTTATTTCTCACATCAAAGAGAGCAGTGAAGTCACACAGTGTACCTAAATACAAATAATGATTCTATAATACATATATTCTGTTTAATAAAATAAATACATATAAAATATAAAATTGAATTTAATATATATGACAAATAATATTACAAATTGAATAAAATAAAATAAATAAATAAAATTCGGCTCAATTAAGTAATTTACGTTAGACAGCTTCTTTAATATTCGATATGGGCCAAAATATTTTCTCAATAGTTTTCATATTTTCCGATTTTCCTGACTGGTGTCCAAACTGCCACTAAATGTCCCGGTTCATAGATTTTCTCATTGTGTTTTTTGTCATAGTTTCTTTTCATTATTTCCTGAGTCTTCTCTGCAATTTTATCTAAGTAGTTCTCTATATATTCGTCGTAATCATCCATGTTACTGTCCGTTGGGATATTCTCGTCGTCTAAGAGGGACATGGGTTCCCTCCCAAACAACAGGAAAAATGGAGAGTAGCCTGTGGTTTCTTGAATCGTGGTGTTGTACGCGTGGGTGATAAAAGGGAGGATTTCGTCCCAGTTCTTCTGGTCTGTGTTCACATACATGCTGATCATATTGATTAAAGTTCTATTTAGCCGTTCCGTTAGTCTGCGGGTGGTAGATCGTTGTGAAGTAGTGTTTAACTTTGCACATTTTAATTACCACCTTCATCAAATTGCTAGTAAATTGTGAACCTCTATCGCTAATAAGAAATCTTGGGGCCCCGTGACGTAAAATAATATGTTAGATTAAAAATGTAGATAATTCTTTCACGGTTGCTTCTGATACTGCCTTTGTTTCAGCATACTTGGTATAATAATCAGTCAACACAATTATCCACTTCCTTCTTCTTTTCGTTGATGGCAAGGGGCCAACAAAGTCGATTCCGATTCTTTCAAAAGGGTAGTTAGCAGGGG
This sequence comes from Cordylochernes scorpioides, assembly GCA_030710605.1. Lineage (NCBI taxonomy): Eukaryota > Metazoa > Arthropoda > Arachnida > Pseudoscorpiones > Chernetidae > Cordylochernes > Cordylochernes scorpioides. The sequence goes on from CP092867.1 coordinate 76,340,686, forward strand.
GGATAGGTTGTAAAAGTCCAGAAGGCAAGTGATTTGAACCTTTCCAACTTTGGCAAAGGTGTCACGTCTTTACAAATTCGGAATCATCTTTCAGCATGGAAGGCCAATAATATTTATTCTTCAATCGGTAAGTGGTTCTGGCGACGCCCAGATGGCCATTCAGCATATGGTTGTGGTATTCACTCATGATTTCCTTCCTTCTCTGGCACTACCAGCAACCATGCCCTTACCTTCAGGATTTGGATTTTTCTTGTAGAGACACCCATTTTCTTCTTTAAAGTTCTGTGTAATTGAATGCTTGTTTCCCCTAAGGTTCTCCTTAATATTCTCAATAAAATCATCCTTTTCGTCTATTATTTGATTCAGAAATAGTCTTTCATAATCTCCGTCCCATTCGTTTTTCGGTAAGGGTCCTCTAGATAGACCATCAGCGTCCAGATGTTTTTTTACCAGATTTGTGTATAATTTCGAAATTATATTCCTGAATCTTCAGTGTCCATCGTGCTAATCGGCAGGTCGGATCTTTCAGATTCTTAAGCCAGCATAGTACATGATGATCGGTTACGATTTTGAAGTGCCTTCCATATAGGTAGGGTCGTAACTTGGACATTGACCACACAACAGCTAGACATTCTTTTTCGGTAGTCGAATAATTTTGCTCAGGTTTGCTCAATGTTCGACTTAAATATGAGATCACCTTTTCTTTATCGCCGAACTTTTGGACTAATGTTGCACCCAAGCCGATGTTAGATGCGTCAGTATGAATGTAAGTAGTTGCATTCGGATCAAAGTGCCCTAATATTGGGGGATTTATCAATGCTACTTTAAGGGTTTTATTTATTTATTATCATTTACAAAGCACGCGATATCCGTCTTGGATATTTGCATGCATACACAAGTTTGGGAGCTTATTTACAGTAATATATATTATTAATATGATTTTAGTTATTATAATAGAAATTATTAACATATTTGTCAGTTAGTTAACGATTTAATTACCTTATAATGAATATTAGTGAACATCACATAAGAACAGAAATTTAGAGCTATTTACAGCATTTAACTATATATCAGTTATTACAGTCCAGGCTATCTATTACTGAAAAACATTCTACAAAATCTATAAAAATGTATATACATATATCTATTATTAACTATTTGATTTATAGACAATTTATATTTATTTGATTTTTGACTCTCAAGTCCTCTACAAGTCGACAGTCCGTTAGAATATGTACAGGATTTTCTTCTTCTGCACCACATGAGCATTTAGGCGAATCCGTCTTTCTGACTTTGTACAAATATGATCAAAGTTACCGTGTCCAGTAAAAAATTGGACATTGTAAAAATTTGGCTTGACATATTTGGGTATTTGGGAATCAGTGAAGAAGGACTTGAAAATGGTATTAGTCTTCTCATAGTATTTCTGCAATTTTTCCCTTATATAATTAGAAATTATATTCCTACTTGAAGAGTCAAATCGGTTGTAATTTATTTCGGTTTTCAACATGTTAGATTCAATATATTCAGTAAGTTTGGAGACTTGTGAAAGTATATGTGTACAATCCGATGATGTTGTACTGTAGGCCTGTATATAATGTTTTAATATACTATATTGAAGAGAATTTAGTTTGTCCTTAGACTTTTTGTTTATGAATGGATACCATATTGGATAACCATAAGTAATTGTACTTAGATATAATGTCTTATACAATTTCAGTCTTCGTCTAAAGTCTAGACCTCATGCTTTCTTTGTCAGGCCAAATAGGTATTCACTAGCTCTAGTTACTTTTATGATCATTTCATTAACGTGAGGCGTAAAGTCCAGTTTGCTTCTGACTCGGTGATTTTTAATAGTCACTCCTAGGATCTTAAGTTCTTCAACCGGTTTAATTAACTTGCTACCTGAGACTATTATATCGCTATTGCATTTATATAAATATATAATATTTTTGTTTTTTCATCTGACAATTTTAATTTACGACTTTCACACCACTTATTGATTTTTCTTAATACATTATCTATTGTCTTTCTTAGTTGTTCAGGAGTTTTATTCCAACATATTAACGTAATATCATCTGCCTATCCTATTGTTTCACAATTATCATCCAGATTATTATTCAGTATCTCATTAATAAGAATATTCCATAATGTGGGAGACAGTGGTCCTCCCTGTGGACATCCTTTACTTAGTTTCTTATTAATTTCAGTTGAGGAATATCTAAATCTTATTCTTCTATTATCAAAGTATGATTGTAGAAGTTTTATCATTGAAGCCTGCACACCATCTTCATCTAGTCTTTTCATCAAGGCCGGCCACCATGCATTATCAAACGCTGCACTAATATCCACTGCAATTATTGCTGCATTTTCTCTTGTTTTATGTTCTAACACAATTTTTATTATTTCAGTTAGTGCAGTAATAGTAGATTTCGATCTTCTAAAGCCATGTTGTCGATCACTTAGTAAATTAAAATCTTCATAATATTTTATTATTATGTTATTAATTATTTTTTCAAATATTTTAGAAATGTTGGAATTAAGACATAAAGGTCTATAATTTTTAAAGTTATTAAAATCTGTTTTTCCAGGTTTCGGAATAATTATTGCCTCTGCTCTTTTCCATTCAGCAGGATAGTATTGTAGGTCTAAACATTTTTGAAATAGTTTCACCAATATAGGAGCTATAAATTGTTTAGTGTGCCTTATCATGTTGTTAGAGATGTTGTCTATTCCGGGAGATTTCTTTGGATTTAATTTGTCAATTAAGTCGTTAACTTCAGTAATCATAACCATCGATTTTTCTTTATTGAGTAGTTTTAAATTATAATTTCTTATACTTTTATGGATGTTTGTATCTTCTTCACATTTATCATCTGGAAATAAGTTATTCAATAATTCCTCACCCTTCTGCAAACATTCCATATCAGTATTACCCTCCAAAATTTGCATATTTCTCTTCCGCTTAGATTCACTTTTGATGTTTTTGTACACCTTATATAAGTTTCCATAAGGGTTGTTCGACTTGTTTTCCTCCAGAAAAATTCTCCATGATGCTTTCCTAGCTTTTTCTATTTCCCGTAAATACTTATTTCGAATGCTTTTATAATATTGTTTAATATGATTAGGGCAATTTTTGTTTCTATAGTAACAGTTTCTAAGATAATGACAGTGATCCTTTAGAAGCTGTAAATTCGTATTCCACCACTTATTACTAATATTATTTTTGGTTGTCATAATATTATTTACTTTAAGTGAATTATGTGCTGCCTCAATCAGTATGTTCGTAAGTTCTTTTACCGTTTGATCAATCATTTCTGGTGTATCCACTATGTCTAGTAAGTTTTCATTTTTTTCTCGTTCAGTACTGTTAATTCTCTGACTAAAACTTAACCAGATCGCATTTTTCTCATTAAATTTCCAAGTGGAATAATATTTTTCTGAACTAAATTGTTCGTTTGTATGTATTTCAAAAGATATAGCTAAATGATCTGAAATTTGCGATATCTGCTGTGTCTTCCAATTTCTGATCGCCGCAATTGCCTGTTTATTTGTTAGTGTGAGATCAATCACACTTGCATCACGACACGTGAACGTTTTATTATTATGGATAATTAAGTTTATTTCATCTATGATAGGGATCAGTCTATGTCCATTATAATTTGTCCTGATATCATACCATAACGGAGCTCTGGCATTGAAATCGTCGCAAATTATCACCGGTATATGTAAATTTGTATTAATTAACTTCCTTATAAATTCCTTTGCTCACTTTTCATTGAATCCGGATGTATATAAATGTTGGAAAGATATATTTTCTTACTTTTTGTTTGTATGGTTATAGTTGTAGAGAATGAGTTAGTGAATTCTGTACTTAATTGAATTTTTAAGCTGCTATTTCTTACAATTATTGCCGTATTTATATTGGGACTGTTCATCAATTGATATTTTGTACAAGGTCCTGGAAATATTACCTCCTCTTTGATTATATAAGGTTCTTGTATCATTACTATATCTGCATTTCTAATTTCATCAGATGTACAAAGCTCATTTATGCAATTTTTGCTTTTTCTGGTATTTTGTTGAATAATTTTGATTTTGTCAATATATAGTTTTCGCCCCATCATTCTGGAAGTTTATTATTGGCCCGCATCTTCTATATGTGTAGAATAGTCTGTTCTTTGTATTATGATTTGCATCTCTTTTTTATAGATTGGGCAGTCTTGACTATTCGGTTTATGCTCCAAATCTCTATTTCTAAAATGTGGATGTTTGACGCAGTTGCAGCATTTAATTGTAGTCGAGCATTCGTGTTCTCCCTCTTTTTCACATTTAATACATTTTTTGGGATTGGGACAGTTATTCCTCTTATGATTAGGATTAAATAAAAAACAGTTCTGACATTGATTCACTAATATTTTATCTTTAAAATCGCATCGTTGAATATCCGTGTAAATTTTTCCATTTCTCTTCATAATTTGGTAGACTCTCTATAGGTGAAACCCTCAGTACTACATTTTGCTCTGGTCTATTGGTTTTCATTGGAAATAGCACTTTGATCTCTTCACTGAGTTGAGAAAGTTCAGGGTTCATCTCACATAACGTTGTCGATAAATTAGCTAAGTTGGTCATCTTGTTGACTGATTTTATGACTATGTTTGGATCTATTAGTTTTGGCTTGTATATTTTACTGCATTGGTTTAGATCATCTTGCTTAGTAAATCTTTCTATCATTCGATCTATATCTTAATCTTTAGACAATTTTATTACTGTACCTTTCCTAGTATTAAATACCTTGCTAATCCTAATTTTATTTCCCTCCTGTCGTAAAAATTTTATACTATCATTCACCTTTTGTTGTACCTGTGAGATGTTTTGACCTTCATTGGCAGTTATTATGATAGTTTGTTCCTCAGTAATTTGCTTATCTTTTTGAATAAATTTATCTTCCCCATATTTTACCACCTCTGCATACGAGTCCTTGTTTCTGCTTTGTTTTACTATTTGGGATAAATCGTTTCTAATGTCGGTATAATTTTTCTGCATACATTCCCCAATTCCATTTAAACTCTGTTCTAGTTTCACTAATTCTATTACACTATCCTTTAGCTGTTTTGTTGTACTTTTTACATATCCAATATCTTGTTTATTCAACGTTTTTTGATTGTTATCAAATTTGTCTACAAAATATTTACATAATTCATCCAACCTGTCAAATATTAATGCATTCATCGTTTTGCATATCTATTGACAGCGTAATATTTCAATGAATTGTAAACGTTATTTAAAGTATTTAATTTAATCCAAAAGATTTAGCAATATTAATATATAATTTCAAATTTAATATGTTTAAATATAAACTGGATTTAAATTATTTCAAAATATATAATATAACAAAAGTTAAATCAAATTTAAAGTATATTTACCGGAAAATGCGGAGCGATGCAATACACGTCCACTCAGTCTGGCCGCCTGGTGGCAAAAAACTTTAAGGGTTTGAAATGCTTTTTCTTGATTTTCTGTCCAGGTAAAAGGTACATTATTTTTTATAAGACTGGTTAATGGATCGGCAATTTTCGAAAAACCTTTGATACATTTTCTATAATATGAACACATTCCTAAAAATGATTGAAATTCTTTTATCTTTTTGGGTTGAGGAAAATCTCTAATAGGCTTGATATTATGCTCCGCTGGTTTTATACCATGTTGATTAGTTATATGGCCAAGAATCTCCAGTTCTTCGAAAGCGAATTGACATTTTTTGTTGTTCAATTTTAAATTAGCCTCGCGAAAACATCTTAAAACAGATTCTATTATTTTGAGATGTGTTGAAAAATCCGAGCTATATATGATTACGTCATCTAGATAACATAAGCAAATTTGCCATCTAAGATTACCAAGCATATTTTCCATGTTCTTCTCAAATGTAGCAGGGGCATTGCATAGTCCAAAGGGTATTACGTTGAACTCATATAGGCCATGTGCTGTAGTGAAGGCTGTCTTTTCCTTATCTTTCTCCTCAACCTCTACTTGCCAATATCCCGATTTAAGGTCAATTGCTGAAAAGTATTTGGATCCTTGAAGTGTGTCCAATACTTCATCAATTCTGGGAATTGGGTAAACATCCTTCACTGTTACATCATTCAATTTTCTGTAGTCAACGCAGAATATCTGTACTTACCATATCATTTCTTGACCAATATTACGGGGAAGAACCATGGACTCGAGGATGGTCTAATTATGCCGTCTCTGAGCATTTCATCAATTTGCTCCTTTATGATTTCTCGCTCTTTCGCGCTCACCCTATACGGCTTGTGTTCGATCGGTTTCGCGCCTTCTGTATCAATCCGATGTTTCGCTTTGTTGGATCTTCCTAATCCCGACGAAAACAAATCCGCGTACTTTTCCAAAACTTGTTTCAATTGCTCCTTTTCCTTATATGACAAATTTTCGTTTATCTGAAATTGAGGTTCTTCATGCTCCTTTTGTTCACTTTCTTCCATAAGATTCACTTCGGCTGGCTGGCTTCCAAAGCACAATGTTTGTTTTTTAATATTTTTAATAGTCGAGGGTAAGGGTTTGTTATCCAGTTTCCTTTGTTTCATTATTCGCAACATTCATTAAGCTTCTCGCTAGTCGAAGTCCATTTGTTTGAAACATTTTATGGTTCTCCTCGATGATGTATTCGCCATCCTCTGCTTCTACAAATGCCTTAATCAATTTAATAGAAAGTTCTAGTATAATGGCATCCTTTGCACTTTTTATTTTCTTCTGTTGATATTTGATTACGTCACGATTTCCCGTCAAGTCATATTTGATTAAATCACGCTGACAATCAATTTTTGCGTTCATTTTCTTAAGAAAATCTCGTCCAAGTATAAATATTCGCAAATGTGTTCTCATTATCACAAATTGATGTGTAATTGTTTTGTCATCAAATTTTTTATTTATATATATATATATATAACAATATTTCCTATGATATCTAATTCTTTGCCATCGGGTCCGGAGCACATTTTATCAGGATTTATTATTTCAAGACCTGTATTAAGAGCTGTTCTAAGGTCGACCACTGAAAGATCGGCGCCTGTATCAATCAAAGCTTCGCAGATACCGATTCTATCCACGTTAATGTTCATTTTATATTTGGGGTCCAACTTTTTAATTCCATTTATGATCGACTTGCTTTGATTGACGGACTCAGGCGCGATGCTTAGTTTAAATCTTCCAATGCGGCATATATATTCCTTGTAGGGATACTTGAGTACGTGTTATTACTTACGTCAGCGTAGAGCAGAGGTCTCGACTTTTCAGTTCCATTATCCATTCGAATTTCTTCTTCGACCATGCCTTGTGAAACTATGGGGTCCTCTTCCACAATTCTTACAAACCTGACTCTGCAATACCGCGCTACGTGTCCTGGCTTGTTACACTTGAAACATATTGGTCTCCCGTCTTCTGTCCTATTCCTGTTTGAATCTGGACTCTTATTGTATGTTTTCCTTGGGTAGACCGGTTTTGGCTCAGGATTGGGAGTATAAGATCGTCTAGGGGCAGATACCTGGGGCAGAGGCTTGTTCTGGTAGTACCTCGGAGTGGGGGCCTGGGGCTTGGAGGTGTTCTGGTATGGTCTTCTGAACGACGTAGCATTCTTCCATTCCAGGAGAGCGTGGTCCATTATATAGAGCTTTTGAAATTATCTACACGTTCTTGGTAATTCTTTTCGAACAAATCCAGCTTTTTACAAATTTCTAGACGTTCGTTGGTATTTCTAGGAGGGTTTAGGTGGAGGGCAAAAGAGTATTCTTTCTTTAACCCTCCAATAACCCAGTCTATATTAGTCTCTTCTTCCATTTGGGGGTCGACCTTGTTGCACAGTACAAGGATATCCTCTGCAAACCTGATTGCAGGTTCATTCCACTGTTGCATCCTGTTTAGTCTCATCTTCATTTCTTCTTTGTTGGCGTCTGAGTCAAATTCCTCAATTAGGCGGCTCTTGAAATTTTCCCAGCTGGTGAAACTTATCTTGTGTAGGTTCAGCCAGGTTTTGGCGCTACCAATCATATTCATGGCAGCATAACGGGGGATAATGTAGTCTGCCCAACGGTACAGGAAGCCAATTTCTTCAAGAGATTCAATCCATGGGCGAGGGTCTTCCGTTCCATCATACTTGGGGATGTCGATGTTGGGATTCAAGGCAACTGGGTCGGAACTTACATCTCGACCAATTATTGCACCAGGTTGTGGCTTGGCAGACTCTTCAACTCGATCCTCTCCTGTGCTGGGTCTTGTATCTTACCAGAGCGTGTTTCAACCATCCTACAAATTTATATAAGCGAATTATGAGATAACTCTACTTTAAGTAGCCTCCAGAATCATTCATTTATTTCCCACATCAAAGAGAGCAGTGAAGTCACACAGTGTACCTAAATACAAATGATGATTCTATAATACATATATTCTGTTTAATAAAATAAATGAATACAAAATATAAATTTGAATTTAAGGCTTCAAGACCTAATCGACGATTCTCATTTTACTATGTTAGTAGAATATATAGACGCGAAATGTGTGAATATAAGAACGAAGGTACGCAACAACCAATTGCAAAAATTGAATAAATGGAGTCACAAACCCCAAATCCAAAGCACAACCAATAACAATGTGATCAATTTATCGAAACAATCCATTCCCTCAGAAGCCATATCTCTACTATCCAAAGGCCTCAACTTTGTTCCTTCCCAGAAACTCGATATCCCTAGAACAATTGCATCAATAGAGACGTCAATCAAAAACCTTGCAGAATCAAACAAGGAAAAGATCCGAACAGAAGTCATTTCTATTCTGAAAAATCTGAATCGCCAGAACAAGACCAATATAAATCATGATGAAAGAAAAGCCATCAGTTTCTTAAAAGAAAATAATAATATTATTATTTCTCCTTCAGACAAAGGTAAAAACACAGTGATAATGGACATAGCAGACTATGACAGCAAAATCCAGCAATTACTTCAAGACAAAGAAATATACGAACTGTTAACTATTAATCCTCTACAGAATATGATAAAAGATTTCAACAAAAATTTGAATGGAATAAAACGCACGCACAAATTAGACAACAAAGTTGTTGAAAAAATCAAAGCATCAAAATGTGATCTACCAATATTATATGGTTTACCGAAAATTCATAAACCCAATAACCCACTTCGTCCCATAGTCTCATACACCGGTTCACCAATCTATCCGTTAGCTAAATATCTCTCAACAATAATATCGCCGTTTCAGAAATTTCTCCCCCCACACCGTTCAGAACGCCACATCAGTGGTAGAGATTATGCAAGGAATAGCGATACCCCAAAATTAGCACATGGTTTCATTTGATGTTGAATCTTTATACACGGATAAGGAAGCCATCAGTGAATTTTCAAAATTTATAGACACCAATCCACAACTTAATTTAACAATTCCTAAAGAAACACTTAAAGAATTACTCGACTTATGTTTATCCTTCAGTTATTTCAGTTACAAAAACCAGCATTATAAACAGATTAAAGGCCTTCCAATGGGCAACCCAATTTCTTCTGCCCTCGCCAATATTTATATGAATCATATTGACAATATTATCATTTCAACCAAACATCTCAAAATAATAGCCTGGAAACGATATATTGATGACATCATTTGCATCAATCATAATAGCAACCTCGACAATATTCTAACCTTCCTCAACAGTTTACAGCCATTTTTAACCTTTACATACGAAATAGAAAATAAAAGCACTTTGGAATTCTTAGACATCAAGCTCACCAGAATAAATAGCAAAATAGAAACCAGTATATATAGAAAACCAACGCATACAGGCAAATATCTCAATTTTAATTCATTTGGCCCCATTAATCATAAAATATCCGTTATAAAAACACTATCAAAAAGAATTTCCACCCACTGCTCCTCAAATATTAAAAATAATAAAGCTGAACAAAACATATTTTACAATGAGATGAAAAATAATGAATATCCTTCAAATTTCATCAAGAAACATATATATAAGCCCACCAACAGTCCTACAAACAATAGTGAAGAACCGAATAAATACTGTGCACTGCCATACAATTATGGCATTGAAAGAATAACAAGAATACTTAAAAATTACAATATCAAAACCCGATACAAAACCACAGCTAATCTAAAAAAAAAAATTACGCCATCCCAACACTAAGCATAATAGCAAACATCAATTTAAATCAAACATAGTATATCGCATTCCATGCAAATCATGCCCTGCAACATACATAGGAGAAACCGGTAAAACTCTTGAAGAAAGAGTAAATCAACACAAAACAGCTTTTAAAAACCATAGCCCATTATCACTTTTAGTAGATCACGCACTCAAACAGGACCATATACCAAATTTTGAAAAAACAGAAATTATATATAACAACATTCAAGATAAACATTCAAGACTCTTTTTAGAAAGTTGGACCTCAATGAAAGATACCAACAGTATTAATAGAAAAATTGACATACCTCCGTTATATCTACAGTTCAAATCGATTTAAAATTATTTTATTATACTTATTTGGAATCATATATTATTTTTTAATTTTTATAAATGTACATATATAGTCTATTCTTATTAATATTTTTTGTGTGTATATATTTTAAATTTTATCCCCACAGAGTTGCAAATATTTATAAATCGTCGCGTGAAGGCATCACGTGATGAACCAAAGCAGTTCAAAAACAAGAAAAGCCCTGACGAAGTTAGGCGTATAGCCTATTGAAATATTGGCATTTATTTTAAATAAAATGTTTATTTTATTTTTGATCCAAAATATGCTATTCAATTAATATGAAAAATAATATTACAAATTAAAATAAAATAGGTTCATTAGCCATGATGCAACAATATATATATACTTTTTTTTTCTCCCCATTGAATATAACAAAATATTTTTAAAACTTAATTCTGTTGACGTTATGTGGCGCTGAGTTTGTTGTTGACACACATTAAATATGTTATAACGCCTTGATAAAGGTTGGCGTTCAGCCAACTGAAATATTGGTAAAATAAATGATATTTTAATCCAATATATGCCTTTTTAATTAAATAACATCTATATCTTAGTAAATATTATATTTCAAAATAATTCTTTGAAAAAAATTAATATGTAAGAAAAGTAGTACAAAAGTGAAATTGTACTGGAATCAGGTGAATAAGTTAAGAAAAAGGCATCTCCTGGTCGTGCAACTAAAAGTTGCTGATGGCTTGCGTCCTCTGTCTGAATAAGTATCAATTATCATTGATTTTTAATTATTCCAGAATTGACCAATTACTTATTCGTGATTAATAAAAAAAAAACTAACCACACGTATTTTTATTAATTTATCTACCTGATCCCAGTACAATATTACTTTTGTACTATTTTTTCACATTGTTTGACGTCCTCGCGCACTTCTACCCTTAACTACCCGTTTCATTATTTTTTAGGATGCCTGAATGACCAGTTTATTATTATTTTTTGAGTCGTTGAGATACAGCTTGCACCACGCTGAAGTGGGCCAAGAGCCCGAAACGCGTACGTGTTTAGCTTTTCTTAATTAATTTTAAAAATACACAGAAAACATAATGTACAGGACAATGGTCACAATGCCTACGACACACAATCCTTACCAACGAAAACAAAACTTTAATTATTGTCTAATTTTACATCTAAATACCGACACTCACAACACATTTTCATGACAAACCGTTTCGTACAAACAATACGCTAATCTACCCTAAACATAAAAACAACTACAAAAACCAGCGTAGCAAATCTAATATTCCCCCCCCCCCCAAAAGACACAGAGCAGAGAAGTGACACAGGCAGGCAATACATTGGCAGGCAATTAAAATATATAAAACCCAGATGTTGTGACCGGTTGTGCCTGCAACAAGCAACCTTCCAAGGTACTTATATCACAAGTGATATTTAGACGTCATCCTCTCTGCTGAAGGCTTTCATCTTTCAAGATGCTTTCTTCCTTTCCTCTCACTTCCACATTCCTCCTCACTATTCCAGATTTACTACTATTCTGTATTTAGATTTTGGAGTTTGAGTCTCTTGAACATTTAAAGCACAAGTCAAGAGCTCTTTCAAAACATTTATGACTATCATTTACTATCTCAAAGAATTTAAAATGCTTTTTAAAACCATTTAAATATATGAAAAAAAAGAAAAAAAAGTTTAATTGTACAGTGATCAGGTGAATAAATTAAGATTTATTATAACCATTTATTATAAGATTTATAACTAAAAGTTGCACCGTCCCAGCAGTTTAGTCAGTTTAATAAACCGTCCCCTTTTAATTATGCATACATGCGCCTACTATTGAATTGTAAAATGGATGACAAGCTATCCGAGAGGTCAAAGATTCTAGAATAAAGTTTGGGAATGATGGATGGACTCCAGCTGCAGGGGATGGCCCATGTGTGAGGGAACAGGCGCCTAAAAACGGCATTCCAGTGTGGAGAGAACAGGCAGTCTGGTCACATCTGAGGTGAGTGTAAGGAGCGGCGAGTTGCCTCCGGGCGTGTGGATGATCCTGCAAGACGGTGCCAGGAAAGCTCGGCATCGGAGCGACCTACAAGGCTTGTAGCCCAGGCTGGACGTGTACAGTGTGGAGCGGGACTTTTCACAAGAATGACATCCAAGGCGCCAATAATCCTTCTGACGAGGAAGTTGAAGGCAAGTCACACGCCGTTGTGCGGCGCATAATAAAGCGATATCTTTTTCTGCATCCCTCACTGTGCTATCTTTGTGCCATCCTGATCAGACAAAAAGAACACGAACAGCGTCTGGGTACGATGTAATAGCATTGTTTTATTCTTAAAAGTAATTCTGGGTTTAAGGTGCTTTTCAAATTTATGAACATTCTCTTTGAGAGAATCCCGTGCATGATATTTGACGGTGGACTGGAAGAGAAGTATCCGTGAACCTTTATCATGAGAAATATTTATATACATTTCCTGAGTTTAGATATTGAATAACACTAGTACACAAAATGAAAAAAAAAATTCTCCTCTTCAAATAAACAAAACATTTTCTGGGTTAACTTTTTGTGCTGATTAACGTGGTATCAATATTATTTTTCGATTAGCTCAATTTCTCAAGTTATATATATAATGCCTTTTACCCATTCATCTATTGGAGGAAAATTTATGACATTAAACTTATTAATATATAAATAAATGCGCCAAAGATAGTGCAAATGAAGGAACAATATTATACACATATGCATGTTTATATATATTTACTTCAATAACTGCCCTTAGATAAATATATTTTTCAAACTACTTACTCTATATCCATATAAATTTCATTTATATATATATATATATCGTATATTTTAAACTGTATAATAATTACACCTTCTATTTGCTACCACCCCCATATTTTATATATATGCTATATCTTTATTAATATAACCTGTACACCCTTTTTGTATATAAACTAAAATTGGTGACGTCAAAATAAAGATCCAAAGAGAGAGCGGTCAGCTGGTGGCAGCAGGGACAGAGGGGTGGAAAAAGGCATCGCCCAGCCCATGTGGGGTCCCGAGGGACATTCTTATAGAGACCCCCCTGTAGCAGGACAAGTTTTGGCAGGGGGTCGGCAGATGTTCTAGGGGGTGTTTCTCAGCAGTTCGCTTCAGCGTGTCTGTCTTGCACACAGTCTTTTTCTCTCCATGTCTCGGTGATAAACATCAAAGTTGGTGTCATGGCCTCTACCTCTGTCCCGAGGGCTGTCCCCGATCCCTCTTTGTGCTAACATCTAGCCCTGCCTCTGCTTCTTGTTGTCCGCGTGTGGGAAGAACATCAACACTCGCCTCACGTACACGTCTGCCAGCTTATCCATACATTGACATTTGCAACAATATTACAGAAAGTCGACAGGATAACTGAGGACAGCGGCATGCAGAGGATGACAGAGGCACCTGTGGTCAACGGCGCATTCGTGTGGATGCTCCTTCTACTTTCTCTCCACCTTGACGATCCAGTGGGCCATCTCAAAGACGCCATGCGAGGACTAGCTGTACCTCGCATCGAGCAGGTCATCATCGCCCCCATCGACATCTCCTGCGCCACGAGCACCTTCCTCCATCGGCTCGAACAGGCAGACAAGATTCATCGAGAAATCCTGGCATTGCCCCGCCAACCAGCATCGACGATGTCCCATGGCAACCACCGCAAAAAGGATCACCAAGCCTCATCGCAGCCCACTCCACAAGACCCATTCAAGGCATCCATCTGGTAGGAGAAATTTCTCTACAGAACTATTTAATGTAACACTATCTCCGTTTTTTTTTGGTACTGAATTAACTACTAAATCGATACCCCATTTTTATGACAATAGCATTATCATTGTAAATTCATCAAGTTCTTCCTTTACCTGCCCCATTACCATTTCAATTAATACAACTTCAGATATGTATAATTTTTTTTAACATTAATCAATTGTATAATTATTTATTATTATTTTGTGTTTTACTTAACCATCATTAGCAATGCCGTCAGCCATCAACAACTAATTATATATATTTTTTCTTCAAATCGTATTTTTCATCATCTCTAGGCTTATTACACGCATATTATAACTTCAACCATCTTTCTCATCATTTAAAAACCTTTAATATATTGACAGCGTTTATAATATTTTTTAATTGTTAAGATATTTTTATTTATATATTTTACCTATTTCGTTTTTCTAATTTTATCGTTGACGTCTTCTAACTTCCCCTGCCCATTCATTCTCATGCATTACCCCAAGGCCTTCCTGTTCGCCAAACATTTTTTTTCTTTGATTAATCCAACTGAGAAATCCTTCCTCGCTATATCATTCCCAATAGTGAGTTCAGGATACCCAGATAGATTATTTTTCTTATCATCCGGCTCATCATTCTCATCATTACCACTCATCATTTTTTTCTTTTTTTTTTTATTACCATTCAAGCCGGGTGAAATAATCATTGGCAACAGAACAACCCTTGCAACTACCTTCCCTTTCTTCATTCCCAATTTCATATATTCCCCTCAAGAGATTCTTACCCACCAGTATTTTTTTTTGTTAATCATACTGGAAACATCCTTCCTCGCTATATCGTTCCCAATAGTGAGTTCAGGATACCCAGCCAGATTCCTTTTTTTTTTATTACCCGGTTCATAATTTTTATCATTTTATTATTTTTATCTTTTTTTTTTCATCATACAAGCTGGGTACCATCATTATTGGCAGCAGTACATCTCTTGCGTTTACCTTTCCCTTTCCACATTCTTCAACCTACATACCTCTCCCTGCTAGTCTGAACTGATGATGCAAACGAAACATCAGGAACGTTCTGTTAATGAAAGCAGTACCACACTAACACAAGTTCGTACTGCATTGCAGAACTCATTAAGCTATTTCTTTGCAGAAACATACTCAGACATCCCATATACCCTCATTAACCCTCTGCGTTAACTTATAATCTTAGTTCAACTTAATAGCTTTATACTTTTCTTTTAGTTATTTTTTCATTCAATAGGTTCTCAATTTTTTTTCTATAAGTAAATTACTTTTACGGCATTTCTAATTTTATTTTGCATATTTTCTCAATTTTATCATTTATTCTTATGTATTTTTCTTTCATCATATTCTATATCTCATTGAGACGTCATAATTATATTATTGTCCTATTTCATACTCCTATATTAATAATAATTTTAACTAATTTGTGCCCAAATTATTTCTTTTGATTTTATAATAGGTTTGTTAGGTCATCATTCATGTTATTTCATTTCCCCCAAACAAACCTTCATCACCGGGGGCACATTCTATCGTATATTTTAAACTGTATAATAATTACATTTTCTATTTGCTACCACCCCCATATTTTGTATATATGCTATATCTTTAATATAACCTGTACACCCTTTTTGTATATAAACTAAAATTGGTGACGTCAAAATAAAGATCCAAAGAGAGAGCGGTCAGCTGGTGGCAGCAGGGACAGAGGGGTGGAAAAAGGCAACGCCCAGCCCATGTGGGGTCCCGAGGGACACTCTTATAGAGACCCCCCTGTAGCAGGACAAGTTTTGGCAGGGGGTCGGCAGATGTTCTAGGGGGTGTTTCTCAGCAGTTCGCATCAGCGTGTCTGTCTTGCACACAGTCTTTTTCTCTCCATGTCTCGGTGATAAACATCAAAGTTGGTGTCATGGCCTCTACCTCTGTCCCGTGGGCTGTCCCCGATCCCTCTTTGTGCTAACATCTAGCCCTGCCTCTGCTTCTTGTTGTCCGCGTGTGGGAAGAACATCAACACTCCCCTCACGTACACGACTGCCAGCTTATACATACATCGACATTTGCAACAATATTACATATATATATATATATATATATATATATAGATAGATAATACTGTAACAGAGTTTTCCATTGTAAAGTCCTGAGCTATCTCCTCCGAAGATTCTGAACTACACATAACGATCTATATACCAAAATTTTCGTTATTTTTTTCTTCGAATGATAGGCCTGTTTTTATTTTCCTAATGTTAACAGTTATTTTTATTTTTTAATTTAATCTATTTTACAATCGTAGATTTTTTGCATTTATCATCATCAATTCCTTTGTTTTGAAATGCGTTCTTTTGTCTTATTACCTTTTACTAATTTATAATATATATTTGATATATATATATACATTTGATTATGATTATAATTTGTAAGTACTTTGTTATAGTTTTTCATTTAAATAGAGCTCAATTTTTGTGTATGTTTTCTATTTGCAGTATCTTTCCTAATGTCTTTGGCAACGTTTTTTTTTTCTCATTAATAGGCTGAGGTTATATTATTTTTCGAATTGTAGATTGAATTATTACTTTTATTCTATAGTAATTATCTTTTATAAGTGTTTGTTATAGTTTTTCATTTGAATTTAGCACAATTTTTGTATCTGGTTATCCTTTTTGGCATTTATAGTTTTTCATTTGAATTTAGCTCCATTTTTGTGTCTTATTTACTTTTTTGCAGTGTCTTTCATAATGCCTGATTTGATTACTTGATCTGTTATAGTTTTCATTTGAATTTAGCTCCATTTTTGTGTCTGATTTTCTTTTTTTGCAGTTTCTTTCATAATGCCTGAATCGATTACTTGATCTGTTATAGTTTTTCATTTGAATTTAGCTCCATTTTTGTGTCTGTCTTTTTTTTTCTTCTCATAAATAGGCTGATGCTGTATTTGTGTACTCAATTGTTGCTTTTTGTGTCTGGTTTCTTTTTTGCAGTATTTTTTTGGAATCCTTTTTTTTTTCATCAATTGTTTCCTCACATGCTTGGAATTTTCTTTTTATGCCTGTCCTGGCTTTCAGTTTTATAGTTTTCCTCTGCTTGGTTCTTATTTTACCTTTTTTTTCAGCGTCTTCTGTCATGCCTCGAAAAGGCCGTGGAAGACTCACTCCCCTAACCGCTAGGCGTGCTAATATGACTCGCAGCAGGCACAAAACCCCAATTGCTATTTCTCTTGTTTACTTTTTTACCAATGCCTATAATTTTTC
This sequence comes from Cordylochernes scorpioides, assembly GCA_030710605.1. Taxonomy (NCBI): domain Eukaryota; kingdom Metazoa; phylum Arthropoda; class Arachnida; order Pseudoscorpiones; family Chernetidae; genus Cordylochernes; species Cordylochernes scorpioides. The sequence continues at coordinate 76,358,261 of CP092867.1, forward strand.
ACCTGAAAGATTTTTTATTTTATTTGTTATTCAATAAACTATTATCACTTATTTTTGGTCTTCTTTTTATTTACTTATTTTACTGGGGGTTGGTGGAAGGATGGTCTAAGCCGTTGGTTTTCGACCGCTACGACCCGGGTTCGATTCCCGCATTGGGCACTTTTTTCTGAAAAAAATTTTAAAAAATGCTCCAATGGCTTCTGATTCTTGCAAAAGTCCAACCCCACCAGCAAGCGTAAGTAATCAAACGGGGCTCTGGCACATTTGTACATGCAAAGTCGAACTGCTTTTCACATGTTTAGACCTGTGGTGTACTTACAGTAAAAACAGTCGCCTACTCTACCTACCATGATTATCAAGGCCTGTACCACGTGTACTAGGGATAAGCAAAAAAAAATTATTTTACTCATTGATCTATACATACAATTATTTGCATACAATTATATACATACAGTTTTCTACATTTTTGCGCTCTGCAGTCTAATATGTTGTTAATAATAGGGGTTTTAGACAAATATCAACTGTTGAAATTTGAATTTCCAAAATAGTTGAATTATCGAAAGTATCGAATTAGTTTGTCATATGATAGGCCGTAGGTCGAGACATCAAAAATGGTCGAATTATCGTGTGTTGAATTAATTAGATTATATTGTATATATAAAAAAATAGAATTGTTGTTTTTAATGAGGTCTTTTAAATGAATTTATTCCTTTAATATGTTGTCATATCTGCAATTTTTTTTCATTTCCAAAATATTTATTTACACTTTCACCAATGCCTGTAGGATCTTTGCGATGGAACAGGTATGGTGTTCTAGCGCATGTGCTCTCATGTCCTTGAAGCACATATACTGACAGTACCCAAAGTTGAACACACTCTATAATGTCTGAAATATCTTTGTCCCCTTCGGATACCAACTTTCGCTTCATTCTAGAGAGGCTTTATGTTTCACTAAGGTTGGCTTTTGCTATGACTATAAAGAGGGCTCAAGGCCAAACCTTTGCTACAAGAGCCTGAGTTTACGCACAGACGACTTTATGTGACTTTTTCAAGTGTGCGAACTTTGGATAGCATACATGTAAAGTTGAACCCAAGTATATATAAAATGTAGTTTTTAATGAGGTCATTTAAATGAATTCCTATTATAAATCGTCTCCTCTGAAATATAGTTTGTAAATTTATATTCTGATTTATTTTATCCTTTTTTTTTCATTTCCAAAATATATATTTACACTTTTCACCAATGCCTAAAGTTTCTCACCTGGAAGAAAAAAAACTCCGCCTTTGCCGGTCCCAAGCCAGGATGAAAAAGGAGGAGGGGAAGCAGTAACAAGCTCACTAAAAAAACCTGGGCTCAGCTGGCCCGGCTGATAGTACCTTGTAAGGGCTCCTTATCCAGGGATACATTCTTTTGGAGCTAAGTCAGTGGCCTGCCACTGAGTAGTGCTCCCAGTCTTGATGACAAAGGCAGACGCATTCTACTTCACCCAATCATGATGGTTGTTAATTTCAAGCTTTACAAGCTTGACACTCTAATATGATTGAGTGAAGATAAGAAAGGAGAAAAAATAATTTTTTGTATTATTTGTTGATATTTATAATTTAAAATGTTCATTTTTCATTCTATGATTATATTAATCTGTGGATTATTTTATTCTGTGGTGTAGATTATGTGTATATATATAGGTATTTTCTTTGAGTGAGAGTGGTTGAGAATCTGTGTGGAGACGTATGAGTTTCTAAAACTCTTTTTATAGTAATTTGACTTCATTGTAATTAGTGTCTTCAATAAAGAAGTTTTTTACTTATAATAGAAAATAATTATTAAGATTCTCCCAACAATTGGTAGCAGAAAGCGGTTGAATTTAAATTTATGCAAATCAAGATTAATTGAAAAATTTTTAGAAAAAAGAAAAGATGCAAAATTTTAATTTATCTCCAATAGAAAAACTTTCAGACAAAAACTACTTGATCTGGGCAAATCGAATTGAAAGTGAATTACGGGGATTAAAATTATGGAGAAGAATTATAGAAGGAGAAGAAGTGGAAAAGCCAATAGAAACAGACAAGAAATTTGATGAATAGAACAATGAATGACACTCAAGTGCTGAAATACTCGAGCGAAAAAAGTGCCAAGAAATTATGGAATATAATTGGAGAAGAAATGGCATCTAAAAATGAAGACTTACAGATGAAAAATAGAATAGAATTGTCAAAATTGAAAATGAACGAAGATGAAACGGTGGATGACTACTTAAATAGAGCAATGATTATAAAGAGCAAAAGCATTCAAGCAGGAGATGAGATTAAAGATAGAGAGTTAATTTGCTTCGTTTTGGAAGGGTTGAGAGTTGAATTTGATTTTGACATAAAAATTATAAAATCAGACAGGCAAAATAATATGAACACTATAAGACAAATCCTGAGGGAAACAGAAGAAAAATTAAAACTTAGAAAAGAAGAAAAACGGCAAACAGAAATAGCATCTAAAGCTAGAGAGGGCCGAACGGGAAGACGAAATTTTGCTATCAAATGTTTCAACTGTGGAAAGATGGGACACATTTCTAGAGAGTGCAGAGGCAAGATCAAATGTTTTAAATGTGGAGGATTTGGTCATAAATCGGAAATATGTAGAAAGAATAGAGGTGAAGAGAATGCAGAGCATAATTATAATGGGCCTAGGAGAGGAGTAAACAGGAGAAATTATAGAGAGTCTACAAGTCATGTGATGGAGACAAGTGAAGTTAATTACGAAGAGGAAGATCAAGGGGATGAAAAAATTAGATGGACAATGGATTCTGGAGCCTCTAGCCATATGGTTAGTGGGAAGGAATTCTTTATAGAGTATGAAGAGGAGGAGAGAATTATAGCAACAGCTGAGAAGGGTGCAGTGATGAAATCATCGGGAATTGGAGATATAAGAATGAAGTCGAATGTAGATGAGGGATTCATTAAATTTGAAAATGTTTTGCATGTGCCTGATTTGAGAGAAGGTTTATTATCGGTTGCAAAAATAGTGGATCATGATTTAAGTGTATTATTTAGTAAATATAAAGCTGAGGTAATAGGTAAAGATGGTGAGATTTTATATGAGGCAAGGAGAAATGGTGATAAATTTGAAGTAGAAGGAACCCTAAATATGGAAATAGCTAGAAAAGCAGAAGTAGATGATATGCTATGGCATCAAAGACTTGCTCATGTAAATTTTCAGAAATTGAAAGAAATGTATGATAATTCAACTGTATTAGGATTAAAAAATTTACATAATAACAAAGCGAATTGCGAATCTTGTACATTAGGAAAAATTCATAGAAAATCTTACAAAAGTATACAATATAAACAATCTGAAGATATTTTGGATCTATGGCATACCGACATAGTTGGACCTTTAAATGATTCTTTTGGATATAGGTATTTTATCACTATTGTTGATGACTATAGTAATTTTACTTTTGTTATACCAATTGCTAATAAATCTCAAACAGCAGATTCCATAATAAACTTGATTATGCAAGAGGAAAGACAGACTGGCAGGAAAGTAAAGAGAATTCGAAATGATAATGGAGGAGAGTATATTTCAAACTATTTGAGGCGATGGTTATCTAGTAAGGGCATCAAACAAGAATTTACTACAGCTTATACTCCTGAAAGCAATGGAAAAGCCGAAAGATTCAATAGAACCATAGTTGAGTCAGCTAGAACCATGCTAATTGATTCTAAATTACCTTTAAAATTTTGGAGCGAAAGTGTTAAGGTGGCTGTTCATATAAATAATAGAATTAAAATCAAAGAAATGAATACAACTCCTTTCGAGATATACAAAGGATGGAAACCAAACATTGTTTACTTAAAAAGGTTCGGAAGCGAAGCTTATGTTCATATTAGAAAAGAAAAGAGAAAGAAGATGGAACCAAAAGCTCATAAAGGGATCATGATGGGCTATAGTATGATAAGAAAAGGCTATAGAATATATTTACCGGAAATGGATGAAATTCATGAATTATCAGACGTTAAATTTAATGAAGCTAAGTTAGGATATTATTTAATGAATAATAGAGGTAGAAATCTTGATAAAAATGAACTTTTCTTTTTTTGTAGAGAAGACCAAAATTTGATTTCTCACGGGAATGAAGACTATGGTGGTAATAGAGAAGACCAAGTAGAAAATTTTAACATCGATGATGAGCATATTCCTCAAGATGAAAATGATATAGATTTGAGTGAAATAGAGGAAATACCTCCTGATGAAATAATTACTCCACATAGAAGAGGACCAGAACCAGGAATGACGAGAGAAAAGAGAGAAGAACGAGATCTTCGTTTGAGAGAAACAGAGGAAGAAGAACTTATAAAAAAGGGTGTGAGGAGATCTGAAAGATTAAGACTAATAAAGAATAAGGAAAATGTTTCTGATAGAACTTTTGAAATTATATATCCGAGGGATTACACCAAGAAGCACTGAATTCTGATGATAGAAAACAATGGATTTAAGCCATGGAAGATGAGATGCAAAGGATTAATAAGTTAAAAGTTTGGAGATTGATAGATAGGCCTAAAGATAAAAAATTGATCAAAAGTAGGTGGATTTTTTCAATTAAGAAAAATAGTGATGGATCAATTAAAAACTTCAAAGCGAGGCTAGTAGCTACTGGATATGATCAAATATTGGGTAGTGATTACCACGAAATTTATTCTCCAACAATAAGACCTGAGACCATAAGAATTCTAATAAAAATAGCTGCAATGAAAAAAGTTATTCCTCAGCAAAAGGACGTTCAAACAGCTTTTTTATATGGTGATTTGGAGGAGGAAATATTTATGCTTCAACCTCCTGGATATGAAAAGGGAAACAACAAGATTTGTTATCTAATGAAAAGTATTTATGGCCTTAAACAAGCGAGTAGAATGTGGAATAAGAAATTAGATGAATTATTAACCAATGCAGGAATGAAACAATCTGCGAATGATCCATGTTTATATTATTGCAATTTTAGAAATCATTTCTTATATCTGGGAATTCATGTGGATGACATACTAAGTGTAGGATCTGGTGACGATTTTGAGGAAAATATTTGGAAAAGGATAAAAAGAGAGATAGATATCACGGATTTAGGAGCTGCAAAAAACTTTCTTGGAATGGAATTTGAATATAGGGATGATAGTATTTTTATAAATCAAAAGAAATATATTGAAGAAATATTGGAAACCTATAATTTACGTGATTGCAATCCTTCGAAAACTCCGTTATGCATTTCTACAAATTATGATTTATTTGAAAATAGTAAATCGATTGATCAAAATTACTATCAAGAAATTGTTGGAAAGTTGATTTACATAGCAACTAGAACTAGACCGGACATTTGTTATGCTATAAGCAATATGAGTAGATTTAATAAAGATCCTAGAGAGGTTCACATGAATGGATTGAAGAGGATATTAAGATATTTGAAGGGAACTATGAATTATGAATTGATTTATTCTAGGGGAGATTCAAGTATTGTGACTTATACTGATGCGAGTTGGGACAGAACAGCTGATGCGAGATCGTATTCTGGTTTTGTTATAGAAATGGGAAACAACTTACTTAATTGGAAAAGTAATAAACAAAGAAATGTTGCCTTGTCAACTGCAGAGAGTGAATTAGAAGCCTTATCTGAAGGAATTAAGAATTGATTTGGACACGTAACATCATTGGAGAAATAAAAATTGATTTGAAAGATCGAATTACTGTTTATTGTGACAGCCAGAATGCTATTTCAATGATTAAGTCAAAAAATATGAAAGCAAGTACGAAGTACTTGAATAGAAAGTGTCACCTCATAAGACAAATTGTGGAAGATGAAGAAATTGAAGTTTTGCATGTCCCATCCGAAGAAATGAAAGCGGACCATCTCACCAAGAGTGTGGATGCTGTCAAGATTAAGAACTGCCTAAGTGGTGGAGTTACTTTTTGAGGAATGAAAATTGAAAATTTGAAGGGGAGATTTGTTGATATTTATAATTTAAAATGTTCATTTTTCATTCTATGATTATATTAATCTGTGGATTATTTTATTTTGTGGTGTAGATTATGTGTATATATATAGGTATTTTCTTTGAGTGAGAGTGGGATAATATGCCACCGATTGTAATTAAATCGACGATCGGACCAACCGGCGAGAAACTTTGCATAATCGAAGCCTCCTTAATAACGAAGATCCTAGAAAAATGTGGAATCGAGTATAAACTTGAGGAAACGGTTCAATCAAAGAAGAGAACTCGCGGCTCCCAATCGGATGACTCAAGATCGCCAACTAGGAGCGAGCGTAATCTGAAGACGCCTAGAATGGACATCGACGAACAAAGTCCCGCCACTGAAATTTCTCAACAAATGAACGTAGCTCACCCACCGCAAGACGATGAAGAAAATAACGACAACGATGGCCCATGGACCACAGTCACTAACGTGAAAAAACCGAGAATTCCTCCTGTTATTGCAGAAAATGTAGCAGATTGGAAGTTTCTTTGCCAAGAACTAAAAGGCTTGTGCACGGAACCATTCCAGGTCACGATTTCTGGCAAAAAGCACATAATTAAATCGAAAAACATAGGCGACTTCAAAAAAATCAGGGAGTATGTACAGAAAAATAATGGAGGATATTCCTACAGACTACAGGAGGAAAAACCACTGAAAGTGGTATTGAAGGGGGTAACAACAGCCTTCAAAGAAGAAGACGTCGTAACTGAACTGGTCTCAATGGGCTTCACTGAGGTCATTGTCAAAAGACTCCATAGACAATCGACCAAAATACCGATGAATATAGTCCTAGTAGAGCTACCGAAAAATGAACACAATAAACGAATCTATGGAATAACCGAAATACTTTACCAAAAAATAGTCGTGGAATCATTCAGGACTACAAAACGAGTGACCCAATGCTTTAACTGCCAGGGTTTTGGGCATGGCCAGCTAAACTGCTTTTTGAAGCCCAAATGCGTCAAGTGTGCTGAAGAACATCATTCGAAGGATTGTCCAAGAAAGTCGAAACAGCTCCTACCAAAGTGCGCTAACTGTGGAGAGGCGCACACAGCCAATTACCGCGGATGCCCAAATTTTCCGAAGCCACAACAACAGCAGCTAAAGCCTCCCAGACAAAACTCCTCTAACACCATACCTCAAGCAAGCTCCACTAAAACAGAAGAAGCAACTGTTGAAAAACTAAAGGCAAGTTACGCAGAAACTACAAAAAAGAAAACTACTCGTTCTGACACCAGGGAACTGTGCGAAAAGTTATTAGAAATTATCAAAACTTACTTACAATGAAAGGAAAATTACCTTTAAAAATCGTTTTCTGGAATTGCAACGGAATCAAACTGAAAAAAGAAGAATTCCTAAAGTTTTTAGAAGAAAACTCAATAGACATGGCACTTCTCAGTGAAACACACTTAAAACCATCTGTCGACCTCAAACTCAGAAACTATCAGACAATAAGAGGCGATAGAATCGTTGGAAGGGGCGGTGGAACGGCAATAATTCTAAAAAACTATCTTAAATATAAAAAAGTGCTGATTCAAACATCTAACATGGAAAACACCACAATTCTAATGAAACCAGATGGAAGGGCAGTAGTGCAGATATCGTCAATATATAAGAAACCCGATCTACCACTCCAGGAGGAAGATCTGAATCTCTTGTTAGAGAATAATCAATCAGTAATCGCTGCAGGAGACTGGAACTCCAAGCACCCTCTTTGGGGCTCAAGAACCTCCAATAATAGTGGAACCGTGCTTCATAATTTTTCCGAAAAAGAAAACCTGGACATTGTCGCACCTTCTTCACCCACGCACTACAGTCCTTTGGGAAATCCAGACTTTTTAGACATCGCAATTCTTAGAAACATCCCCTGGACTTCGAGGATTAAGACCCTGGATGCCTTATCTTCAGATCACCTCCCAGTAATCCTAGAGCTGACCTGCCCGAAGGATGAATTCACGACTAGGGCTTGCCGACTCACTAACTGGGTACACTTCCAACAAGACTTAATTTCCAGTACGCCTCCTAGAGTACCCTTGAAAACGGAAGCCAATATTGACTCAGCAGTGACCATAATAAATGATAAAATCTACAACAGCTACTCAAAAAACACAGTTATATCATCCTCTTCATCAAAACAGAACCCCTCAACCAAGGCCTTGATAAAAGAAAAGAATAAAGCTCGTAAGAGATGGCAAGCAACCTGGGATCCAGCCCATAGAGCCATTTATTTAAACCTACAGGGAAAAGTTAACAAAGCCCTCAAATTCGACTCCACCGAGAACTGGAATCAATTCATACACAAGATTGAATCAAGCCCAAAGGACTTCTGGAGAAAAACAAAACCCATCAGGAAAAAAACGGAAAGGATCTCAAGTTTAGTAACGAACGGCAAAACCTTATTGACCGACAAAGAAATCGGAAATGAACTTGCAGAACACTTCTCCAACCAGTTCTCCAAGGAAAAAGAAGAAGACCAACCAAATATAACTTATAATCACCAACAAGAAAAAATGCTCACAATGACGACACCAAATGAAGTCAAAGAAGTGATTAAATACTTAGCTAACCACAAAGCTCCTGGCCATGACAATATCACTCCGCAAATGGCCAAGAATCTTCCCATCAAATGGATTGTATTTCTAGCTGGAGTATTCAACGCCGCACTGCACTTGTGTTACTACCCCAAAGTCTGGAAGCATGCTATCATAATTCCAATTCCAAAAAAATCCGCTAAATCCCCTGAAGATCTAAGACCTATCAGCCTCCTCTCCACCATCGGCAAAATTTACGAAAGAATTATTCTACGTAGACTTCATATGTACTTGGACAACTCTAACTTCATCATCCCGCAGCAATTCGGATTTAGAAGGGGGCATTCAACAACTCACCAACTCATTGCAGTTCTGGACTACATCCAGATAAGAAGATCCCACAAGGAAGTGGTAGGTGCTGTCTTTCTAGATTTTGCGAAAGCATTTGATAAAGTTTGGCATAATGGCCTTATAAAGAAACTCACAAAACACCAGTTCCCAAGTGACATTATCAATTTTATGCAGAATTATCTACAGGGCAGGACATTTTCAGTCAAGCAAGGAAATTTTATAACTGAACCAAAGCCAATCCAGACTGGAGTACCTCAAGGCTCTATCCTCGGACCCTACCTTTTCAATATTTACATTAATGACATCCCACTGCACTCTAAATGTAAACTTAAGCTCTTCGCAGATGACACAGCAATTTTATTCAACTCTAAATCAGTCAACCTATTGGTTACTCAGCTTCAGAGTTACCTAAATGACATAATCAAATGGTGCGATGAGTGGAAACTAGACATTAACCCAACTAAGACTCAAGCAATAGTTTTTCCCCCAAGAGATAACAAAAAATTCAAGCCACAAACCAACTTGACAGTAAACTCAAGCACTATTAGTTGGGCCGACCATGCCAAGTATCTTGGTGTCACTTTGGATTCGAAATTAAAATTTAACCTACATGTCCAAAACACCATAAAAATGGCAAAGATAGCCAAAATATCTCTATCAAGCCTGCTTAATTTTAAAAGTAATTTAACAACAAAGCATAAATTCACCTTGTACAAAACCTGTATTCTACCCATCATCACGTACGCACTACCAGTCTGGGGCAAATATATCACACCTACGGATAAAAAAAGAATAGATGCCTTCATGAGGATTTGCTTACGAACCACTATAGGAGCCCCATTCAATCTTTCAAACAAAATTCTCAAAGAAGATCTCAACCAGCCTAATATAGAAGAGATTTATCAAGACTCTGCTACAAGACTATTCTCGCAATTTCAAAAATCCTCAAATCCAACTATACAAGAAATTGTTCAAAACCAAGGTGACCTCAGCCACCGAATCCGACGACCTGGACCCAATGGCTAGCTGACAGCCAAACACCCAACAACTGCCCTCCTGTAAGGTTCGGGGGGCCACTCCAGCATCACAACTCGCCATGTGTAAATAATCTGGACAAGGTGACTCGCGAGCTGTGCTCGAATGTAACACCTGCAAATTGAGATGAAATAAATAAATAAATAGTGAGAGTGGTTGAGAATCTGTGTGGAGACGTATGAGTTTCTAAAACTCTTTTTATAGTAATTTGACTTCATTGTAATTAGTGTCTTCAATAAAGAAGTTTTTTACTTATAATAGAAAATAATTATTAAGATTCTCCCAACATTATTTTTTTTGGCAATAATCTATTTATTATCAATTAATTTGATTTTGGTATTTATTTATTATTCCCCTGCTCTATACATACATTTTGTACATTTACAATGTCAGAAGTTTTCTCTGTAATACCTTTTTAGCAGTGAAGTTATATTTGAGCAACAAACAATTGTTGAAATTTAAAATGGTCGAATTATCGATAGTGTTGAATTACAGTTTGTTATATGATAGGCTGTAGGTCAGGACAACAAAACATGGTCGAATTATCGAGGTTATATTGTATATATAAAACTATAAATGTAATTTTAATGAGGTCATTTAAATGAATTCATTTCTTTTATATGTTTTCTTATCTGTGATATAGTAGTATTGTTTGCAATTTTATTCGCTGATTTGTGTCTTTTTTTTCCACTCAAAATATATATTTTTAAACTCTTGAATTACAGTTTGTAGGTAAGGACAACAAAACATGGTCGAATTATCGAGGTTATATTGTTTATATAAAACTATAAATGTAGTTTTAATGAGGTCATTTAAATGAATTCATTCCTTTTATATGTAGTCTTATCTGTGATATAGCAGTATTGTTTGCAATTTTATTTGCTGATTTGTGTCTTTTTTTTTTCACTCAAAATATATATTTTTAAACTCTTGAATTACAGTTTTTTATATGATAGGCTGTAGGTCAGGACAACAAAACATGGTCGAATTATCGAGAGTGTCGAATTACAGTTTTTTTATATGATAGGCTGTAGGGGGGTCAGGACAACAAAACATGGTCGAATTATCGAGAGTGTCTAATTACAGTTTTTTATATGATAGGCTGTAGGTCAGGACAACAAAACATGGTCGAATTATCAATAGTGTCAAATTAAATTTGTTATATAATAGGCTGTAGGTAAGGACAACAAAACATGGTCGAATTATCGAGGTTATATTTTATATATAAAACTATAAATGTAGTTTTAATGAGGTCATTTAAATGAATTCATTCCTTTTATATGTTGTCTTATCTGTGATATAGTAGTATTGTTTGCAATTTTATTTGCTGATTTGTGTCTTTTTTTTCACTCAAAAAATATATTTTTAAACTCTTCAACCAATACCTATAGTTTCTTTCTTGAAATTGCTTACCAAACACGAGTCAGTGTTTCCTCAGTGTTAACAGTGTGGAGTGTAAGATTGTGGAGGAGCAAAATAACTTCCTATTGAATTTTTCAATAGCCTTACTCCCAGAAGAATGCCTCCACACCAGTTATACTCTAGGTTGGTGCTATTGTTATGCTTCTGAGAAATTTTAATCTTAAGCAGGGTCTTTAAAATGGTACATGTATGGTGATACAGTGCATGTGCTCTCATGTCCTTGAGGTACAAATACTGACAGGGGCCAATGTTGGACACACTGTATTGGTGTCAAAACATCTTTGGCTCCTTCAGATATCAACATTCCCTTCATTCTGAAGAGGCAAGAGTTTCCAATAGGGTTGGCTTTTCCTATGACTATAAATAAGGCTTAAGGCCAAACCTTTGCTAGAGTGAGTTTCTTGCTACAAGAGCCTGCATTTATGCATGGACAGCTCTATGTGGCTTTTTCACGTGTGTGAACTTTGGATGGCATACAAGTAAAGTTGAAGCACAAATACTGACCGGGACCAATGTTGGACACACTGTATTGGTGCCAAAAATATATTTTGCTCCTTCAGATATCAGCCTTCCCTTCATTCTTAAGAGGCATCAGTTTTCACTAAAGTTGGCTTTTGCTATGACTATAAATAATATTTGGGTTCTTGCTACATACGCATGAACAGCTCTATGCGGCTTTTTCACGTGTTTGAACTTTGGACAAAATACATATAAAGTTGAACCCATGTATGAATAAAAATAGAAATTAATTTTTAATGAGTCCTTTAGATTAATTCCTTTTATAAGTAGTCTCCTCTGCAATATAGTTGACAACCTCTTTTTTCTGATTTTCATAAACTTTTTACTAATGTCTATAGTTTCTTACCTCAAAGGAATTTTTTTGTATTAGTTGTTTGTTAATACGCTATTATCAATTATTTAGATTTTGGACTTTTCTTTATTCACTAAATTCTCCCATTTCTCTATACATAAATTTTGTACATTTTCAGTGGCTGTCATCGCCTCTGTAATACCTTTTTTACCGGTAAGGTTGTATTTAAACAACAATCGACTGTGTAAATTTGATTTTTAAAACGGTCGAATTATCGGAAGTGTCGAATTATTGATAGTGTCGAATTACAGTTTGTTATATTATAGGCTATAGTTCAGGACATCAAAACATGGTCAATCTATACTTTTAAAGTCTCTGCAGGCCCTTTGGGTAAACCCTGGGCGTTGCCCGGGTCACTCGGCTAGTATATATATAAGTGTAAAGACTATATAATAAAAATATAATAGTGATTCTATATTTAAAATTTAAAGAGTAAACTGATAAGATTGATAATTTATATCAAGTAGATTTGATTATATTAGCAAGCTAAATCTAAATTAATTATAAAAATAAATAGTTGTTTAGTTTTATAGTTTAGTTTTGTATTAATATCATCTTTATTACTTTGATTATTTAAATTCAAATTATAAAATTTGTAAATTGTTATTATTTAATATATATATATATATACATATATCTAAATCTAATTTCTTTCCCTTTCTTTTTCAAAATTATCAGGAGAATTTTTATATGTATAAATATAAGATGGAAGGTCTTTAAAAAAGCAGTGTATGCGAAAAAACATTTTATTTGGTTTAATAAACATTATTTATAAAGTTACAGTAATATTTAGAAAGTAATAAAAAATATATTCCGGATTTAAAGATTTTTCTGTGAAGTCTATTATATTTTGCTTGTTTCTCATCACGCATTAGATTTCAACAATAATCCGCCACCATATGTTGATTCCAAAGACCATTCTATCGTTGCTCAATGATTTTAATATTTTGGTGGAAGCGTTCACCTTGTTCTTCGCTCTCTGCACCAAGATTATCAGGGAAAAAGTTTGAATGTGAATCCATAAAGTGAAATTTTAGATTCGTTATGCACTCGAGTTTATGGAATTTGGAAATCAGATTTTCGGCGATTCTCGCATAATTCGGTGACTTATTATTGCATAAAAAGTGTTTACAACGTCGATGAGTGCAAGTCAAGCATTTTTCTCGTCTTCTTTCAATGTTGCAATAAATTCTTCGTCATTTATTAGTTTACGAATTTGAGGGGTATGAAAAAACCTTCCGTTTGTTGGCTTCCGTAGGCGTCTCTTACTGGGAAAAAGAAAGAAGGGATTCCATTTAATTATAAACTAATACATGCATTTATTTAAGGAGCGACCCGCTCCAACACAATAGTTACAAAAGAAAACAAGCGAGCGGGGGGGGAACACAAAAACAAAATCAGCAGCGTAGTGGTGGCGTGACGTCAGCGTCGGTGTATCCCCTTTTTTCTGGGGAGCTCGGCTTCCATATTCTGTTTGTCTGCGGCTCTCTGGTCGGGATGGCGCCTACATTCGGCCATTCCTGGATTTCAATCGTCCTCGATTGAACCTTGCGTTGCAGGAACGTCGTGGGTTGCGTCGGAGGGTGTCTTCTTCTTCTGACTCCTCGTCCGGACTTTCTTCTGTAGCTGAATAATCTTCTTCACTGTGCCAAGACTTCAGTTGACTGATATGGGCCGTTGTCGTGTAAAACCGTCCACCGGTTCTTTCGCTTAACTGAGTCACTCTGTACGTGTCGCTTGGCAGAACCACGGTGATTATCAAAGGTCCTCGATACTTGGGTTGCGCCTTGGTTGGTTCACCAGTCATTTTGGGTACATGCCTCATCACTACAATTTCTCCTACTTCGAATTGGAGTGTACGGCACTTCTTCTTATCGTAGTACGTCTTCATGATTTCTTGTTTATTCTCAATTTGGGTTCTCACACTCTCCTGAATTCTCTCCGCCTCGGTCCACGGATCCATATCTTCGTCGGCTAATCTTCTAAGTATCCCGTCGTGGAATCGAGGGGAATAGCCGTGGAGTGTTTCGAACGGTGTTTTATTCGTCGTCTTGTTCACCGCATTATTCAGGTCTCGCTCTACCTCCTTGATTTTCAGGTCTCAACCCTTCCGTCGCGGATCCTCGATACCGGTTGCTATAGTGGACAATACTGTTCGGTTCACTCTTTCGACCATTCCGTTCCCTTGCGGATGTTTCGTAGAGTTCAGTGTATGATGTATTCCATTTCCTCGACAGAATTCTTCAAATTGCCATGAGGTAAAACATGACCCTCTGTCGCTGATGATCTTGTCGGGTAGTCCGAAATCATTCACAAAACTTTTCATTAACTTCAGGACGTTCTGCGTCGATGTATTCCTTACAGGGCTTAATCGGACAAATCTTGTCAGATTATCGACAATCACTAAAAGTTCCTGGTTACCTCTTGTACTTTTCACGAAAGGGCCTACGTGGTCCATATGTACGATGGAAAACGGTCTCTTGCCTGGCTTAATGGGGTGTAAGAAGCCTTGTTATTTTCCACCGGGAACTTTGTTAAAAAAACACTCGACACACCTAGCAACATGGCGTCGAACGTACCTCTTCATTGAAGGAAACCAGTACAATTCCTTAATTTTGTTGACAGTCCTATCAACCGCAAAATGTCCCATTAGATCATGGAATTTAACAACTAAACTTTTCTTCATACTTTTGGGTATAACATACAGGGCTCGTTCTTCTTCTCCATTTTTCACCATGCGGAAAAGTCTGGCTCCTTTGTAGCTGTAGTTGTTAATTCTATTTTGTTCTTCTACTGTTCTATCACACGGGTCTTTTCGAAAGATCTGGATCAGGTCTCTCAATTCAGGGTTGGAATGCTGAATCATCAGGATTTGTTCTTCCAGTGTGATTGTGAAGCATACTTCGAGGTTTTTCTCCACGATTTCCTCCATCGTGTCTCTAGGGTCGTTGACTGGAGCTCTGCTCATTCCGTCTACGTGGGCCATCTTCTCTCCTGGTTTATGCCGAATGTCGAAATCGTATTCCTGAATCAGATTGTACCATCGCGCTATCTGAAAATTTGTAGTCTTCTTCGCGTTCATGTAGACCAGCACTTGGCAGTCTGTAACCACTGTAAACTTGATTCCGAGGAGGAACTGACGTAGTCGATCCAAGGTTCACACTATCGCCATCAGCTCCAATTTGCTTGAATGGTACATCTTCTCAGCCTCTGTTGTCTTCTTGCTCACACAGTAGACCAAGCGCCATTTGCAGTCTTCGTCCTCCTGTAGCAACATTCCTGATAGTCCCTCAGCACTCGCATCGCAATGTACTTCTGTCTTAAGTTCAGGTTTGTAATGAGCTAGTACCGGATATTCGACCAGATCATTTCGAAGTCCTCCAAATGACCTTGGCTGTTCTTCCTTCCATTCAAATTTTGTACCTTTCTTTGTAAGTCTGCTTAGCGGTTCTGCTTTCCTCGCGAAGTCCTTTACAAATCGTCTGAAGAAGTTCGTCAGTCCCAGAAAGCGTCCTATGTCGTGGACATTCTTGGGTTCAGGAAATTCTTCTATCGCCCTGATCTTTCTTGGGCCTGACTTAAGTCCGCCTGTACTGATGACATACCCTAGGAACTCAACTTCCCTCCTTCCGAACTCACATTTAGAGGGTTTCAGTGTCAACTTCGCTGATCTTATTCTTTCAAGTACTTCCCTCAACCTTTCGATCATCTCCCGCCAATCCTTTGCCGGGATAATCACGTCGTCGAGATAGCAGAATGCCTTCTTGTTCAGCAGCGGACCTAGAACAGTGTGCATCAGTCTTTGGAATTCTGCAGGTGCGTTGGCGAGTCCAAAAATCATCATTTCGAATTGACCTGTATCATCTGGGGTGATGAATGCTGTCTTTAGTTTTGCCTTATCAGTCAGTGGTATCTGCAGATATCCATGCGCCAGATCCAGAGTGGTGAAGAATTTCACATTCCGTAGGCCTTCCAGAAGGTCGTCTATCCTCGGTAAAGGGAACTTGTCCTTAACTGTTTGAATGTTGAGTCTCCTATAATCCACCACCAAACGATGATCTCCAGTTTTCTTTCTCACAAGTAGGACGGGACTAGCGTAGGG
Organism: Cordylochernes scorpioides; assembly: GCA_030710605.1. Taxonomy (NCBI): domain Eukaryota; kingdom Metazoa; phylum Arthropoda; class Arachnida; order Pseudoscorpiones; family Chernetidae; genus Cordylochernes; species Cordylochernes scorpioides. The sequence goes on from CP092867.1 coordinate 76,374,589, forward strand.
TGATCTAGTTTCCGTGACTATTCCATTGTCCTTCCACTCTCTGACAATCTCCCTGATTGCTTCGCGTTCACTTGCAGTCGTCTTGTACGGTCTCAGACAGACTGGCTTGCTTCCATCAACCTCCTTAATGTCCATCTTGGTGACATCGGTGCACCCTAATTCACCCATACCAAGAGCGAAACAGTCTCTATATTCATTCACTACGTCGAGGATTTCTTGTCTCTCTTTCGGAGTCAGAGAATGATTGATGTTGACGTCCTCAGGCAGTATGGGGCGCTTTCGTTTCATTTGGTCCTGTCCTTCCCTCTTCTCTTCACTTTTAGTCTGAAACGAATCCTCTGAAACGTCCAGGTTAACAATGTCATCAGGGCTCAGCAGTTCAACTCGACCTATACATTGGTTTTTCTTTACTCTCAAATTGCCCTTGCCAACTGAGATGATGGGTACGGTCGTCTTTCCATCGACCACTTCCAATAGAGAATTGACACAGTCGCCTACTCCTGTGAACAATACGTATCCGTCCCTTACCTCGTCTGTAATTGCACTTGCAAAGTTAATGCAGTCGCTTCCCAACTGAACAGTCTCGGTTGCTCTCAGTTCAACGCGACGCGTCTTGATTTCTTCTTGCAGATTAGCAAACGGAAATTCGGTTGAATAGCCAATATGCAGTTCCTTACCGATTCTGGCGAAGGATACGTAGGGCAGATCTGTCCATGTTCTTCCAATTAGTAGGTCATAAGGTTGGGCATCATCGTTAACAATGAATACAGCGATTTCTTTTCCGACGACGCCATTAATCTCCAGGTCAACTGGTGCGGTCTGGTTACCGATGCCGTACAGACTAGTCGAGTCTGGTTCGATGTCGACGTTGATTCTCCTTGCGACCGATTCTCTTAATAGGCAACTGCTGCTCCCGGTGTCTATCATTGCTTTCACGGTCTTCTTGTTGTCGATCTTGGCGTCCTTCAAATATACATCTGGCGGGACAGTCTTCAGTCCTTCGACTTCCAGGTTGGCTACTTTTAGTCCTTCTTTGGGTCTTGTGCAATTTCTTTCCTTGTGCCCCGTTTGACCGCATCCTCGGCATGTCAACGTAGCCTTGGGTACTGGGCAGTCTCTGGCAATGTGTCCAAACTGATTACAGTTGAAGCACTTCGGTTCTCCCTTGTCGTTTCAGATTGCACGGTTGACCATTCTCCTCGAGGTGTTAGGATACTTTTCACTGATTTCGTTCCTTGCAGCCTCTCTACTCGAAACATTCGTTCCTTGTTCAGTCTCTTTAACTTCGCTTCGGTTGGGAAATCTCGCAGATTTCTGCTGAAACGACGGTGGTATGGTGTATTTCGAATTCCAATGCGGAGGTCCCATCTCGGCGCGAACATTTTCGTACTCGTCCAGTTTATCCGCCAACACATCTGGGTTGTTTATCTTGGTCTAATCGTCAATGAGATGATTACGCAGCACATTTGGGACCTTTTTCTTTAGCTGGTTAGTGACGGACAAATCCTTTAGAGCGACGAAATTTTCCACATTCATTCCTTCGATCCATTCGTTGAAAAACCCTCGCTATTCGAAAGCGAAGTCTCTCCAGGAACCCTTTTGAGATTTATCGTGCTTCTAGAATTTTTGTCTGAACTGTTCGGGGCTCAACTTGTACCGTTTTAGGAGCAACCTTTTCACGAATCTATAATCGCGGCTTTGCTCTTCTGTCTCCCGAGCGATTAATTGCGTCATTTCGTAAGGTAGTAATCCTAGAAGACTGAATGCCCATTGGTCTTCATCCAACCCTAGTCGCTTTGCCTGTCGTTCGAAAAGAATTAGATAGAAACTCAAAAAACACTGTCCTTCGATTCGTACTTGGGCATCAGTTTACGTATCTCGCAATGTGCGTTATTACTGGTACCGCGAGACGGATCGTTGTTTCCATGCATAGTCTGGTGCGCAGCTTCTCAAGCTCGAATTCCATTACCATTTATTCTTTTAGTTCCCGTTCTATTCGTTCTGCTTGCTCCCGCTCTGTTCGTGCTGTTTGTTCCATTCGCTCCCGTTCTGCTCGTTCTGTTTGTTCCATTCGCTCTCGTTCTGCTCGTTCTGTTTGTTCCCGTTCCATTTGTTCCCGTTCCTCGATCAGAGTCTCCAACAGTTGCTTTGCGAATTCTTCTTCGTAAGATTGACTATTCAAGATAAGGCATTTTAAGTCGACGATCCTGCTCTCTGGCGGTACTACCTCGCCGAGTTCATACGCCAACTTGCTCAAATCGCATTTCTTTACTCTGGCTAAATAAGTCATATTTTTCAAAAAAGATAGAGTATAAACAAAACAAAAAATAATTGAATAAAACTAACTAAACCTGATACGTACTGTTTTAATTATTTCTCTAACCGAAATCTACTTTTCTTTAGTAATTTTGGGACAACACTTATACCGCGATACTTTGCGATAATACTTTTATCGAGATGACTTGTAATAATACTTTTACCGCGATACTTTGCGATAATACTTCTATTTGTTTCTTCAAGTTAGGTGATCAGCGTATTTACCGCTACTTTTTTTTTCAATTTACTTTAAAATACTTTCAAATAAATGGTAATACGATTACGTACATACCATTCGTGCTGCAGCTTCTTCTTTAGGTTAATCCAACATGGCGTCGCGCATCCTTTGTTGCTGCTTAATCACTCCAGCAATTCTTCTTTCTTCAGGGTTATCCCACTTCTGAAATTCTGTTGGCTTCCGTAGGCGTCTCTTACTGGAAAAAAGAAAGAAGGGATTCCATTTAATTATAAACTAATACATGCATTTATTTAAGGAGCGACCTGCTCCAACACAATAGTTATAAAAGAAAACAAGCGAGCGGGGGGAACACAAAAACAAAGTCCGCAGCGTAGTGGTGCGTGACGTCAGCGTCGGTGTATCCCCCTTTTTTCTGGGGAGCTCGGCTTCCATATTCTGTTTGTCTGCGGCTCTCTGGTCGGGATGGCGCCTACACGTTATCTTAGAACAACTAATCTTCGGAAATTTAGTCATTAAATATTTGACAGCATCACTATCTTTCTTTAAAGCATTTACAAAATTTTTCTTTAATCCTAATTTGATATTTAAAGGGGGAAGAAGCATTTTTAGTTTATGGAAAAGCGGTTCATTTTCAACGTTTTGTTCACCTAAGCGAAACATACTTCTTTCAGGCCACATTTTTTCGTATATAATGATTCTTTCTGTCTCTGCTGTCCCACTTGCATAAAAAGCAAGGATACTTTATGTTTCCTTTTTGCAAGCCCTGTAAAATTCCTATTGTTCCCTATGACGATAGAGATTTTGGTTTGTGGTAACAAGAGGTTCCTTTGCTTTAATCTTCATCCAAGGATTTCTGCTGCTTCTTCGATAGCCTTAGATCCCTAACTAGATCATTTAATGATACCTGATCAAATAAATGTGGAATGTCACTTTCATTTGAAATAAATTCAGGGTCTTCTAATTGATGATCATCTGCAAATGCCGCGTGCTGATCATCCTTTTCGATATAGGAATATTTAACCGTATTAGGAATCGGTATGGGATTCTCGAGGTCGTGAGGAATAGGTTGCCTAGCTGATGGTATATCAGGATAAAAGTTTGTTTGCTTCTTTTTGCTATTAAGGCCTGTGATTTTGCAGACACAAAAATAACAATCGTCATGGTGATTTTTTGGTTCTCGCCAAACCATTGGTACACCAAATGGCAAACCTTTTGATTTCCCCGATTTCCATTGCAAAAGCCCTTGTAGCACGTTCCGCACACACTATGGGGGCACCACCACTTGTCTTGATCACCTAAGGTCACACCAAAATATTATTTATAGCATTCTTTTATCTTTGGGGTGATACGTTTCCTTTGTTTGGGAATTGTAAATTTTCCACAAATGTAGCAGTATATTTCTGGATTAGTTTGCATTTACGCGGCATCCCTATATATATAAAAGTCAGTGTATGTATGTATGTATGTGGGTATCTATGTCGGCTATACACGTCCACAATACGTAACTAATCTGACTGAAAAACTGGAAAAACTTATAGTGAAAATTTCAGGTCTCTATCCCGAATATACTTCGAGTTATTTGCAAATTGCGTTGCAAATTTGCCTTTTCGCTCGCAAGCAGCGCCTCTAGCGGTGAAGATGGGAGGTAATATCAGCTGACCTAATATGTACATGTAAAACGTGTTTTGACAGGACATAGAGAAAAATCGGGAAAATATATTTATCGGATTTTTAGCCAATAAAAAATAAAATTGACAGGTTCTGGACAAAAATAGTTGTTTTTTTAGTCAGAAAATGATGATAACAATATTGCTGTATAATGTTTGATTATCAGATACAAAATTATATCGGGGAAAATTCCAAAAAGCTGAGACCACGGGTGAAGCCAGTTCATTTTTAGTGTGCAGGAACAAAATTCTAACTTAAAAACATTCATTCGAGCAGAAGACACAAAGCTAGATCATCTCTTGACAAAAGTTTGGAGCGGGACGTTTTACAAGAGTGACATCTACGGCGCCAATTTATAATTGTAACGAATAGTATTTGAATAAAAACATTTAATCGGGTAAAACCTGGGCGTTGCCCGGGTCATTCGGCTAGTTATTTATATATTTTAAAATATTTATGAAAATAAATGTACACCTATCCCCCGATTTACACGGTACTTGTTTTACACGTTTTCGCTTTTACACGGTTTTCCAAATAGTTTTTTTTTGTTTTTATCGCACTATACTAAATGCTACTGTGATTGAACACATGCGCTGTGTACACATCTCACGAGGAATCCCGAGCTTATGTGCTGACTTGCTGCACACGCACACTGTGTCTGTATTACTTCGCAAAAAGATTTCGCGAAATTTTTTAATTTTCGATTTACACGTTTTTCTCAGGAACCTTTCTACCGTGTAAATCGGGGGAAAGGTGTATTTTTAAACATTTTCTTGTTATAAAATTGCAATGGTATGCCTTTCATCTAAATGATAATTAAATTTTATGCTTACAAAGTCAATATCTTCAAAATATTTTGATGACAGCGTTGACATCAGCTTCTTTATAAAATTAAATATTTTCAAATATTAAAAAAAAATTAGCTAATTTTGAAAAATGAAGTTTATATTCATGATCTACGGGTTGGAATTTACTAGAAACAACTTTCAAATATAGAGAAGGAAAAAGTATGTGTACTAGTGTAATCAAACTTTTGATTTATTCACCTGCGTCAGGAAGTCTTTAGCCGCAATAGGTAGAGGCCAGATATTGAAGATCTTCCTTGCTTGGGACTTGAGGTAGCATTGGCCTGGATAAGATGTATTTAGAACCATATCATGTTCAGAACCAACCTTTATTGAACAACACCAGGGGTAGACATCCATCCAGAACACAACATCAATCCTTGCTGGATTCTGAAGTTGGGGGGAGGAGGAGAAACGACGGTAGTCCTAAGTCCGAACATGGCGCGACGGCGAGATTCCCAGGTCCGAGCACAACGAGACGGCGATATTCCCAGGTCCGAACATGGTGCGACGGCAAGATTCCCAGGTCCGAGCACAACGAGACGGCGAGATTCCCAGGTCAAAGAACAGCGAGACGGCGAGATTTCAAGGTCTAAGCACAGCGAGACTTCGAGATTCCCAGGTCCGGGCACAGCGAGACGGAAGGATTCCAAGGTCCGAGCACACCGAGACGGCGAGATTCCCAGGTCCGAGCACAGTGAAACGGGGAGATTCCAAGGTCCGAGAACAGCGAGACGGAGAGATTCTAAGGTCCGAGCACAGCGAGACGGCGAGATTCCAAGGTCCGAGCACAGCGAGATGGCGAGATTCCCAGTTCCGAGCACAGAGAGACGGCGAGATTCCCAGGTCCGAGCACAGCGATACAGCCAGATTCACAGGTCCGGGCACAGCAATACGGCAAGATTCCCAGGTCCGAGCACAGCGAGACGGCGAGATAGCAAGGTCTAAGCACAGCGAAACGGCGAGATTCCAAGGTCCGAGCACAACGAGACGGCGAGATTCCCAGGTCCGAGCACAGCGAAATGGCGAGATTCCAATGTCCGAGTTCAGCGAGACGGCGAAATTCCCAGGTCCGAGCACAGCGAAACGGCGAGATTCCAATGTCCGAGCACAGCGAGACGGAGAGATTTATAGGTCCGAGTACAGCGTGACGGCGAGATTCTCTGGTCTGAGCACAGCGAGACGGCGAGATTCCCATGCCGGAGCACAGATAGACGGCGAGATTCCCAGGTCCGAGCACAGCGAGATGGCGAGATTCCCAGTTCCGAGCACAGCGAGACGGAGAGATTTATAGGTCTGAGTACAGCGTGACGGCGAGATTCTCTGGTCCGAGCACAGCGAGACGGCGAGATTCCCACCAGGCCCGAGCACAGCGAGACGGCGAGATTCCAAGGTCCGGGCACAGCAATACGGCAAGATTCCCAGGTCCGAGCACAGCGAGACGGCGAGATAGCAAGGTCTAAGCACAGCGAAACAGCGAGATTCCGAAGTCCGAGCACAACGAGACTGCGAGATTCCCAGGTCCGAGCACAGCCAAATGGCGAGATTCCAATTTCCCAGTTCAGCGAGACGGCGAAATTCCCAGGTCCGAGCACAGCAAGACGGCGAGATTCCAAGGTCCGAGCACAGCGAGATGGCGAGATTCCCAGTTCCGAGCACAGCGAGACGGAGAGATTTATAGGTCCGAGTACAGCGTGACGGCGAGATTCTCTGGTCCGAGCACAGCGAGACGGCGAGATTCCCACCAGGCCCGAGCACAGCGAAACGGCGAGATTCCCAGGTCCGAGCACAACGAGACGGCGAGATTCCCAGGTCCGAGCACAGTGAAATGGCGAGATTCCAATATCCGAGTTCAGCGAGACCGCGAAATTCCCTGGTCCGAGCACAGCGAAACGGCGAGATTCCAATGTCCGAGCACAGCGAGACGGCGAGATTCCCAGTTCCGAGCACAGCGAGATGGAGAGATTTATAGGTCCGAGCACAGCGAGACGGCGAGGTTCCCATGCCTGAGCACAGAGAGACGGCGAGATTCCCAGGTCCGAGCACAGCGATACAGCCAGATTCACAGGTCCGGGCACAGCAATACGGCAAGATTCCCAGGTCCGAGCACAGCGAAATGGCGAGATTCCAATGTCCGAGTTCAGCGAGACGGCGAAATTCCCAGGTTCGAGAACAGCGAGACGGCGAGATTCCAAGGTCCGAGCACAGCGAGATGGCGAGATTCCCAGTTCCGAGCACAGCGAGACGGAGAGATTTATAGGTCCGAGTACAGCGTGACGGCGAGATTCTCTGGTCCGAGCACAGCGAGACGGCGAGATTCCAAGGTCCGAGCACAGCGAGACGGCGAGATTCCAAGGTCCAAGCATAGCGAGACGGCGAGATTCCCAGGTCCGAGCACAGCGAGACGGGGAGATTACAAGGTCCGAGCACAGCGAGGCGGCGAGATTCCAAAGTCCGAGCACAGCGAGACGGCGAGATTCCAAAATCCGAGCACAGCGAAACGGCGAGATTCCAAGGTCCATGCACAGCGAGACGGAGAGATTCCCAGGTCCGAGCACAGCGAAACGGCGAGATTCCAAGGTCCGAGCACAGCGAAACGGCGAGATTCCAAGGTCCGAGCACAGCGAGACGGCGAGATTCCAAGGTCCAAGCATAGCGAGACGGCGAGATTCCCAGGTCCGAGCACAGCGAGACGGAGAGATTACAAGGTCCGAGCACAGCGAGGCGGCGAGATTCCAAAGTCCGAGCACAGCGAGACGGCGAGATTTCAAAATCCGAGCACAGCGAAACGGCTAGATTCCAAGGTCCGAGCACAGCGAGACGGAGAGATTACAAGGTCCGAGCACAGCGAGGCGGCGAGATTCCAAAGTCCGAGCACAGCGAGACGGCGAGATTTCAAAATCCGAGCACAGCGAAACGGCTAGATTCCAAGGTCCATGCACAGCGAGACGGAGAGATTCCCAGGTCCGAGCACAGCGAAACGGCGAGATTCCAAGGTCCGAGCACAGCGAAACGGCGAGATTCCAAGGTCCGAGCACAGCGAGACGGCGAGATTCTCAGGCCGTGCACAGCGAAGCGGCGATATTCACAGGTCCGAGAACAGCGAGACGGCGAGATTTCAAGGGCCTAGAACAGCGAGACGGAGAGATTCCAAGGGCCAAACACAGCGAGAGGACGAGATTCCCAGGTTAGGAATGGTAGGAAACAGGAGTTCACATAGCTGACAGACCAGACAGCAGCTGAGATCGCTCTCATAAATCGGATATCAACTAGCTTCAAGCTACCATTGTTGCCAAAATATATCTGGATCAACAACCATCATTGATTGACCCTCTCAGAGTTAAGAAAAGAATACCAAGTACAGTGGTAAAATATCACTTTTTCAAACTTTTTCATAAATAAAGTGACATGGCCAGAGAATATAATGAGTGAATATCCGCGGCAGCCTCGAGGAGCATTACTAGAGCATCAGTCCTCAATCCAACATGCGACGTCACATATAAATAATAAAATAAATAATATATGAAAACACACAGATGAATAAACTTCAATAAAATCTTAACCAAAGTTCAACTTTCCTATACTACTTAGTACAGAAATCAATGGCTTAAATCCTGGTACAAGAATTAATAAAATTCTCTAACTAAAAGCGAATATCACAAATTAGATATAGCTTATATAATTGTTTTCATCCAATAAATTGTATTCCGACCTTTGCGGGTATTTGTGGCATTCATTTTTATACGTACCAATGTATAGGTGACCGAAAAATCCAGTATTTTGGCAAATTTATTCCATAATGCATACACCTTTAATGAATTAAACCTAGCATTCAAATTATAGACTATGAGGTTGCACCGTCTTTAGTCTTCTTTGCTCCAGTTCTTCGATCCTGCGGCGATACCATCTCTGGTCCTTTGAAGCTAAAAACTTCCTAACTTCAACTGGCAACACATTCTGTTCATTTAAATGCTACCCGAGTTATCGTTGCTGGACATGTGCGGAACAAGTAACAATTCGACAAAGAAAGGTTCGGACTATATGCTGAGTGCTGCAACTGTTGCATCAGTATGTGGTTTTGCGTTATCCTGTTGTAGAAGAACGCGTCTTCTGTTAACAACATTTGTTTCAAAACGGTTTAAAACTTCTCCAGATGTTCAGAATATAGATTGGCGCTGATGGCTCGATCATTTGGGATAAACTGGTAGTCGATTATCCCTTCAAAATTCCACCAGACGCATAGCATATACTTATGTTCGACGTGCCCACATTTGACAACAGGTTCAGGAGGTTGACCCGGGTTCAACCACTGCTTATAGAGATTCAGAACACATTTCCTATCGCAAGTTATAATCATCTTTATAAAATGTGCATCATGCATATTAGCTAGCAGTTTCGCGCACACCTAAGATCGCCATTGCCAGCATCAACGTCCGGGGCCTCGATACCCGCGTCATCAACTGCCACCTGTCCCACACTCCTGAAGAACGGATTCTTCAACTGCAGGTCTTCGCAGAGGAAGCCATCAGAGAAGATGCGTGGGCCCTCGGCGACTTTAACAACTCCGAGGAGTCCTCTAGCGACATCGGGTCTGGAGCCGTGGAAGCCTTCGCGGAACTCCTGGACCGAACCGCCCTCGTCGACACCGCCTCCATCTTCAATGCCGCGCACCTGCCTACGAGGGTTGCCAGTTACGGAAGCCAGATAGACGCCGCCCGTCTGGATCGAGTTCTAATACCACCAAGACTCTCCGGACGCGTCACCCGTTACTGGACCCTCGAATACCGCTGTTCGGACCACCGCGCCATCCTTCTCCAGGTGGGGGATCCCCCTTCACCATCTGCGCCACCAATCTCCGCGCTGCTTCGACTGGCGCCTGTCATCGAGAGAGTTGAGGCGCTTCTCTGCGAAGCTTCTATGAAGATCGAGGACACCCCTCCTGGAGATCTATGGAGAGAATGGGGGAAACTGAAGTGGGACCTGGTGGAAGACATCAAGTGCCTCTCCATTCCACGCGCTGAAGACGAAGACTACATCACCAGAGCAAGCCGGTTCCTGTGTTCAAGGCTCGAGGCCGAGACCGTAAATGCCGACTACCCTTCGCTGCCTGAGCTTGGGCGCGCCTTGCTCCTTCGACTACCTCGATCGGAAATGGCAACCGTCTTCGACGCCCAGGGGAACCCCGTCAAGGGAGAGAGCCTGAGGCACACCGTCTTCAACTCCTACAGGGAGCGCTTCGACAACTCTGCCTGCAGCCCGGAGGCCATCGCTGGGTTCCTGCAAGGAGCTGTGGAGAGCATCACCCTGGAGGACAGTGACCCACTTCATCGAGCAGATATCTCCTTGAGTGAGGTGGAAACTGCCATCAGCCGTCTGCCACAAGGGAAAGCTGGGTTGGGAAAGCGTGCCCTGCGAGCTCGTCAAAGTCTTCGAGTTCTTCTTCGGAAGGGCCATACATCGAGTCATCCTCGAATCCAAGCTTCGCAGGGCTCTGCCTGAATCCTTGTGGAGAAACATTATCTGCCTCATCCCCAAAGCGCACGGTGGTCCGGGCCTAAGCGGCTACAGGCCTATATCTATACCAACGGCGGACCACAGAATCGTCAACGGCATACTTCTGGGTCGTCTTCGTCGCCACCTACCAGCCATGGTGCCGGAATGTCAGACATACGCCGTTCCGGGGAGATGCCCCTCCTGGAACATCGCGTGCGTATCCGACGAGGTGGCCCTGGCTTTCAAGAACAAGTCGCCGCTGGCAGTCATCTCCATCGACCTGCAGTCCGCCTTTGACAATGTGGACTGAGAGTTCCTGGCCGCCCAGCTGCACTCCATCGGCCTGCCTCCGCCCTTCATGGAATGGCTCCACCTTCTCTACGCGGAGGCCGATGCTACCATCAAGGTCGATGGAAACTTCACCCGCCCATTCAGAATGCGCAGAGGGCTTCGGCAGGGTTGTGCCTGCAGCGCAGCCCTATTCTCCATCTTCATTCTCCATTCTCCCCTCCTGCGCCACCTGGAGAGAGCTCTCACAAGAGGGAACGTCCTGGCGTACGCCGATGATATTCTCCTGCTGATCCGTGGAGATTTGCAGTTCGAGAAAGTCAAGATTATATTTGATGGATTCCGGCGTGCGTCAGGAGTATGCGTGAACTTCACCAAGAGTAAGGGCCTGTGGTGCGGCGCCTGGAGGGACCGAGCCGACTCTCCGCTGGGCATCTCGTGGTCCGCATCTTCCATCACGGTGCTGGGCTGCAAAGTTACATCTGGCCAAGGAAAATCGGTCCAGGAAAATCATCTGCTGGGCAACCTGGAGAGAGCAATATCTAGATGGTCCCCATACGTCCGTGGCTTCTCCCTGATCGGGCGAGCGAGAGCGGCCAACTCGCTGGTACTAGGGGTTCGTCAGAGGTTCTGCCATAGAGCCGCTTGGCTCCCGGGAAATCTAATGGCTCGCCCTGTGTCCTTCAGCGGCGTAGGGCTGCTGGATGTAAAGACACAACTCCAGCTCGCCTGCTTCAAGGGAGTTCAGGCTGCATGCCGAGCGGAGGGGAAAAATGCTTATTCATGGCTGGTGGAGTCCGGTGCCTGGATGGCCCCCTTGTCCTCGGGTTCCTGGCTGCTGCCCCGTCGCCGTCGGCTGCTGGATCTGTGGGAGCAGGTCTCCTCCATCCTGAGCCTGAACCACCGAGTGGTTCCCACTCCCGCCCTTACTGAACCTGCCTCTCGTCGGTGCCTGCTGGTTCCTGGCGACGCCACCGCTTCGGGCTCCCTCAAGGTGGAAAGGGATGCGCGTCCGCGACCTGGCGGGTCCTGCTACGTCGCTCACCACCAGGCTGACGAGGAGCACCTGCGACGATGCAGCCGCCCTTGATTCATTCTGCCGCCGTCTGGTGGCGGAAAACTCAGGGAGCTCGCATCAGGAGAGGAGCCCGGAGGAAGCCGTGGTGCTGCGCGGGACGGCCACGCCGTTCTTGCGCATCAGCACACGCACTGCGCGTTGCATGTTGGAGCGTCCCCGCCTGGTCACCGTTCCAATCTCGAGGTATCTCCGGCGCTGGGCGCCTGTCATTGACGGTGCCCTCCACCTGCCTGGCGTTCTCATCCCTCCGTCACTGCTCCTTCGGGGGCCATGCAGCGGACATCGCTCTGTGGCTGGCCCTGCACGCCCTGCCTCATCCGGGGCACCTGGCGTCGAGCCAGCCCGTCTGCATCGCCTGCGGCTCCTGGATCTTCGCATGGGCCTCGAGGACCACGCCATCATCATCTTCTCAGCGGCGAAACATGCCATCTACGTTTTCTCCGTAGATCGCGAAATGCGTGGTGTCGCTGGGGACCCATTGGCGATCTTCCATCAAACTCTGCAGCGGTGGCAGAGGCGCCATGTACATAGTTGTGTATTTTAATAATTTTTGTTATAATCATCATCCTCATTGTAAATTTCTCATTTTCACATAAATAGTGCGGACTTTGCACTTCACATGGGCCGTGCGACAACGCGGCGAGCAAGCTCCGCGTATTCAGGAATAGGGATGGAGGCTATGGAGATAAGTAATCCATTGGGGGTATTGACTGAAAGCCAAGAGAATGGGCTAAAAGTCCATACAAACCCCATCCAAAGCCTTCAAATCTCCGCCGAGGATTCGGCGAAAAATTCAGAATTGACTGAAAGTCATTCTCTAAACAATGAAAAACATGCTAATTCTGAGCCGGGAGCGGATGGCAAGCATGCAAATCTTCGCCGTAACTGGGCTGATTGCCCGGAGCATGTAGACGAACTTCTCGAAGGCGAAGATGCGAACTTTACCACAGTGGGCGGCTCAAAGAAGAGGCCACATGACCCTGACCACGCCAACTCGGGGACCAAAAAGGGATGTGTCCAGGCACCGAGGATCCCTCCCAACAGCAGCAGGTCACGAGCCACGCCAAGACCCAGCAGGGTACACGAATACCAGACCACCAGGCAGAAGCAGGCAACCTTCCGAGCCAGGTCGGCAGCAGGACAGGCGGACCAGTGCGTCTACCTGGGTTTCTGCCAAGACTTCACCCAGGAGCAGTACTTCCGGGCGCTGGAAGCCAAGCTGGGCAAGGGCACCGTCTAACAGCTGACGAAGATGGAGGGGCAGATCCTGGTCGGCCTCTCCAATGTTCAGCAAGCTGACAAGCTCGTAGAGGACGGACTGGAGATAGACCATCCTCCAAGCAACACCACTGAAGAAACGGGCGGAGCGGAACGTGTTCGGCAACGTTCCGTTCTTCGTCGAAAATGGGGACCTCGTGGCAGTCCTGCGACCCTACGGACAAATAACCTCCATCCTCCAGAAAATGCTCGAGCTGGGCAATGCATACTGGGCCGACGCACGTCGCGAGGCCTTCATCACCCTTCGAGACGGCGTGAAGCTCTCTCACATCCTAGCCCGTCTCGAAATCAAATCCAAGGGGGTGACCAGCCACGTTTACGTGACTTACGGAATCAGGTGCTCTCTGTGCCATAATCAAGGCCACAAACGCTCCAACTGCCCCCGGAAGACTGGCGTGCAAGAGGCTAGCCTACTTCTACCAGGGGACTCCCATCCTGGCCCAAAGAACGCCGGAAGAAAGCAACCCACCTCCTCGAATACCATGCCGGCTCTCTCACCAACGACAGCCGCAGGTCCACCATCGACTGCAGCACCAACTCCTGCTGCACCATCAGCCTCCCTGCTGCACAGACCCAAACTACCGCCGCTGTGGACCCATCCCCTCCTCCACCAAGGCTATCCAGTGGCGTTAAGAAGTCCAAAACATCTTCGCGGGAAATGCCTAACATGGCCCTGGAGGACCCAAAGGCCTCTACATTACCAAACGAGATGAAAAAGGAGGAGACCCTAGTGTCGTCTCCCTTAGGGACCCGCGGGGGCGGAGGACCCTGTGGGGCTGCCCTCTACGGTCACCCTAGAGGGGAGTGAGTGTAGAGAGGCGTCTCTACGTGTTGCACTCGCGAAAGCGAGGCGCACGTGTCTTGAAACTCTTGGGTCTTCGCTCTGTGTGTGCGCCATTGGGAGCGTCCTTGCCGTGCGCACCATGAGAAACCAAGGGGTGCACACAGTAGTACCACCCCCCCGCCTCCACGTCGGTGTCCCCGCGTCAACCTCGGCACCTCAGAGGTCCTTGATTCGACGGCAGATTCAGGGAGGACTGGGTAAGGGTGCGAGGGCTAAAGGGGGGGGGAGTCCTATAGGAGCGTAGGACGGGTGGATCTAAGTCCGAACGAGAGGGCTCGGTCAGCAACCTAGCCAATGAACTCTCGGAGACGCCTGTGGGTGAATGGTCAACCCCATTGAAGCCGGACCATACTGGCGGGCGCGAGGGGCCTACCAAAGGCCGCTCGATGCATGGAGAATGCATCATTCCTTCGGGCTGTGTGACGCTAGAGGGGACGCAAGGGCATTGCTGCCTATATCGTCCCTGGCTAGGTGAGCCGAATTTTTAATCTGTCCCTTAGGGACCCCCTTAAAGACCCGGAGGCAGCTCAACGATCTTCTTGAGCGAGTTCCCAACGACATATTGGACCAGCCTGAGTTCGAAGGGCTAGAAAGAAGCGAGATCTTGGAAGCGCTAGCCACTGTCCCCGGTCTAAAGAAGCTACAGAAGAAGATGGGGGATGAGCAGAAGACCGCGCTCACTAGGGTCGCCGAGATGCTAGTGGAAGCCCTGCCCAACTCCCACTCCGACATCTACAAGCATCTCATGGCCGTTCGTGCCCAGACGAGGAGCGCCCAATGAGCTTCCGTCTGGCATCCATCAACGCCCGCGGGCTCGCCGCTCGCGAGAGGAGCATTGAGCTCTGCCACTTCCTGCGTCAACATCGCGTAGACCTCGCTTTCATCCAGGAGACCAACGCCTCGTCGCTGGACGCCATACAACATCTGTGTCTGGGCTACAGCGCCGTCATCGTGCCCCCCGCAGCCCTCAGAGGTTCGGGCCTCGCCTGCCTCTTCGCCCCGGGGGTCGCTGTCCTGTGGCAGCGCGTCCTGTGGCCGGGCAATATCTCCATCGTCTCCGTGGCCAAGAAGTGCGCGTGATCAACTGTCATCTATCAAACATTCCTCGCGAGCGGCTTGGGCAGCTGGAGTCCATCACGGCAGCCGCGATCCAGGAGGACGCTTGGGTGGTGGGCGACCTCAACATCGACGACCAGAGCACGAGCGACACGGCATCCGGCTCGGAGCTTATGGACCAGACAGCCCTCGCTGATGTAGCCACCCTCTTTAGCGCTGCACACCTTCCAACCAGAGTGGCCAGCTGCAGGCGTCGAGTTGACAACGCTCGCTTGGACAGAATTCTACTGCCATCGAGACTCCTGGAGAGAGTGACACTGTACAAAACCATCTATTACAGACTCTCTGACCATCGAGCTGTCCTCGTCCAGCTGGGCTCGCCTCCTTTCCCTCGCCAGCCCTGCGTGGCCGCATTGCTTCGTTCGGGACTGGTGAATGAATATCTGATGGCAACAATAGAGAGAACAGCTGAATATATTGAGGACATGTCCAGCGAAGCTTTGTGGATAAGATGGTCGAAGATCAAGGCCGAATTCCTGACGGAGGTAAGATCACTTCATGTCTCAAGCGTCGCCGACGACGACCACATTTCGCGCGCCGGGCGATTTCTGCAGGCCAGGCTGGAGGCAGCATCGTCAGCCGCCGATTACCCATCGCTGCCCGACCTTGTGCGTTCGCTTCGCGTCCGAAGGCCCGCCTGCACGAACATCCGGGATGAGGATGGCAGCATCATCGAGGGCGGGGAGCTGCGACGACGAGCATGCTCCATCTACCAGCGCCGCTTTGCCCGTGAAACCAGCGACCCCATCGCCGCCGCTGAGTTCATCCGGAGGACGAACAACCCCTTCACCCTGGAAGAGGATGATCCACTGATCCGCCCTGTTATCACCGGCGCAGAGATTGCGGCGGCCATCCGCCGACTACCGCTCGGAAGGGCTCCCGGGTGGGACGACTTGCCCTGCGAGCATCTGATCGCCTACGAAGACTTCTTCGTCGAGGTTCTCAGGCGCGTCTTCGAGGCTTCCAAACTCCGCGGGGCTCTGCCTTCATCGATCAGGCGCAGCACCATCTGCCTCGTCCCCAAGTCCAACGGCGGCCCTGGGCTCAGCGCCTACAGGCCGATTTCGCTCCCCACAGCAGACTACCGCGTCCTGGGCAACATCCTCTTCCAGCGTCTGCGGCCCCATCTACCCGTCTTGGTGCCTCGGTGCCAGACATACGCAGTCCCGGGGAGATCTCCTAGTTGGAACGTGGCGAGAATAGCCGACGAGATCCACGTGGCTACGAGGAATGGGTCGGAGCTGGCTGTAATCTCGACGGACCTAGAGTCGGCCTTCGACACCCTGGACCGAAGCTTTTTAGTGTCCCTGATGGTCTCCTTGCGACTGCCTCCAGCCTTCATCGAGTGGTTTCTCTTCCTGTATGCCGGGGCGGATGCGGCGGTACAAGCCGGAGGCCTCCACACAAGGCCCTTCCATCTGCTGAACGGGGTGAAGCAGGGCTGCGCCGTCAGCGCTGCTTTGTTCAGCCTCGCCACTGGCCCTCTCTTGGTGCGCCTCGAGCGAGCGCTTGGCCCCGGAAACGTCCTCGCCTACGCCGACGACATCGTGCTGCTCATCAGGCGCGACGAGCTCTTCGACGTGGTGAGAAACATCTTTGAGGACTTCCGGCGCGCCTCCGGAATAGACGTCAACTTCGCGAAGAGCAGAGGCCTATGGTGCGGCGCCTAGCGAGCCCGCACCGAAGCGCAGCTCGGCATATCCTGGACATCGGAGCAGCTTCGGGGCTGGGCTGCAATGTAACATCTGCAATGTCATCCTCCGCCCAGGAACAACATCTCCTCGCACTGCTCGAGGGTGCTATAACGAGGTGGGTCCCCTTCACCCGCGGCCTCTCCCTAGACGGTCGAGCCAGAGCAGCCAACCTGCTGGTGTTATCCGCCGTTGTGCACCATCTACACGGCTACCTGCCCACAGACTCCACCATCGCCAAATGCAAGCCCTACTGGTGCGCTTTATCTGGGGACCTCAGCGTACTGCCTGGCTGCCGGGCGGCGTCCTTGCAAGGCCAGTCTGCGTGGGCGGCCTCGGACTCCTGGACATAGGGACACAGCTTCGCCTGGTGTTCTTGAAGGGCGTGCAAGCCGCGCTGCGCGGAAGCCTCAACGCCTACTCTTGGCTCGCTGTGAGTGGGACGTGGCTGTCTCCTCCGACATCTAGGACTTGGCTTCCACCTCGGCGCCGCAGGCTCCTCCGGCTCTGGGAGGCCGTTTCGGAGATATTGGAGATGAACCACCGAGTGCTGCCGCCACATCAGTTCCAGGAAATCCATGTCATCGGGGACTGCAGGTTCCTTCGGCCCCCAGATCTCTTGGTTGCATCACGGTGGGCGGGGTTGCGCGTTGGTGACATCACCAGCTCTTCATCCCTCCCTCTGCGCACCACCCGCGCCACCCTAGCTGACGTCGCGGCACTTACTACTTTCTGCAGCCGGCTTGTAGAGCAGAACCGGAACCACACCCACCGTGTTGACAACATCGAGAATGTCATTGTACTGCGCGGGACGGCCACTCCCCTTCAGCGCCTAACCACCCGCACTGCCCGACGCATGCTGGAGCGTCCACGCCTGGCTGCCCTTCCCATCACCCAGCTGCTGGGCCGGTGGCTCCCTCACGTCAGCATCCCCATCTCCATCAACTGGGGGCACTTTAACTGCCCAAAGGTACAGGGACGAGATCCTTGAGCCCTATCTAAGACCTTATAGAGATCAAATTGGTCACAATTTAATTTTTATGGACGATAATGCTCGTCCGCATAGGGCTAGGCTAGTCAAGGAATATCTCCAGAGTGAGAATATTCGAAGGATGGATTGGCCAGCCAGATCTCCGGACCTGAATCCAATAGAGCATGTGTGGGATGCTCTAGGGAGGCGTATTGGAGCTCGTCACCCCTCTCCCAGAACCCTCGTTGAGCTAAGAACTGCTCTATTGGAGGAGTGGGGTTTACTACCCCTGGACCTCCTCCAAAGCCTGGTAAACAGTATGAGGGCTCGCTGTGAGACCTTGATAGCTGTGAGAGATGATCATACTCCCTATTGATATCTTATTTCTTTAAGATCTGGAACCTTAGCTTTGGGTATGTTGGTAATAATTTCATATTTCATAATTTCAAATATATTTTTTTATTTTCATATAGCTAGTCAAATTCTCCATAGTTTAAACAATTTGTATACTAAATTTTATATTTGTTAATAAATTAGCTTTTGAGAAATTTCAATATTGGTAAAGTTTCTTATTTTTTGGACACCAGTGTATATATCACTCGGGTAGATATGCACACGGGTCAATCCCAAGGCGAAGCCCGGGTCACCCGTCTAGTTTTCTATAATCACAATTGCAAATAATCATAATTAAATTTGCTATAATTACAATTAAAAGTAATTTTAATCACAATTGCTATCATTATATATAGAATTACGAGTAATTATGTTTACATTCTAATGCAATTAATTTTTTTTAAGTAATGCATTGCAAAGTAATCGTAATTACAAGGTAATGTATTACTTTAAATGGATTACTGCCCAACACTGCATTAAGAGATGTGGTCTAAGAGTTTCAAGAACAGTATTTTTTTTCCATATGTGTGTACAGTAATTGACAGATAATTTCAAACTGTAACCCAAAAGCAATGATTTAGTTCATAAGCAGGCGCAAAATATATGGCTTTCAGGTTGTTTTCATCGAAGTAAGTGCCACGTCATTGGCACTATATAAAAGAAAAAATTAAAAATATAACGAACGAAACGATATACCTCTTGGCGTAGAAAGACGAAAATGTTTTTCAATCCCGGGATATCCCGAATCCCGGGATTGAAAATATGTGCCGGAATTGGAAGCCCTACTCGTGACGTCGCTCAAGCGCGAAGGGCGCGCGAGGCGGGCAAACAATTTATAGCTTTCTCTCCTTTCTTTCTTCTCTTATATAACAAGGTATATTACAATGGGTAAACGAGTATTTCTCCTTGAAAGTCTGAAAACGTAAACTTTTACAAATTAACTTATAATTTTAACCATTTCGAATATTTAAAAATAGTTTTGTGATGAAATATAAATCAATCCTTGTTCTTTCGAATAAATATAATATCACGTGAATCGCGCACTTCTTTCGCGAGATACAGCGTCTCAAAATCTTTATTTTAAAAATGGAATACCCTCTGTATATTCAATGTGGCCGACAGGTAGAACTAAGACAGAGTAAAGATATATTATCGACCTGTTCAAATTCATTTCTCCCCTTAAACAGGTCTATTATAAAATTTTAAGGACAAATTGACATTACGAAAAGGATTAACAGAGAAAAATATTGTATAAATCAATTCAAACAAAGTCAATTGTCAATTTTTGGTACCATTATTGTATATAGATGTACCATTATTCTTAATTGTCGCCATTAGTGCACCATTTTTGTTAATTTCGCCAAGGTTTTACTTTTGTTGTACATGGTTGTTAATTGTTGCCATGGTTGTACCATCGATTTTCTTTGCTGATATGGTTGCACTATTCTTTTTAATTGTTGCCATGGTGGATCCATTTGTAACATTGTTGTTAATTGTCGCCATCGTTGCATATTGTTGTTTATCGTTGCTAAATGGTGTCATGGATTTAACATTATTATAAACTCTGTTGCCATGTTTTTATTATCATAGTTAATTGTTGCAATGATTTACCTTTAGGTCCCTTGTTGTTAATTGTTGTCATAGTTGTCCAAATTTTCCGTTGTTTTTAAACGTTGCCAAGGATATACCATAGTTGCCAATTTTTGTTAATTATTGACATGGTTGTGGCAGCGTTGTCATTGTTGCCAAGGTTGTACCATTGTTATTTGTCGTCAGGTTTGTCCGATGTTATGAATTGTTGCCATGGTTATACCGTTGTTCATTTTTTCCATGGTTGTACCATTATTGAGATCATTGATATTATTTTTACCATGGTTGAATCATTGCTGTTCATTATTTTTAATTGTTGAAATGGTTGCACCGTATTGTTGATTTTTGTTAAAGGTTGTTATTTTGTTGTTAAATGCGAAGGCTATAACATTATTGTCAATTACATATAAAATGAAAGGATTTAAAAGCACGAATGTTTCTTTTATACATAATACAAACTTCTACTGCCCTTACTGCGATGAAAAAATATATTGGGAGGGCTTGGCTCATCAGTGGTGAACTCTCCCAGCGGTTTCGCCAATTCAATCCGCCAGACCGCTTCTCCGAGCTCGAATACTGTATTGGACGATTCTGCTTATATACGCAGCACTGAAGGATGGAATCTCAGAAGTGGTTTTCAAGAAAACTATGGACATAAGCTTATAGGACAATAAAAGAAACATTCGTGCTTTTAAATCCTTTCATTTTATATGTATAATGGCGCGTTATTGCTTTGTGGTAATTATTGTCAATTGTTGTTCGTTGTTGCTATTTCTGTACCATTTTTGTTAATTTTGTTCATTGTTGGCTTGTTTTTACCATGTAGGTCCATTGTTGATAATTTTTGCTTTGGAAGTTCCAATGTTGTTCATTGTTATTAGTTGTTACCATTGTTTACTATTTTTATTAATTGATACTATGGCCATCCTATTGTTGTTGATTGTTGCCACGGTGCTACAGTTGTTGTTAATATTTGTAATTGTTGCTATGGCTGTCAATTGCCAATTTTTATCATAGTCTTTCATTGTTAGTACCCTGCTGACCACCCAAATTGCAACACCAAAAAAGACAAGAGATATCGCAACAAAATTTATTTTGTAGATAACATGTTGAGCAAGTATAAAATGATTAAATTTATAGACTTCTGCGAAGTGTGGTTCTTGCCAGAATCTGTAGCCAGAGTAGCCGCCATTGTTGGAGATAACCGCTGCCACACGCCTCGGTATTGATTCAAAGAGACTTTGGATGTGGTCTTGGGGTACAGTAGACCAAGCAGCTTCCACATGTTGCCAAAGATGATCTGGTGTGGCAGCTGGGGATGTAATCTGGGTCAATCGTTGAACAATCATGGACCACATGCTTTCTATCGCCGAAAGTTCCGGAGAGCGAGCCGGCCAGGGAAGCAATTCAATCTGGCGATTGACTAACAACCTTTGGACAATGCGTGCCCTGTGTGGCCGCGCATTAGTGTACCATTTTAGTTTATTGTATATTTATTGGCAATTCAGCCAATTTGTACATTCTTGTTCATTGTTGCAATGGTTTTACCATTGTTTCTTAAGCATTTCATGGCCGTACCATTGCTCTTAATGGTTATCATAATCATACCATTGTTGTGTGTTATTTGTTGCCTTGGTTGTACAATTGTTGTTCGTTTTTGTTGTTGGAATGACTGTAGCATTTGTCCTAGTTGTTAATTGTTGCAATCGATTTAGATTGTTCGTAATTGTTAACATGATAATGTCATTTATGTTTATTGTTGTCATTGTTTTACCATTGTAATTATTTTTTAATAGTTTAAGAAAAAGGCATCTCCCAGTACACTTTCACATTTGTACTATTTTTTTTTCACATTGTTTTGATAGTGTCACTATTATTTATATATTTCCATTGAACAATTATTGTTAATTTTGATTGATTTCCTTGTTGTTGTTGTTTCTTATCCCTTTGTGTAAAGATTACACGAATTCCACGAGTTCATGCTCCTCGAGCTCCCAAAGGTACTGTTTAGTGCATCTAATGCAAGCCTAAATGTGTTCTCGAGCTGGTGCTGAGCTACATTTTGGACAAATGGAGTAGATTTTGTTATTATTTTCTATCTTCAATGGCTTGAGATGGCCTGTTCTAAATCTTGTTAATTTTGTTTGATGTTGTCTATTTCTGAGGTTCAGAGCTCCTCCCCCCTCCTTCACTATACCAACTGTGCTTAGATGGGATCCTCCAGTTCTTGTTTATTTTTGTTTTGGCTACTCTCTCTATTTCTTTAAAAGTAAGCTTATTTTTCCGCGGTAAGGGTTCTCTTGTGTGCCTTTTTTTTTTCGCTAGCACATCAGCAGCTTCATTGCCTTCAATGCCAACATGTGAGGGTATCCAATTAAGGTGAATTTTTGAGGGTTTTAAGAGTTTTGTAAAAAACCAATTATATGTTTTCTTTGTTGTATCCTTATTATTAATTAATACTCTGGTGTCACAAAACATTGTTGCCCATTTTTGTCCCTTGTTGACATGGCTGTCCATTGTTAATTTTTCAAATATTGTACTATATTTTTACCATATATTGTTGTTCATTGCTTTCATGGAAATACATTTTTTAATTGTTGCACAGGTTGTACCAATGCTGTTCATTGTTGCTATCGCTGCAACATAGTTGCTGCTATTACTGTAGCTAATTGTTGTAATTTTTCAATTTAATTCGATTGTTGTTAATTGTTGACATAGTTCTACAAATGTTGTTAATTGTTTTCGTGGTAATATAATTATTGATATAGAGCGCGTGCGCAATAACGAGCTATCTATATATGGGAAATTAAAACATTAAGACACGAATGTTTCTTTTACACATAAAAAAAACTCTACTGCCCTTACTACGAAGAAAAAAAATATTGGGAGAGGGCTTGGCTCCTCAGTAGTGAACCCTCCCAGCGGTTTCGCCAATTTAATCTACCAGACCGCTTCTTAGAACTTAAATTATTGACGATTCTGCTTATATATGCTACAATATAGTTTGCTTGAATACCATTTCTGAGATTTCACCTTTCAGTGTAGCATATATAAACAGAATCGCCCAATACAGTATTAGAGCTCTAAGAAAAGGTCTGGTAGATTAAATTGGCGAAATCGCTGGGAGGGTTCACCACTGATGAGCCAAACCTTCTCAATATATATTTTTTCATCGCAGTTTGGACAGTAGAGATTTGTTTTTTATGTGTAAAAGAAACATTCGTGTTTTAATGTTTTCACTCTTTTTCATATATGGCACGTGTTATTGCTTTATATTAATTTATACCTAACAAGCCTTGTCCTTATTGTTTTTGGAAGAGCATTGCTTGATGCAAATATTTATATGTAATTCTATTGTCCTAAAAGATTAATTTCATAGTTTTCTTGAATTTGCTTTCTGAGATTCCACCCTTCAGTTTATAATATATATGCAGAACCGTCTAATACAATATTAGATTTCTAAGAAGCGGTATGGTAGATTAAAAATTGTCTAAACCGCTGGAAGGGTTTACCACTGATGAGCCATGCCCTCCCAATATTTTTTCAGCGCAGTAAGGACAGTAGAGGTTTGTTGTATGTGTAAAAGAAACATTCGTGTTTTAATATTTTCATTTCCTATATAATTACCGCTCATTGTTGTCATAGATGTACCATTGTTGCTCATTGTGTTCATGGTGATGCAATTATCGTTGATTGTTGTGCCGTGTGTTTGCAACCTTATGTTCATTTTTTCCATCCTAGTAGAATTGTTGTCAATTATTGCCATGGGGTTGTAAAATTATTGTTTAATGTTGCCATCCTTGTAGTATTGATGTTCATTGTTGCCATTGGGGTATCATTGTTGTAATTTGTTGCCACAAATGAACCATTGTTTTTCAATACTTCCAAGGGTATGCAATGTTTGCTTTTTATTGCCACATTTTTATTGTTATTTTTATTTGTTTCCATGATTTTATTTGAAATAGTGTTTGTTTCCAAATAGTTGTTCTTTTGTTTTTCATTGTTTAATTAATTGTACCATTTTTGTATTATCGAGCATAACCCATAGAAGGGCGTCTTGCTCGAAAGCTTGTACGATCATCGTTTTAAATAAAGAAGATTTTCTCCCCGACTTGTGTTTCTTATTCTATAGCGAATAGAGAGATTATCGTTGCCTTAATTGTTTTCAATTGTTGCCATAATTGTAACATATTTTGTTCATTGTTGCTAATTGTTTCCAATATTTTGTTATTACTGTTAATCGTTGCCATGGTGTTTTACCGTTATTTTCCATTCTTGTTTATTGAGGCCTTGGTTTTCTAATTGTTATTTATTGTTGCCGTCGTTGTACAATTTTTGTTCATTGGTTTTTAATTATTACAATTGATGAGCCGTTGTTGTTTTTGGTTGCCACAGTTGTATCATCGTTGTTTATTTTTACACTTTAAAACTATTTTTAGCATTGTGCATTGATTGATAACACTAGTACGCGCAAAATGAAAAAAGAATTCTCCTCCTAAATAAACAAAACATTTTCTGGGTTAACCTTTTGTGCTGATTAACCATGGTTGTTACCATTAATGTGCATTGTTCAATGGTTGCATGTTGTGCTAATTTTTGCATTGTTTGTACAATTTTATTTCATTATTTTCATGTTTGAACCGTCATTGTTCATTGCTATTAGTTGTTTCATTGTTAGTATTATTGTTGCTCATAGTTTTTTAATAAATGTCATTTAAAAAAAATTGTTTATCATTGATTAATTGTTGTACAAATATTGTTAATTGTTGCTATTGTTGTTCTATTGCTGTTTACTCTTGTTATGACTGTGCAATTGCTGTTAATCGTTATTAATTTGGAAGATCATTTATTGGTCGGAAATTGATTTGGAAAAAAAATATAGATACATCAACTCTGAGGAGAATGACAGCGAGTCACTTAAACGTCGAGAATTAAATAAATTACTGGTTGATGTAACGTTATTAATTTGTTTCAGATTTGTACCATAGTTGTTAAATTTACCATTGTTGTTACATGTTGACATAATTATACCATTATTTTATATAACAAAAGGGCGTACCTGGATATGTTTTCTTCACAGATCCAGGTACGCCCTTTTTATATAAACTTATTTAATGGATCGCCTTTTGACTCAAACTATACCAATATTGTCAATTTTTGTCATGCTTTTACTATTTTTGCCACTTTGTTGTTAATTGTTGTAACTTTTGTACCATTTTTGTTAATTAATTCTTCACGGTGAAATTCTTGTTTTCAATTAGTTTCATTGTTGCACCATTGTTTTTTATTGTTGCCATTTTAAACCAATTTTTACTATATTTGACCATTTTTAAAAATTGTAACCATGGTTGTCTATTGTTTTTAATTGTTGCCATTGTTATTTATTGTTGTTAATTTTTGCCATGGGTGTACAATAATTGTTTATTGTTTGCATCTTTGTACCAATGTAATTCCTTTTACCATGGTTAAATCAATGTTTTTTATTATGATTTTACGATTTTTGTGTTTTAAAAAATAACCAGAGACGGCCTTGTATGCTTTATTGTTTTATTAAATTTGTGTTCAACACACACACACACACATTGTTACTAATGCTAATTTTTAAAGATTGATGTTTATTTTTACGTTGGTTGTACCATTTTGATTCACTGTTGTCATTGTTGTGCCATTGTGCCCCATTTAGAAAAAATATTGCCATGGTTGCATCGCTATTGTTCATTGTTGCCTTTCTATACCATTTTTTAAATTGTTAGCATCGTTGTATATTTTGTTCATTGTTGCCATGGATGTGCCATTGTTGGTTTTTTTTTCGACATTATTTTATCATTGTACCATTGTTGATAATTGTTCATATTGTTCGAATTGTTGTGATCATTGTCCATTGTTGTTAATTGTTTTGTTCATTGTTGCCATGGATGTGCCATTGTTGGTTTTTTTTTCGACATTATTTTATCATTGTACCATTGTTGATAATTGTTCATATTGTTCGAATTGTTGTGATCATTGTCCATTGTTGTTAATTGTTATCATAGTTGTTAATTGTTATTTATCATCTATATGGTTGTGTGATTGTTGTTGTTCATTGTTGCCATTATTGCTACATTGTTGCCTTGGCTGGACCATTTTAGTTGATTTTCGCAATGTTTTAACATTAAAAAAAAATTGTTAACATGGTTGGTTAATATTTGTTTCATTATTCCGTGATTCACCAATGTTGTTAATGGACGCATGGTTCTACCATTGTAGTTAATTGTTGCTACGGTTGTATCATTATTTTACATTGTTGAATCATTGTACTATTGTTGCTCGTTTTTTACTGGCTGGCTATTAGTGTTAATTGTTGACATGATTATTCTTTGTTGGTAATTGTTGTTGCGCCTGTTTCATTGTTGTTATTTGTTCCCATGATTGTACTATTGTTTTTCATTGTTGCTGTGTGTAATATTATTGGTATATGTTGTTATGTTTATAACTTTGTTGGTGTCATTATTCCCAAGTTGTACCATTCCTGGCAATTTTTGCAATGGTTGTACCGTTGTTATTTATTGTTGCCATCGGTATACCTTTGTTTTCAATTGTTGCCATGGTTGTACCATTATTGTGAATTGTTGCAATCCTTGTCTTGTTGTTCATTCTTTCCTTGGGTATGCAACTGTTATTTAGGGATGCCAAGGTTGTTTCATTGTTGTTAATTCTTGTTTATTCCATTGTGTTCATTGTTGACATCGATTATCATTTTTTCTCATTGTTATCTTGGTTGCAATAGTTATACCATTAAAAAAAATTGTATCATTGTTGTTAATTGGTGTTATTAGTGCCTATTGTTTTACATTTTTGCCATGATCATGCCATTGTGGTTCATCTATCCCATGGTTGTACCATTTTTGATAATTTTTGTCATGGTTGTAACCATTTTTGTTCAATATTGTCTATCGTTGTTAATTTTGCATTATTTTCACAATTTGTATTAATTGTTTACCAAGGTTGTTGTTATTTTGTAACTATGTTTCACATTGTTTTAATTGTTTCTATTGTGGTCTATTTTTGTTAAATTTTGATCTGGTTGTGTGCCATTGTTGTTATTTGTTGCAGCAATTGTACCATTGTTGTGCATTATTGTCAAATGCTCCCATGTTTATTCAATTGTTGTTTTTTTATTAACTTTTGCCAGGGTTATACTATTGTTTATTTTTGCAATCAGTGTACCATTGTGGATAATTTTCCCATGGTGGGGCCATTGTTATTCATTGTTGCCATGGTTGTACCATTATATTTAATTGTTAATAAGGTTGTACACCTTTTTTTTTTCTTTTTTCTATCGTTGTATATATCGTTGTTTTTCATTGTTGTAATAATTGAATCATTGTTTTTATTAGCCATTTTTGTATCATTATTGTGATTCTTTGCATTGGTTGTACCATTGTTGTTAATTTTTGTCATTGTTGTATCATTGTTGTTAATTGCTGCTATAAGTATAGTACACTATTGTAAATTTTGTCATGCTTTTACCTTTTTTGTGCATTGTTGTTAATTATTGACACAATTAAACAATATTGTTACTTACAGTAAGTAAGTATATAGATGTTGTGTGCCATTGTTATACATTGTTCATTTGTTATACTATTATTGTTAAATGTACCTCATTGGGTTGTACTAATGCTGTTTATTGATGGCATGTTTGAACCTATATTGTTAATTCTTGCCATCGTTGTGCCATTGTTGTCCAATTTTTCATGATTGAACCAATATAGTTATTTGTTGACTATGTTGTGCCACTTTTGTTAATTGATGTAATGGATTTACCAAAGTTGATCATTGTTTTTAAATTAGAAATGGTTGTAGCATTGTTAAATATTGCCATTGTTGTTACAGTAATGCTCATTTTAGCCATGGTTGTACCATTTTTGTTAATTGTTGCCATCGATTTACCATTATTTTCGATTGTTGAACTTTTTACTTTTGTTGCTCCTTCTTTTTAATTTTTGCCATTTTTGTAGATTGTTGTTGATTCTTGTACTATTGCTGTTTTTGATGCCATCGATGAAATTTTTTAATCATCGTTACCTATTCTTGCTAATGGTTTCTATTGCTGTACATTGTTAATAATTTTTACAATGATTGACCATTGTTTTCAGTTGTTGATATGGCTGTTCATTTTTGCCATTTTTGAAAAATATTTTTGATATAAGACATGGTTGTACCATTGTTGTTATTTTTTGGTATTAAGAACCTGTTATTGTTAGTTTTGACATGTTTGTAACCTTTTTTTCCCCAAAAGGTGCCTTTTTGTTCATTAATACCATGATTGTTTCATTGTCGTTAATTGTTGCCCTAGTTGTATCCTTGGGTTATAATGTTGTTAATTGTTGTCATGTTTGTTCAATGGTTTTTAATGATTGTTAATTGATACTCTTTTGTTTTACCATTATTGTTAATTGCTAACATTGTTTTCCATTTTTAAAAATTGTTGCCATGGTCTTCCTTTATTGTTGTTAATTGTTTACATTTTGTTACAAAGTTGTTAATTGTTGCCATAGTTGTCCATTTTTTTATTATTTTATTTTTGTTCATTTTTGGTAACTGTTACTATTGTGGTGTCTTTATTGTTTGTTTGTTTTTTGTCACTAATATTGCAATTTTTGCAAATTTTGTCCCATTGGGCTTCATTGTTGTTAATTTTCTGCTGTGGTTTTGTTATTGTTTTCCATTGTTGTTAGTCGTCGCAAAGGTTGTCCATTGTTTTTAATTGTTTCTATGATTGTTCCATTGTTGTTCATTATTGCTATCATTGTACCATTGTTGCACATTGGTGCCATTTTTAATATTTGGTGTGGTGATTCTGCCATTTTTGTTGAATTTTGTTTCATTTTAAAATGTTTTAACAAATATTGGTAATTTTAGATAATTTATGAAAAGGTACTACAATTGTTGGTCAATGTTGTTAATTATTTTCATGTTGATAACATTTTTGTTCAAGGTTTTTATTTGTTGCTTTGGTTGAACTGTTTTTGTTAATTATGACCACATTTATTACCTCATTTGCTAATTGTTACCATAGTTTTTTAATGTCGCCATGGTTATCTTTTGTATTTTAGTACCATTTTTGTGATTGTTCCCATGGTTTTAATATGGTTATTATTTGTTGCCATTTTTATACCATTGTTGGTTATTTTAGCGTGGTTTTTATATTGTTTAAATTGTATCAGGTTCTATCATATTTGCTAATTGTTGTTAATTATTTCCAATGCTATACCATTGTTGTCAATTTTTTATTAAATAATGGTTGTACCATTTTTGTTAATTGTTGGCATGTCTATACCATTGTTATTTATTGCTGTCATGGTTTTACCATTTTTGTTAATTGTTGGCATGTCAATACCATTGTTATTTATTGCTGTCATGGTTTTACCATTTATGCAATTATTTCCATGGTTTTTCCTTTATTGTATAATTGTTGTTATTTTTCCCTTATCAATTATTGTTAATTGTGTCCAAGGTTGTACCATTTTCGTTTATTGTTGCCATAGTTGCGCCATTGTTGTTTATAGATGTTATTGTGTTACATTGTTTTTCTTTGTTGGCATTGTTATACCATTCTTATTTATTATTACCATGGTTGAGCCATTTTTTGTTCATTGTTTTGCATTTTTACAATTGTTGTACCATTGTTATTAATCGTTACCATTGTTTTGCCATTGTTGTTCTTTGTTGTTAATATTTACCATGATTATACGATATTTTCCCCTTGTTTTCAATTGTTGCCATGTTTGTCGTTGTTGTTAACTGTTGCCATGGATGTACAAAGATTTTTTTTGTTGCCTTTGGTTTTGCTATTGTTGTGTGTGTGTGTCAATTTTTGCCATGGCTCTATCATTATTATTAATTGTTGACATGGTTGGGACATTTTGTCATTCCTGCCATCGTTGTACCATTTTTGTTCATTGTTGCCACAATTCTATCATTATTTTTAACGGTTGATATGATTTTAAAATTGCTGTCTTTGTACCATTGTTGTTTATGATCTCCATTCCTGTCTATTTTTGGTCATTGTAGCATGGACGTACAATTATTTTCATTTTTGTCATCGTTGTACCATTTTTGTTTACAGTCGTCATGCCTGTTAATTTTTGTTCATTATGTAAAGGGTGTACCATTTTCGTTCATTTTTGCCATCGAGGGGTACCATTATTGTTAATTGTTTTTATAGTTATGTACCTTTGTTTTAAATGTTACAATGATAATATTAGTGAATGTTGCTTTTGTTTCACCATTAGTTCGCAATGCTTATATCATTGTATAATTGTTGTTCATTGTTGACATGGTTGCCTGTTGTTTCAATGTTTGTATCATTGTTGTTATTTGTCGGCATATTTGTCAATTATTGTTAATTGTTGCCATCAGTTGTATTAAAGTAGTTTATTGTTTCCATAGCTGTATATATAGTGTCAATTGGTTCATGGTAATAACATTGTTTTTCATCTTTGTTACTTGGTGTTACTTGCTATTTGTAGGCATGGTTGTGCCATAGTTGTTCAGTGTGGCCATCATTGTAACACTGGATTTACCCTTGTTATTAAATGTTCCCAAAGTTGTATCATTGTTGTTCAATATCGTGCTATTGCTTTTCATTTTTTATGTTGCATGGTTGTTTATTTGTTTTTTTCATTCTTGTCGTTTTTGCACCATTGTTGTACATCATTGTTAATTGCTATAATATTTGTACCATTGTTATTCAATATTGTTACTTTTATGTTTGTAACATTGTTGTTAGTAGTTTCCAATGTTGCACCATTGTTTTTTATTGATGTTAATAGTTGTCACGGGGTTTTACCATTTTGTCCATTTTTCCCATGGTTGTTTATTGTTGTTAATTGTGGAAAAGGCTTACCATTATTGTTCCAATATTGATTCAGAAAATGGCTACAATGCACAACAATGGTACAAACTGGCAACAATGAAGAACACTAGTTTATCCATAGCATGAAAGAAAAACAATAGAACAACTATATGTTAACAATGAACGACATGTTACAATATTGGTGAAGACTAACAATAATGGTACAACAATGGAAATAAATAAGAGCAATAAACAAACATGCCAACAATTGCCAACATGGACAACGATGTTAAACCAAGGGAAATAATGTTTCACCCATGGCCAAAATTAACAAAAATGTTACAACGATGATAAAAATTGACAATAATGGTACAACCATAGCTCAATTAATAACAATGGTATAACAATGACATCAATTAACAACAATGCTACATCCATGACAACGAATAACCACAATTAACAACAATATTTAAACCATCGCAATATTTAACAACAATTAACTATACAATAGACAACAATGGTAACAATTAACAACAATGAACAATAATCATATACAAACATAGAAATAAATAAAAATGAATAACAATGGTACAAACTTGTTAAAATTAGCAATAATGGCTCAACAATCGATATCATAGGTGCAACTATGACAAAAATGAAAAAAAAAGTGTACAAGATGTAAACAATGACAAAAGGGCACATCCATGGCCCGAATGAACAACAATGGCAAACCAATCAAAAGATGAACTTCAATAGTAAAACCACGGCCATAAAATAAAAATAATAGTTAACAATAAACAACAATGAAACAACGAAGGCAACATTTAACAATAATGTGGCAAAACTAGTATAACAATTATTAGCACTGAACAACAATGGTACAACCATGGTAACAACTAACATTGGTACGTAATGGCAATAATAAACAACTATAGTATAAAATAAAAACAAATAACATTATTAGACAACTATTGCAACAATAAACGTTAATTAAAAACAATAGAATACCAAGGCAATTATTAACAACAATGGTTTAGCCATATCAACTATTAACAACAACGCATAAGCTTTATAAATTCTTTACTATGTTTTGAATATTTTTATAAACTGGGTAAATATTTTTGAAAATCTGTAAATAAATTTAATTCTAATAGAGCTATCACAAGCCACTAATACTTTGCGCTAGTTTAAAATCCTAATTGGATCAATTTTTCTTGCAAACGCGTGCACCAAAAATGTCTCTCGTTCAAAATCCTAAAAGTGATATCACCCTAGAGGTGCTTAGCAAGCGAGAAGAAAAATACTTCAACACTGGGCCATTATCTATTCTTACCCAGAGGCTGTGAAAACAATACCCAAGTATCAATCAACTGCAGAAATAATAAAAAAAATGTTTTTCCGCCTGAAGGCCTCTGATCGCCATTGTATTATGGTGCTGTAAAATGTAAAGGAAATGTGGACTGAAGTCCCTAAAAAGGAAAGAGAAAGAAAAGGGCAAAACCAGTTAACAAAGAACGTTTCATTTCAAGATGTTCCTCCGTGATGATTCAGTCATTTTTGTTCTAAGAAACCCCTTTGCTACCCAAAAATAACTCAGCTTTGAAAAAAAATCCTGTGTATATTTTCCATTGATATAAATTGATAAATATGAAAACCTTATGCTCTTTTTTTTTTACTGCTTAAAAAATAAATGAACAACAACGGTTCAAACATGTAAACAATTAACAACAGTCAACAATATCGGTACAACCTTGTCAACCGTTAACAAAAATGGTACAACCAGGGCAACAAATAAACATCGATGGTACAACCAAGACACTAATTAAAAACGATGATAAACATTTTTTAAAAATAATCGAACAACCATGGAAACAATAAACAACAATCACACAACTTTGGTAATAATTATTAATAAGGATACAATTTCGGTAAAAATAACAAAAAAGGCACAAATTTGACTACATTTCATAAAAATGGCACAACCATAGCAACTATTTGCAACAATGAATAATAATTGTATAACCATGGCAACAATGAACAACAATATCAACAAGTTACAACAATGGTAAAACCATGGCAGCAATTTACAAAAATGGAACAACCAGGGTAAAATTAATAACAATGGTGCATCCATGACAATAATAAACCGTGGTACGACCATGACAACCGGTAACAACAATGGTATAACCATTGCAACTAGAAAAAGCAATGATACAACCATGGCAGCAATACACAACAATGGGTAGATCATGGAAACATTTAATAACAGTAGATAACCGTGCGACAATGAACAGCAATGGCAGAACCATCATAATTATTAATAATAATAGTTCAATCATGGCAACATTCAACAAAAATGATAGAACAATGGCGTTAATTAAAAACGACGAACAGCATTGATGAACAATGTAATCTTAGCAACAATTAACATATTTTTTTACAACCAGGTAAGGATTAATAACTATGCCACAAACATGGCAACAATTAGTAAACATTTTACAACCTTGGCCACCTTTAACAAAATGAACAACAATGGTGCAACTATGGCAAAAGTGAAACAACGATGTTATAACCATGGCAACAGTTAACCACAATGAACATCCATGGCAACCATCAACAATAGAAAATCATGTGGCCATCATGGCAACAATCAATATTAATAAAATAACCATGACAGAAATTAACACTAATAATGTAACTATGGCAAAATTCACAACAATGGTATAACCATAAAACCAATTAGAAACGATGAACCAAAATGCTATAATAATGTCAATAATGAACAACAATGGTATAACGATATCAACAATAAGCAACCACGGGGAGAAAAAATATAGATGCATAATGACAACAATAATGACAATGGTAAAAGCATGGTAACAATTTATAAATAATTGTAATTTACAAGTAATTGTGTGACAATAAATTACAAAAATCGTAACAAAAACAACAATGGTGACACTTGGTAACAATAAAAAAAAAGAACGACCATGGGGACAATTAACAATATTGAAAAAATGATACCCTTGGCATTTATTTAAAAATAATTTGTAAAATGTCGATAATTAGCAACAATAACGGCAATAGTACAACCTTGTTAACAATAATGGCAAAATTCATGGCAACAAATAACAGTAAAGGAATGTGTCTCTAAAAATAATATCAATAGTAAAATCATAGCATCAATCACCAACAATGGTACAAACATACCAACAATTTTCAACAATAAACCAATTTTTAATAATATTAAATAAGGGCAACAATAACCAAGAGTGGTACAACGAGAGAAACAATTAACAACAAAAGGTACCAATGGCGTCAAATAACATCAATCAACAAAAATGGTAAAACCATGGTAAAAGAAACCCCTATTGGTTAAAACATATCAACAATTAACAACAATGTTTCAACTATTTAAACAATTAGAATAGTGAATAACAAAGGTACAACCTTGACCACTATTAAAAATAATGGTGCAAACATGGCAACAATTAACATTATTGGTACAACCATGACACCAATTAACAACGTTATACAATAATGCCAACAGTTTAAAATAATGGTACAACATATTAAAAATGAATAACAAAGGTATAACGATCACAATAATTAAAACAATAGTATGATATAGCAAAAATTAGCATATATCGTACAATCATGGCGGTAATTAACAAGCAATCGACACGGAGAACACTTAACATTAATATTATAACCACTGCAACAATTAACTACAATGGTATAACCATGGAAAAAATTAACAACAATGAACAACATATTGGTACAACCAATAAAACAATAAATATTATATATTATCAGAATCATTCCAAAAATGGACAATAATTCAACAACAATGAAAACAATTAACAATAGAGGTGCAACAATGTCATAAAGAACATCAATGTGTGACATCACCTTTTCAAAAAACATGGCAGCATTTAATAAAAACAGTGAAACATTGCAACCACAAAAAGAAAATATGGTACAGCCGACAACATATATATATATATATATATATGTGGGAATATAGTGGTAATAATGTGGTGAGGTGAGAAATAATCACACGACAAGTTGGTAGAGCAATAATCCAGGCAGCCAGCCGAGAGAGAGCGAGCGAGAGGTTATCCGCTGAACGACTGCTTGTGTGGTCACCCCCCGACTACTGCCCAGGTGTTGACGGGCATGTCCCTTTTTCCCCCCCTTTGGAATGTGGTCAAAATGGTCGTAAGTTAGTTGTCTTCTATCGACTACGTCTCTCTCTCTGGTTGACTGCAGATTTACTTTATTATTCCTGTAAGAGCATATATTATGACATATGGCCCCCGTTGAAGAAGGCTGAACATGGTTTAAGTATATTTAAAGCTGGAGAAGCCAGGAATAGAGAAAATAATTTTACAGTTAAAATTAGTTAAGGTAATGGTGACATAGTTTTATGTAAATAAAATATTGTATAGTACACAAGTAAATATTATTTACAAGCAGTTTTACAACACCGGAGAGTTTGACATTTAAGGAAATCTTTGAAAATATCAAGGTTATAAAAGGCTATATACAACAAAATCTAATGTACTATAAGGGAGATGTTATTGAGGAGTGTGAACAAGGGGAAGAAGAGTCACATACATATGATGGAATTCTGAAGATCATTAAGACTGGGGAACTCTACACTTTAAGATATTTTTCAGGCGGACATGGCAAGGGGAAACTTGTCATGGGCTTTCTATGCTATAAGTGTAGAGTACGAGAAATGAGATTGAGGTTGGCAATTGTGTGAGCTCAGGACTGAGGTAAATATAAAACTACATACTATGTTAGAACCTCGGCGAACAGAGCGAGGGGAAACTTGCCCTGGGCCAATCTAACTTATCTATGTAGTTACTTGTGTAGCGAGTCCGAGGGGAAAAGTCCCGTGTGTAGGTGAGGAAGTCGAATGGGCTTATATTTAATTTTCGAAGATAAAATAGTTCTAGATGCAAAGGTAGAATATAGGCGGACAGAGCGAGGGGAAACTTGCTTTGGGGGCTACTCTACCTTAATTATTCAGATACTACTGGGTTCGTAAAGTCTTGTTGTCAGGTTAGTAATTGGTAAAGATTTCAGGGGATAAGCGGTTCAAATATCTTTGATCATCTTGATTGTAAGTGTAGTCATGTTGCTTTCGTGAGTTAATAGTCGTTTTAGTATGGATTAGAGTGTGATTGAAGTGTTTATATGGGAAATTGAAGGTATTTTTGGGTTGGTCTCGATCATTTACGGGCGGTGAAATAAATTGTTCGTTTTCCGTATAGTGTTTTAATTTGTTGACATGAATTGTATCTGTCTCACGACTTAGAGGTCGGTTGGAGCGGTTGATCCGTACGATTTGAGGGGAAATTATCTCCAGTATTTCATAAGGTCCTGAGAAGAAAGGTGCCAGTTTACCGGTGTCTGGATGGTGGTATGTTTTTGCCAAAACGAGATCGCCTACTTCAAAATCGGAAGCTCTATGTGTTTGGTCGAATCTCGCTTTGTCGCGTAAGTGTCGTTCGTGTGTCCTTTGATAGGCTAATTCTCTGGCGTCGTCGATTTTTGGGTAGTTTTGTACATGCTCGGATAGTTGTAGCGGGAAACTACCTAACAAAAGGTATGACGGTGGAAACCCGGTCACAGAATGTGGGGTATGGTTATAAGCCTGAAGGACCTGAGGTAGTAGTTTGGCCAAGGCCGTCTTAGGTTGTTGGAGGCGCAACAGTTTAAGTTTGCCAGTAATCGTGGCGTTTAGTCGTTCACTTAATCCGTTGGCCTGAGGGTTGTTGCTTGTCGTGAGAAGTTGGCCAATGTTATGTCTAATCAAAAATCTACGAAATTTCGGAGAGGTGAAGGCAGGAGCTCTATCCGTCAAAAGTCGTTTAGGAGAACCAAACTGCATCACCTTTTTAATCACTTGGGTATAGGTGAGAATGCTGGTGGACCGCGATGGAAATGCCCACGCGTACCGTGTGGCATGGTCCACTACGACATGTAAGAAGGTCTGAGAATTTCCATATTTCGCGAATCCAGAAATAGTATCTAGTGACACTAGTTCGTACGGCAGGACCGCTGGGGGGAGTTGTCCCAATTCTCCGTAGATAGGTCCTTTTGGTGGTTTGACCAATTGGCATACTGAACAGGTTCTTACATGTGTCCTGATGTCATTTGTCATACCGTCCCAATAGTATTGGGCTGCGATCAGTCTGGTCATCTGCGAAATGCCGGGGTGATTGAAATCGCGATGGGCTCGTTGTAGTAGGGTGACACGGAGTGATGGTGGAACAATTATTTTAGTGACACCCCGTCGTGTGATGGTCATAAGGTCCTTGTCATTGAGGATATACCTTGTGTCCCTCCGTAATTCGCCCTGATGATCTTTTATTTGACCTGTGGATAGGAATCCGCAGAAAGGGTTACGGGAGAGTAGGTCCGCCTCGTACTGACGCGAGCCCTTGAGGTATTTGACCTCATAGTCGTAAGCTGAGAGTCGAAGGCTCCAACGAAAGAGGCGTCCGGTGGGGTATTTTATGGTCTTTAGCCATTGTAAGGCGTGATGATCCGAGTAGATGACAAACCTTGTACCTAGGAGGTACACTCGGAATTTGTCAACGCACTCTACAATGGCTAAGCACTCCAGTTCAGATATAGTGTAATTACGCTCATAGGAACGCAATGCGCGACTGTAATATTGTACAGGATAGGTGTTACCGTCAGGATGTACTTGTTTGAGTACACCTGCGATGCCCTGCGTGGAAGCGTCGCAATAGACCTGGCATGGGAGCCCTTCTTGAAATAGATGTAACACAGGTTGTGTTGCGAGGTGTTGCTTCAATTTATCCAAGGCTTGTTGACAATTCGGGCTTCAAAGCCATTTGGCGTTCTTTTTTAGTAATTGATTTAAGGGGTGGCGAAGTCTAGCATATTCTGGGATGAATTTATGATATACGTTGACGGCTCCTAAAAATGATTGTAGGGTTTTAATGTTGATAGGAGTTCTAATAGCGTTGATGATTTCGGTATTTTTAATATTAGGTGTGTAAGTCCCTGCGGTGATGTGGTAGCCGAGAAAATCTATTTCATTTTGATAAAAAATTACATTTTTTAAGGTTAAGTTGGAGATTTTCTTCTAAACAGAATTTAAAGAAAAGTCGAAGGTGCGTAAGGTGTTGTTCTGAGGAGTCAGAAAAAATAACGAAGTCGTCATAATAATGGGCTATGAAAGAGAGGTGGTGTTTGTGGATCAACTGGGTAATCACACGTTCGAAAATTTGGGGTGCTGATTTGAATCCAAAGGGTAAGCGTTTGAAATTATATTGCCCTTGTTGAGTCACAAAAGAGAGTAGTGGTTGACTCTCCTCCGCGATGGGGATTTGATAGTATGCATTGCTTATGTCAACGGTGCTAAATACTCTGGCTTTCGACAGGTTATCCAGTACCGTTTCTATCAATGGCAAAATCCGAGGGTACTAGTTCGTTCACGCGACGGAAGTCAATGCAGAGACGCATGGTGTTATCGCGTTTGCGAACGAGTGTCACAGGAGGGGAATATGGGCTAGAGGAGGGGGTGATTATGTCATGTTTTAGAAGTTGAGATATCTGGTCCTGAATTTCCTTCTGGTAGGCATAAGGAGTTCGGTATGGTCGGAGGGAAATAACCTTATCGGAAATAATTTTGAGTTTTACAGGGGTTATGTTGAGTGGTAATATATTGAATTTATTGATAGGGAAAATATCTTTAAAAGAATACAATAATTGCTGATAAGGGATAGTCAGTTTTGGGCGTTGTTCGATAAATTCTTTAATCATTAATTCTCTAGAGGCGCATGGGCTGGTAGGAAGTCTATTAAGGTTGTAAGGGTGAGAGGGGCATTCAGGGGAAGGTTGATAAATATTACTAAGGGTTGTTTGTAAGTAAGGCTCACGTGGAGGTTGAAAATCGTCAACGCCTAAGTTAACCGAGTGAATTATGGGTCGTTTAGGGTTAGAAGTTATTATTCGCGAGCCGTGCTTACAAGTGGGAAGGTCACATACAAAATGGTACAAATGTTTAGGTACTGGAACACTATTTTGAAGTATCAATTGATTATGAAAATCTATTGTTAATCTTAAGAATTGCATAAAATGAATAGATAGGATACCATGTTCAAGGGGTGAATTTAAAATATAAAATGTTTCATAAAATTAAAATTATTAAATTGTATTGGTAAGGTAACTAATCCGATTGGTTTGGCATGACTAGATATAGTACGGATAATAACATCATTGTTAATAGGGGTGGAACAAATGAAACTATTAACATTTTTAATATATTCAAATTGGTTTAAACTAATTATGGAAACATTGGCTCCAGAGTCAATTAGGAATGGCATCTTTAAAGAATGAATGATAGGGGTTAAAATAATTGCACTTACAGGCGTATGCTGGTTTAGGGTGCAGGTAGGTTCATTGAGCTTCGGAGGAGTTCTGCTGCCGAAGCTGGCATCACTTGGTTTCTCCCGAGCTCGTCGTTGCTGCGGTCTCGTAGATACCTGCAGGCCCAGTCGATCTTCGGGGTTGCTCGACGCTGTGGACCGCAGGTGTAAAGGTCCGAAAAGTCCGCTGGTAGGGCCCTCGCTGCTGACACTGTGCGTGCCAGTGTTGTCCGCCACAGTAACGGCAAGGATATGGTGGGGTCTTGTCCACGGTGGTGGAAGGTGCTCTGCTCTGGCGCGGTGATCGTTGTTGGGCAGCTTTAGTGCTGGTGTTATCCCCTTCGTAGGTCAGCTGTTGGGCTAAGCACAACCATTCTTCTGGTCCCGAGGGTTGTGCCATCTTTAAAAGGTTGCCATAGTTACGTGGCACACCGTTGGATAGTGCTTGCACGATGGCACTCTTAGGGAGGTTGATTGCCAATCCTATTCGGACCTTGTTCTTGTAGTAGGTCTCGATCTCGGCCATCGATGTGCATTTAAGTTCATAGAACTCTTGAAGAGTGAAGCTAGGGCGTCGGGGATAGACGGCGCAGAGTGACTCCTTGACCTCTTCATAAGTCTTATTGAGTAGAGCTAAGTCTTGTGCAATTTTGCGAGGTTCGCCTCTGAGTGATGATAGAGCCTTTCGAGCTTGGCGTGCTGGCTCTAAGTTGTGGAAGTTCGGCTGAGACTCAAGTTGTGAGAAGAAGTGTGCGGCAGGTTCATCTCCGTCGTAGGTGATTGCTTCTTCAGACTCACGGTTTAAAAGTTGGTCGAGACAGAGGGTGAGAGTTCGAAGGGAAGCGGCTACAGTAGAGTCTGTCGTTGGTTCTTGTGGAACTTGGTTGTGGGTTTGTTCGATCATCGTGGTATTGCTTCTTGTTTTCTTCATACTCTGGTATATGAGGGATTTGTTTCCCGGTCAGGTCTTATCCTGTCGACTTTCAATGTGGGAATATAGTGGTAATAATGTGGTGAGGTGAGAAATAATCACACGACGAGTTGGTAGAGCAATAATCCAGGCAGCCAGCCGAGAGAGAGCGAGCGAGAGGTTATCCGCTGAACGACTGCTTGTGTGGTCACCCCCCGACTACTGTCCAGGTGTTGACGGGCGGGTCCCTTTTTCCCCCCCTTTGGAATGTGGTCAAAATGGTCGTAAGTTAGTTGTCTTCTATCGACTACGTCTCTCTTTCTCTCTGGTCGACTGCAGATTTACTTTATTATTCCTGTAAGAGCATATATTATGACATATATATATTAATTTTTACATATTCCATATATTCCATTATATAACACTGGTCTACACTGAAAAAGATGTTTTTGTAAATGCATCAGTTTCTGACTTAATTTGAAGTACTGATCACGAATATAATGTTATTTTTTATGTATCTCATCAATTTTCAGATATATAACATGTATATACATATTTAGGCCACAATGTGGTACATCAGTCTATATAAGCGGTACGAAAAACACATTGAACGCAAATAAAAACTAAGGACGTCATACCAAAAGGTACTTTATTTACTGTAGTATAAGAAAACCGAATTTATACAAAAAAAAATGCTACAGTCAATCCTTCATGAATTTCAACTTTTTGATTTTCTCTTATAAGTGTATTCCGGCAGGCCTAGGGACAGCTTCCAGCAGTAATCTGCCATCATGTGGCAGTCCCAGACACCTTGATATCTCTCTTCCATCACTTTCATGTCTTGATGAAATCGCTCGCCTTGTTCACCACTATATGCACCGAGATTATCAGAGAATTTGTCCAGGTGACTATGCAAGTAGTGAACCTTAATACTCATATTTACACCCAAAGCTTCATAGCTTTTAAGCATATTTTAGACAAGCTTTTTGTAATTATCTTCTCTTCTATCACCTAAAATTTCATGTACCCCAGCCTTAAAGCCTGACCATGCTGCTTCTTCAATTCCATTCATGGTTATTAGAAATTTTTGTCATTCAGGAGTCTCTTGATTTGAGGTCCGTCAAAAACTCCTGGTTTTATCTTTTCAAGGCTAATATCTGGAAAAAACGACATATATATTTGAAGCATTCTCCATTATTATCTAGAGCCTTTACAAACTGCTTACATAAATCTAGCTTTATATGTAATGGTAGTAGAATGATTTTTTCCCGAGACACCAAAGGTTTGCTAATCACATTAGCTTTTCCTACTGTAAGTTCATCTCGAAGAGGTCATTTGTTTGTTTTCCAATGTATTTGCCGTTCCCTGCTATCCCACATGCATAAAAAACAAGGATACTTGGTGTATCTGCTTTAAAATCCTAGTAAAAGTTAACCATTTTTAAATCAACGCAAATAAACCAATTATGCTCATTGTATTTGATTTTATTCAAGATGGTTTTTATATTTTCAACATTCTCCTTCATTTTTGTTGTATACGCTATTGGAATAGATGCATATTTATT
The DNA here is from genome assembly GCA_030710605.1 of Cordylochernes scorpioides. NCBI lineage: Eukaryota > Metazoa > Arthropoda > Arachnida > Pseudoscorpiones > Chernetidae > Cordylochernes > Cordylochernes scorpioides. The sequence goes on from CP092867.1 coordinate 76,416,086, forward strand.
TCCATTATGAAGTAAAACACATTTGAGGCTACGAACGGAACCATCGATAAATAGACGCCAATCTTCAGGACGGTATTCGTCTAGTTTTAAAAGGTGTAATAAGCCTTTTTCATTAGAGCTGTAAACCAGATTTGCATCCTGCTGATAGAAAGGAAGGAACGAACTTTCTCTTGTCCGATAAAATGTTACGTCGACATCGTCTTCGAGTTGGCTCATTTCTTTTAATCTTGATGCAAGCAGTTCCGCATCTTGCTTTGAAAGTCTCCGGTCACGTATCAAATCATTCAGTTTTGGTTGTGAAAACGTTTTGGACATTCTTGTTCTCCATAGTTCTCACTATCAGAATCATCCAGTTCGATATCTTTCTGTGTGGTGTATTCTGATTCATCATAAATAAAATTATTAGTACTGGATGAAAAAACTGGGAGGGGACTATTTGGGCTGTGTGGTATTGGAAGTCTGGCTGAATATAGATCTTTGTATATAAGCTTTTTATTACCATTCCTGTCAAAGTGTTTGAAGTCTTGAACGCAAAAGTAACAATCATTGTCATGATTTTTGGCCCTCGCCAAACCATAGGGATTCCAAACTGATATTTGTCAGTTGCCTTTCACCCTTTGTCCACAGGCGCAGTTTTTCGCACACGTTTTGCATACCTTATATGGAGCCCATGTCTTGTCATGGTCTCCTAATTTTATACCAAAGTATGCGAAATACGCGCGCTTTACAAAGTCTGTTATTGCATTTCTTTGCGCTTTTACAGTATATTCGCCACATATATATAACAGAAAATATTTGGGTCGTTTTTGCAGAATCTTCTTTTGGAAACCATGTCTGGAAGTGAATTTATTAAAGGGTTAAAATTTTATTTTCATAAAGTTGATGGCATAGCTTTTAAATGAATGATGCTTGTAATTTTTTATAAAATTTAATCTGTGTGAATAAAATATATTTTCACTAAAAATTTAAATACTTATTTAATTTTTGAAAATTTCTAATTAAAAGTGATGGTATAATGTTTGGAAGTGATTTATTTATTTTAATTCTTAAAATTTTATTTTTATATGAAGTTAATGGCGTATGTTTTAGAAGAACTTTGAGATGTGATGGTTGTAAAAATTATGAAGCAATCATGATGACTTGGCAGTTTTCTTAATGAAAATATTATTTTGGTGAAATACACTTTATGGTCATTATCTATATAGATTTTGATGACATATACAGAAAAACTAAGAGCAGATTCGGAATCAGCGCCATTGGATTACCCAAAAAGCATTTTGTTGTGTTGTGCCCGTTGTTTTGTCAATAATCCACTCCGAGTCGTCGGAGCTCCCCTGGTACCGGTTTTATTTATAATCAGTGCCGGAACATAAGGAGAACACCACACACATCCAGACGCGGAGATACTCTCTCGCTCGAAGCCAAAACCGCCTGGTTTCAGTCTCGGCCAGTTCCCGCCGCCACAATGGCGCCGCCAGGCGCGAAGTGGCGTGCGGATTCTCGTCTGAACCCTCAACATCTCCCCCAAAAGGTTCAGAGGAGGTTAGCGCTGGACACGCTTGTATCTTCTCCCATACCGCGACACTTTCCCAGGTGAGGGAGACGGCTGCTTCATCTCTGGAGCGATTGCTGTCTGCTGTTGTAGCTCCTCTGCAGGCAGTTCATTTCCCGGAGTTCCCTCCGTTTCAGCGGGGAGTTCACTGTCAGGAGATGTCTTACTGGGGTCGACCTGTTGTTGGGAAGAAGCCAGAAGAAGAGAGTTCCGCCTGTAGGTCCCTTCAGGAGTTTCCACGATGTATGAGCGGGGCGCTGAAGCCTTCTCGATGACACTTCCCCACGCTCGAAGATCCTTACCCCAAACTTTCTCTCCTGCAATTAGTTCCGCATTTTTCATAGCCGCATGGCGTCTGTCAAAAGCCGTTTTCTGCGCCATCTTCTGCTGCTGAGTTGGGATTGATCCACTGTTTTAGGGGTTAGTGATGTTGAAGTGCAGGGAACTATAGTGCGAATTTTCCGTTCAAATAGAAGTTCCGCAGGGGAGAGTCCGTTTGCCAGGGGTGTTGCCCGATACTCCATGAGTGCTAGGACTGGATCTTTATTCTTTTTCATCAAGTTTTTCACAATTTTGACAGCAACCTCTGCTTGACCATTTGATTGTGGATGCTTTGGGCTGGAAGTGATGTGTCGAACCCCAACTTCAGAGGCAAACTTCGTAAAAGCTGAAGTTGTTGATGGGCGAAATTATGGTCCGATATCACTGATTACAATATCAGGGATGCCAAAACGAGAAAAGATGGCTTTTCAGTGATCTACCACAGCTTCCGACGAAAGTTAAGTAAGTCGTACGACCTCGATAAAACGAGAAAAGTAGTATACGACGACTAAATACTTCCTTCGTAATGGAAGAGATCCATCCCGACTTTTTTCCACGGTCGTTCCGGAAAGTCGTTGGGGATGAGTGGTTCGTGCTTTAGAGGTTGATTCTCGATGCATTTCTCACAGGTTTTTACCATATCCTGTATTTCTTGACCTATTCTTGGCCACCAAACATGATCCTTTGCTCTTGCTCGACATTTTGTTATTCCTTGATGACCTGCGTGGATGCGGTTCAAAACATCTTTCCGCACGTTAGAGGGGATGATCACTCGCTCTCCTCTCATTAGTAAGCTGTGCTCTTCCCCTATCTCGTCGCGAACATCGTAGAACATGCGTTCTAAGGGAGAGAGCTGACATTTGGCAGGCCAACCGTTTTTGAAATAAAATGCCACATTTTGAAGGGTAGGCTCCAGCTTCTGGTTGAGGGCTATTTTGGCAAGTCTGTCGTCTGTTGTGGATTGATGCAGGACGATGCTACGCACAAAAGTTCAACTTTTTCCTGGAGCTCTTCATCTTCGGGAAGATGACCTGGAGGTGGTTGTCTTGATAGGGCATCAGCGGTGATTAGGTCCTTTCCTGGTGTATGAAAGATTTGAAACGAGAACTGAAGCATCCTCATACGGTACCGTTGAAGCCTTGGCGTTAGATATTTCAGATCTTTAGTGGTTAAGATGGGGACTAAAAGTTTGTTGTCTGTTTCGGTGAGGAAGGCTTTTCCAACCACAAAGTCCTTGAAGCATTCACATGCCCATGTGATTGCAAGGGATTCCTTTTCTATTTGAGCGTATCCCTGTACCGTCTTTGTCAGCGTCCGTGATGCAAAGGAAGGCTACTGGGCGCCACTCGTTAGCTTGATGCTCTTGCTTGAGAAAAGCTCCCAGCCCATACGATGATGCATCGGCTGAGACGATGGTCTTCTTAGAGATGTCAAAGCTTGCCAGTACTCGATTACTGGCCAGAACGTCTTTGACTTTCTCGAATGCTTTTTTCTGTGGTGATCCCCAGATGAAAATCACATCTTTCTTTCTTAGGTCGTTTAGTGGCTTTGTCATTTCCGCTAGGTTTGGAACAAAGCGGCCTAAGAAATTGACCATGCCCATAAAACGTTGCACCCGTGCAAATCAGTTGGCGGTTTCATCTCGGCGATGGCTTTGACTTTCTTTTCGTCCGCCTTGATACCGTGTTCGTCGATGTAATATCCCAGGAATGTGATGTTGCTTACCTCGAACTGGCACTTTTCTTTATTGAGAGTAATCCCCGAGTTCTTCAGGCGTCTCAAAACTTCACGTAGTGTCTCGTCATGCTCTTCCTTTCTCTTTCCGAAAATGAGGATGTCATCCATGTGACAGATTACCCCATTGACTCCACGTAGGATAGCAGATATGCTGAAAGTGTTCTGGAGCGCTGGAAATCCCAAAAGGAAGCCCTTTGAATTTATATCTGCCAAAGGGCGTAATGAAAGTCGTCAGCGTTTGGCTTTCTTCAAAGAGTTTAATCTGCCAAAATCCGCTGTTAGCATCCAGCCTGGATAAGATTTTGGCCCCATTGAGTTGAACTAGTTCATTTTTAAGGACAGGAAGCGGGTGAAGCTCCCGTTCCACGCTTAGATTAAGCCGGGATAAGTCTACGCAGATCCTGATTTTCCCGTTTGGCTTTCCAGCTAGGACGATTGGTGCGCACCACTCTGTTGGCTCATCAACTGGTTCGAAGACTTCTTGAGCCACCATCGCATCCAGTTGATCTTTTAACTTCGGCATGAGCGGAAGAGGCACTCGTCTTGGGACTGGTATGGAAAAGGGCTTGGGACCTTCCTTCAACTTGGTGTGATAGGGGTGTTCAAGAAGCCCCAGTCCTTCAAATAGCTTTGGGAACTCTCGTTCTGGATTGACATCCGTTTTTCCGTTGATGACAAGATCAATTCGTTTGACGAGTTGGAGGTCTTCACAGGCTCCGACACCCAGCAGAGGTTGCTCCAAATGGTTGACCACGTACACGGTTTCCCTCACTTCACGTGTGTTAGCGCGGAACCACGAAGGTCTCAGCATTCTCCAATCTTTGGTTCGCGGCTGCCATCAGCTGACTATCGGAAGGCGCCAGTTGAATGCTGCCAAAATACCGCTTGTACAGGGAAAATGGTATCAGTGTCACATCCGAGCCCGGATCCAACTTGAAGTGGATTGCAGTACCGTTGACTCTTACTGTTGACTTCCACCTGCTCTTTCTGCTTCCCAGCGTAGGCTCGCGGACAGCATACCCAAATGAGACCTTCTCCCGCGCTGGGGTTTCCTCCGAGGATATGGCGTTCACCTCATTATTTTTTCTTCGACAGAGATTAGTGTAATGGCTCTTTTTCGCGCACTTTCCACAGACTTTGTCCTTAGCGGGGCACTTATCTCTGTAACGATAATGATGTTTGGTAGTCCCACAGTTAAAGCAAGTTGGGATTTTTTTTCCTTTGTCTGTTTCCTTGGCACTGTCTGTCTAGACGTTGATCTGCCATTGTCCTTGCCATGACCTGATGTTTTAGGCTTCTGCTTGGCCACTTTCCGCGTTGTGTCGACCTGCGATGTAGAAGGGTTAAGATCCTGTTGTTCACGCATCACAGCTTCCCACTGACGGGCGATCTCGACTGCTTTGGCCAAGGTCAGGTTTTCGTTTAGCATCAGTTTCTCCGACAACTTCCTATCTTTTACTCCAAGCACTAAACGACCACGAATAAGCTCCTCGCGCAGATTAGCGTATTCGCAGTGCTCAGATATTCTGTGCAAGACTGTTACAAATTCCTCAATGGTTTATTCCGGCCGTTGTCTCCTTAATCCGAACAAAGCCCGCTCATACACCACGTTGCGTTTCCCAATAAAGTGGTTGTCGAACGCTTCAATGTGACGTTGTCGAGGTTCTTTGCGTTATCTGCTGAGAGATTGAATACAGAGTGAATTTCCTCAGCCCTCTCCCCCATAAGATATATCAATGCTGTGATCTGATATTATTTTTCCTTGGCGTTCAAGTTGGAGAGAAGTCTGTGTCGAGAAAAGCGCTGTTTCCGGCTTGGCCAATCCTTGGCGCAAAAACTGAAGTTAGGAGGCGGAAGAAAGGAATTTGATTTCATATCAGGTTTGATTGCACAAGAGTGGAATCAATTTAAAAGACACTTACTTGGGCGTTTCACGATCCCGCCGCTGCCACCATATTGTGTTGTGCCCGTTGTTTTGTCAATAATCCACTCTGAGTCGTCGGAGCTCCCTTGGTACCGGTTTTATTTATAATCAGTGCCGGAACATAAGGAGAACACCAAACACAGCCAGACGTGGAGATACTCTCTCGCTCGCAGCCAAAACCGAAACCAAACCGCATGGTTCAAGTCTCGGCCGGTTTCCGCCGCCACACTGGCGCCGCGAGGCGCGAAGTGGCGTGAGGATTCTCGCCTGAACCCTCAACACATTTTAAATATTCAAACCACAAAAACTTTTTAAAATTTTGTAGACCTGTGTAATCTATAAAAAGGCATTGCTGCGGTTTATACCAGGCTCTAACAAAATATAAAATCACATTATCTAATTATACAGGGTGATCCAAAAGTCTTGCACAACTTTAAAAATTAACAACTCCGCGAATAATTGCGCTAGAGCAATGCGGTAAACACTATTGTGTTCAGGATGCAATAGGAATTTTTATGGCAAATAATGGAAAAATCGAAATCGATTTTAGTTACAATTTTGTTCGCTAGATGGCGCTCTACCAGAATCAGAGATTCAGCGGCCAAATTGTTTGATGAATTGAAAAATATAACTAATTGACACGTATTTTTCCTTTTTGAATACCAGGAAAGAACCCTAATAATATCAAATGATAAATTAATAAAACAGCATTTCGCCAAAAGTAGAAGAATTGGTTGATAATTTTAAAATGTAATTCGAGATATGTAAAGTAGGTAAATGCAAATTAAAACATGTAGCAAAAAATATTTATATTTTAGATGGAGTTTTATGAAATAGATTGAATGTTTTAAAACCACTGCTGATATCAATACACGATTTTTCGAAATATTAATATGGTACCAAAAATTATGATGGCACTACTAATAGGATTTCTCGCTATAAGGAATGTGTAGTTTCTTGACTAATTGGCGACAATTGACTATTTAACTGGATATTAGTCATGATCCAACAAATGAAATATTGAGGGGAGTGGCAAAATATATTTGTCGTACTTTATTCCGAATATCCTATGGGCTTGTCAAATGTTATCATTGCAAATTTTAAAATTGTGTCCCCTCAAATAAAAATCATTTTTAGATCGACCATTTGCGTTGAATAACGTGGTAGTAAAATCATTTATTATTATTATTTTTGCGCAAAATTTCTAAAGTTAGGGGTGTACAGATAATAGTCATGCTATTTGTTCTAATGAGCTAAAAGCGATAAACTAAACATAAGGGGTAAAATTGTGTGTACCAGTGTTATTCGAAAAGTTATAATACTTTGGTCTGCACGACATAATATGTGAGCAAATGACAAACAAAAAAAATACTGTTCACAAAAAAAAAGAGTCAAGATGTGAGGACAGCATTTATTATCATCATAACCCAACACAAAGGGCTGCAAAATATTGGTAGATAATATAATTTACGGCAGATTATATGACACATGAGGTAACTGCCTTCTATCTCGCTGTTGTCTTTGTCTTAAATTTGAAAAAGAAAGACAATACAAGGTCCCGATGGCTTAACCTGAACTAAAAGCTCCTAGCTTTACAGTAATGCTGGAAACTGACTTGAAAATTATAAATTGATAAATCAATACCTTTGTTGCAGGGATCAGTAGAAATTGAGTCACAACGTTGGATGGCGAGGCCTAAGTTAGAAAACTGTGATGAATAATTTAATACTTATTGGAAGAAATATTTATTTAAAAATCACACAAATTAATATTAATACAAATATTATTCAAAACAATTATTAAAATTTATGAGAGATAGTTCTTTTTCAGGCCTGTCAAAACCAAACGTTAGCGTCGAGACAGTTTGTTTACCGGAATTGCGAGGGTTAATCCTTTTTTTGCTCGCGCATGCGCGGGGGGCAGCGGGTGCAGTGTTGCCAGGCTCGGTTGGCCCAAAAGTACCTATTTTCGCGTCACTCACAAAGAAGAATTATCTCAAATCTAAAATAATGTTTTATGATAAAATTTTCTCTCAAAACTCACTTAAACCTAATCGGTAACTTGACTTTTCTTCCAGAACGCGTGTAAACTTTCCCTACTTTTACTGGAGTAGTTTTCTCTTGCACTGACGCGGACTCCACACCGGATGTTTTCTCCCTGACGATCTCATCCTCCGCTGGATTAAGCTTCCCGTCGCCTTGCTCTAGGTCCTCAGATGGTACTTCCAGTGGGAACAATCGTTGAACTGCACGCTTCATGAATCTAGACTTAGTCTTAACTTCCACAAGTCTTCGCACATTGTCAGTTCCAGGAAACACCTTCGTAATCTTTCCAATAGGCCAGTTTATTTGCTTCCTGTTTTGAACCTCCACAAGGACGATATCTCCAACTTTTAACTGTCGTTGTTTCTTGCGATTGTCGTGATGCACCAACAATCCTAGGTACTCGCTTCTGAACCTCTTACGGAATTCCTTCAGGAGTCGTTTGCGTTTCTCATAGCTCTTCCCAAAGTTACACCTGAATTCATTTTGATCAATCTCTCCTTCAGCTCTTGGTTCTCGAAGAAACATCTCTGGGGTTAATGGCACAAGCTCATCATTGTCCTCAGCAATGTAGGTGAGTGGTCGCGCGTTGATAACTTGTTCACAGTTTTCGAGGATCGTCACCATTTCTTCGTAGTTGACAACACGTTTTCCCAGCAATCTTCGAAGCAGCTTTTTGGTGAGTCCAACAATTCTCTCGATCCAACCTCCCCACCACGGTGCTGCCGGAGGATTGAGCTTCCATTTCACTCCAAAATTAACTCGATAAAGCTCGTTCCGGAGTCCAACTAGATTCGTCCCATTATCTGAGTAAATGACTGCAGGGCAACCTCGTCTTGCTATGAACCTCTCTACTGCTCCCACCAATGCTTCCGTCGATAAGGAAGTCACCAGTTCGAGGTGGACCGCACGGTATACGCCACAGGTGAAGATGACGAACCAAACCTTCTGTCCATCTTCCAGATATAAAGGTCCTCCGAGGTCAATTCCTGTCACCTCTAAAACCACAACATCTCGTACGCGATGTTGAGGCAACGATGCTTCTGGTACGTCGACTCGCTTGGTTTCAAATCGTCGACAGCGAGGACATTTATGAATTACATGACGAACTAGTTGTCGAGCTTTTGGAATCCAGAACTTCTCTCTTAGTACTGATCGCAGCGTCTGGGCTCCACAGTGGTACATTTTCTCGTGGACTGATTTCACAATTAGCTCTGTGACCGGATGATTCGTTGGGATCAAAATTGGCAATCGGGACAGTTCATCGTCATTTCGATTCACTATCCTCGTTTTCACTCTCCATAATCCTTCTTTATCTTGGAACGCGTGTAGCTGCTTCATCTTGGGATCTTCCTCACCGATCGATTCACTCTGTATTATCTTAACTAGGGACTTTTCAGCACTGTCTAGCTCCTCTTGTGAGATGATATCTCCTTTGTATTCCAAGGGCTTGAAACGTAGCATCCACGCGTTTACTCTCAGTATTTGTGTTAGAGTCACTTCACGTTTTCCCTCGTATAGATTCAGATACCATGGATTTTCCTCGGCTTTTTGGCTACAAATCCAGCCACCACAGTCTTCCTCTTCTCTTCTTCAATGGCTTCCAGATCATACTGTACTTTTGATACTGGCCAGTCTTCTTTCTTTTCCTGAAGCCATTTTGGTCCCTCCCACCATCCGGATTTTGTGAATTTCGATGGGGATTCACCACGGGATGGGAGATCCGCTGGATTGTGTTCCCCTGCGACATGGTTCCAATCTTCACTCTTCGTAAGTGTTGTGATCTCCTTGACACGGTTGGAAACGAACTGAGCCCAATTCTCTTGTTGTTGTATCCAGTATAGGGCAGGACTGGAGTCTGTCCAACATTGAATCTTCTCCGGACTTTCTTCTAAATTTTCCAGAACATGCACCAACAGTCGTGCTCCAATCAAACAGGCTAATAGTTCCAGTCGTGGAATCGTGATCCTCTTAATAGTTGCCAGTCGATTTCTTGCTTCAACGAATCGCACTACTATGACTGACGCATTCTCTATTCGCATGAAGATCACCGTTGCGTACGCTATAGCTGAAGCGTCACAAAACACGTGCAATGTTGTTCTTCCTTTGATAGGTAAGATCCATCGAGGTATCTTGATCTGATCCAATTCTAAAGCTTGCTTCCTCCATTTTATGAACTCGACCCGTCTGTCTTCGTTCAGCGGTTCATCCCATGATTTATTCACCTTCCAAGCATCTTGAACCATCTTCTTAATCTTGATTGTAGCTGGACAGGTAAATTGAATCGGATCAAAAATGCGATGGCAGGCTGACAAGATACTTCTCTTTGTGATAAATTTTTCTTAATCTATATTTTTCGATGACTGCACATTAATGGCAATAGTGTCAGTCTGAAGGTGCCATTTCATACCCAAAATAGAGGCTGGATCTTGTTCTGTGATTCCAGGTTCATTCCACATCCAGTCTCGTAACTCAAATTTGGCTTGCATCATGATGTCGGAGGATTCCTTGATACATTTTTTGACATCATGTGTAGATGACAAACTAAGAATGCAGTTGTCGACGTAAAAACTTGGGGCAAGAAGTTCTGCGCACCTATTATCTTGAAACTGCGGCAGGCTCAAATGATACTTAATGGTTGCAGCTAGCAGAAAAGGACTTGAGGTAAGGCCAAAGACTACTCGGCAATGCCTGTAAAATTTTAGTGTCTTCTGGTCCTTTTTCCACCAAAGGAACCGAAGGAATTCACGATCTTCTTCTCGAACCTGAATCTGGAGAAAAGCTTTTCGTATGTCTGCAATGATTCCATACTTTCCAAGTCTAAACCGCAAGAGCAAATCAGGAATGAGCTCAATCAGGTTGTCTCCTTTTTCCAGACATTGATTTAATGATGGGAGTCCCTTTTTCTTGCAACTTGCGCCGAATACTGGACGAATGGGAGTGGTGTGACTATCCTTGAGCACTGGGCGATGAGGAAGATAACTGCACTCCTCCCATTTATCCTCAACTTCCTCGATGAATTTCTCTTTTTCCCACTCCTCAAAAATAGTATCATACTTCTCATACAGCATCTTGCCCTGGACATTCCTTGTTGTAGTCAGCAATCTATTTTCTGTAGTTCGGCGATTGACCGGAACTGGTGGATGTCCAGCTATCCATGGTAGTGACACGATGTACCTTCCGCTTTCGTCTCGTTTCACAGTCTCCTTGAAATGAGTGTTGGAGGCTTCGATTAAATCTTTCCTAGATTTTGTTTACTGCTGCATCCATGATGCCAAGCACATCTAATTTCCATAAATCCTGAACGTCGAAACTGTTAACGTGAAATGAAGTCACGATCAGGCATGAATCTTCCATGTCTTTCCCTATTGCTAGTCCCATTACTGTCCACCCCAACTTGGTTTCTGTTGCCACAACTCCATTTTGCAATATTTGCATTCTGCCTGTCAGAATGCTGCTAAGCAAGTCTGAACTAATCAACATGTGGATTGATATCTCTTCACCTTGGCATATGTCAGTGAAGTTGATCCCTCGAGCTTTTAACTCATTGAGTATAGTATGATCCTGTACTTGACTGATGTGTCCGCAAATTACTTCCTGATCCAAGAATTTGAGATCATCCATGTATCCGTTGTTGAGGCTGGAAACGTTTACTTTGTACACATTGTGCTTCTTTTGACGAATTTATCCGCCTCCAAACAGATTGTGGGTAAGTGTAACTTGCTGCACTCTCTTTAGGCCCAGTGCGTCCACCATTCTCTTTGAAATATAGGACCGCTGGGATCCACAGTCAAGCAACACTCGAACATTATGCTTCCCCTTTGGTCCGCTTATCTTGACTATCAGCGTTTGTAGATAGACTCCTCCCACGGTAGCGTTGTTTAAAGTTGTTGACGTGAATTGATTGGCGGTCTCTTGCTTTGTTGCAGGAATTTCCCCTGAAACCTTTAGTTCCGCTTTTTGGAGATGAAAAGTCTTCTGGGCTTCCAAAGTAGGACACATAATGGGGTAATGCTTCCCTCCGCAGACAGGACAACGTGGCTTAATCCGGCATTTCTTGAATCCGTGGCCAGGAAGCAGGCACCAAAAACAAACATTCTTCCCTTTAGACTTATCTTTCTTCTCTGGTAGATGCTTCCGCTGTCCACTGTAGCATTCTTGACTCGGGTGACCATTCCCACAAAAGATGCAGTTGTTTCGCATCTGAGTGGTGTTGGCGAGGTCAGTAGCCGTCGGCATTTTACTTCCAGTATTTTTCTTAGAAAGAGATTTCCTGTTTGATCGATCATCCTTCGCATCTTGATTGCTGTCGATCTTGAACGCTGCTTTGGCCATATTCACTCGACTCTCGCCCTTCACTTCTGTCTTCAAAAACGTCATGAGTTGTGTCAACTTATCCTGTACTCCTCTTCCGCTCACCGTATATTGACTTCGTTCCCATACTCTAAGGGTGTCCTCTGGTAGCGCTGATTCGACCAGTGGGTACAGCATAGCCGCAAACTTGTCACGAGCGACGCCCAATGTTTCTAATGCTCGCAGTTGTGTCTCCAGTCTATCGTAAAGCTTCACTACAGACATCTTACCTTCGGCTCTCACATTCTGAAGCCCATTCTGAAGCAGGTCACGTACATAAATCTCAACAAGCATTTTCTATCCTCTCCAAAACGTGATTTGATATACTCGATGACTTTAGGGTAGTTGTCGGCACTCGGTGGAAAACTTTCGACTGCTTCTCTTACCTCGGAGTTCTCGGCGGTGGCTTGAAAGAGATACTGAAACTTAGTTTCTGGAGGCATCTGTGGATCCCGGTCAATCGTGCTGAACTGACTCCAGAATGTAATCCATTCTCTTGGTTCTCCCCCAAACTTCTTGAACTCCAGCTTCGGTAGTTGATAGTTCATTGCTGCTGTGCCGCTGATTGTAATAACGTCATCCTTTTCCGCAAGAGCCTCGTAATCAGTCATAATGTTACTGAAATTATCTTCGTACTCACAAACGGATTCGTACTCAGCAGTGAAAATGTCTTCAGACGCTGATTCTCGTAGCAGAGCTTCTTCCATCCTCATGTTCAATATTGAAAGCTTTTCATGGTGGGTCTGGAGTCGGCGGAGGATTTTCTCTACATCTGCTTTCTTGACTTCCTTCTTCTTGATCTCTGTTTCGAGCTTATTGAACGCCTTGGTGAACCTTGCACGCACTGGCGTCCTAAGCTTTTTCAGTTCAGCACTACTAACTGGTTGGTCAGCCATCCTGAGAAGTAATCACTGGTTCACAGTTGCACCTTTGTGTAATCAGTAATTCTTCAATCTGTATCCTGTCGACTGCGCCAAAATGTTGTCTTTGTCTTAAATTTGAAAAAGAAAGACAATACAAGGTCCCGATGGCTTAACCTGAACTGAAAGCTCCTAGCTTTACAGTAATGCTGGAAACTGACTTGAAAATTATAAATTGATAAATCAATACCTTTGTTGCAGGGATCAGTAGAAATTGAGTCACAACGTTGGATGGCGAGGCCTAAGTTAGAAAACAGTGATGAATAATTTAATACATATTGAAAGAAATATTTATTTAAAAATCACACAAATTAATATTAATACACATATTATTCAAAACAATTATTAAAATTCATGAGAGATAGTTCTTTTTCAGGCCTGTCAAAACCAAACGTTAGCGTCGAGACAGTTTGTTTACCGGAATTGCGAGGGTTAATCCTTTTTTTGCTCGCGCATGCGCGGGGGGCAGCGGGTGCAGTGTTGCCAGGCTCGGTTGGCCCAAAAGTACCTATTTTCGCGTCACTCGCATTAAGTCACAATCCTTGCTAAATTTACAACTTCATTCTCAAACACCGCCAGCAGACGTTAGATGACAGATTGGACAGAATGGAATAACATATCTGTTGTAATTGATGAAACGTGCCGTCTGATAGAAGCCTTCAACATGGCCAATGTGGTATGCCGGCATCGATAAACACGCGACTTGATGTATCCGCATAGCCAAAAATCGCAAGGCGTCAAGTCTGATGATCTTGGTAGACACTGGTGTATAAAGTGGCGACTTATCACACGATCTTCATCGAACGTATCCTTCAGCAATTGTTTGGCACCGCAGGAGATATGAGGAGGTGCTCCATCTTGCATGAATGTTATTTCGCTTAGTGCTTGTCTGTCCTGCAATATGGCAATAACTTTTTATTTTCTCTCATAAGTTGAACATAACGTTTACCAATTACAGAAACGGCTTTAAAAGTTCTCCCATTGATTTATTCAAAGAAAAATGGCCCAATAATAAAAGAAGTGAAACCAGACCAAACTTAACTCTGGGCTGATGAAGTTCTGTAAAATCCTTGGGTTTACTATTGCCCCAATACGGCTGTTTTGAGTGTTAACTTCTTTATTTAGAGAAAAGTGAGCTTCATCTGTCCACAGAACATTCGAAAGCCAGTTTTCATCAATTTTAATTTGCCGGAAACCCCATGCAGGGAATTCTTGACGCTTCTCAAAATCGCCGACTTTTAGCTCGTAAAATCTTTGAATTTTGTTCGGGTATTTTTCAAGGAAAAATCTTAGTGCTCTTCAAACTGTTCCATATGAAATCCCCTTTGTCGATAAACTTATCAAGCACTTACTTCTCCATACGTGGTTTACGTTTCAATAGCTTCAACATTCTGCGAAACCGTAACAGCCACTGATTTGCATGTCGTTGGTCTACCACTCCGAGGATTTGCTTCCAGAGATCCAGTCTTCTCAAATATTTTCATCATTCGCCATAGAGAATAGGAACTCATGGGTCCTTTACCGCTTCGAATACCTTTAAAGGTACGAAACGCTCGTAAAACTCCAGTGGCAGATTCTGAATTACAATTTAAAAATTCACCAAGAGTGCTTTATCCTGAAAGTGACGGCATTCCAGAGTAAAATAAATTATCAGAGATGGATAAATATTTTTCAAACGAATTAAAATAAATATGATCGATACTGGGAGAGAGTTGAATTAAAAATTATAAATTTATTATCTTCTAAATTTAAATCGCTGAGAGATTTCTAGCAAACCGTATCTAAAAATCAATTATTTTGCTACTTGTTTTAATTTGCATTTACCTATTTAACATATCTCGGATTGCATTTAAAAATCGCTATCCAATTCCAAAAAATACGTGTCGATGAGTTATATTTTTCAATTTATCAAACAATTTGGCCCCTTAATCTCTGATTCTGGTAGAACGCCATCTAGCGAATAAAATTGTAACTTGAATCAATTTCGAATTTTTCACTATTTGACATAAAAATTCCCATTGCATCCTGAACACAATGGTGTTTACCGCATTGCTCTAGCACAGATATTCGCGGAGTTATTAATTTTAAAAGTTTTGCAAGACTTTTGGATCACCCTGTATTTAAAAGTATTCGAAGCGGTAAAGGACCCATAAGTTGCTACTCTCTAAGGTGAATGATTAAACATTTTGAGTAAACTGGATCTCTCTGGAAGCAGAACCTCGGAATGGATAACCATCGACATGCAAGTCAGTGGCTGTTACGGTTTCGCAGAATGTTGAAACTATTGGAACGTTATCCACATATGGAGAAGTAAGTGCTCGACAAGTTTCTCGGCAAACGGGGATTTCGTATCGAAGTTTGGAGAGCACACAAATTAAGAATATTTCTTAAAAAATACCCATACAAAATTCAAAGATTTCACGAGCTGAAAGTCGGCTATTTTGAGAAGCGTCAAGAATTCGCTGCATGGGTTTTCCGGTAAATTGATATTGATGAAAACTGGCAGTCGAATGTTTTGTGGACAGATGATACACAATTTTCTCTAAACGGAGAATTTAACATTCAAAACAGCCGCATTTGGGCAACAGAAAACTCTAGGAATTTTACAGAAATGCCACTTTATCAGCCCAGAGTTAAGTTTGGTCTGGTTTCACTTCTTTTATTATTGGGCCATTTTTCTTTGAAGAAATCAATGGAAGAACTTTTAAAACCGTTTTTGTAACTGGTGAACGTAATGTTCAACTTTTGAGAGAAAAGGTTATTCCCATATTGCAGGACAGACAAGCACTAAGCGAAATAACATTCATGCAAGATGGAGGACCTCCTCATATCTCCTGCGGTGCCGAACAATTGCTGAAGGATACGTTCGGTGAAGATCGTGTGATAAATCACCACTTTATATACCTGTGGCCTCCAATATCATCAGACTTGACGCCTTGTGATTTTTGGTTATGGGGGTACATTAAGTCGCGTGTTTATCGATGCCGGCCTACCACATTGGCCATCTTGAAGGCTTCTATCAGATGGCACGTTTTATCAATTTCAACAGATATTTTATTTAATGCTCTCCAATCTTTCATCTATCGTCTGCAGGCGGTGTTTGGGAATGAAGAGCGCTACATTGAGCAGGGATGGTGACCTAATACAAGAGAGAAGGCAGTTACCTCATTTGTTGTATAAGCTGCGATGTATTATATCATCTACCAATATTTTGAAGCTCTTTAGGTTGGGTTATGGGAATAATAAATGCTGTCCTCACATCTTGACTCTTTTTTTTTTTTATGAACAGCAATTTTTTTGTTTTGTCATTTGCTCAAATCTTATATTATGTCGTGCAGACCAAAGTTTTATAACTTCTCGAATAACACTGGTGCACACAAATTTACCCCTTATGTTTAGTTTATCGCATTTCGCTCATTAGAAAAAATAGCATGAGGAATATTCTCTGTACACTTCAGAAATTTTACGCAAAAAAAATGCAAAATGATTTTGATACCACGTTATTCAACGCAAAAGGTCGATCTAAAAATGATTTTTATTTGAGGGGACACAATTTTAAAATTTGCAATGATAACATTTGACCAGCCCATAGGATATTCGGAATAAAGTACGACAAATATATTTTGCCACTCCCCTCAATATTTAATTTGTTGGATCATGACAAATATCCAGTTATATAGTCAATTGTCGCCAATTAGTCAAGAAACTACACATTCCTTATAGCGAGAAATCCTATTAGTAGTGCCATCATAATTTTTGGTACCATATTAATATTTCAAAAAATCGTGTATTGATATCAGCAGTGGTTTTCAAACATTGAATCTATTTCATAAAACTCCATCTAAAATATAAATATTTTTTGCTAAATGTTTTAATTTGCATTTACCTACTTTACATATCTCGAATTACATTTTTAAATTATCAACCAATTCTTCTACTTTTGGCGAAATGCTGTTTTATTAATTTATCATTTGGTATTATTAGGGTTCTTTCCTGGTATTCAAAAAGGAAAAATACGTGTCAATTATTTATATTTTTCAATTCATCAAACAATTTGGCCGCTGAATCTCTGATTCTGGTAGAGCGCCATCTAGCGAACAAAATTGTAACTAAAATCGATTTCGATTTTTCCATTATTTCCCATAAAAATTCCTATTGCATCCTGAACACAATAATGTTTACCGCATTGCTCTAGCGCAATTATTGTCGGAGTTGTTAATTTTTAAAGTTGTGCAAGACTTTTGGATCACCCTGTATATCAATAATAATTAATTATAAGAAACACTTTTAAAAAAGCTTTTATTTAAAATGCACTAAAAATAACAAAATAAATATTTATGAAGTATTACTTTTTTCTGAATGTGCCATTTAACAAATAGATTAATATAATTAGAAATAAAAGCGGTGGGGGGTGATAATTGTTACGCAGACTTTGACTTTATCATCATCGGTGCTGACGTCACTTCTAACACTTCTACGCTTCAACCTTTTCTGTTTTTTTATTTATCGCTCACTTGTTTTAACAATATTTGTATCGGAACAAGTCGTTCCTTAAATAAATATATATTAGTTTATATTAAAAGGGATGTCCTCGTAACTACAAAATAAGTGAGTACAAAACAACTTGAAATCCTTAAAAAGAAACATCGTATTTTTGCTAAGCCTATCAATTTGGTAGCAGAGCGTGGTTTGGGCGCGCGAATTGGACTAACCGCCAATTGATCCATTTAAATCAAAAAGAAATTAAATAATTGGACTAACCGCCAATTAAAAAAAATGAATAAAAATGGATATGTATAACTTAGCAAAAATCGAACAGTTAACAGAAAACAACTATACAACGTGGTCCATGAAAATGGAAGCAATTCTAGATTCAAAAGATCTCTTCGAGGACGTAATTGTTAATGACGAGCCAGACTTTACAAAAAAATAAAATAGAATATGATATTTAGAAGAAAAAAAATCGGGAAGCATACAGCCTAATAATATTGTCACTTTCGGATGACTTAACAATCATCTTTCGAGGCGATAAAAGGGCCAAAAGAATTTGGTACGACATAAAGAAAAGGTTTGAAGGATCTCTAGAAAATAAAAGGATAGACCTAATATTGGATCTAGCCAGACTAAAAATTGAACCCAAATGAAAATGTTAACATGTATATTGTACGAGCACAGAAACTGGCACAAGAGATCACCCAGCTAGGAAAGACTGTAACAGAAAGAGAACTTGTACGATACATTGTTGAAGGACTCACACCTATCTTTGACACGATCACAGCAGCACTGTCAATAAACAGAGAAATCTCCTTACCAGACTTGAGACAAACTCTACTGGATTTCGAGAAAACAGGACAGAAGCAAAATTCATGAAAATGCTTTCAGATCATCAGGCAATCAATTCAAAGAAAAGTCATGCTTCATTTGCAAAAGAAAAGGACATTTCAAGAAAGACTGCTGGTTCAACCCTAACAACAAAGGAAATCAAAATAATACAACAAACTAAAATAACATGGCCAGTACAAGGAACTACCATAAAGGACAAAAACAAAACAAAGATATAGCCAGATCAGCAATCCAAGAACGAACGGAGGAAC
Source organism: Cordylochernes scorpioides (assembly GCA_030710605.1). Taxonomy (NCBI): domain Eukaryota; kingdom Metazoa; phylum Arthropoda; class Arachnida; order Pseudoscorpiones; family Chernetidae; genus Cordylochernes; species Cordylochernes scorpioides. The sequence goes on from CP092867.1 coordinate 76,434,529, forward strand.
CATCCAAACGAAGAAACTCCACTTCAGAATACGCACTACATGTAATCACAAGGGAGGAACGCCCGACGACTCAGGACGTGTGGATAATTGATTCTGCGTGCACAAGCCACATGACTTCCCATGGTGAATGGATAGAGCACAAGACGGAGGAGAGAAGAAGCATACAAGTGGCGGAAGAAGGGAGAGACTTCGAATCTGCCTCATCAGGATCAATCCAAGCTACTGTACAAGGTTGGACAAACTTAACAACGCTGTAACCCTGCATAATGTCCTCCATGTACCACACCTGAAAGGAAATCTAATGTCCATTCCAAGTGTGGTAAGAAGAGGGAACTCTATTCTTTTGAATTCTGAAGGAGCATACATATACTCTTCTGATGACAAGCTAATAGGAACAGGCAACTTTGATGGTAACATGTACACATTGAACCTATCACGTTTATCTGAAGCAACTCATTTTCCAAACGAACATTGCTTGATTCCAAAGGACAATTCTAGGACTGCATGGCACAAAAGGTTAGGACATCCTAGTGACAACAAATTAGACCTGATTTTGAAGAACAATCTTCTAAAAGGCTTGGACTCTATAAATGGTACCCTTGATCAATGTGATGCTTGCTCCTTGGGATAAATGACCAAAGTACCCTATGTTCACACAGATAGCAATCAGGAAAGCTACCCCTTTGAAGCCATTTATGTCTATCCCTGTGGTCCAATGAGAATAAGCTCCTTGGGCGGAAGTAAATATTTCTTGATTCTTGACCATCGTAGATGGATTTTCTAGGAGAATATTTGTAGAATTTCTCAAAGATAAACTCTCAGCAGCAGAAGTTTTGAAGAAGTTTATTGTAAAGAGAGAAAACGAGCTAAACTCAAAACTAAAACGACTTAGAACAGATAACGGAACAGAATTTATCAATAAAAACCTTGAAACCTTCATAGAATACAAAGGAATTAAACATGAACTAACTACACCTGTGGAATAATGGACGCCGTCCAGACGGCTCAGGTGACGACTGTAAACAAACAAGAGTCGGCGGCGCCAGCCGCCAGCCTCCAACACGGCTTGGTCTGCTACCGACCAGTTGTGTGTTTTCCTCTGTCCTCTTAAGTTGTATTAAATAAAGTTAGTTAGAAGGAGATTTTTACCCTCTCCTTTCTGCTATTTAGTGATCTTATTTAAATCCTTTCAACAGCCCACAAAGAATCATCACAGCGAATTCTTCTACCGAACTAGCACAGTGTTTTGTGAAACTATTACCCGACATTTCTACACAAAGTGGCGTCCCCGGGTGGGCTTCTGACAAGGCAAGATCAAGTGGATTAACGGCGGAGTACAAGTTCAAGACTTAAGATAAGTACCTTTTGTTTTACCTTCTGTTTATAGTGTTTTTTGAAAAATGGAAATTTTAAAAAGACAGAAATTTACTTAGAAAGCGACTAACTCGCAGCTTGAAGACGACAAAAGAGTTTCTGTCAGGTACTCCACCGATACCTGTAGAGGACATTGAATATAATAGAGAGATCATTGAAGAAACTCACAGTGAGCGCTTCTTGTGATCCAAAGCAAGATAAGAGACTTCATGCTAACTTCAGACGTTAGAGAAGAGGAACTAGAGCAAGACGATGAGGAAGCTTTGCAATATACCCAGAGATATAAGAGGATATATAAAAAAATGTCTCGCTCTTATTGAACCCAGGATCACTGTATCCAGTCCCACGACCAGTGAAGTGAGCTTCGCTTCTAGCTCACACCATAGAACTGTAAAACTACCCAAGATAGAATTAAAGAAGTTTACAGGAGAAATAAAAGATTGGTTGGGATGGTGGGCACAGTTCAACAAGATACATGTCGATCCCACTTTAGAAGACAGCGACAAGTTTCAATATCTTGTGCAATCTATGTCGCCGGGAACCAGAGCTAGTAAACTGGTTGATAGTTATCCCCTGACTGCCGAGAATTACCCCAAAGTTATAGAAACTTTGACAGAAAGATTTGGAAGGCCTGAACTGTTGCAACAAGTCTATGTCAGGGACCTTATCCGCCTTATGATCGATTGTTCCTCCAAACAACAGTAGGAGGTGACTTCATTTTATGATGGGTTGATGACTCATTTGAGAGCATTGGAATCCATAAAGATTGAGGCCAGACAGATGTCTGTATTTATATTTCCAATGATTGAGGCATGTCTCTCAGAGGAACTCATGAAGGCTTGGCAAAGAAGCCCCCTCCATTATGTCAAGATTGATGCTAATGATTCGACTCAAACTAGAGTTGACCTAATTATGAAGTTTCTCCAAAAGGAAACTGCAGCAGAACAAGACAGAGCCTTAGCTGGATCCAAGTTTGGACTCAAATCTCTGAAACAGGATAGAAACGCGGGCAGACAATCACATCCTGCTAAGATACCTACGGCCTCTGGACTATTTGCTGGACGTGCCCAGAATTGCATCTTTTGTAATAAAGATCATAAAAACACAGAATGTCTTGCTGCGCGCAGAATGAGCATTAAAGAAAGAAGAGAGCGTATTAAAAACGCTAAATGTTGTTTCTCCTGCCTCCAACCAGGTCATATCTCTTCTAATTGTAGAAGGCGCATAACTGAATGTATTCGATGTAAGAAGAAGCACCTTGATATTTTATGCCCTCTTAATGCTCCTGGACGAGAGTCAGCGGATGAAGACAAGGAACAGGTGGAAGACTGTGACGTTTCTCCTACAGTTGAAAACGGAGTTTCATTCTCCGGTCTTAGCGCTTCGTCTCTGATTTTGCTACAGACTCTGAAGATTAAGGTCGAAGGTGCGACTTCGGCGAAAGTAGTGCGTGCCCTCCTTGACACAGGTTCCCAACGATATTATATTTTGTCTAAAACTGCCCAGGATCTCGGACTATCTCCCATTGGCCAGGAATCACTTAAACATGTGGTGTTTGGAGGTCATACTAGTGAAAGTGTCCACCAAGAATGCAGAGTCAATTTGGGTCATGCATCGGGGAATTTTAAGATGGTAGCGAAGCTTCTTGACCAACAAAATATCTATGGTAACCTACCAAGATTGAGCCGCGGTTGAAAGAACTCAAAGCCCGCAGAATCTGGGTTCCTGATATTGGAAAGGATGACATGGAAATTGAAATACTTCTAGGATGCGATGTGTTGGGATCTATTTTCATGATGAAATCTTGTGTGTTGTCAAATGGCTTGACTGCGTCGCAGACACGTTTTGGATGGACTTTAATGGGAGAATGTCAGCAAGGTAGTGACGTTTCACTCGCTCATCATGTTACAACGATGACAATTTCGGAGAGCAGTATAACCAATCTGTGGAATCTCGATGTTCTTGGCATTATGGATCCTATTGAGGTTAAACAGAGAGATCAGAGAGACGCCCTGGCGCGTCGACATTTTCTAAAAACAGTCCAACATTCTGTTTCTGTAAGATATTTTGTTTCCCTCCCGTGGACTGTAGAGAAAGCTAAAATCGCGGACAACAGGGAGGTTGCTATGAAGAAATTATATAGAACAGACGACTAAGAAATTAATCTCTTTGAATCTTTATGAGGACTATGATGATATTATCCGAGGCTGGTTGGCTGATGGGATAATTGAGAAAGTCCCAGCTGAACAACACGACGCTGAGGCCTTCTACCTGCCTCATCGTCCGGTGGTGAAACTCTCCAGTGGGACTACCCTTATCAGGCCTGTCTTTGATGCTTCTAGCAAGGATTATAGATCCCCATCTTTAAATGACTGTCTTGAAAAAGGACCTAACCTCATAGAGATGATTTCCAACTTCATGCTAAGGTTTAGAAATGGCAAGTTTGGTGTCGTGGCAGACATTAAGAAAGCGTTTCTGCAGATTGAGGTGAATGAAAGGGACAGAGATTACCTGCGTTTTCTGTGGTATTCCCAAAATGGAGAAAAGACAGAAGTATTCCGACATAGACGTGTCGTTTTCGGTGTTAACTGTAGTCCTTTCATTTTGGGGGCGGTAATCGAATACCACCTGTCTAATGTTCGACCTGAACATAAACCGTTAGCTCAGAGGTTGCAGAAATCCTTCTATGTGGACAATTTAGTCACAAGCGTGAACTCTTTTGAAGAGTTACAAGATCTCAAATTGACCACAACGTCCATCTTGGATAATGCTCGGATGGAGCTAAGCCGTTGGGAGCATAGCCTGGACGTGGCCTCCCATACTTACCCCTTTGAAAGAGCAGATATATCTAAAGTGCTTGTTATATATTGGGATAAAGGGAAACATTGTTTGTCATGTGAAATTTCCGTAGCCATACCCCCCCAAGATAACCAAAAGGAGTATCCTGTCCTGCTTAGCTCAGATATATGACCCTATTGGATTTCTGAACCCAATATTAATAAAGCCTAAAATTCTATTGCAAAAAGTTTGGATAAAGCGCGATGACCAGTGGGGTACCTGTGTCGGGAATCGCGTGAAAGAGATATGCAGACTTAGTGATCCTGGAGATTGGAGATATGTTCCTAGCGAGTGCAATCCAGCTGATTTACCCTCCAGAGGATGCAGCCTCTCCCGACTGATACAGTCTAGATGGTGGGAGGGATTGATTCGTTCCCTCAAAGACATACTAAAAAGAATGCTCGGAACATCAACATTAACATATCAACAATTGATGACCCTGCTGTGTCATGCAGAGGCAGTGATAAATGGAAGGCCCATGACTTGTGTCAGCGACGATCCGAATGATCTTGTGACAATATCACCTTCCATGTTTCTACAAGAACAGACAGATGTCGAGTTTCCCGAGTGCCAGAATATGGGACCTAATCCAACGACCCAGAAACTGCGCTATTTGAACAAGCTGAGAGAGGAGTTGAAATCACGATTCAGGAAGGAATATTTGTCCCTCCTGGTCCAGAGAAACAGACGCATTTACAATCCAAAACTCCAGGCTGGGGATGTTGTCCTTGTTGGTATGGACAATAAAAAGCATTACTTCTGGCAATTAGCAGTGATCGAGGAGATATTATTTGGAAGAGATGGAGTGAATAGATTAGTGAAGGTGAAAACCGCAGTATGAACCTTCCTAAGACCTATTCAGAAAATATATCCCTTGGAAATATCATCAACAGCAGCTTCTTCGCGTTTGCTGAACGATAAAGAGAAAACTGCAAAAATACAGACTAGATCGGGAAGAGCCGTTTGTATACCCAACCGATTAGACGATTATTATTGCTTTTCTGTGTGCCTAGAGAAAAACAGGTGGGAGTATATGGAATAATGGACGCCGTCCAGACGGCTCAGGTGACGACTGTAAACAAACAAGCCTCGGCGGCGCCAGCCGCCAACAAAGGACCAGAACACGGCTTGGTCTGCTACCGACCAGTTGGGTGTTTTCCTCTGTCCTCTTAAGTTGTATTAAATAAAGTTAGTTAGAAGGAGATTTTTACCCTCTCCTTTCTGCTATTTAGTGATCTTATTTAAATCCTTGCAACAGCCCACAAAGAATCATCACAGCGAATTCTTCTACCGAACTCGCACAGTGTTTTGTGAAACTATTACCCGACATTTCTACACAACACCGTACACCCCAAGAAGCAATGGGAGAGTTGAAAGAGCTAACAGAACACTATTAGACAAAGGCCGAACACTTCTGGCAGACTCTCAATTACCCTACACTTCTGGGCAGAAGCTGTGAATACAGCTGCATATCTGTACAATCTAACTCCCACAACCAATGACCCAGACACTACCCCTATGGAAAAATAGAAAGGTAAAAAGCCATCCGTCTCTCACATCATGAGATTTGGTTGTGAAGTCTTCTATAAACTCGAGAATCATCAAAGACACAAACTAGAAGCTAAATATAAGAGAGGAATATTTGTAGGCTATTCAAGATGCAGAAGAGCTTATCGAGTATTTGATATCACAGCGAGAATCATTCTTGAAACCGCAGACATTCACTTCAGAGAGAACAATAATGTCATCTCGGAAGAAAAACAAAGTGATAATAATACGGACACTGACACATATTTCTTCATTCAGGAGGATGAACAACTGGACAATCATGTTCTATCAGATGTGTATATTGAAGAGCCAGCACCAGATACCATGATCAACAGACAGACAGAGTCAAGTGGATCATACAGACCACAAAGAACTCGAACAATTCCTAAAAGATTCGATGACTACGTTCTGGCTACTACGAATGAAACCATTCCGAAAGACTATGAAGAAGCCATCGCATCCGAAGACAAGAAACATTGGGAGAACGCAATGCTTGAGGAAATACAGAACATGTATTCGCATCAAGTATGGGAACTGGTACTAGACCTGTAAACGCTAAAATTGTCAAAAGTAAATGGGTGTTCAAAATATCTAAAGACCAAGAAAACAAAACTTACAAAGCTAGACTTGTTGCAATGGGATACAACCAAATCCCAGGAAGAGATTACAACGAAAGTTTCAGCTCTGTAATTAAAATTGCCACCCTCAGGACTATTTTGTCAATGGCAGCAACAAAAGATTCAGTCATTAAACTATTTGATGTGAAAGCAGCCTATCTAAATGGAAACATTGAAAACACAATATTCATGGAACAACCTGCTGGATTTGTTCAAGACAGAAACAAAGTTTGCAAACTCAACAAAAGTATTTACGGTCTACCTCAATCCGGAAGATCGTGGTATGAGAAATTCAGTCAAGTACTTCATGACTGTGGATTGGAAAAACTTAAATCTGATCCTTGCCTATTTAAATGTAAGAATGAAGACAAATACTTCTATGTAGGGATATATGTTGATGACTTTATTACTGTCTCAGATTCTGAAGATACCTCAAACAGATTCATCAATAAATTGAGACATCATCTGGAAATAAAGGATGTAACATGTAAAGGCATGTTTTTGGGAATCAAGATCATACAAGACAAGGAGGGAATTTCGCTACAGCAAAGCCACTATGTACAACAAATATTGCAGAAATATGGAATGGAAACTTGTGAGGAAGTTCCAACACTAGGTTCCAAAGAAATCAATTTGGACAATCATATTGAAGATGACAATTGTGATCAGCACACTTACCAAGAAACCCTTGAAATGCTAATGTTTCTAGCTGTTAACACCAGACCCGACATCGCTTACATCACTAGCAAACTCTCACAGTACTCCAGACAACCAAAACAGATGCACTGGACAGCAATCAAAAGAGTGATGAGATACCTACGAGGAACAATTGACCTAGGAGTGAAATTTGAAATAGGGAAGACTGGAATCCTGAAGTCCTACACCGATGCCAGCTGGTCGACCACCCATGATGGAAAATCCTACGGCGGATATGTATTGAAGCTCGGCGAAGCAACTATAGACTGGAAAAGTAGTAAACAACCACTCGTCGCCCTCTCCACAATGGAAGCGGAAATGATAGCTGCTTGTGAAAGCTGCTGTTAAATCAAATGGATAATAAACCTGTTACGAGAGCTGGAAGAATGGAATTTCATGGAAAAACCAACTGCGATCTATACAGACAGTCAGTCATTGATCAACTGGATCTCCAGCCCTAAACAAAGCAGTCGCTGTAGACATATCAACAGAAAGTACCACTTCTTGAGAGACTGTTATGAATCCAGAGACATCTGCCTTCTGTACAAGCCATTTCAGAACCTGGAGGCGGATATCTTCACAAAGGACCTATCCCGAGACCAGATGAAGAAACACCTGGAGAACCTCAGCATCGTGGGAATAAAGACAAAGTAAGGAGGGAATTGTTACGCAGACTTTGACTTTATCATCATCGGTGCTGACGTCACTTCTAACACTTCTACGCTTCAACCTTTTCTGTTTTTTTATTTATCGCTCGCTTGTTTTAACAATATTTGTATTGGAACAAGTCGTTCCTTAAATAAATATATATTAGTTTATATTAAAAGGGATGTCCTCGTAACTACAAAATAAGTGAGTACAAAACAACTTGAAATCCTTAACCCTTAAGCGGTCGCAATGGGTAAAAATTACCCAGAAGGAACTTTTCGAAAATATTTCTATATTAAAAAATATATATATTTAAAATATATTCTCAGTACCTTTCTAAATCTATCTAAAGATTATTATAATAAACCTATAATTTTAATTTTATGACATATATTCATTTTATTAGCATGTTTGGGTCAATTTTACCCAGTGCGACCTTTTGAGTTCTCGTCAATGGGTAATTTTTACCCAGCGCGACCTTTTAACGCTTTTGGTTTGGGTTTGCGTAATTAAGTTTCGAGTTACTTTCTGGCTTCTTGTTGTTTGGTTTTGCTGCCCCATGTGCAATAATACAATCTATTCTTCCAACAATAAGGTAGGATTTATATTTTATTTCCTCTTTTTACATTATTTCACATAAAATGCTTTCAAATGCTGATTTTCTCCGTTATGATAATAATATTCCAAATCCCGATGATGAGGAATCAGAAACTGATGATCATATAGAAGAGAGGAATTGGAGTACAGACACTGAAAAGTATACATTATCAGAAGAAGAAAACAATGAGGATCCAAGCTTCAATTACTATATAGGAAAGAACCAAAAGACTAAATGGAAGAAAGCTCTTCCCCCAAAAAATGTTCGAACTCGCAGTGAAAATATTATCACCCATCTACCAGGGGTAAAGGGTGAAGCAAAAAATGCTAAATCGATATTAGATTGTTGGAATCTCTTTATAGATGACAATATACTTGAATGCATAGTTACAAATACTAGCATTTACATTAGGAATATTCAGCAGAACTATAGCAGAGAAAGAGATGCTAATTTGACAAACCTACATGAAATTAAAGCTTTATTGGGAATTATTTACTTTCTTGGGGTCATGAAAGCGAATAAATTGAATACAGATGATGCATGGGCAAGAGATAGTACTGGATTTGAATTGTGTAGAATAGCTATGTCTGAAAACAGATTCCGTTTTCTTCTCAGAGTAATTCGTTTTGATGACAAAGCTACAAGAAATGAAAGACTTCGTCAAGATAAATTAGCAGCTGTGAGATTGATTTTTGATACTTCTGTAAAAATTGCCAAAAGCATTATTCTCCTTCGGAATATACACTGCGTGACATTGAAAATGGAACACCAAGAAATAGTGGCCAGAAAATTATGCAAATTTTAGGGTAGACGCGCCTAACCGAGTTATGCAAATGATGTAAAATGCGCAGCTCTCGTGCGCACATGGAGTAAGATATAAGGGAAGGAACTTGCAGAAAGGACAGTATTCGTGTCGTTATTTCTTCAAGGAAAATCATTGTAGAAATTTTGTTCTTGTGTCAAAAGACACGTGTAATAACAGAGAATGCCGGGCCATCGTAAACGGAGGCAGTTCAAGCAGACAGACGCTTTTACGAGGGGCATGGTGATCGGACTGAAAAGGGCAGGTTGGTCCATACGTCAAATCGCAGCTGATACACACCTTGGTGCGTCCACGGTGCACCGACTGTGGAGAAGATGGTTGGAACAAGGAAATGTGGCAATTTATAGGAATGCCGGTGCAACCAGAGTGACGTCAGCACGTGTGGATCGGCGTATCCTTCGACAAGCAGTGGCGGCCCCACAAGCCACTTGTACCGCCATCCTGCAACATGTGCAAGACACCCTAGATCATTCCATCTCGACCAGAACCATTTCCCGTCGATTGGTTGCTAATGGCTTGCACTCATGCCGTCCGCTAAGAAGACTGCCATTGACCCCACCGAATAGGCGCCAACGTTTGGAATGGTGCCGGGCTAGATCGACGTGGATGACGGAATGGCACAGGGTCGTGTTCTCAGATGAGTCGCGTTTCTGCTTGTCCAGTGATAGTCGCCGTGTACGCGTGTGGCGTCGACGTGGAGAAAGGTCCAATCCGGCAGCAATTGTGGAACGCCCCACCGTGCGACAACGTGGAATCATGGTTTGGGGCGCAATCGCGTATGATTCCAGGTCACCTTTACTTCGTATTCAGGGCACTATGACGGCCCAACGATACGTTGATGATGTGCTGCGACCGGTGACACTCCCCTACCTTCAGGGGGTGCCCAATACCCTTTATCAGCAGGATAACGCCCGACCGCACACTGCTCGCATTAGCCAACAAGCTCTGCAAGATATACAGATGCTTCCCTGGCCACCGTACTCTCCTGATCTCTCACCAATCGAGCACGCCTGGGACATCATTGGACGCCGTTTGCATGCCTTGCCACAGCCGCGTTCAGAAGACGAACTGTGGCAAATGGTTGAGAGGGAATGGAGAGCCATCCCTCAGGACGCCATCCGTACTCTGATTGACTCTCTACCTAGACGTGTTGCTGCGTGCATCGCCGTCCGCGGTGGTCCTACTTGCTACTAAGCCGACGCCGTTCTCGCTCTGTATTATGACTATCATTTTGAAATAAAGATCACTTATTGTTCGTCCCTGTCTCTCTCTCTCTGTCTGCCGAGTTTCATCACTTTCTGGCCACTATTTCTTGGTGTTCCATTTTCAATGTCACGCAGTGTATAACGGTGGATGAAAAGCTTGAGGCTTTCAGAGGGAAATGCAATTTCAGGCAGTATATTCCGAGTAAACACAATAAATATAGAATAAAATTATTTGCTCTCGTGGATTCAAAAAATGTTTTATACTTGTAACTTGGAGATTTATTCAGGAAAAAACCCTGAATGTCCTTACAATGTCAGCAAAAGTCCAAGTGACGTTGTGGAACGATTGTGTGAGCCAATCAAGGGAACTGGCCGCAATGTAACAATGGATAACTGGTTCACCAGTTATTCTTTAGCTCTAAAACTTTTACAACAATATAGACTAATAATTGTTGGTTACTTAAAAAGAAATAAAAAGGAAATCCCCTCAGAGTTTGTCATCAGCAGAGGTAGAAATGTACACACTAGTGTTTTTGGCTTTCAAAGTGAAATGACACTTCTTTCATACAAGCCTAAAGAGAATAAAGTTGTACTTATGCTTTCAACTCTGCACCACGATGCAAATATAAATGATTCAACGGGAGAATTGAAAAAGCCAGAGATGATAATGTTTTATAATATGACAAAGGGTGGTGTAGATATGATGGACGAAATGACAGCTACATATAACTGTGCTAGAAATTCAAGAAGATGGCCCATGGTTATTTTTTATTCACTTTTAAATATTGGGGCAATAAATTCCCAGATAATTCATTTTGCAAATGGCAACGCATCAAAGGTTAAATCAAGACGTCATTTTTTGAAAACCTTATCCTTAGATCTTATTGAAGAGATGGTCAAAGTTCGCACAGTAAGCGGAAGAATGCCATGTGAAATAAAGGAAAAGGCATCCGATATTTTTAATTTGTTAGAGCCTGGTCCATCTAAAAAGCCAAAAATAGGAGAAAGACATCGATGCAAGAAATGCCAGAAAGAAAAAAAGGACAGAAAAACTATTCAACATTGCCAGTACTGTTTTGCTTTTTTGTGTAAGGAACACTCTGTAATAATTTGTCAAGAATGTCATAAAGGACGAAACAAGTCCTAATTTCTATGAAAGGAAGTGATAACTTTCATACAAATTTATATTTTATAACCTATCTTCAATATATATTTTTATTTTCATAAAATAGTCAAATATATCATAAATATTTGATATTTTGATTTGTTATTAATAAAATAAATAAAATATGATTTTTATATCTCAGGATTTTATGTAAAGTTATTTAATAGACAAATCATTATTCTAACATAGAAAACAATAAAAATATTGAAAATAATATTTGATTTATTTAGGTTTTAAAAAGTGGGTAAATTTTACCCACCGCGACCTTTCAAGGTATAAAAGAGGGCGCGACCGCTGCCGGGAAAAAGAAACATCGTATTTTTGCTAAGCCTATCAATAATCATTTATGCAGCAAATAGGTATAAATTTAATGAAAGGCATAATCTTGCTAATCATTTGCTTTATATAAAATCACATTGATTACAAATTTATTATTATTGTACCCCACCGCTTTTATTTCTAATTCTATTAATCTATTTGTTAATGTTGTAATTTTGAATTTTAATTTAGCATAACTGCAGCTTATTAATTTAAACAAATTTATTATTCAAATACAAGGAGAGGTTAAACAAACTAATTAACTTAACTAACGAAGAAAAAGTGTTGAGCTTAAATATATTCTAAGCAATTACTCCAACATAAACAAAACAAACTTAGTCAAAAAGGAACATATTTCACATCACAGATTATTTTAAATTGATTTGTTTACCAATTTCAACAACTCCCCCTTTGGTGAGCAAATCAAAATTAGGTCCAAAAAGAAGTCCCATATTTACAAGCAGTCTCTGAATTCTGTCTCCCGGCAGCCTCTTGGTGAGAAGATCCGCCTCTTGAGCTTCTGAGTTCACGAAGGAGATCCTCAAATTTCCCTTTGAGACTTCATCTTTCACGAAGAAATATTTTCTGTTAATGTGCTTGGTTCTACAATGATGAGATGTTCCTTTAATCCAGTCTATTGCTGATTTACTGTCTTTTTTTCAGAACAAGTGGTATTTCAACACATGATTGATGACCTATTTCAGAAAGAAAGTTCATAAACCATTTTAACTCTTTAGTGCCCTCACAGATAGCCATTAACCCTTAATTACTTGCGCTGGGTGTATTGCACCCAGTAAGATACTAACCTGTAAAAATAAACTGTAAATAATAAATATAGCGGCTTGAGTGTCTCGGTAGCTTAATTATTTGTGGTGAAGCATAGATTGGCCTAATGAATTTCAAAAATATACATTTAACTTTTTGGTAATCAGATTAGCTGGGTGGTTTACACCCAACGCGAGTGTTTACATAACACTTTTGGCAGGCCGTGAGTGACAGTTCGCCTATATTTTTTAGATTTCAGATTCAGCTGGATGTATTTCTGTTGGCTTTGTTCACATATTATTTGTTTGCTCTTTATTCCTATCTCTCCAAAAACTATCGTTTGCTATTAATTTTTAAAAATATTTCATGGATACTTCAACTATCTCTAATTCTGATTCTAAAAATGAAGTTTTTGATGGCACATCGTATATATATTCTAATGAAAATACCGAAATATATAACTACCATGATCTGATTCCGAATTGGAATCTGAAAACGAAGAATTTGGTTCATCTTCAACTTCCAGTTTCTATGTGGGGAGAGACCAGACAACGCGGTGAAAGACCAGTGAATGGCAAAGTACAAAGGTAAGAATTCGCTCTTACAACATAATTCCTCACCTTCCTGGCCCAAAAAGAGATGGAAAGAACATCACAACAGCTGTTGGAGCTTACAGAAAATGTATCACAAATAAAATAATTGAAACATAGTATGTAACACCAATCAATATATTTCAAGGATTCGAGGAAATTTTACTCGAGAAAGGGATGCAAAAGATACTAATGAGGTAGAAAGTTGGGCTCTTATTGGACTTGTGATGGAACCGGATTCGAAATTTCCCGGTCTGTAATAAATCGCGAGCGATTTCTCTTTTTACTTGGGTGTTTGCGTTTCGATGATTTGCCCACACGTGAAATAAGAAAATAATCGAAAAACTAGCACCAATTAGAGAAATATTTGAAGAATTCGTTACAAACTGCAAAACCATGTATCATCCTAGAAAATATTCAACACTAGATGAAAATATTATTCCATTCAAAGGCCGATGTAGTTTCAAGCAGTACCTTCCCAATAAACCCGCAAAATATGGCATAGAGACTTATGTGTTATGTTGTTCCCGCACAAGTTATGTGGTGAATCTTTAAATATACGCTGGCAAGCAACGTGAAGGCCCTTATCAAATAAGTAAGTCTTCCAACAATGTAGTTGAAAGACTTGTACTTCCAATCTTCGGGTCAAAACGCAACATAACTACTGACAATTGGTATACCAGCTATCCTCTTGCAGTAGCTCTTTTGAATGACCATAAATTGACCTTAGTAGGAACACTCAAAATAACAGGAAAAAAAAAAGAAATACCACCTGAATATATGCCAAATCGCGCTCGACAAGTGTTCAGCTCAATTTTTGGTTTTCAAAAAAAAAATGTTTCCCTTGTATCATATGTTCCTAAAAGGGGCAAAAGTGTAATTCCTTTATCTATAATGCACTCAACAGCAATAATTGATGAAGAGACAAATGAAAAGAAGAAGCGAGAAATGATTACTTTTTACAATATGACAAAAGAAGGGGTGGACCTATTGGATCAAAAGACGTCACTCTATTCCGTGGGACAACGTACCAGAAGATGGCCCCTGTGTATCTTTTTTGAACTTTTAAATATTTCTGGAGTTAATTCCAAACTTCTTTTTGATGGGAATCAACCCCAAAATTTTTACAAAAGAAGAAAGGATTTCCTAAAAGCTCTATCACTTGAATTGGTAACAGAGTATCATATCAGGTCTACTACCAAATCCTTTTCGAAACCACTTCGAAGTATTGTCCGCAAACATGCTGGTCAGTCACCAGAAACTATGGTAAGTTTTATGTCAAAATATAATTGAAAAATTTACCTCTAATCGTTTTATATTTTAGGAAGAAGACATTCCAGAACCTCTTTCAAAGGCTCAGAAAAGATGCCATCTTTGTTCTTATAAAAAATATCGTAAAACCAAACCACTATGCCAGAAGTGCCAAAAAAATGTTTGTAAAGAACATCCTATTATAATGTGTAGGCAATGTATGTAAATATTTCGAAAATTGTGTATATTAAATTTAACAAAATTGATTTGATGCTTAAATTAACATTTTAGTTTTTAAAATATATTAAAATATAAATATTACTCAAATTATCGATTAAATATCTTATTTGTTAATAAAATAATGGTATCATACAAAAATGTTCAAAAAATTATTTTGTTTTAAGTGATATTTCACCAGGTTAAAACACCGGGTGTATTACACCCAGCGCGAGTAGTTACGTCTCAAAAGTGAGCGCGAGTAACTAAGGGGTAATTCCGCTTCGCATGTTGACAGAGCTACCAGTGGTTGTTTTTGAGATTTTCAACTAAGTAGTGAAGATCCTAATTTAGTTAAATATCCTGAAAAAGATTTTGAGTCTTTAGTTGAGGACCAACTAGCATCTGTAAAGACTTCAATTTTCCCTCTTATTCTGTCAAAGCATAACTTGTAGCTTTTTGTTCCCTTCAAGTATCTATATATTCTTTTAAGTGCAGTAAGGTGAATGACTTTGGGATCCTTGCTGTATTGGGAGAGTTGACTAACATTAAATGTTATATGGGCCTTGTTCCCACTGATAAATACATCAAGGAACCTATAATTTCTTGGTAAAGTTTAGGGTCCACAGGAGAAGAATCTGGGTGATTATCCAGATCTTGATGCATTCTTCAAGGTTAAATTTCTTCAAAATCTTTTCTACATAGGCTTCTTGTGAAAGTTCGAAACAATTTTCTTTTTCCTCAATTTTGATTCCAAGAAAAAATATAGGCTTTTCTTTTCGAACAATGACAATTTGCTTATCAATTGCTTAACTATTCTGTTAATTATAGTACTATCCGATCCAATAATGAGAAAATCATCTACATAAATCCCAATTATTAGAGTTTTCTCCTCTTCTCTTGAAGGATGTATGCACATGGTTCACTTTCTAAACTTCTGAGTCCAATATCATTAAAAATTTGGTTAATTTTTTCATTCCAGCATCTTCCGGATTGTGGTAAACCATATAAACTTCTGTTTAGTTTACACACTTTATTCTCCTGTCCTGCTTGAACAAATCCTTCAGGTTGTTCCAGGTACAAATCGTCTTTTAGTTCCGCATTGAGATAGGCAGTTTTAACATCATATTGTTCAATTTTCATGTTTTGTTGTGATGCAATGGCAATCAATGTTCTTAAAGAGTCCAGCTTCATCACAGGAGCAAAAGATTCTTCATAGTCAACGCCAGGTTTTTTATTATGCCCCATTGCAACATTGTCAATGCTTCCATCTGGATTCATCTTTATATTAAAAATCCATTTTCCTTTTATCAGGTTTTCATTTTCTGGTTTGGGTACAAGGGTCCAAACATTATGTGAAGTTAGGGAATGGAATTCCTTTTCCATTGCTTCTTTCCATTGGTCTGAAAATGGGGTGTTCATGGCTTCTCGATATGTTTTAGGTATGTTCATGGAAGTTGAAGATAGTTCGATTACATTGGCTGCGTTTCTTTCTTTTATTATTTCAGATCGTCTTACACCACTTTCTCTCAGCCTCTCTTCCTGCTCTTGTAGATTGATGAGATGCTTTGCCTGAATATCTTCATTAGTTCTTCCTGCAATACGTCCGGGTTTTCGGGGTAATCCTGATGATTCAGGTATTGGTTCAGGGTTGTCTGGAGTATTTAGTTCTTCTGGAGTAGAGCCCATGGTATGTGTAATTTGAACGAAATCTGATTCATGTTGTTCATTTCTATAGATAATATGATCTTGGACATGTTGGTCAAAAACATTAGAAGTCAAGAGATCAGAGCCTTTTAAATTTTCATCAAATTTGACAGTTTGAACTTCGTGTATCTTTCCATCCTGTGGATCATATATTCTATAAGCTTTTCTTTGTCTGGAGTAACCGGTGAATATTCCTTTTCTTGCTCTGGAGTCAAAAATTTATTTCTTTGATTTTTAGGAATGTAATAGTAGGCAAGACTTCCAAAGATTTTTAAATTTGCTACTGATGGTTTGTGTCCAGTCCATTTCTCTATATGTGAGTTTTCATGTTATCATTCTTGGCCGGTGTGCAATTCTTCAAATAAGCGGCTCTTGCAATGGCTTCCTCCCAAAACTCAGTTAGTAACTTAGCATCAAATAACATAGTTCTAGCCCAATCTAGAAGGGTGCGATTGGTTCGTTCTGCAATTCTGTTGCTTTGTGGTGAATATGGAACTGTTCTTTGATGGTGTATTCCTTCATTTCCGAAAAACTCATGAAAATTTTTATTTGCAAATTCAGTTCCGTTGTCCGATCTAACATTTTTGATTTTAACATTAGTTTCATTTTCTCGATGATTTTTGAATTATACAAAAAAAATCAAATGCATCCTCCTTTGATTTCAAGAAGTATACAAAGATACGTCTACTATACGAATCCACAATAACGTACAGATAGTTTGCACCACCCAGTGATTTGGTTGGCATAGGACCACAGAGATCCATGTGTATAAGTTCTAATGGCCTTTCAGAATGATTATTCTCTATAGCTTTGAAAGAGGGTTTTGGGTTAGTTTACCAAGGATACATGGTTCACATTTTTCGAGATGTTGATAATCAAAATTAAGTCCTTTTACCATATTATTCTTCATCATTTTATCCAAATATTTTTCGTTCAAGTGTCCTAGTCTTCTATGCCACATTGTCTTGGATGAACATTTATCTTCTGCTTTTAAACAATTATCTTTAGTGCTTAACAAATTTCTAGGTAAAGTTTTAATTATAAACATTCTATCTTCTTCATTAGCCTCAGCTATCAAATCTCCTTTGCAGTTATAAATTTTAGCTATTCCTTTCTCAAAATATACTTTATTTCCATTATTAAGCAGACATCTGACAGAAAGAAGATTAGATTTAAGTCTAGGCACATAGAGTACATCCTTAATACAAATATCTTGCTTACCTTCACTTGTGTATGTAGACAATTTCACGTCACCTTGTGCTTCAGCTTTTATGAACCTTTCTTCTTCTGCAAGGGTAATTTCACTGTCAATAGGAATCTTGTTGATAAGCCAATCTTCTCTAGGAGACATGTGTGAAGTGCATCCTGAATCAAGGTTCAAAATGTGCGCATCCTCATCAGGTAGATGTGAAGAATAGTAGATCATTTCCGCTGAAGTAAACGCATGTTCAGTGTTAGCAGAACCATTCGCTACATTAGCATGTTCCCTTGAGTTATTTTTCCAAGATGATGAAGACTTAGTTTGCATATTATTTTGTGGATATTTGCATTTTGGTTTATTGAAGTTTGCTTTATCTTGACGATGCCAACAGTTTCTTGACATGTGCCCAAATTTTCCGCAAGTATGACATTTCCCTTTAAATTTGCATGTTCTTTGTATCCCTCGGTCATTTCGAGCTTTAAAAGCTTTTTCATATTGACCTTCTTTAGGAAATCCCATTGAGTTTAGCCTCATTACTTCCTCTTGAAGTGCCTGGAAAACTTCCTCGAGACTCGCAGATCGTTGTGGTCGTAAAACCGCTGCTATATTTTCAAACTTTGGCAACAAACCTCTCACTACATGATACACCATTTCCCTTGGTGAAATAGGCTGTCCCAAGTTAGCACTTCTGGATGCAATATTTCTGGCCCTTGTTATGTAGGCCTCAATGCCTTCATTATTTCTCATTTGAATATTTTTCAATTCAAGTCCAATGTCGATTATTTTATCTTCAATATTTCCAGTATGGATACGCTTCAGTTCATCCCACACAGTTTTAGCATTTGTCTCTCCTATAAATATGCCAGCCTGCTCAGGTGACAAATTTACTATTATTATTCCAAACGCCTCATCTTTTTTATCCTCCCATTCTTTGAAAAATTCTTCTTCCTTTGAATCTGCCATTCCACGGTTAGGCTTAGGCGATTCGATCACTTTTTTAAACAATTTTTTGCTTCTCAAAATTGCTAATATTTTAAGCGACCATATGTGGTAATTTGAAGATGTCAGTGGCTCTATTCTATTCATCGAAAAATATTCTGCCATTTTAAAAAATATATATAATCGCACTCAACCTTTCTTTCAAAAAAATCGGCTGTTTTCTTTTAACGCAATAACAATTAACCAGGCTTCTGCTACCAGTTGTTGTAATTTTGAATTTTAATTTAGCATAACTGCAGCTTATTAATTTAAACAAATTTATTATTCAAATACAAGGAGAGGTTAAAGAAACTAATTAACTTAACAAACGAAGAAAAAAGTTTAGCTTCAATATATTCTAAGCTATTACTCTAACATAAACAAAACAAACTTAGTCAAAAAGGAACATATTTCACATCACAGATTATTTTAAATTGATTTGTTTACCAATTTCAACAGTTAAATGGCGCATTCAGAAAAAAAAGCAATACTTCAGAAATATTTATTTTTTTATTTATTTTTAGGGAATTTTAAATAAAAGCTTTTTTTAAGTGTTTTTTATAATTAATTATTCACGCTATTTTTAGTCGTATATATGCCAGTCCAAATAAAAAGCCTTATCACTGAGATGACGTTGGCCTTAAATAGCTGCAAGCCTGCTCGCAGCAGGTTGGTCAATTCCTCGTGGGAGGTCGGAAGTGACGTAAGCAAAATCCGTTATTAACAGAACTGCGTCTCTTTGCTTTTGGAAACCCTAAATTTATTGAATTATATTACAAAGTTAGAGACACCCAGTGGATTAATGTTAGGGGATAATTGGTAAGTATAAAATTTAATTTATAATTAAACTATTGATTAAATAGTTAAAAGTGTAACAACATACTAATTGAAAAAGGGGAACTATTTAAAAAGGTGTCGTGAAATGTATGGTGGTATATTGTTACACACACACCTATATATTGCTGCATCATGGCTAATGAACCTATTTTATTTTAATTTGTAATATTATTTTTCATATATTTCAAATTCAAAATTATATTTTATATTCATTCATTTTATTAAACAGAATATATGTATTATAGAATCATCATTTGTATTTAGATACACGTGTGACTTCACTGCTCTCTTTGATGTGAGAAATAAATAAATTATTCTGAAGGCTACTTAAAGTAGAGTTATCTCATTATTCGCTTATATAAATTTGTAGGATGGTTGAAACACGCTCTGGTAAGATGCAAGTTCCGACCCAGTTGTCCTGAATGCCAACATCGACATCCCCAAGTATGATGGAACGGAAGACCCTCGCCCATGGATTGAATCTCTTGAAGAAATTGGCTTCCTGTACCATTGGGCAGACTACATTATCTCCCGTTATGCTGCCATGAATATGATTGGTAGCGCCAAAACCTGGCTAAACCTACACAAGATAAGTTTCACCAGCTGGGAAAATTTCAAGAGCCGCCTAATTGAGGATTTTGCCTCAGACTCCAACAAAGAAGAAATGAAGATGAGACTAAACAGGATGCAACAGTGGAATGAACCTGCAATCAGGTTCGCAGAGGATATCCTTGTACTGTGCAACAAGGTCGACCCCCAAATGGAAGAAGAGACTAAAATAGACTGGGTTATTTTGGAGGGTTAAAGAAGGAATACTCTTTTGCCCTCCACCTCAACCCTCCTAGAAATACCAACGAACTTCTAGAAATTTGTAAAAAGCTGGATTTTTCGAAAATAATTACCAAGAACGTGCAGAAAAATCAAAAGCTCTATATAATGGACCACGCTCTCCTCGTCCCCATCATCAAGAGCAATGGAAGAATGCTACGTCGTTCAGAAGACCATATCAGAACACCTCCAAGCCCCAGGCCCCCGCTCCGAGGTACTACCAGAAAACCTCCAAGCCCCAGGCCCCCACTCCGAGGTACTACCAGAACAAGCCTCTGCCCCAGGTATCTGCCCCTAGTCGATCTTACACTCCCAATCCTGAGCCAAAACCGGTCTACCCAAGGAAAACATACAATAAGAGTCCAGATTCAAACAGGAATAGGACAGAAGACGGGAGACCAATATTTTTCAAGTGTAACAAGCCAGGACACGTAGCGCGGTATTGCAGAGTCAGGTTTGTGAGAATTGTGGAAGAGGACCCCATAGTTACACGAGACAAGGTAGAAGAAGAAATCTGAATGGATAATGGAACTAAGAAGTCGAGACCTCTGCTCTACGCTGACGTAAGTAATAACACGTACTCAAGTATCCCTACAAGAAATAGATATGCCGCATTGGAAGATTTAAACTAAGCATCGCGCCTGAGTCCGTCAATCAAAGCAAGTCGACCATAAATGGAATTAAAAATTTGGACCCCAAATATAAAATAAACATTAACGTGGATAGAATCGGTATCTGCGAAGCTTTGATTGATACAGGCGCCGATCTTTCAGTGGTCGACCTTAGTACAGCTCTTAATACAGGTCTTGAAATAATAAATCCTAACAAAATGTGCTCCGAACCCGATGGCAAAGAATTAGATATCGTAGGAAATATTGTTTTAAATATAAAATTTGATGACAAAACGATTACACATCAATTGGTGATAATGAGAACACATTTGCGAATATTTATACTTGGACGAGATTTTCTCAAGAAAATGAACGCAAAAATTGATTGTCAGCGTGAAATAATCAAATATGACTTGACAGGAAATCGTGACGTAATCAAATATCAACAGAAGAAAATAAAAAGTGCAAACGATGCCATTATACCAGAACTTTCTATTAAATTGATTAAGGCATTTGTAGAACCAGAGGATGGCGAATACATCGTCGAGGAGAACCATAAAATGTTTCAAACAAATGGACTTTGACTAGCTAGAAGCTCAATAAATGTTTAGAATAAAGAAACATATATCTGGATAACAAACCCTTACCCTCGACCATTGAAAATATTAAAAAACCAAACATTGTGCTTTGGAAGCCAGCCAGCCGAAGTGAATCTTATGGAAGAAAGTGAACAAAAGAAGCATTTAGAACCTCAATTTCAGATAAACGAAAATTTATCATATAAGGAGAAAGAGCAATTGAAACAAGTTTTGGAAAAGTACGCGGATTTGTTTTCGTCGGGATTAGGAAGATCCAACTTGGCGAAACATCGGATTGATACAGAAGGCGCGAAACCGATCAAACACAAGCCGTAAAGGGTGAGCGCGAAAGAGCGAGAAATCATAAAAGAGCAAATTGATGAAATGCTCAGAGACGGCATAATCAGACCATCCTCGAGTCCATGATCCTTCCCCGTAATATTGGTCAAGAAGCGAGATGGTAAGTAAAGATTCTGCGTTGACTACAGAAAATTGAATGATGTAACAGTGAAGGATGTTTACCCAATTCCCAGAATTGATGAAGTATTGTACACACTTCAAGGATCCAAATACTTTTCATCAATTGACCTTAAATCAGGATATTGGCAAGTAGAGGTTGAGGAGAAAGATAAATAAAAGACAGCCTTCACTACAGCACATGGCCTATATGAGTTCAACGTAATGCCCTTTGGACTATGCAATGCCCCTGCTACATTTGAGAGGAACATGGAAAATATGCTTGGTAATCTTAGATGGCAAATTTGCTTATGTTATCTAGATGACGTAATCATATATAGCTCGGATTTTTCAACACATCTCAAAAGAATAGAAGCTGTTCTAAGATGTTTTCGCGAGGCTAATTTAAAATTGAACAACAAAAAATGCCAATTTCTTTCGAAGAACTGGAGATTCTTGGCCATATAACTAATCAACATGGTATAAAACCAGCGAAGCATAATATCAAGGCTATTAGAGGTTTTCCTCGACCCAAAAAGATGAAACAAGTTCAATCATTTTTAGGAATGTGTTCATATTATAGAAAATTTATCAAAGGTTTTTCGAAAATTGCCGATCCATTAACCAGTCTTATAAAAAAGAATGTACCTTTTACCTGGACAGAAAATCAAGAAAAAGCATTTCAAACTTTTAAAGTAGCATTGATAAATCCCCCAATATTAGGGCACTTTGATCCGAATGCACCTACTTACATTCATACTGACGCATCTAACATCGGCTTGGGTGCAACATTAGTCCAAAAGTTCGGCGATGAAGAAAAGGTGATCTCATATTTAAGTCGAACACTGAGCAAAACTGAGCAAAATTATTCGAGTACCGAAAAAGAATGCCTAGCTTTTGTGTGGTCAATGTCCAAGTTACGACCCTACCTATATGGAAGGCACTTCAAAATCGTAACCGATCATCATGCACTATGCTGGCTTAAGAATCTGAAAGATCCGACCGGCCGATTAGCACGATGGGCACTGAATATTCAGGAATATAATTTCGAAATTATACACAAATCTGGTAAAAAAAAAACATTTGGACGCTGATGGTCTATCTAGAGGACCCTTACCGGAAAACGAATGGGATGAAGATTATGAGAGACTATTTCTGAATCAAATAATAGACGAAAAGGATGATTTTATTGAGAATATTAAGGAGAACCTTAGTGGAAACAAGCGTTCAATTACACAGAACTTTAAAGAAGAAAATGGGTGTCTCTACAAGAAACATCCAAATCCTGAAGGTAGGGCATGGTTGCTGGTAGTGCCAAAGAAGAGAAGGAAGGAAATCATGAGTGAATACCACAACCATATGCTGAATGGCCATCTGGGCGTCGCGAGAACCACTTATCGAGAAGAATAAATACTATTGGCCTTCCATGTTGAAAGATGTTTCAGAATTTGTAAAGACGTGCCGTCTTTGCCAAAGCCAGAAAGGTTCAAATCACTTGCCTTCTGGACTTTTACAACCTATTCCCCCAGCTAACCACCCTTTTGAAAGAGTCGGAATCGACTTTGTTGGCCCCTTGCCATCAACGAAAAGAAGAAGGAAATGGATAATTGCGTTGACTGATTATTATACCAAGTATGCTGAAACAAAAAGGCAGTATCAGAAGCAACCGTGAAAGAAGTCTCTACATTTTTAATCGAACATATTATTTTACGTCACGGGGCCCCAAGATTTCTTATTAGCGATAGAGGTTCACAATTCACTAGCAATTTGATGAAGGAGGTAATGAAAATGTGCAAAGTTAAACACTGCTTCACAACGAGCTACCACCCCCAGACTAACGGATTAACGGAACGGCTAAATAGAACTTTAATCAATATGATCAGCATGTATGTGAATACGGATCAGAAGAACTGGGACAAAATCCTCCCTTTTATCACCCACACGTACAATACCACGATTCAAGAAACCACAGGCTACTCTCCATTTTTCCTGTTATCTGGAAGGGAACCCATGTTCCCTGACGATAATATCCCAACGGACAGTAACATGGACGATTACGACGAATATATAGAAAACTACTTAGATAAAATAGCAAGGACGAGACAGGTAGTCATTAACAACACAGAGAAGACTCAGGAAAGAATGAAAAGAAACTATGACAAAAAACACAATGAGAAAATCTATGAACCAGGACATTTAGTGGCAGTTTGGACACCAGTCAGGAAAATCGGAAAATGTGAAAAACTATTAAGAAAATATTTTGGCCCATATCGAATATTAAAGAAGCTGTCTAACGTAAATTACTTAATTGAGCCGAAAGATAATCCTGGCCAAGATCCATTGATTGTCCATGTCTCAAGACTCAAACCCTATTTTGAGAGAATTGATGAGGTAACTCACGAGGACGTGACGACCTCTGGAGAGGGGCAAGTGTTGCACCATGGCTAATGAACCAATTTTATTTTAATTTGTAATATTATTTTTCATATATTTTAAATTCAAAATTATATATTATATTTATTCATTTTATTAAACAGAATATATGTATTATAGAATCATCATTTGTATTTAGATACACGTGTGACTTCACTGCTCTCTTTGATGTGAGAAATAAATAAATTATTCTGGAGGCTACACAAAGTAGAGTTATCTCATTATTCGCTTATATAAATTTGTAGGATGGTTGAAACACGCTCTGGTAAGATGCAAGACCCAGCACAGGAGAGGACCAAGTTTGAAGAGTCTGCCAAGCCGCAACCTGGTGCAACAATATATATAATGAATATAAATATATGCGTTATGATATTGGAATAAGATGACTAAATTATAACAGATAAAATTAATATATTTGTTGGATTTTCTCATTTATTTGCTTGTAATTCCAAGGACGTTTTAGATAGGAATCTGAATATTTGGATTTCTAATTCCTTCCATGTCTTGAACATTTATTGAAAAAATCCTTTCGCAACCTCCAGCATTTTCCGAGTAGATATAATGCAACACATAATATTAAAAAAGAAATATAGATAATGGTTCATTTCCCGCCTTCCCGACCACCCAGAAGTCTGAAAATTAGTACACTTGCATTGTTAATTGGACTGAGCGAGTATTGTGAGTTTCATTATTCTATATGGTCTGGAAGCATATTAAAATTAAATATACAAAATTTGAAAGGAAATTTGGATATTTGTCCGTTCTTGGCCAACCTGACAACCCAGAAGTCTGAAAATTGGTCAGCTAGCATTGTCATCAGGTTTGAACATGTGTACCAAATTTCATATTTCTAGGTGCCCTATAAGTATATTAAAAATTGATTACAAGATTTGGGCGACATCCAGACAGACAAACAGACATGGAGGCAAGTTAAATAAAAGCTTTTAAAGATAAAGTTTAAATAAATAAAGGTTCGGCCCCATGGTC
Organism: Cordylochernes scorpioides; assembly: GCA_030710605.1. Taxonomy (NCBI): domain Eukaryota; kingdom Metazoa; phylum Arthropoda; class Arachnida; order Pseudoscorpiones; family Chernetidae; genus Cordylochernes; species Cordylochernes scorpioides. Next base: position 76,459,797 of record CP092867.1, read on the forward strand.
GATGAGCGTACCCTCTTGATTTAAATAACATAATAGGGTTTAGAATAACATTTCAGTATTCTAGTAGAGAGCTAAAGAATGTGGGATCAAAAAATAACGATCCGAGTACTATTGCGCTTTTTTGAAAAAAAAAAGAGCTAAATGCAAATATGGCGGCAAAATAAATAAGCGAAGGGAAAGGAATAGTCAATTGAAAAACAGCTTCAAAATGGTTCACGAGATTTAGAGAAGGAGACATCAGCCTTGAGGACAAACCTCGAATGGGACGACCACAAGTGCCGGATATTGAGACCCTACGATATCTGGTGATGGACAACCCACAACAATATACGCTTGAAAATTCAGCTAGACTTGGATCATTCAAAGATACCATCAACCGAACTTGTACAAGCTGCACTTTGTTAGCAAACGACTAAGACATATATATATTTTTTTCTTTCCTTTTTTCATATATATATATATATATATATATAACTATACTATATATATATATATATATATATATATATATATATATATATATATATATATAACTATACTATATATATATATAGTGTAGAAACTATATAACAAAATTATAACAGTGATTCTACTTTGAATTTAAATGATCATAATAGTGAAGATAATCTTAATACAAAACTGGACTATAAAATTAAATAACTATTTATTATATATATATATATATATATATGTCATAATTTGTATATAATTGTATGCCCCCCGACCCACTATGCATGTACAATGTATGATTTTCAAAGATTTAATAAAGAATGAGGTAACTGGAGGAAAGAAAGTAACGATTTGGCTCTCATAGGAACAACACCTACAGTAGCGACTTGGCTCCCACCGAGTTCAGATCAGTTGTGATTTGGCTTCCAACAAGGTGACATCTGCTCTAGACCTCTCTCCCTCTGCTCATCCCACAGCTAAGTACAATCACCGCCATGTGATCAAATAATTAACAATCAAAACCCGCTCCGCTCTTCTCAAGCTTTCTTTCCTCCAACCCAGTTGCCTTTTATTTTCAAACCCCATCACGTGTCCTGATTATTCCTAACTGTGTGCTTCACTTGCCACTCAACGACTGCGTTTCAACCAATCCTCACCATTCAAATCAAACAACAAGAAATTCCGCAACGATATTGTCATAGAACGGATAAGTCGACAGGATTCTACAACAGTGTAATACATCAAATATTGCAGTGTAATAACTTCGGATATATTACTTAGAGTCGACAGGATTCTACAACAGTGTAATACATCAAATATTGCAGTGTAATAACGTTGGATTATATTACATATATATATATATATATATATATATAATTTTTTTTAATATAGAGCAATCCATAATATATATAATTTAAAAAATAAGGCTTATTTTGGAATGTAAAAGATTATTTATCAATCCAATATTTCGATGGACAAATCGTCCATCTTTTACGAGGGTTTTTGTTATGAAGCACGCAGCAGTTTAATTATGTTTTTTTAAATTATGTTTTTTTAATAATAAATAACAATTATGTTATTTATATGTTTATTTTATTTTATTTCATTTTTAAATCATATATTTATAACTATTATTTATATATTTATTTCACAGTTATTTCAATTTTTATGGTATTTTTTCTTGTTCAATTAATTCGAAATCTCTTATTTATCAATATTAATTTATATACACTGGTCCGCAAAATTAAAGGAACAACACATGTTTAAGAAAAAGAAAAGTTATATTGAGGGATATATATCAAGTTTTGGTATATTCAAAAGCTTCCATGAATTAAGAGAGTATGTAAAACAGAAAAACAAATAAAGTTGTTCCCAATATGCAAAATACCACCGTCTACGTTGACTCCGCCTCCAGCACGTGCCTGGGTATTTCTCAAAGCGTCCTAATTTTACGCTCCACTAGATTTTTATTGAACCATTTTGTTTTTTAAAGTTTTCATGGCTTATAGGCAACATTTATCACAAGAAAAAAAAAATGGCAAGCTATTGGAAGGATGGAAGCAGGCCAATCACAGGCAGAAGTAGCAAGATGGCTTGGAGTGACAAGAAACGTTGTCTCAAGGCTTTGGAAAAAATTTCAAACGACAGCTAATGTTGCCAGAACACCCGGACAAGGACGGCCAAGGGTCAAAACGTTAAATCAAGACTGTTATTTGAGTCTCCTTGTGCGTCGCAATAGAAGAATGATAGCATCGCAACTACGAAGTGACCTCAATGCAGCTACAGGAGTCTTAGTATCAACTGATACAATACGCAGAAGGCTTCACAAGAAGGGCCTCTATGCTCGACGACCCATAATTTGTGTGCCATTGACACCACCTCAAAAGAGAGCAAGGAAACTTTGGTGCAGACAACATGTCGCCTGGAATCCAGATGAATGGAGGCGTGTAATGTTCACTGATGAGTCCAGATTCTCTCTAAACAGCGATTCTCGTCGTGTCTTTGTCTGGAGAGAGGTAGGAACCAGAAATAATCCCCGGAATATGGTTGAAAGGGATCCCTACAGAAGCCAAGGTTTTATGGTCTGGGCTGGAATCTTTTTGGGCGTTCACACAGCACTCCATATTTTTCGGCAAGGAACCCTGATTGGACAGAGGTATCGGGACGAGATCTTGGCAGCATATGTGATGCCTCAAGCATTGGAAATGGGAGAAAACTTTCTTCTAATGGATGATAATGCCCGTCCACATAGGGCTGGTGTGGTCGACACTTTTCTCCAAAACCATGCAATTGCTCGGATGAATTGGCCAGCTCGATCCCCAGACCTAAATCCCATTGAGCATGTATGGGACAACCTAGGACGGCGGATCTCATCCCTCCAACCCCCTCCTAGAAATACTCATGAGCTAGAAACAGCCTTAACACAAGAGTGGGCGTTGATTCCACAGGAGCTGATAAACTCCCTAATTCTTAGTATGGGTCACCGATGTAGAGCCTGTCTATCAGTTAAAGGCGATCACACCCCATATTAACAACAATATCCGAGATATTTATGCAATGACTGCAAGAAGATCATTGCTTGACCGGGTAATTTGCATAAAATACGTGTTAGAATTCTTTGATTTCGGGTATTCTAATCAATAATGGAATAATAAATTTGTGTATAAAATTTCATTGATAAATGTTCAATAAAATTTGAGATAAATGAAAAAATATGTTGTTCCTTTAATTTTGCGGACCAGTGTTTATTACTTTTTTTTTCTTTTGATTTTATTTACTTTATTTAAAATGTATATATTAGATGGTTCATCGCCCAATAAGCTTGTAAGATGTCCGTGGCTCACCTGAAGCACGCGACCTGCTGCGTGCTTCATAACAAAAACCCTCGTAACGACTCGTTGGTCCATCGAAATATCGGATTAATAAATAATCTTATTACAATCCAAAATAAGCCTTAATTTTTAAATATATATATATATATATATATATATATATATATATATATATATATATATATATATATATATATATATATATATATACGTTGACCGTGCGGCCACGCGTCGCACGAGCTCCGCGTATTTCGCCTTTTTCATCCCGTGAACTCAATTCTTACTTAACTAATTTCATATCATCTTGTTCGCCTTAATTCGGGCATCACTTCAAACCATCTCTCAGAAAATCTCATCAAATTTCATATTTTCCTGTTTTTCATAATTTAGCAAAGCTACAAGTCGTAGCTTTGCATCATTACCATGGCAACGGCCAAGTTGGTCGTTGCGTCACCAAACACGTCATCTGCTGCAGTAGTCTCATTGGTTGCTCACCCTCATGAAGAAATCTCATTTACATCAAAGCCATCAATCGCTAAATTACCATCTCAAAAGAAAAACAAACAGCAAGACAATTTGCATACCCAAAGAAGACAATTTTCGCCTCAAGAGTGGAAAAAATTTGAAGAATCTCGAAAAGAAACATACGAAAAAAGAAGTAAAAACATAAACTCCACCATCCAATTCACCGCCCTCTCAGAGTGCAGTGCTGAGGAGCACCTATCCTCTATAGCCAAAATCATTGGACACGAAAACATCCACTCGGTTGGAAAGATGAATGGCCAGGCCGTTGTGTCGGTTGCCGATGGTGAACAGGCCCTACTACTCATTAACAACGGCTTTGCTGTAAGAGGCAACACCATCTACCCAACACCCCTATTCAACCCCCCAAAGAAATACATTCTCTCAGGAATACTTGCCTTCATCCCAGATGAAGAGGTCACCAAAGCCCTGGCGCCATTCGGAGAGATCCTCAGCATCAGGCCCCTGCCTTTCCCCACCGAGAACCCACTATTTAAACACCTCTCATCTCTTAGAAGAGAGGTCGTGCTGAAGAGAAGAGAATCAACCGACATGCCGGCAATCATCCCAATCGACTACATGCAAAGGACCTTTAAGGTCTTTGTGGGCGAAGACACCATCTGCCTGAGATGTAAGAGACATGGACATATTAAATCCAAATGCCCATTCAACCCGGAAATCAGAGCCAACATCACAAGAACTTATTCAGAAGTCATCAATTCCACAGCCCCACCCGCTGTGCCAGGCCCATCAGGAGAAACAGTTACAGTGAAAACCACCGCGAATGATGAAACCTTGGGCAGGAAAAGAACACTGTCTGAGACGTCTAACGACAACACCGAAGAGGAGTGTACTGACCAGGGCAAAAGGCCAAAACCAAGTCCACCAACAATCGAAACCCCACTTCCCAAGAACATCTCGATGAATATTGAAGTGAAAAGGATTAACGTCGCTAGTTCTGCTGAGGCTGACAATCTCGAGACTCCCCCCAGCGAAATCCCTGTCGTACAATCCATTCTAATGAAAGACGGAAACGATTCAGATGACGACGCTCTTTCCACCATGTCCGATTTATCAATGACGTCCTCGCAATTCGAAACCGAATTCTGCGAAGAAACAAAACCAGTCCCCCCTGGTGGAGGAACAGCCATTCACCCGTGTTCTGAATCGAGGACCGACGCAAGAACCGAGGACTTTGACGAAGACACATCAGCCAGGTGCTCACAGTGGTCGATGGACTCCTCTCAACTCCAGAGGGAGTTGATAGACTGCCAGCACAGAGACAACCCTAAAATGGAAAGGATCATCGCGTTGGTATTCAAAAGGACAGGTACTTCTAGACAGACCAAGGTCTGTCAACAGCTTGAACTGCACCCCGACCTGAAGTATAGGACCTCCTGCTACCTCAAGAAATGTGAAGATTTTAAGTCAAAAAACTTCAGAGACCTCAATACCGACCAAAAAAGAGCACTCAACGATAAAATAGGCAAATTGAGGCTAATTCAAACGGAGATCGACAAGTATGATGCAATATACGATGCAATCCTCGATGCAAAATATCCGACGAAGAAGTGACCGCTTAATGCGTCTCAGCACGACAACTCTGACCAACAAGAAGACAGGAACCTAGATAAAAAAAACCTAAGCCCACTCCCCTAGAAGTGAAGACAACCCCTCCGCCATGTATAGAAATGGAAATAGACGGAAAGACTACAACAGATAGATCAACTCCTTCTTGATACCCCTTCCCCTCTGACTGCCGACTGTATTTGCCTCTTTTAACTGAATAAAGACCGTTTTTCGCGTTATATATATATATATATATATATATATATATATATATATATATATATAAATGAAACACAAAAATAGAAAAAATAAAAATAAATAAAAAGATCAGGTGTTGATATTAAAAACAAAGTAGGCATATCCTGACCATGAACACATGTGCTTTTCAGAAGGCAGAGCGCCATCTGAGGAACAGAAATCAACTAATCATTGATTTAGCCTGTTTCCTGATATTTGGCCAACCCAATTTCTTGATAAATCAAGAAAAGCCATCCACGAACGCGTTTCGCGCTGTTGGCGCTCGTCAGCGTGGAGTAGGCTGTATCACTGCGACCAAAAATATTTTTGGTCCCAGTGGCTTCTTGAGAAACCAAGAAATTTCTCAAACCCATTTCTTGGTTTCTCAAGAAGCCTACTCCACGCTAACGAGCGCCAAAAAGCGCGAAACGTGTTCGTGGATGGCTTTTCTTGATTTATCAAGAAATTAAGTTGGCCAAATATCAGGGAACAGGTTAAATCAATGAATAGTTGATTTCTGTTCCACCAGATGGCGCTCTGCCTTCTGAAAAGCACATGTGCTCCTGGTCAGGATATGCCTACTTTGTTTTTAATATATATTTTTATTATTAATTTTATTATTTAATCTAATTTATATGAGAGATACAACTATCTCTCATATAAATTATATTTAATTCTACTTTATCGTTCAGTAATAGCTTGCTATACTGACATTATACTCTCCATTCGACATCAAAATTTTCTATAACTTTCTTTAAATATTATAAAACCTTTATATATATATATATGTATAGAAAAAACTTAATATATATATATATATATATATATATATATATATATATATATATATATATAACCATGTTATCCCATTCCTTGATATTTTAATTATTCGCACACCATCCTCATTTCACACTACAGTTTATCATAAAAAACAATGTCCCCCCTGTTACACTCACTACAATTCTCACTGTCCTACCTCCCATAAAATCAATATTGTCAGAACCCTTACAAAAAGAATATACACCCATTGTTCCATAGACATCTTTAAAATAATAGAAAGAAATCGTATCATAACCCAGCTCTCCGCAGCTTCTTTTCCGCTCTCTTTCATTAATAAATATACTTATACACCTACAACTTCCAATCCTTCCATGACTTACAGATCATTGTGCTTTCTTCCTTACTCCCCCTCCTCAGTAGATATAGCCAGAAAACTTAAATCCTATGGCATCCGTTCCATATATTAAAACTCCCCGAATCTTCTTTCATCCCTCCGTCGTCCTCATACTAAGTCCTCAGCTCCTCCTGACCCTCTTCGTTCTATGGGCGCAGTCTACTCCGTCTCATGTGAACAGTGTCCTGCCACTTACGTTGGTGAGGCAGGTAGATCTGTGGCCATCAGGATGACTGAAAATTCCCGTAATATTTCCAGGCAAGATACCAAATCCCTCATTTATCAACATATGCAGAGCACAGGCCACACTTTCAACATCAATAACCCCACCATACATTACAGGCACACACATATCTTACACCAAAGACTTATTCTAGAATCCATAGTATCCCACAAACTGAACAGCATCAACAGAAAAATAGATCTTCCAGAAGCTCATCATCCTCTCTTGTCCTTTATTTAAACCTCCCACATGTTTATTTCAATAGCCCTAATCATGCGCCGTCTCGTGGTTTCAGACTGCAGACTGCAGATTTAATATTTACTTTTCTCAAAAATCGGTCTTCTATTAATATTAACATATATAAATAGTTTAAAAACTTTCTTTTTATATATATTTATTCTGTCCCACCATTTGTAACATAGTCCTTATAAGTCGCGCTTCATTTCTCGCCTGTTGAAGGGTTTTTACCCTAAAGCTTGCAACTATGCATAAATAAAAGAAACTCGTCTTCCTTCACCATGTTTTTTCGTTTAATATATATATATATATATAGATAGATAGATCTAATATATATAATGAAAGAATATTTCAAAGGATGATTTTACTCTACATTATTTTGAGGAGACATTTTTCCCTAATAGGGAGAGAGACACACATTGCCCCTAATAAATCATAATACATATATTAGCCATTAGAAATTATGCAATAAATAATAGACCCCACTAGATTAAAAATCGGTATTAAGATAATGTTGAATCATTTTTTTCATTCCTGCGACAGCTGTCAACAATAATTGATGTTTCTGGTAAAAAAGGGGAGATAATCAAACTAACAATGGGTAATTAAAAGAATCAACACAAATGTCGTTATTCGGAGAGATGCTTCAACCGTTATGCAATAAGAAAATTTGTATTTAATAAATCGTATCATAAATAATTAACACTATATATTCAGTATATTACCAGTAGTGTGTAGTAGTGGTATCCAACATAGCGAGGTAGATTCTATAAAGTTTCTAATTCCTACCCAAGATAGATTAAACAATAATGTTCAATTCCAAAATGATACTCCATTAATATAGAAGGGTTTGAAACAATAGAAATTTTAATAAAGCGTATTTATAAATTTATCTGCAATTTTAAAATAAATATAGCAAATTTTTATTGGCCAACAATATTCAGAGGAATTTCTATGTGATAATTATTGTATGAGATCATTTGTCACTTGTCGTTTGTATTTGGAAGATATTATGGATAGAAAAAGGAAGTCGCATAGACGAAGAACAAACTCTTCAAGTATTATCTCCAATATCTATACTGAGAGGTCGCCCATATTCTAGGTGCTAAATAAAAGTTTGAAAATGTTAGAAAAGTCACTGGTATATCTGAGAACCACTAGAATAATTTCATCAGGGTAAGATCCTAACAAAGAACTTGCTTCGTATATTCATATTTTTCTTGGATCATCTTCTGATTCTTTGTTTACTACGCTCCATATTTGAAATCGGTTTATCAAGAGCACTCCTTTTTCTGTGGACATAGTAGGATTCGCTAAAGAGACTCAATATGAGCATTATGGTATCACACTCAAAAGATACACAGCACACACAAGTTAGAAATATAGTTTCTTTAAGATAATAGCAACGAACTTACTATTTAGCTTTATTCCTCGATAATTTTCTGATGGCTGCTTTACTGGAGATTTGCGCTCCAAAAACCTGGATTTTATTTTCACTTTTGCCCGGATTATTAAAATTCTTCTTCCTGGATACCACGGTGAATTGTTACATTAATTTTGATTAACAATATTGTGGTGGTTCGTTTGATTTTTAAAAAATGATTCAATTATTCATTTGTGGTATTTTAATTTATTTAGGATAAAATATAAATATTAATAAAATGTTATAAATTAATTATCTAGTAAAAAAAAGTTGAAAATATTTTATTTAAATGGATGGATGAGAATGAATGTCTGCCTCTGATGGCCATCGATTTTGAATGTCCCCGCCACCGCCGCGCACGCACGCCGACTTGGCGTCACCGCCGGCAGAGGTGGTAGAAAGGCCGTTCAAAATTGGCGGTGGGTCAAAACACCGTCACACCCCCCGGCTCCCAAGGACTCCCTGTCCTTGAAAGATCGAAGTTGAGAAGGGTATGGTTAGCCTTTTCTACCATTCCACATGTCTGAGGATGGTATGGAGTAGCAAGGGAATGGGCAATTTTATTTTCCGACAGAAAATTTTTGAAGCTTCTACTTGTGAAATTCGAACCATTTTCCGTCAGAATACGTTTGATTGGTACTCCAGAAGATAACAGCTGTCCAAGGATGTTGAGGATGGCAGCTGAATTGTTGGATGCTGTGGGAGATGCCCAAATGTAACGACTATGGTGATCTATGATGACCTGGAGATACTTATGTCTGGTGTTCTTGGCTTCATTTCCCAAAACAATTGTATCGAGTCCAATGAGGTCAAATGGTTGGAGGTCGCTGTCCGGTATTTGGTAATGGCCGATTGTAGGTTGGTTTGACTGTTTGCTGAGCTGACAAACTTTACATGAGGAAACATACTCTTTTATGGTCCTGAGAATTTGTGGCCACCAGTAATATGTGGAAATCAGCTTCAATGTTTTGTTTTTTCCAGGATGTCCAAAGTCATCATGAAAGTGGTGAAGACATTTTGCCCGTAGGGAATCAGGTACAGCTGCTTTGGAATGGCCTCGAATTCGTATAGTGACAATGCCACTTTTAATTTGAGGGTTCTTTACAAATCGCAAGTCTGCCTGTTGTTGAGCAATCTTCATCTTATCTTCGGTTATGAATGTGCACACTGGATTCCTGGAAAGTGCGTCAACATGTGTTGAGTTACTTGTAGATGGCAAAGAATCTTCATTGAATAGAGAAGTAGCCTCAACATTCTCCAGATTTGAAAATTCCTCAGATGCTGGTTGACATTTCTTCTTTTCTTGATATGATCCAGTTTCTAGTCTCAAATGATTCGCCTGAAATTTACAATTATACAAAGATGGTCCTTTAGTAGTCACAACACCATTCTTGATGTCGACATGAAGATTGAACAGAGTTCCCACGTCAAGACCTAGTAGGAGGGGGTACATGAAGTTTCTGAGGATGTGAAAATCTATCTGATGGGTGATATGACTGATGGTAAGGTTGACTTTAACGCGACCAAAGCTTCTTGTTCTGGAATTAGCCTGATTGATGTAAATGGATGATGATGGTTCCATTTGTAGGTTCAAATTTTTGAATTGGGAATAGGACATTATACTGATGGTTGAACCTGTATCAATGAATGCTTGTATGGGGGTGGAGTTGACTAATGTGTTGATGTTGATGAACTTGAAGATTGGCCGCTCTATTAGTTTAAATAAATTAACTGTTGGTAAATCAGTTGAGTTTGAAGATGAAGGGTCGGAAGTAGCATACAAATTTGAGGGTTGTTCGTTTGCTGCACTTTCTTCAGGGAATGTTTTGGGTCTATATGGGCATTCATTATGCCAATGGAAATTATTTAAATTTCGCATTTTGCAAAATCTGCATGGGTATGGTGGCTTCGGAGGTGATGCGATGTAAGAGGTAGGATCTTTAAATTTATTATCGCTAAAGGCTGGTTTGGAGTTCTTCTGTATGGAGCCAAATGCAGCCTCTAATTTTAAGGTTGCACTTACCCAAGTCTCTATATCTTCGAAATGTATTGGGGCTAAGCTTATCTTCCATTGTGCTGGTAATCCTTCCGTCAACATCTGGATCTGTTCAACTTTGGATAAGGAAGTTTGTTTTAGAAGCCGGATTTTGGACTGAAAGTACTCATTGACGGATTCATCGCGGCGTAGATACCTTCGTTGTGCATCAATTAATGGTGTTGCTGTTGATGATCCAAATCTTGTAATAAATTTTTGTTTGATGGTTTCCCATTGCTTAATATTTGTTCCTGCAATTTCATCAGCATACCATTCTAAGGCTCTTCCTTCTAGATAGTAAAAGAACAACTTTCCTTTATCTTCATCTGTAACATGTAATTCAAAAAGTTTTACCCAGCTCTGGGCACGAATATCCTTCTGATCCCCGCTGTATTTTTGCAATTTTAAAATATTTTCTTTGGACATAATGATATTAGATATATATATATATTTTTTTTCAGTATTCAATTTTTTGCTTAAAAAATATTAAAATCCAAATTATGTTCACAATTGAGACTGAAATAAATATAATATTAAAATGAATAAAATCTTTTTGATGCTTGAATAATTGAATATCCTTGCCGGCTGCGCCAAAACTGTGGTGGTTCGTTTGATTTTTAAAAAATGATTCAATTATTCATTTGTGGTATTTTAATTTATTTCGGATAAAATATAAATATTAATAAAATGTTATAAATTAATTATCTAGTAAAAAGAAGTTGAAAAATGTTTGATTTAAATGGATGGATGAGAATGAATGTCTGCCTCTGATGGCCGTCGATTTTGAATGTCCCCGCCACCGCCGCGCACGCGCGCCGACTTGGCGTCACCGCCGGCAGAGGTGGTAGAAAGGCCGTTCAAGATTGGCGGTGGGTCAAAACACCGTCACAATATAAACAGGTATAGACACTATACAAAAATAAAAATCATTCTATCATATTCAAGAGATGGGTTATATTTGGCATGTCAATAACTCTGAACTTACATTTTCAGCTTTATGCGTTTTTCATCTATTTATGTTTGTTTTCTGGCGTTCTGGGGGCTCAAGGATCCATAGTTAGCTCGATATAGTCACTCTGTTTACTGATTTTCTTATTCCTGGAAATCAGAGATAAATCGTGTTAAATTCTTTCTTATTGTGCCCTAGTAAATAGATAAAAGGATTTTCTAAAATAAAAATTATTATATCGCATTCAAGAGAGATGCTAGAGATTAGCTTTGTGTAAGATGTGAACGCACCCCTTATCTCTTCAGCTTTATGTACTAGTTATTTTATGAAGCTCTGCTTATTAGCGTTCTGCGCTCAAGGAATCAGAGTTTTCTCTTTATATTCGTTTGGCGTACCAAAGAACTTGGACACCACGGTGACATTATTGTGAATGATAAAGTAATCTTGGTCTCTTCCAACAATGATATCCCGCGATTCCCTCTGTTGTAAACTAAAGAGGCTAAGAGACTTTATACAAAATAAAGAATGATTATATCATATTCAAGAGATAGGTTAGATTTGTGCAAGCTGATATCTAGGAACTTAACGCACACAAGATTTATGCGTCGTTCATATCACTGAGGATCCATAGCTAGCTCTGTTTTCTGAGATTCTTCATCCTGTGCATCAGATAACTCGTGTTAAATTCATTTAATAAGATCTATATTTATGAACAAACAATAGAAACCGGACTATATAGCTCCAAACAACGTAATAAATAAGGATCTAGGCAGAGAACTGAAATTACTGTTGTTTCGATAAGAACAGAACGGAATAAATCGATCAAAAATAATAAGCAGGACCTACAATTTATTTCGAGCCAATTACAAATAGACAAACCCAAAGATTGTGGATGGGCCTTAGTCCACGGTATTGGTTCCAGGAAAAACGAGGCAGGACTAAAGATTTTAGCGCTATATTTACACAGACACTGTAATTAAGTAAAACCCAATAAATGATTCAATTATAATAGGTATGAACTTTTTAATAACGTTTTGGTTATACACTGGTCCGCAAAATTAAAGGGACAACATATTTTTCCATTTATCTTAAATTTTATTGAACATTTATCAAGGAAATTTTATACACAAATTTATTATTCCATTATTGATTAGAATACCCGAAATCAAAGAATTCTAACACGTATTTTATGCAAATTACCCGGTCAAGCAATGATCTTCTTGCAGTCAGTGCATAAATATCTCGGATATAGTTGTTAAAATGGGGTGTGATCGCCTTTAACTGATAGACAGGCTCTACATCGGTGACCCATACTAAGAATTAGGGAGTTTATCAGCTCCTGTGGAATCAACGCCCACTCTTGTGTTAAGGCTGTTTCTAGCTCATGAGTGTTTCTAGCAGGGGGTTGGAGGGATGAGATCCGCCGTCCTAGGTTGTCCCATACATGCTCAATGGGATTTAGGTCTGGGGATCGAGCTGGCCAATTCATCCGAGCAATTGCATGGTTTTGAAGAAAAGTGTCGACCACACCAGCCCTATGTGGACGGGCATTATCATCCATTAGAAGAAAGTTTTCTTCCATTTCCAATGCTTGAGGCATTACATATGCTGCCAAGATCTCGTCCCGATACCTCTGTCCAATCAGGGTTCCTTGCCGAAAAATATGGAGTGCTGTGCGACCGCCCAAGAAGATTCCAGCCCAGACCATAAAACCTTGGTTTCTGTAGGGATCCCTTTCAACCATATTCCGGGGATTATTTCTGGTTCCTACCTCTCTCCAGACAAAGACACGACGATTATCGCTGTTTAGAGATAATCTGGACTCATCAGTTAACATTACACGCCTCCATTCATCTGGATTCCAGGCGACATGTTGTCTGCACCAAAGTTTCCTTGCTCTCTTTTGAGGTGGTGTCAATGGCACACAAATTATGGGTCGTCGAGCATAGAGGCCCTTCTTGTGAAGCCTTCTGCGTATTGTATCAGTTGATACTAAGACTCCTGTAGCTGCATTGAGGTCACTTCGTTGTTGCGATGCTGTCATTCTTCTATTGCGACGCACAAGGAGACTCAAATAACGGTCTTGATTTAACGTTGTGACCCTTGGCCGTCTTTGTCCGGGTGTTCTGGCAACATTAGCTGTCGTTTGAAATTTTTTCCAAAGCCTTGAGACAACGTTTCTTGTCACTCCAAGCCATCTTGCTACTTCTGCCTGTGATTGGCCTGCTTCCATCCTTCCAATAGCTTGCCATTTTTTTTCTTGTGATAAATGTTGCCTATAAGCCATGAAAACTTTAAAAAACAAAAAGGTTCAATAAAAATCTAGTGGAGCGTAAAATTAGGACGCTTTGAGAAAGACTCAAGCACGTGCTGGAGGCGGAGTCAATGTAGACGGTGGTATTTTGCATATTGGGAACAACTCTATTTGTTTTTCTGTTTTACATACTCTCTTAATTCATGGAAGCTTTTGAATATACCAAAACTTGATAAATATCCCTTAATATAACTTTTCTTTTTCTTAAACATGTGTTGTTCCTTTAATTTTGCGGACCAGTGTATTTGAGAAGCTGTAATAGTATAAGTACCGCGGAAATGTTCAAAAGGCTATAAAGACTTGATTATGGACAACTGAAATTGGATGAAATCAATCATGGGCGAAATGGTATCAAGACCGAATTTATCGATATAGCAATGGGTCAAGTTTGGCCTATACGAGATGGTAGGTAGATGGTAGGTAGTATATATGGCCTCTCTGGAAGGTTAACGCAACACGTAATGGACCACAGAGCTATTAGATGAACTTGGAACAAACGGGAATATACAGAGGCAACAAGCCTATTATTATATTATATTATGCCTTATGACCAAGATAAAATTAACAAGTGTTATAAAATATTTTATAAATAAGTGAATATTAACGAAGATAACTCTATCTAGACAACGGGTTCTAAAATATTTAAGAGTATCTCTTTGGTTGAGAACCACTAAAAGTAGCCAAAGGACTTGACTGGAGCAAAGACAAACGAGAATTGATCAAGAATCGCGGCACTGGATCAAACGCTATTATACTGGTTTTAAGACCGCACAACATTTTATAGACTGGTTTAGAACCACGTCCTAGGTCTCGGTACCGTGAACATGTACCAAATACTATATAGCGGGACTCTCGACAGTTGGGTCGAAACTAAACCTAGTTCTGTAGGTTTGTACTTATAACTATAGCAAAATATAGCAAGAACCGTAAGAATTGAGAACCATTGCAAAAGGTCAGATGATCCTAAGAAAATGAAGGAAACGCCATAGGAATTAGCACAGAGCCACTGCGATTTCATAAAACCACAATACTAGACCGCATGTTATAGGACTGAGATGTTTAAACCACTGCAAATTTGTGAAACTGGTCAAAGTTATTTTGGTTTTCGATTCTGAATCACTGCAATAGGACGAGTAACAAGTAATTGTAAAAAAATAGATCTGTAAATTTTACAGTATAAAAGACTAAAGGCTGTAAGACTTGTGGAGAGACAGCCTTTGAGACACATTAATGAACGAATAACGTGAAGACTGACTTAATTAATATATTAAATTGTTAATTATAAGGCAATAACGCGCCATCTACATGTATATATAAGAAATGAAAGTATCAAAGCACGAATGTTTTTTTTTTAAACGTAAAACAAACTTTTACTACTTGTATCTACTGTAAACGTTTTTTACGTTTAAAATAAACATTCGTGCTCTTTTATATATAGATGGAGCGTTATTGCCTTATGATTAATTTATGCCTAACTGGCCTTGTCCTTATTGTTTGCGGAAGAGCATTGCTCGATGCAAATATTTATATGAAATTCTACTGTCCTAAAAGCTTATGTTCATAGTTTACTTGAATATCATTTATATGATTCCATCCTTCATTGTAGCATATTAATCAGAATCGTCCAATACAGTATCAGAGCTCTAAATAACAGTCTGGTATATCAAATTGGCCAAACCGCTGGGAGGGTTCACCAATGATGAGCCAAGCCCTCCTAATAGTTTGTCCTCACAGTAAGGACAGTAGAAGTTTGTTTTACGTTTAAAATAAACATTCGTGCTTTGATGCTTTCATTTCTTATATTAAAATTTACTCAAGGTCATTTCAATAGGCTAAGGTAAGCTATACTAAAGTAAAATGTATAGTATTGGGCCTAAAATATCTTCAGTTGGATAGTTATCGTGAAATTACTCCAAATAAACTGGAGCGAGAGCAGTGAATGAAGCACGAGACAGTATCAATGATGTAACAAAAGGATATATAATATAATAACATAGGAGTCTGCCACTGAATACAAGGCTGTGTTGAAGATGATAGGAAATATTCTTATAGAACAACTGCAAAAGTTTAAATACCATGACTCGTATACAAAATCTATATAATTAGTTTGAGTCTAATATAATTAACCAACCCTATAGAAGTGAACTTATCATCAAAGAAAAAATACCATAGTCCAAGATATTGGACCAAGCTTATAAAACTTAACTTAGAAAGAGGGAATCATATATCGCCGCAACTCTTTTTTATTAACGCGATTAAGGAAGCTTTCGGGTAAGCCCTTCTTCAGCTAACAATAGTGTACAAACAAGGAGAGATTATATATCGTTTTTAATATAAAATAAAATAAAAGAAAAGAAAATTACCACGCCACTTTCGCCCTCGTTTCAATAGCACCGCGTGGCCACGTCATGTCTGATCCTAACTTCAAATATAATATAGTACAAAAATATCTTAAAATAAATTTACGTAATTGAATAAATATAAATAATCAACTATAAACAGTTCAAATTATTTAGTGGAGCTTTTGAAGATTTTTAGGATAGAAGGGGAACGTACTGTGATGGCAACTGTATACTTTTGTTTAATGGTTTAGGGTGCTTCATGGTTTCTATTGCTTCAAGAATGAGTCTTTGGGTTTTAGTTTTGGCATTTGTATGGAGGATTCTATTATTATTGAAGTCTGGAGTGTGTCCAGTTTCTCTGACGTGGTCAACTATTAAGGAGTTTGGATTTAGTTTAGAGATGTTTCTTTGGTGTTCTTTGATTCTGATTGAAAGGTCTCTTGATGTCTCGCCGATGTAGACACTATTGCAGTTGAGGCAGGGAATTTGGTAAACTAAATCTTTTTTCTGTTTCTGGTCGGTGCTTTTGGTGATTGGGTTTCTTAGAATCGAGGCCATGGAAGGTGAACCTCTGAAGATGGTTTTTATGCCAAAACGTTTGAGTTTGCGGGCTATTGTAATTGTAGATTCTGTATATGGTAAGTAACAGGTGGTGATGTACTGATTGGAGTTATTTCTGGGAGTCCCTGGTTTATATCTATTTCTTTTAATGAAAGGAAGCGGGTATCCAGATTTAAGAAGCTGGTTTTCGATAGACTTAAGTTCTTTATTGTATTCTATTTTTGATGAACAGTGGGTGAAAGCTATTTTCGTCAAGGTACGTACAACTGTTATTTTGTGGGAGATGGGAGAATTGGAGGCAAAGTGTAGGTACTGCGTTGGGGAGGTAGGTTTTCTATAAACTTTTGTTGTAAAACCGGTTCTATTTCTGGTAAATAAAATGTCAAGGAATGGCAGGCTTCTTTTAATTTCTTTTTCTATTGTAAATTGAATAGATGAGTTGAAACTATTGAGGGTTTCTAGGATGTGATTTTCACTGTTTTCTGTGATTATGCAAAAGATATCATCAACGTACCTTGACCAGATTAATATTTCGTTGGGTTTTACTTCAGTGATCCATGAGTCAATGGTGGAGAGAACTATTTCGGCTAGAATTGTAGACAGTGGGCTTCTCATCGGTGTGCCTTTTATTTGGTTGTAGTATTCTCTTGTAAATTTAACTGTTGTGATCTTCAAACAGATTTCGGTGAGTTTCAGGATTGCAAGGTGGTCCGGGTATGCTTCTTTATGTTTGATTAGGATGGTTTGTAGGGAGTCCATTATTAAGTCGTGGGGAAGAAAATAATGGACTCCCTACAAACCATCCTAATCAAACATAAAGAAGCATACCCGGACCACCTTGCAATCCTGAAACTCACCGAAATCTGTTTGAAGATCACAACAGTTAAATTTAATCTGGTCAAGGTACGTTGATGATATCTTTTGCATAATCACAGAAAACAGTGAAAATCACATCCTAGAAACCCTCAATAGTTTCAACTCATCGATTAAATTTACAATAGAAAAAGAAAATAAAAGAAGCCTGCCATTCCTTGACATTTTATTTACCAGAAATAGAACCGGTTTTACAACAAAAGTTTATAGAAAACCTACCTCCCCAACGCAGTACCTACACTTTGCCTCCAATTCTCCCATCTCCCACAAAATAACAGTTGTACGTACCTTGACGAAAAGAGCTTTCACCCACTGTTCATCAAAAATAGAATACAATAAAGAACTTAAGTCTATCGAAAACCAGCTTCTTAAATCTGGATACCCGCTTCCTCTCATTAAAAGAAATATATATAAACCAGGGACTCCCAGAAATAACTCCAATCAGTACATCTCCACCTGTTACTTACCATATACAGAATCTACAATTACAATAGCCCGCAAACTCAAACGTTTTGGCATAAAAACCATCTTCAGAGGTTCACCTTCCATGGCCTCGATTCTAAGAAACCCAATCACCAAAAGCACCGACCAGAAACAGAAAAAAGATTTAGTTTACCAAATTCCCTGCCTCAACTGCAAAAGTGTCTACATCGGCGAGACATCAAGAGACCTTTCAATCAGAATCAAAGAACACCAAAGAAACATCTCTAAACTAAACCCAAACTCCTTAATAGTTGACCACGTCAGAGAAACCGGACACACTCCAGACTTCAATAATACCAGAATCCTCCATACAAATGCCAAAACTAAAACCCAAAGACTCATTCTTGAAGCAATAGAAACCATGAAGCACCCTAAACCATTAAACAAAAGTATACAGTTGCCATCACAGTACGTTCCCCTTCTATCCTAAAAATCTTCAAAAGCTCCACTAAATCCTTTGAACTGTTTATAGTTGATTCTTTATATTTATTCAAATACGTAAATTTATTTTAAGATATTTTTGTACTATATTATATTTGAAGTTAGGATCAGACATGACGTGGCCACGCGGTGCTATTGAAACGAGGGCGAAAGGGGCGTGGTAATTTTCTTTTCTTTTATTTTATATTAAAAACGATATATAATCTCTCCTTGTTTGTACACTATAGTTAGCTGAAGAAGGGCTTGCCCGAAAGCTTCCTTAATCGCGTTAATAAAAAAAGAGTTGCGGCGATATATGATTCCCTCTTTCTAAATTGTCGAAATCCGCAAATCGTTTACCATGAAAACTTAACTTATTATCAACGTAAATATATATATCAAATACCAAGATATAGAACTATATGACTGAACTTATGTCCATCGGGGATATGCCAAAGATCAAAGTATTGGCCCAAGACCTGTAGACTGAACTTAATATCAACGGAAATAGGCCAAAGGCCAAGATATTGTACCAATACTTATAAGACTGAACTTATTATCAACGGGAATATAACAAAGACCACGGTTTTGGGCAAAAACTTATAAGACTGAACTTATGCCAAAGGCTAAGACTTATAGACTGAACTTATGATCAACGGATATATGCCAGAAACAAAAGTAGTCGGACAAGACCTATAAGCCAGAACTTATGATCAACGAGAAACTACCAAAGACCAAGATGCAGACTTATAAGACTGAACTTATAATAAACTGGAATATGCCAAAGATCAAGATAGCGGGCCAAGACGAATAATACTGAATTTATGATCGATGGGAATAGGTCAAAGACCAAGATATTAGACAAAGATTTATAGACTGATCAACAACAATATGCCACACACATAGTGGGCCAAGACCATTAAGACTGAATTTATGATCAACGGTAATACACCCGTTAAGGAAGTGGAAAGTATTTGGTGTCGCCGGTCGTTATTATTATTATTTTTTTTTTTTAGGAAACAGAGGCAAAAAAGATCACTGTGTATCAAATATCTTTCAGAGTTATTGTCTGAATCCCGATATACATGCTGAAAGGTACCATTTCCTTAGGTTTTGACCATGAGTGTAGGCAAAATAACAAGATATTGGACCAAGACCTTTAGACTGAACTTATGATCAACGGTACTATGCCAAAGACCAAGATATAAACCTCTAAAACTGAACGATATACGAGGTGTGTTCAAAAAGTATCGCGACTTTTGAATTTTCGCGGGTTACGTATATTCGAATATCGATCTTTTTGTGGCTTTATGTTGGTACTCATGTCTCTCATTTATGCCGACAAGCTCGGCCATTTTGAATGTTCACTTAATTGTTGACAGCTGCTTTGCTTGCAGGTGTTTTGGATCGTCTTCGATTTTTACCTATTAAAAAAATGGATCAAAGAACCTGTATCAAATTTTGTGTGAAAAACGAAATTAAGTGCGCGGATGCATTCCGAATGTTGACTGTGGCATACGGAGAAGCTACCTTGGACCGAAGCAACGTTTATCGGTGGTACAAAATGTTCTCAGAAGGCCGAGAAGATGTGAACGACAAAGAGCGTGCCGGACGCCCGAGCACTTCAACAACAGACGAAAAAATTAATGGAGTGGAGAAAATGATATTGGCCAATCGTCGAATCACCGTTAGAAAGGTTGCTGAGGACCTAAACATATCGATTGGCTCGTGCCATTCGATTTTTATCAATGATTTGGGCATGAGACGATTCGCCGCGAAATTCGTACCAAAATTGCTCAATTGCGACCAAAAACAGCATCGCATGAACATTGCTAATGAGATGTTGGACTCTGTCCGCGACGACCCAAATTTGCTCCAGAGGGTCATAACTGGTGACGAAGCGTGGGTTTATGGTTATGACGTGGAAACCAAAGCTCAATCATCTCAATGGAAGCTGCCGCACGAACCAAGACCGAAAAAAGCGCGCCAAGTTCGGTCGAATGTGAAAGTTTTGCTGACAGTTTTCTTCGATTGCAGGGGCGTGGTGCATCATGAGTTCTTGCCACAGGGTAGAACGGTCAATAAGGAATATTACCTGCAAGTTATGCGCAATTTGCGCGAAGCAATCCGCCAGAAACTCCCGGATTTGTGGAAGAACAAAAATTGGCTTTTGCACCACGATAACGCCCCTGCTCACACATCGTTGCTTGTGCGCGACTTTTTGGCCAAAAACAACACACTAATGATGCCGCAGCCACCGTATTCCCCAGATCTGGACCCCTGTGACTTTTTCTTGTTCCCTAAACTGAAGAGGCCCATGAAAGGACGACGTTACGCTACGCTTGACGAGATAAAGACGGCATCGAAGGAGGAGCTGAAAAAGATTTTTAAAAATGATTTTTTGAAGTGCTTCGAAGATTGTAAAAGCCGTTGGCACAAGTGTATAATATCTCTTGGGGATTACTTTGAAGGGGACAAAATAGTTATTCATGAATAAATAAATAATTTTTGAAAAAACACAAAAGTCGCGATACTTTTTGAACACACCTCGTATAATCACGTAACTAAAAAATGGACGAAAATTAAATTTCAATTCCTGAAATTAGTTTTGGTAGTAATTTTTTCCTATTATAAAGTCTATCTTAACGTTTTATTTTCATTTGGCGAAACCTTTTTAAAATGTCAAGAGCTATATACACTTTTTATCGTAAGAAATTGATATTTATCTTTTTTTTCCTAAAAAAATATTAAATTTTATATAAATAAATATTTTTTTAAAAGTTTTTAAACACAAGGTAATAAGACCAAATCCAAATGAATAAATAGTGTGTGACGTTTCGGTAACAGCGTTGTTACCATCTTCAGACAAAGGTACTGAATGAGAGAATTTTACCACAGCATGCTTTTAAATAGTTCCTTTTATCAAGTGTGTAAACAAGATAACAGATAAGAAGATATTTATCTGATAAACAGATGGGATAAACACCTGCTGATTATTATTCTTAGAATTAAAAGTTTTTTCAAATATAATTAAAGGCATATCTATAAATATCATTTATATTTCCTCTTTCTTCCATTCTGTTAATTGTAGCACATTTCTTTTGAATGAAAAATGCTTCTTTAAATTGTCTCTTAAAATAATTTTTCTCATAATCTAGTATCTTTGTTTCTTTTAGGTTAAAATTATTATGTCCTGTGATTTTTCTATGTTCTACAAGTGCAGAATTCTGAATTTTATCCCATTTCAGAGCATATTCATGGTTTTTCATTCTTTCTTTTAAAGTTCTGGATGTTTGTCCTGCATAATGTTGGGGCACGTTTTTGTAACCATACCCCAACAGAAGGCGTATGTATAATCAAATCAAATGGATACATGGCTTCCCTCCCACATAGACTTACAGACCATTTTTTTGCCCAGAAACTTAGACACTTGGTGACACCAGACTTCCATGCTGAAAGCTGATGCCTGGTAAAGAAGAAGACATCCAGAGACATCCGAGCTGGAAACTGTTGTTTCATATGTACATATATTCCCCTCACCAAAAATTTAGGTAAAGGTGACCAAAAAAAAAAAAAAAAGGAGAAAAATGGAGAAGGAAGATCTCTAAAGACTGAAACTTATAAAATATCCTTCCAGAGAAAGGAAAGCATCACATTACAGTCCAGGTAAAAAGGGCCTGGGTCAATTTTAGCCAAGACGGGGGGGCGATATATATACCATCCCGAGAAAAAGGGAGGGTTGTATTTCAACCCATGTGGAAAGACGGGGGGCTGGAGTCTGAAATCTTACACTACCGCAGGGGTTGTTTTTCTCTTTAGATTTTTTTTGTTTTGGTAATACTATATGTTCTATTTTGAAGGGGAGAGGCCTGGGGCGTCTATGAAATTGATACTGGAGCCGTTGGCCATTTTGATTGGTGTTTCTTTCGGCGAATGAAAATGGAGAATGAGATGATATAAAAGAAGGTTCTTTGCCAAAAAGGGAAGATTCGATCGGAGTCGCTCAGTGAAAGGACAGTCTGTAGACAGGAGACCTTTGCCGGCACTTTCGAGAAAGGTAAGCCATTTGTCATTATGACTTAGCGCCCCCCCCCTTTTTTGTGTAGTAGCCAACCTAGATTTCGCATGGGCCCTAAAGGGCTATAAAGTAACTTCAGGTCACCTCTATCTAAATTTTACTATGTAAATAGCATATCTCGTCAGTATAGACATGTTCCCAAATTTTAAGATATTTAAATAAATATCTAGAGAAATTTTCTTGTCTCCTCTGTTACCTATTTCATACATAATTTGTCTTAGGGTGCTATTCCAACTGTTTAAATAAAATGTTGTATGTTTATTACCTATTTGAAGGGAATGTTACTAATAATCAAGTCTCCCATAAATTACCGGCCACATACATTGCCGCGAGTGTCTGTGTTTCAGTGTTTTATAGATTGCC
This sequence comes from Cordylochernes scorpioides, assembly GCA_030710605.1. NCBI lineage: Eukaryota > Metazoa > Arthropoda > Arachnida > Pseudoscorpiones > Chernetidae > Cordylochernes > Cordylochernes scorpioides. Next base: position 76,482,881 of record CP092867.1, read on the forward strand.
CAATTTAATAACGATTTCGTGGGTTGTCAGATGAAGTTGTATAATAGTGTCGCGGTTGTTTCCATCTTTAGACCACTGTACTGACAATATTATATGCTCAATCCTTGCTTTAGCCCAACTCTTAATCAATTACAGAGTTTTTTTTCCCTTTTTCTTTTTTATTTATTTTATTTATCCTATTTGCACAAATTGTATTACATGTGATGATGTAAAGACATATGCCGATAGTGCATCACTGACAGCTGTGCTGCTATTATACAACATTAAGGTCTTGCTGCGGGTTATATACATAGGGTTGTTGGCCTAAATTGCTATATATATATATATATACTTAAGTAAGGAGACTTTAATAAGTCACATCGTGTACCCTCCCTTTTCAACTATCCAAACCAGGGAACGCATCAATGTCGCCCGCCGCGGGGCTCGAATTTAGTATATGTTTCTTCCCCTATACTTTAGAAATATATACCTAATGAAAAGCCATACTATTTTAAGTATTGGTGAAGTAGTCCACGCATCCTGAGATTAACAGTCTATTATAAATCGTGAATTTTAATTTACGCTTTCCGTTTCACTGGCATTTTATCAGGCAATGAAAGTTATGTTGAGGCGGTGTATACCGCATCTCTCGCCGCTGTCTTTTACGATTCACATTGTTTGTGGCAAAACCTTAATATTATCATTGATTTCTGATATCAAAGTAAAACGTCTATGGGGATGAGTATCTTTTATTCTGGTCTTCTCGAGCTTTCGAGCTTGTCCGCCCTTCTACAGGAGAAACATATACAATATATCAAGAAAATATAACGTCGCCTGATGCTAAAACTATTATGATTCTATGTACATATATATATATACATTAGAAAGTTTTGCATATTATTTGTTTTCTTAAGACATATTTTTTTGGATTAAGGTATTACACATATTCTACTATTGTTTGCTATATTCTATGAATTATCTTATAGGTTAGAAATTCTATTATTTAAGTAGTTTTATAATAGTTATTGGCTATTACATATAAGTTACTTATATTATTGTTGATATTATTAGCTGGTACTAGGATATATTGTGTTATATGTTTCGGGCAAATCTATTTCTATTAATGCTATTGTGTTTTCTGAATAATAGAGAATCAATTATAAGCCTTTGATATTTGCTGTTTATGTTATTGTAATGTATTCTAGGTTCTCCTAATGCGAAAGTGTGACCTGTTCCTTTGCAGTATTGGAAAATTAGAGACCTATTGTCTTGATTAATAACGTTGCGTCTATGTTCATATATTCTATTGCTGACTCTCCTTCCTGTCTCCCCTGCGTATTTTGGCTTGGCAGCTGTATACACTCTGACAAGGGAAGGTTATCCTGAATTGACAAATGTATAAATTTTGTCTTTAGTAGAGATTTCCAAGACTCTATTTCTGAAACATTTTTTTTAGATGAAGACAAATAAAACCATCTTGATAGTATTGAATTTTTACAGTAAATATTTGCCAGCAGAAGGCATGATGAGATTTCATGAAATTTAAACCAGTTATATGTTTAGTATGTTCCTTCAGTTGTAATTTGACACCGTCTTGAAATAAAGAAATTGGACGGTGCGCTATATCTTGATGCTGGATATTTCTGTGTCAGAAAGGTGTAGTTATTCTGTTTAATGAGAATTCCAATAATTATCGAAATTTAGCAGATTATCATTGGGGATTTGAACAACTGTCTTGAAAATTTTTGAACAGCCTGAGTAGATAAAGGAATCCTGGAGTTAGAGTGGAGAATTAGTAGTACAGACTGACCACTCGACGCAGATAACTCTAGAGAACAATTATTGTGTTAATCCGCCGTAGACAAGAAGAACATTGATCCTCAGGATATTCGATAGGCAGAATTTTGAGAATTGATAAGGTCATGGTTAAAGTTAACACAGGCATATGGGAGTAAAGACAGTGATTTAAACAAGATAAGAGGCAGCCTTGTGTCTTAAATACTTTCAGTGGAAGCAGATGCCACGGCAAATATTCAGGTCTAATAATTTCCAAATTTGAAGTCATGCATGACGGGTTAGCACGGGATTGACGCCTGGACGGGTTTCCACTGGGATTAATCGAGCTTGCGAAAGAACTAGAAGAAGTGTGACATGTCACGCCACTGTACTAAATTAATAATTGAGAAGATTTATGTTGAGCCAACTGAAATTAGTAAAGAATTAAGAGATTAAGGTCTTATTCTTTGAGTTTTACACTAATTTCAATTACGCGATATGGACGGCGTTATAAGTTGGGTGGAAATGATTCGGCCGCAATGGGATGGTCTCCTGGAGATGGTACGATCAAATAATACTTATTGAATGCCGGGCGGGATCGCATAAAGCATTAAACGATATCAAGAAATGCTTAAAGAAACACCCTAGAAGATTGGGGATCGACAAAATGACGACATGGAAAATGCTCAACATTGTACATTGGCAGCAAAATGATATCTTGCTATTGTATGGACAACCACCCCTTCCTGAAATGTGCAGCGGATGTTAGTCCCAGAATTAGGTCCTTTGAGGCGACACTTTCCTTTGCAGACGACATAAAGACGCATGACAAAAACAGCACATGAGCATTTAAACTAACTTCAATTCCTGCCATTAATTAATTTAGTTGACCAATAGCTATAGAACCGCTGGAGACCTCCATACCCTGTGTGAATATTTTAGTGAGAAATGAGCGATTCAATTCTATGAGCCATGAGGTATCCTGTAAGATCAGAGCTGTACCCCATTCAATTTTTTTTATAGTAGCCAGTGCGAGATATTTCCAGAATGTTTGTTTCTTTTTTTTTTTCTAACTGTCATATAATTCGGAAACTAGAAAACTACACTATTTTGATACAGTTTACATCTAGCATCCATGAGAACTCAATATGACTATTGAACGTAGATTGAAGATTAATGAGTGAGCCAACCTAGAGAGAACGAGTTTAATAGGCTTACAATCAATAGTTGAAGCAAACTATTCGCACAAATTTGTTATGTTCTCTCTCTAAATGATCTATGACATTATAGGTTTTCTTAACAAGGTAACTACCCCGCCGAGTGTATATGGAGTTATAAAGCTTAAAGGTCATAGGCTGTTGGAATAATATTACACTAGTAATAATTAATAGTTCAAAATTAAGAGTGATAATAGATCGGGATCCAGATCCCGATGACGGGTTTCGAGGAAACACCAGAGGGATGAAAAGGCAGTGAAATGTGTAGAAAATGATGGAAGAGAGATGAGAGAGAGGTGATGAAAGAGGTGTTGAAAGTGATAAAATGAGTGAGAAAGCGTTGAATGTTGATGAGAAAGAGATAGAGAGATGCAGAAAGATGTTGAAAGAGAAAGAATTGGAAAGGGTTGGATAAAGAGTTTTGTAAATAGTAGATAAAGGTTGATAGAAGAAAGTACATTTAATGTATGAAGCGTAGCTGTCGACCGCAATATCGCCTCGATAGAACTATTTCTTTTAAAATAAGACATATTATGCACTGGGGGTTTGTGTAAGCTGATTTACATAAGTTTCAGCGATTGTATACACTATTTAATATAGATAGGTCTTTATTAATTACAATATTAGGTTATATATTAAATAGCAAATAGGTCTTAGTGTTATGGTGAACTTTAAACAGTTTGCAGTTTTTTTTTTAAAACATGTGTTTCTAGTGCTAAGTGTTGAAAGGAGCTTTAACACCATGTTTCAGGGTTTGTGTGTTATTTGTCTCAACCTTGTCTTTGTGCAGAATACCGTCTCACAACCTTACTGTAGTGTTTGTTGCCATCTTTAAAGATCTTCACAGTTTGTTTTAATATTAGTGTGTATTTTGAGAAAATTGTCACAACCTTATCCTTGTATAGAACACCGTTTTTACACCGTTTTATTTAATAAGTTATATGAGAGATTTTAGATATAGTATAAGAGTTACTATTTACATGAGCCAAATCGACCCAACAGTTAGAGCAAGAGGGGGGAACTCAGATATTTCCTCCTTTCACGTGACGCGACTGTTCACCCCGACCGGTCGTGCCAGATAAGAGGGAATACCAGGAAACTCTGTCCTCCTTGCACTTCGGGTTTTGTGATAGGGCTCCATGCTCGCTACAAGGACTACATCTTGGGTTTTCGTGTTCTCCTAGTGTAGAATTGGCTCAGCCTCATTTTTAGTATAGTATATAATTAAGAGTTGTCTCACAACCTTGTTTTAATATGACACACCGTTTTGAAGAGCTTGTACAACCTGTCAGGATATGATTTAGGAAAATTTTAGTTTCTTTTTATTGTTATGTTACAATTTTATCCAACAAGGGGTGACAACCAGAGCGGACTCAGAAGTAATGAGACGAGGGGAAGTTGACAGAGTTAGTGTGAACAGTTTAACTTTACGCAGGTCTACAAGGGTAAAAAGGCCCACACAGTGTAAATTCTGCTTAGACTGTCGCCTCTAACTAGGATTTTGGAGTGTGTACGGAGAATCAGCTCGATAGAATGAGAAGTTTAGAGATTTCAACCTTTTTTTTTTAAACCTTTTTTTTTTTTTAAAGTAGAACTTCATTAGGATTCTTTTTTTTTTTAATAATACAAACTATTTCTTGTTAAAACCCGAGTTTCAAAGACCAATGAGAATAATGTATACCATTGTGAATGAACTATTTAGTGTAAATCTGAAATTTTAGTTATTATCAGGAGTAATAGGTGAAGGAAGGTGTAGGAAATCACAACTTAGAGGGGGGCTATGTCTAAAACAACAAACCTAATAGGCATCCTATGGCTTGTGTTGGGTAATTCAGAAACCCTATAATCCCTGGCCTTCAGGTAGTAGCTTTGAAATAGGTTTCTAATGAGGACATGAAAGGTCAATCTTTCAGAGTAAAGTTGTGAAGTGTAGGGACCCTAAGCCAGGGGTAGAAGTTAAGTAGGCCCAGACCGTAGTCGATCCTTGGAAAGCACTTGAGAATGTTAGTGTTGGGTAGTGAATCATAAACCCTATAAATCCATCTTTCAATAGAGTGCTGAGGTCGGACTACTGCAAAGGGGGCAGACGCACGAGGAAGTAAGAAGAAAGTGACTTCACCCACGGTGGCTAGGGGAATGACTCAATCCGCTTTTATGAGGTGTCACGTTTAATGGTTCTTTATTCGCCCTTATATTTGTGTATGTCTTTATAGAATTGTCGTGAAAAGTCGCTTAGTGTCGAGGCAAGGGCAGTTTTTGAAGTTACACTGATTTTTTTTTGGTAGGTTAGCTTCCAGATTATTTAGAATTGTTAACAATTATTGTTAACAATCATTTATCGAGTATAAAGTATTAGTATATATAGAGCTTGTACAGAGGCATTTTCTTTTGAGTAACCTAGGGCTTTAGTTCCCAACTTGTTTTAATTTTATTATTTTATTTGATTTCACATTGTGTCCTGAAAGATGTTATCATTTGTTAGGATCTATTGATATAGATAAATGAGTATTTTGGCCTTTGTAGCAGCTTTCAACCTTAGTTTGTATGCGTACCGCGAATGATAGGGGGGAGGGTGTATGAATGAATTGGTGCAATGAATGTAGAAAAAGGTTAAAAACTATTATATTGTGAGCCCAAAATACATTAGAATAGGGTTAAAGGACTTTAATAGGATCGATTTTAATTTTATTTTACTTTTTATTTCGAATTTTGTTAGGACCGAGAAGCCTCAAACAGGACAACTACAACTCTATCTATTGTTAGGAAAATATTCGCTCCACTTTGTTAGGTCTCCTTTTAGAGGAGTGCAAATATTGATTTCTTTTATTAGGGTAATCAGTTACTCTATTTCATTATATCAACTTGAATTTTAAGAGTCGTAGATAATGATCATATCTTGATTCTCAGACTGGAAGGTTGTGGGAGGTTATGATCAGACCAGGAAACCCACAAAACTTCCCCTCATTAGAGGGAACGAAGAGGTATAGATTGAATTTTATGCAGGATGGGGGATTTGTTTTGCCATGCCGTATAGCCTGGGGTATAACGGCGCGACCTTGGGTAACCGATCTGACACCGTAGTTTCGACGCTTTTAGCGTGGCTGGAGCGAGGGTGTTCTAGACGGGAGGTCCTGTAAGATTGGCATGTAGGCAGAGATTGCCCAGTTATTCTAGACGAAGTGTTTCCGTCTACTGAATTTTTTTTTGGTACCAGTTTGATTCCCCATAGCTAGCGGAAGTTTCTTCTAATAAAGGATTCGCCCTGCCATACGTTTTGTTGGAATGAATTCGAGTATAAGACCGATTCGAGAGGCAAAATAAGTAATTATTAGGACCTTCAACGAGTTTAAACTCGTTTCATGATAGGATAAGATTTTAAAGTATTAGTTAACTATAAGGACCGCGAACGAGACGCCAGAACGAGCCAATGAGTCAGAGTTTTAGAAGTGTTGTATTGAGGACAGTAGAATTAAGAGCAGTTATACAGGGAGTAGAATTCTGAAGGAATTTGTAAAAGAACCAAAATTTCAGATTGATAAAATTCAAATTTATAAGATGTAGATTTGTAGGATTCAGGTCAATGAATAGAGGGTATATTAGTAGATGAAAGTAATATGAATTTCTTGGAAGGGGGAGGTAGCTGAACTGTACACACCCCAGAGACAAGGTAAACGGAGTCACAAACAAAATAGTAGAAATTGATTAGTCGCTCTGCCAAAACAGAAAAATTCTCTTCATACGGTTGTCACCCTAGATTTAAATGGACTGTGTAGTTTAATAGAGGTCTGGGCTATGTTCCATTTGACCAAGATTCTAAATGACGTTCCCATCTGGGTTGAGAGAGTATTGCAATTTGAGGAATTTAACACACAAGAGAGAACCCACCCTCCAGTAGGATCGGGATAGACGAATATTACCCAGTGACCAACTCGTGATTCCAGACTGGATAAGATTGAAACTTAACTGAGATACTAAACCTTGAACCTTCAGCGCACAAATATATATTATGTTTACATTTTCTTTTTCAATATGCTATTATTTTTATATCATATATATTATATTATAGTCATATACTATTCATTTCAACAATTTTATTTTGACATTCATGATATTAATATTTATATTAAATATTTAATTATATATATTTTGTCACCATATATAATCTTGTAGTAGTTTTCTTTTATCATCTATCATGGGATGATTTTTATCATATTTAATCACTATCTGCATGATACGTGTTTTCCTCAATATATATATTATACCCATCATATAACATGGAAGGATTCATTTTATCATTACATATTTCGTGCCTTATTTAATAATTACTTTCACAATTTGTTTTCTGTAACCTTTTTTTTTTTATTTAGCAAAAGTCATCATGTCATAGGCTAATCATTATGTACCAAGATATTTCTTTCAGCTAACTATAATTATCCTTTCCTTTGATTGTATATATATATAACTATACCACACGAATGTCTTGATTGGTACGAAAATAAAGATGCTGGCATGTTTTAGGAGTTGGACTAGTCAGTTATTTCTAAACGACTTCTTGGCGCCCAATTTTTATATATAATATGTAATAGGGAAATGTCCTAACTGTATTGTTAGCAGAAAGAAGGTAGCAATGAATCCAGTACCCCAAGAGGCAAGGATGGGGTTGAGAGGACTTACCACTAGGAAGGCCTACTCCTCAAGACCAAAGAAGAAAGTGGAAGGGTGGTATATATACCCATGAATGGTAAGACAGATGACCTTGCTTACTTCCATACATATGATATGACTGTCCCCAATAACCTATTTTGATAACAGTGTTCTGACAGAATAATAGCACATAAAAAAACCCTTTGCCAGGATGCACAATGCCCACTAATGTTCGGAATAATAAACATCTAGAATAGCATACCATCATTTTGATTAGCCTTATCTTCCCTATAGGTTTCGGTACACCTGACTTCACCTAGTAATGGAAAATGCATTTTGCTAGAAATGGGCCTGCTTTCATAGTAACTGATGAAAGGCAGATGAATAATGAATAGCACAAACGCATTTGTCCATTACTTGGCAGGGGGAGGATTGTTGGGGCACGTTTTTGTAACCATACCCCAACAGAAGGCGTATGTATAATCAAATCAAATGGATACATGGCTTCCCTCCCACATAGACTTACAGACCATTTTTTTGCCCAGAAACTTAGACACTTGGTGACACCAGACTTCCATGCTGAAAGCTGATGCCTGGTAAAGAAGAAGACATCCAGAGACATCCGAGCTGGAAACTGTTGTTTCATATGTACATATATTCCCCTCACCAAAAATTTAGGTAAAGGTGACCAAAAAAAAAAAAAAAAGGAGAAAAATGGAGAAGGAAGATCTCTAAAGACTGAAACTTATAAAATATCCTTCCAGAGAAAGGAAAGCATCACATTACAGTCCAGGTAAAAAGGGCCTGGGTCAATTTTAGCCAAGACGGGGGGGCGATATATATACCATCCCGAGAAAAAGGGAGGGTTGTATTTCAACCCATGTGGAAAGACGGGGGGCTGGAGTCTGAAATCTTACACTACCGCAGGGGTTGTTTTTCTCTTTAGATTTTTTTTGTTTTGGTAATACTATATGTTCTATTTTGAAGGGGAGAGGCCTGGGGCGTCTATGAAATTGATACTGGAGCCGTTGGCCATTTTGATTGGTGTTTCTTTCGGCGAATGAAAATGGAGAATGAGATGATATAAAAGAAGGTTCTTTGCCAAAAAGGGAAGATTCGATCGGAGTCGCTCAGTGAAAGGACAGTCTGTAGACAGGAGACCTTTGCCGGCACTTTCGAGAAAGGTAAGCCATTTGTCATTATGACTTAGCGCCCCCCCCCTTTTTTGTGTAGTAGCCAACCTAGATTTCGCATGGGCCCTAAAGGGCTATAAAGTAACTTCAGGTCACCTCTATCTAAATTTTACTATGTAAATAGCATATCTCGTCAGTATAGACATGTTCCCAAATTTTAAGATATTTAAATAAATATCTAGAGAAATTTTCTTGTCTCCTCTGTTACCTATTTCATACATAATTTGTCTTAGGGTGCTATTCCAACTGTTTAAATAAAATGTTGTATGTTTATTACCTATTTGAAGGGAATGTTACTAATAATCAAGTCTCCCATAAATTACCGGCCACATACATTGCCGCGAGTGTCTGTGTTTCAGTGTTTTATAGATTGCCCAATTTAATAACGATTTCGTGGGTTGTCAGATGAAGTTGTATAATAGTGTCGCGGTTGTTTCCATCTTTAGACCACTGTACTGACAATATTATATGCTCAATCCTTGCTTTAGCCCAACTCTTAATCAATTACAGAGTTTTTTTTCCCTTTTTCTTTTTTATTTATTTTATTTATCCTATTTGCACAAATTGTATTACATGTGATGATGTAAAGACATATGCCGATAGTGCATCACTGACAGCTGTGCTGCTATTATACAACATTAAGGTCTTGCTGCGGGTTATATACATAGGGTTGTTGGCCTAAATTGCTATATATATATATATATACTTAAGTAAGGAGACTTTAATAAGTCACATCGTGTACCCTCCCTTTTCAACTATCCAAACCAGGGAACGCATCAATAACATTGGTCACATTTTTCACATTTCACTTCATAAATTAAACCTGCTCTATTTTGTATGTGAGTGTTCTTATGGTTGTTGATATATTGAGAGATAGGGTTACATGGTTTCCATGCAATGTTTATTTTTTCATACTTTTTGAATATATTAGTCAAATTTCTTGCAAACTTTTGGTTTATAAACGGCAATGTGATAAATTTGGCTTCTTTGTTTTTGCACTTTAGATTTTGAATTAAAGTATTATTCTCATATTTTTGGTTCATGTCTTCTATTATTCTATCTATCAATTTGATGGGAAAATCTTCATTGATTAGTTCTTTTTTGATGTTGTTAATTTCTATATTTCTTTTAGTTGTATCATTAATGAGTGTAAAAGCTCTATATATAAGAGCTTTTACTAATCCTACTTTTTGGCTGAAATGGTGCTGTGAGCTAAAGTTCCAATAAGTTCCTGTATGTGTTGGTTTTTTGTATATAGAGGTTGTAATGTTGTTATTGTTGTATGATAAGTTCATGTCCAGGAAATTTATTGATTTGTTATCTACTTCCATAGAGTGTGTGTAATTGATATCAGGCAATAGATTGTTGAAAGTATCCAAAATATTTTGTTCACTTCCCTGATTAATAAATAAAATGGAGTCATCCACATATCATTTAAAATAATAAACATCATTTTTAAGTGAATTTAGAGCTTTTATTTCTAATTGGCCTATAGTAATACAAGCTGCGTTTGGTGATATTGGACTACCCATTGTTGCACCTTTCATTTGGAGATATATTTGGTCATCATAAATAAAGTATGTTGTTTTCAAACAAAATTATATTCCAATTAAAAATTCAGATTTTGGCAAATTAATTATTTTTGATTCTTTTATCACATGGTTTAATACATCCATAATTGTGGGTATAGGGATTGAAGAGTAAACATGGATTCAACATCTAAAGATATAATTCTTTGATTTTCATTTAGCTTCATGTCAATAATATCTTCTTTGAATTCATAGGAGTTAACAATTTCATTAAAATATTGGTAGATTTTTAATTGTTGTGCTAACCATTTTGACAAGGCATATGTTGGTGAAGGTCTATTGTTTACTATTGGGCGTAATGGACAGTTGAATTCATTGGGCTATGGGATATATAAAAAACATAATTTGATAAAAGTACTGCCTGTCTTAAGGCGAGTAGAACAAGGGGAAAAAAAAAAGATTATTTACATAATTACAAAGGTTTTAGCTGCCATCGGGAAACAACAACAATGAGTTTTTATAGGGCAAGCATGACCTCTGGTAGTCGATTTAACAGAGTATTTGAATCTATGAAATATAATTTTTTTTTTAAATAAAATAATATTTTAATATTGTAGTTGTTGTTTCTTATCCCCTTGTGTAAAGATTACATGAATTCCATGAGTTTATGCTCCTCGAGCTGTTTTATGGTGAGCAGTGGCCTCTCCCAAAGGTCCTGTTTAGTGCATCTAATGCTAGCCAAAATGTGTTCTGGAGCTGCAGGTACGAAACTACATTTTGGGCAAGTAGGATAAATTTTGTTATTATTTTCTATCTTCAATGGCCTGTTCTAAATCTTGTTAGTGTTGTTTGATGCTGTCTATTTCTGATGTTCAGAGCTCCTCCTGGGTTCACTCCACTGTACCAACTGTGCTTATTTTTGTTTTGGCTATTGTTTCTATTTATTTAAAAGTAAGTTTATTTTTCTGTGGCAAGGGTTCTTTTGTGCCTTTTTTCGCTAGCACATCAGCAGCTTCATTGCCTTCAATGCCAACGTGTGAGGGTATCCATTGAAGATGAATTTTTGAGGTTTTTGATAGTTTTTGGAGATAACCAATTATGTTCCTGCTTACTTTGTCTCTAAGTTCCCCTGTGTGACTCAAGTGTTGTATGGCACTTCTACTGTCAGTAAGAACCCAGATATCTTGATAATTAGTATTTCTGATGGATTTTAAGGCTTCATAGATGGCTATAAGTTCTGATCTGAAGACTGAGCAAAAATCTGGGTTTCTTCTGTTCATTTTCTCAATGCCATTTGTGGTTTTGATGAGACAGCCACTGCCAGTGTGTCCTAGCTCGTCTCTGCTACCATCGGTATAGATAGTTATTGCATTTTTAGGAATGTTATTAATTATTTCTAATGATAATTGTTTTAAGTATTCTGGATTTAGTACCTTGTGTACCTTGGGCTTCGAGGTCTGATGTGTTTGGAATATTAATGGCTATGTCTTCATAGTACAAATTCTTGATTAAAAATGCAAGGCCACCCCCTTCTTTATTTCTGTCTTTTCTGAGGATATTGTAGTTTTTATATTTGAGATTGTACTTTTCATTTAATTTAGTTTCCTGTAGGGCTATAATTTGTATCTTTTGTTTTTCAGCTATTTCCATTATTTCTTCTCATTTTATTTTTGTTGCTGTTGAGCACAATCCATTTATGTTGCACTGCAGAATGCTCAATTGCTTGGAAGCTGCAAAGTGTGAAGTTTGTGGAGACTGTATTATACTTATCGGACAGAACCCTCTACCTAAGTCCTGAACGCGCCCCTGTTTATTCTGCGCGACGGGCGATGCAGCATGCAAATCAACATCTGATCTCATGGAATGGGGTGTAGGGGTGCAGCTTTCATTGATCATGGAACCATGATCCAGGCACACTTTGGTGAAAGTCTGACTTTGCCTGTAGTTTGAGGCCGTTCCTAACATGGCAGCAGACGCCTTTGCTGCCGACTCTAACATGAGTACAGACGCAGCTCCTCCGTATCCCTGAAGTGGGACCCTTCCTGAGGTTCATCAACTGGGTCAGTTGAAGTCAGGATTTTTAAAGAGGTCTACTCCTCTTCTAACAATGCTGCTGTTGGTCCGCAACTGCTTATTTGTCAGAGTTATTCTGCTTGTTTCGCAGCTGGCCTTCATATCTGAAGGTCGTTTCCCTATCCGCCACCTGGGAACACGCCCTATAGCAGTCAGCTCTGCCAAGGGATATATTTTAATATAATACATATATATATATGAAAAATCAATAGAAAAAATAAAAAATAAAAAGGTCAGGAGTTGATATTAAAAATAAAAAATGGCATATCCTGACCAGGAGCACATGTGCTTTTCAGAAGGCAGAGCGCCATCTAATGGAACAGAAATCAACTATTCATTGATTTAACCCTTTAGGTGCCGGCCGCTTTCAAGGTCATTACCATATAAGCGCCAGCTTGCAAAATATTGAAAACGGTGCACTTTTGATTTTCATTTTTAAAACTATTTAATGCCTTGCAAATTTCATACAAAAATTATGTAGTATGCAATAGAATATGTACTTTTAGATGCATTGAATATTAATTTAATAAATCATAAAGATATATTTTTAAAAATATATTTAATATGCAATTTTGGAAAAAATAAAAAATATTTACATTTTAATTTCAAATTGGGGGTATATATAATCAAGATATATTATATTTGAAAGTTTTATAAGGAAATAGGAACAATTTACTTTATTTACAAGTGTGTTTCAGGGCGCATATTGCATGAAGGCCTTTATGACATCCAGTGCAAATAGTTCGGGATCTTTTTCGGTTTTGTGGAGTGCTGCACTCCACACACCTCATTTCTCTTTTTTGAGGCAAACTCTGGACTTGAATCTGGCTGGTTGAAGGATTGCAAGGTTCTTGAATGTTTTCCACCAGGCTATTTATGACGGAGACATTGAATTTCTGTCTAGACAACAGGGGAGAATCTTTGCAATGTTGAAGATAGATGATGTAGGAGTTGAGAAGAGCACGATGTAAAATATTTATCACCACTTTTCGGTGGAATTTTCGGCCTTTTCTCTCATCCATATATACGTACATCATCATATCATTTAGATCCACGCCCCCCATATACTTATCATAAATATTTTTCACCTGGGGATACTCAGAGTTTGGTCTTCTTGGCTTGTCTTCAGAGATTGCATCACAGTAGGTGGACAAGAATCTTACAGATGGTTTAGAAGGTTTTTCCTTGTAGCCAATTGCCAAAATTTCTTGATTTCTTAAATAAATTATATTATTTGAAGAATAATTGGCAGTTTTTATGGCAGCTGGAAATCCTTTTCTATAGGCTCTCACAGTTCCAGTCAGGTAAGTGCCATTCTTGGCCAGATCCCGAGCGAGATCAATGCTCGTGAAGAAATTGTCTACCACAATATGATGCCCCTTGTTCAACAAATTAGAATTGGTTAAAAGCTTCATTGGAACATCATATGAGAGACTTTTGTGGATCTGGCCAAGTTTGCCTTTATATGGCTCGAACTGGAGGCAGTAACCTGTCTCGGATTCACATACCATCCAGAGCTTGATCCCAAAGCGACCATGATGCTTTCCCGGCATATATTGTCTGATTCTTGTTCTGTTTTTTAGGCAAACTAAACTCTCATCAATGCTTATATATTGTTTTGGTTTATAATGAAACAAAAATTTGAAGTTCATATATTTGATGAGATCATTGAACTTCATGGTGGGGTCGTAGTTGGGATCAGTGTACTTTGGCATGTGATAGGAGTCACAGGTTGTAAAAAAACTGTACAGCAGTTCAAAACGGTTCCTCGTCATTATTTCATCAAACCACGGAGTTCGCAAACATCTTTCCTTTGCCCAGAAGTCTTTTATCCTATTTTTTTTATGGTTGCCCATGTTAAATAGGATGCCAATGAATGCAAGCATCTCATTTAGAGAGGTATCGCTCCATTTTCTAGCCCTAGAAGAAGGAGGCAAATCTTTTAAATGTTCTTCCAGATAATGTTTGGCATATTTATTCGTAAATTTGACCAAATCTTTTAACAAACTTGTAGTAAAAAAGAGGAAGAAATAGTCAATAGGACGGGTAAGGGAGCTAGGGAGGTGCTGAGGACCAGAGCTCTCTTCAAACAAAAATGGTTTTTGGCGTCGTGGAAGGTGGAGAAACACTCACCCAAGGAAGGTTAGCAACATCCACTTCATCTTCTTGAAAATAATAAATTTCGGTGTCCGAAGAACTGCTTGATTCTAAATCTGAATCCAGATCATAAACCTCAGTACAGGAGTCACTTTCTGAGGACATTTTTTAAAATTATCCCTAGTACATGTGGTACAGGCCATGATAATCATAGTGGGTAGTTAGCGACTGCTCTATTTTTTTTCATGTGTTAAGCGTATTTCTTGGTTTCTCAAGAAGCCTCTGGAACCAAAAATATTTTTGGTCGCAGTGGTACAGCGTGCTCCATGCTGACGAGCGCCAACAGCGCGAAATGCGTTCGTGGATGGCTTTTCTTGATTTATCAAGAAATTGGGTTGCTCAAATATCAGGGAACAGGTTAAATCAATGTTTAGTTGATTTCTGTTCCACTAGATGGCGCTCTGCCTGTCATTTTTAAATATTTTTCTATTGTTTTTTCATATACAGTTAAACCTGTCTATAGCGCCCCCTCTAACTAGCACCTTCCTCTCTATAGCGCCTGATTGTAAACATTTTTCATTAAAAGTGACCTGCTATAGCACCCTATTTTGGTGAGTCCCAAGAGGGGGCGCCTATAGACAGGTTTAACTGTATATATATATAGTCTTTAATTAAGGCATCTCCTTTAGTAATTCTTCCAAGTTTGGAAACCATTTTACACTGCTGTCAAACATCAAATATTAAAAATATCACTGCTTGTAATTTGTATAATTTGATTTCTTTGCAACTCATTGAATTCAAGCTGCTCATGAATTTTTAATCATAAAATTTGTGCCCTTCTCTGTTCTATAATATAGACTAAACAATTTTCCTATTTACATATTTGTAACAAATAAATTTACTGGCAATGTGTTTCTTTTCACCAAATATTATCTCTACTAATGAAAAGAAACACATTGCCAGTAAATTTATTTGTGTTACAAATTTTATCGAAAGATGGCAATTAAATTTATAAATTCTATTTACATATATCTGTACAGATTTCTCATTTTCCTATGTCAATCAACAACTCTGTGCCAAATTTGATTTATCAGGTTTGAAATGAGTTTACAGTTGAACAATTCTGCCTCTCTAGCCTTATCTTAGAACAAATACAGCAAAACCCCACTGCTGAGCTTGTGCCTTTCTATACCCTACCTCCATCTATCTATGTGAGTTTCTCATTCTACTGCATATTTACATATTTTCACCATTCAACACAAGGTACTCTGGATCACACCACTTGCAATTTACATTATAGATTTTATTAAAAACTGATAAAATATAAATTACAATGCCAAGAAAAAAAAAAAGGAGGAGGGAGGGGAAATAAAATTGAAAATTTCACCCAACATTTTTTTCATGGGCATGCACATTATCAATCAACCGACTATCTAAGAAAGAAACAAACAAACAAACAAAGAGGGCTATGGAGGGCATTTGTAATATAATATATATATATACACTAAATTTTACTTCATTCATCCTTTGTAAAGAAGAGAGTTAGAGATAGGAGTTGAAGTGCCTAGAGAAAGTCTACCGACCATAAAGTAGCAATTTGTCAAGTTCTCTCACAGGTTAGTTACAAACAGCTTTTCTTTACCAAGATATTCTATGGACTTTTAAACTTAAAATTGAGCAAAAAATAATAAGTTGACTTTTTTAGAAGAAAATGGGTGAATAGTTGTGTTATAGATGCAATCAAAACAAATCCATCTGATATGCATACACATAAATGATGTAAAGTACTTTTTTTTTTTTTTTAAGAGAGATTAATAATAAAAAATACAACTAGAATATTAACTATTTAAAAAAAAATTAAGAAAGGAAAAAATAAATAACATTGCAAACAAAACAAAAAAAAAAAATATATATATATATATAACTAGAAACGTGGTAAAAAAAAAGAGAGAGAAATGCAAAAATCAAAGAAGAAATAAGCAGGCCAAATGTTGGCTTGAAAGGGAAGAGATAAAGATAGTTACAAAAAAAAAAGAACAAAACGAAATAGTTGGGATCCAGTTTTTAGTTAAATACAAGAGACTTTATTTGAGGCACTTTGTCTTTAATTTGAATCTTGTGCTGCGGCTGCTTCCTCCTCGTCTGAATCCTCAGCCACCAAATTGGAGAACTTGTTTGCACAGATATAATCCTGTGGACACAATTTCTTGTTATAGGGTAGAGTGAGGAGATTGGAAAGAAAAAGTTATATACCCCTACAGACCTTACTGCCATGATCAAATAGATTAGAAGGCATAGCTATCTGTGGTGAACCCTCTCAGCGTTTTTTTCCAAATTAACTACTATTTTATTGGATTATTTTTCTTATCAAAGTAAGCAATTTCATTGGGCATTTTAGGGGTATTCGGGAATACTATGGACATAAGCTTTTTTAGATGTGCAGAAGTGCATACGTAATAATTCTGGGTAAATCAGGCAACACTTCTATAAATATATTATTTTATATTAAAGATATTCTAAGAGAACACAATATTTTTATACTTCTGGTAAGGTCTAGAGGCTATTTGAATAATGAGAATTGCCAAAATTATTGGAGGGATGGCACTAATCCTGGAAAATAATGTTCCAACTAGACGCTGCCAGATGACAACATCAGGGGAGTTAAAGTTAGTTTGGTCAGCCTTGCAGTCAGAAAGTTTTTATTAGCTTGCTGGCAATTCTATTGGGGTTTTGCCCCTACTTCTTTGCAGTGTCTAGCTGCACCATCTCAGATGTCTTTTATATTGCATTTAAAGTTCATAGAAAGTTCATTTTGTCAGTTAAATAGAAAATATTCAGACCTTTACTAGTTTTAAATTTGAGATGGTGCTGTGTCTACAACCTATTAAATTGTTGAGACAGTCAAAAGATAGTGCAGGTCTGCATCTATTTTGCAAGAGAAATGGTCTTTATATATATATATATTTGTTATAAAGTAAATAAAGCTTCCAGGGTTAAGTTTCTTGTTCAAATTTTTATTTTCAAGCTTGTCAGAAGGACTGACAAGTCCGAAAGCTTGAAAATAAAAATTTGAACAAGAAACTCAACCCTGGAAGCTTTATTTACTTTATAATATCATAAATCAGGGAAGAACGTTTATATATATATTTGTGCGTGTGCGAAAAAATAATTAAAAATCAACGATCAGCTAATTTCTATTCCACTAGATGGCAGTCTGTCATCTAAAAAAGCTTGTGTGAGCGGTCAGGATATGCCTATTTTGTTTTTAATATATACAAGGTGTGTCCAATAAATAATGAGACCGGTCAAAAGCAAAGAAAAAATGAAATGATAATTTTTTTTAAAAAGTCTATTAAAAAATAGAAAGCTTCAGCTACACTGCGGTATATCACATCACGTGATTGCACGCGCAGTCGATAAATTGTAAGCTTGTAAAAAGAACGCCTTGCATATAACAACTTCTAATTTGTGGATAATAATAGATAGAAAATTCGAATAACGAATTTGTATTAAATTTTGCTACAAAATTGGGAAATCGGCTTCAGAAACTTTAGATTTGTTGAAATTGGCATTTGGAAATGAAACTGTAAATAAGCCCATCACATTTAGATGGTTTTCACGATTTAAAAATGGAATGGAATCGGTGAAAGATGAGAAGCGTGTTGGACGTCCAATTCTGCACAGGAACCCTGAAAAGGTGAGCCAAATTTCAAATTTGATAAAAGAAAATCCACGAATAGGGTTATGGGACATTGAGGAAGAAACAGGGATATCAAAATCATTAGTTGGATCAATAATTAAAGAAGACTTGCAGTTAAAGAATTCAAAATTTGTCCCTAAAATGCTAACAATCAACAAAAAGAGATTCGCGTTGAAGTTGCCAAAAAAAAATGCTTGAAATGGTGGAAGAAAACCCTAATTGGAAGGAAAAAGTAATAACTGGAGACGAGACATGGGTTTACGGGTATGACCCGGAAACAAAACGCTAATCCATGGAGTGGAAAGGAAAAGATGAACCAAGAACGAAGAAATCCCGACTTTGCAAATCAAAAAACAAAGTCTTATTGGTCACACGTTCTTTGACATAAAGGGAATTGTGCATTATGACTATCTAGAGGAAGTCAAACAATCAATAAGGAGTCTTATTTAAACATTATGAGACGTGTACGTGAATCAATTTGTCTGAAAAGAAGTGAAATGTGGAGTTCCAAAAATTGGATTATCCATCATGATAATGCACCACCACACACCGCTACATCTGTACTAACTTATTTGGCTAAACGCGGCATCCAAATACTTCAACAACCTCCCTATTCCCCAGACCTAGGTCCAAATGATTTTTTTTTTCCAAAACTCAAAATGGCCATAAAAGGAAGGAGATTTGACACTAGAGAGTCCATCATAGCGGATTTGAAAAAGGTCTTGAAGAACATCCCGAAAGATGCCTTTTCTAAATGTTTTAAATCATGGGAGAAGAGATGGAAATTATGTATAGATGCGGGAGGGGACTATTTTGAAAAATACTAATAATTTTTTTTTTAATCATTCTATTTTTTCTTGGACAAACCTTGTATATACTAAACAGACAGACTAGTGTGTCTAATGGAAGAATCTAAACTTACTTGGGGTTTATCTTCAGCTTTTTTCTGCCTGCTGCCGGGATCTGTGTATTTCTTCTTCTGTCCACCTCCATCCTCAAAGTTGTACTTAGACTGGCCCTTTCTCTCAGTCTGCCGTGGCTTGTCCTCATTGGAGCCATAGCCATCCTCAGAGCGATTCCTTCTGTTGTCAGAATCATAGGTTTTAGAGGGAGGTTTCCTGGTGGGGGACTGCCTGCCGCCACTCCTGCCAAAGCTCTGCCACACAGGTTCAATAGATATAGGGGGAATTCTTTAACACAAACTCTCAATAATGCTATATATGTTTGCTGTGTATTCCTCATTGATTGGTTTAATAGAATAGTCTGGAGGGATCAAAAATATCACAAAAGAAACACAAGGTAATAAGACCAAATCTAAATAAATAGTGTGACTGTTTCAGTAACTTAGATGTTACCATCATCAGACAAAAGTACTGAATGGCAACAATGCTGTTACCAAAACATCACATACTATTTATTCATTTGGATTCGGTCTTATTATCTTGTGCCTCTAATCTATAATCCAAATTATGCCCATCATTAGAGAAGGTAATTGCTTAGAATAGGGTGAAATGACACTCCATGATGGCACTACAAAATGAGGATATACCCATAGAGAGTAAAATTTTAAATTCCTAGTTCAGATTGAACAAGTCTGTAGTATCAGGCTAGCTATAGCGGGATGAAACCCCTTATGTTGTGTGTGCAGATAATAAAGAGCATATAATGAACCTAATACTCAATTAGCCTATTTGAAATTTGATTTGGAATATTATAAAAACTCTTCATTTTTTCTTTATATACTCCGTCATTGCAAGGATCATGTAGCATTATATGGGTGTCAACTATATGGGAAGAACAGAAATAACAATAATTAAATCCAATTAAGTGTGTCTGTGCTGTATGAAATTTGGTCTTGACTGGAAGATAATCAATATTGGAAGGTCCTGCTCAACCATCCCAGTTGTCTCATCCACCAGACAACTATTGTATTCTAGGGGGTTGGAGCAGAGCAGTGGTAGAAACCATGGATTTTTCCACAGCCATGTGATCAAATCCCGGGATCAAATTGTACACTTTCTCCCTGAAGAAAAAAATGCTTTAAATGCCCCCAATTCCTGTAAAAGTCTAAACCCACCAGTGAGTGCAGGTAACCAAATAGGACTCAAGCACACTTGTAAGTGCAAAAGTCAAGCTGCCTTCCACTTGTGTCGACACATACACTTGCAGTCAAAGCAGTCATTAAATACCCACCATGATTATCATGGCCATGTGCACTATAATGACAATTATGACTCAACCTGCAATCCCAAACCACATTATTGATTGTATTGGCTCAACCATTTATGTGCAAAAGTCAAACTGCTTTCCACTGGAGTCGACATGTATACACTTGCAATAAAAGGAATCATTAAATACACACCATGTCTACTAAAGACAATAATGACTCAACCTGCAACCCTAAACCACATAATTAACTGTATTGGCTCATCCATTGATGAGCTCTACTCATCCCCAGCAGACACTATCAAAAGTCTCAAGCTCTACAAGCTAGATACCCTAATATGATAGAGTGGAGATAAGGAAGAAGAACTTATAATAAAAAAAAAAAACTATTGAATTATTGCTTATAGTCTGTATTTGGAGAGTTCAAGAAATTTGGAGCTATTTTGGTGCAGAATTTTCTTTTCCCCCAAACTATTTTCTATTGGGTTTTCTGCAGTGGAAAAATTATTGAAAGTTTTATAATCAGTTTTTCAAATGGAAAAAAGAACAGTTGGAAATGGTTTCATTTTATAAAGAGAAAAATATATTTTGTGTTCAAATGGTTCCAAATTTCACAAACAGATGGTACTTTATTGTTGGGAGGTACAGTAAACCCTCTACACGATCGTATCAATTCTTGTTCTGGTAGACTTGATGCTGTAACCAGGAGGGACACTCCCTCTTTAAAAATCCTGAGTTCACCTGACCCGGTTGATGGACCTCAGCAATGGTCCCACTTCAGGGATACAGGGGAGCTGCATCTGTGCTCATGTTAGAGTCAGCAGCAAAGGCTTCCATGTTAGGAACGGCCTCAAATTACAGGCAAAGTCAGACTTTCACCAAAGTGTGCCTGCATCATGGGGCCATGATCAATGAAAGCTGCACCCCTATACTCCATTCCATGAGATCATGAACTCATGGAATTTGTGTAATATTTACACAAGGGGATAAGAAACAACAACAACAACTTTATTTGTAGGTTTATTCCAGGAAACAATGTTGAATAAAACTAAGGCTTTTGTGACTCTAAAGGTCAACTAGTTGCAGAGCCAAACTGTCCTTTAGATAGCGGTGTCCTCTTTCCAGAGTTAATTGGTTAAAAATAGCAATTAAGGCAATGAAAACTTATTTGTAGAGAGGTCTCTGTTAGGGGGAGTATCCCCTCACATCTATGTGATATGTATTGCGTGCAAAAAGTCTTCACTCACAATTATACATGTGGTTGTGGTCAAATAAAATTCCAAACCATTAGGTAGATAAACAGAGAGGGTGTCCAAAAATAAGTGCAACAAGAAAGGGGGGGGGGGGGGGGGGGGAATTTAAGGAAAGTAGGTGACAAGCAGCTGAACAAGAGACATCACTCAGGGCCATGACTTTACAGCTACTATACGATTTGTTGAACCCATCTCCTGCTCCACAATATGGCTTTGAAGCTTTTTGGTGTTCCATCTCTATCCACTCTGCTCTCAAATTAATACGTCATCACCCCAACCTAAACATTCCCCACATGTATAAACACTTACTCTTGTGTATCCACTGCCGCCGCCACCACCAGCAGTCCTGTTCTTTGGCTCCTCCTCTCTGTCCACAACAACTTGAGTTCAATAGTTGGCACAAGATAGGTAGGTATTGGTGGGCTTTGTTTGATACATTTATTTCATTAGAGCCGATAGGCTTTGTCAAAATAACATGACATAACACAACTCTAAAGAGAGATCTCCCAAAACCAGGGTTATCCATATTTTAGGCCATGGCCTCTTAAAGGAGGTTTTCTTCTGAACAGCACAGTAGTCTCACTGAAGCACCTATTCCCATTGGGATAAAGTTGAATTAAAGCCTAAACTACTATTATTAAGACATGGAATGGATGGTCAAAATGTCACAAATTCACAAAAAAAAGGCATTTTGCCAATTGAAAGATTGTTATTATAAATTGGTTCCCCATCTTCAGGGAAAAAAAATATATTTTGTGTTGGCTTCTCAAGATATAAAGTTATTTGTACCTCTGCTGTTGCTCCCTCAATTTGCGCTCAATCTCCAGTTCTCTGGCTGCTGTGTCCACTGGCTTGGCCTGGCCAAATATGGCTGTGTTGGATACTGGTGCCGGCGCACTCTTGGCTGGAGGAGGGTTGGGCTTATTGCTTGGAGGGGCAGCGGAAGGCTTGGAGCTTCTGCAACCAACAGTTGGGTGTAGCCTACAGTCAAACCTGTTTTGTACCTTTTACAAGTGCAAATTTATTTTGGTTTTCCATCAAATTTGTTATTCTACTCCAATATCTCTGTGTGTTTGCATCTATTTAAAAAGAAGCTACAATGAAATGAATGTATTGATAATGCAATTTTTGAAATCTAAAATAAGAAATACTAGATTGACTGTATTTATTATATCCATTCTACTCTACTTGTCTGGTGTGGCACACAGTTGGGGGACAAACTTAATAGAGAGCAAGGCGCACACAGTCATATACTTATTATGGCTTGCATTAAATCAAAGCCGCTCTGGACAGACAAAGGACATAGCTCAAAAACTATGGTCTCCAAGTGATGTTTTGATTTTGAAGATGATTCAGAGATCATTAATTGATAGCACATAGATTTTGTCAAAGGTGACTTTGGGCATTTGCAAAGTATAGTTTACAATTATAGAGGAATATGGTGAAAAGAGAAAATCAAGAGTAGAGAATTAAATGAGAATTTTATTTTGGTGCCAGAATTACTGTTACTGTTACATTGAAAAAATATCATCTCTAAAATCCCTATTTCACAGCTAGAGATGAAATATATCATGTCTAATATTGAGGAACCTTCATTACATTTATAAAAAAGTTCAGTTACTCAACATTCTAATTCTGTTTTTGATGTTTTTTTTTTTATATAATAAATCCTTACAAAACAAATATTTCTACAATGCCTCTTTTTTTTTTTTTAAGCCACTGGACTTTCTCAAGTATTTTTCACAAGACCATGCATTGCTAAATCTGTAAACCGACTCCCAGCTAACAGCTCTGTCACAGTGTAATGGCTTTCAGATCATGTTGGAATTCCTGGAAATGAGCTAGCAGACTCTCTGGCAAAGTCTGGAGCTCTTGGCCACTCTGAGGCCAGGAAATCTACCACACAACTGATGAAAGAGATCTCCTCCATGCCATCAAGACCCAATGCCTGCCAAAATGGAAATCTAATGCTGCACATGACTGGTATAGAGCAGGAGAGACAAGCACCAATTCTGTTCTCCCAAGAGAACAACAGTCTTTGATTTCCAAAATGGTTGCAAAGTTTTCCCACTATGTACTAAGTGCAATTCTCAACCTGCAACCCCAAACCACATTATTGACTATTGATTCATCCGAGCTCTACAAGCTTGATACCCTAATATTATTGAGTGGAGATAAGAAAAAAGAAGAAAAGACCTAATTCAAATAACAAAGCTTTTTAATTACTTGCACATCAGGCATAAATTACATGGTTTGGTATATTTTTAAAATTCTGTAATGCAAATTGCACCTTATCAGAAATACTATTTTGTTTCCATAGCACACACATTTCCTATTTTAAATAGTTCTATTATTTATGCTGAAAAAAAATTCAGATGTTATATAAAAAACAATGGTTGCCTGTAAAGTCGGTTTTACGGGCGAAGATTTTACGTGACAACGGTAGAATATTTATTGATATGAATATAATTAAATTGCACAATAGGAACAAGGAATTGAATGAAAATAAGAATTGCACAAATTTTAACTATAGAAATATATTTTGTTTACTAAAACATTGTACATGTAAACTTAAACTTAACTAATTTTTATTTGAGTGATTTTGTTGAGGATAGGACGATGATAGGAGAAATATGAAATGAAAGGAAGTGTTTCTGCTGTAATGTGTCTTGCGAAAGTCAAGTCGATAGTTGTTCCTTTTAACGTAGTTGACTTAGAAACGTTTGATACGCAATCAAGATTATACGTATTTTTCATGAATTTAAGAAACAAGTTGTCAGGCTTTACGTTTTTGTTAAAATCACCACACAGAAGAATCGGTATACTAGAATCAACTTGCACGAACGGTGGCACGTACTGGCTGTTGTGAATGTACGGACCGAGTCCTTGCCATAGTAACATTCCAATATCCTGCATACTAGCTCCTGGATGAATATATACAGCACCGAGTATAAACTTGAAGCTAGTATTAGCGGCGAAGCAAGTAACTTCAGTCATGCACATGTCACCCTTGGTTTTAATGACACGAGTTACGTCTGTAATCGCAACTTGGAACACTTCCGCCGTAGATGTCGATGATAATTTACGATAGATCGCCACTCCACCAGCCGCGTTGGTATTTGAAAATCAAAACACTTATTCAGATCGAAGGTTCAAATTTTTGCTAAATAAATTTGAAATTAAATAAAATTTGTAATTGTAAATGATGAAGTTGAAAATTAAAACATTTACTTAAATTAGATGTTAAAATTCTTGCTCAACACAGTTTAAATAAAGTTTTCTTATATCTGCCACTTTTTCTTAATATTTGTAATTTTAAAGAATCAATTCGAAAATCAAAACATTTATTCAGATCGAAGGTTCAAATTTTTGCTAAATAAATTTGAAACTATTTAAAATTTGTAAAATAATAATTAATTAATTAATTAATTTTAAACTAATAATTTACTTAACACTATCAACATTTATCAATAGTATGACATAACCTATAAACTCAGTTTCTCAACTTTTGTGTCAATCTAACAATTAATCAATCAATCATAGTTTACGATAATGAAATATCAGTGTACAATTATTTACCTTTATTGTTGTAGTTGTTGTAAATGACGAATCTAAGCACTCCACATTTTCACTACAGACACAGCTGACGATACTTTAACCACACGTGTGAACTTGTATTATGACGCTTTCTTGTTTTTTCCAACGCCAAGAACGTTCGAGAAAGACAAAGACAGAGACAAGCATGCGCCGATTCAATGCGCCTAATTCTCTAGCGCTGCGCGCGCAGCACTCTCGTTCGATGACTCATTGTAACGTTACCGGGCGTTACACTTTTTCATAAGTGACTCCCAGCCGCAACCTAATTTAAGACGTTGTCACGTCAAAACAAATAAATAAAATTTTATGGGAGATTTTGCTGATAAAACTTGTTTTCATCAATGCAGGGCATTCAGGGAAAGTAAAAAACTCAACATTCTTGCTAAAATTGTTTTAAACTTATGAATACACGTGGCAATCACTTCTACATTGTAATTAATTGATGCCCAAAAGGCTTATTATTTGGGATATATTAGCTGAAGAGTAATGGCTGATGCAATATTTTGTGCTAAAATAGTTTATGAACATTGTTTTGAATTTTAAAAAATGATATTTTCAAATCAAATAACATTTTGAAAAAAAATTAATAAATAGGAAGCCCATTCTCCTAATCAAGATTGGATTGGCAACATGCTGCGGCATTGTGAGGAATATATCATTTTCTAAATCTAAGTGTCTCGCAAATAACCTTTCATTTATTGGAACTGTGCTTTCCCAACCAACAACTGTCTTATCCCAGTGGCTGAAAATTAGGCAACTCCATGATGGGTAAGTGTAAGTCTGCCATTGTGTGAGAATCTGGAGCTTCAAATACTTCACTATAAACATGGAGATCTGAAACCTTGACTGCTGGCGGCCTTAACATGGACCCAGCTTTTGGTTGGTAGGATTACTTTTAGTGGATAATGTAATATGGTCTGATGTTTGTATTTTATTTTCTTGGAATCTGTAATTTATAGAATATGGTATCATCATATTAGTTTTCTTATTTTTTTTTTTTAATGATCATCAAGCATGAGTCAAGGTTGAGTAGTTTTTGTGTATTCGAACAATAAAAATGAACAAGAAATTGTTTAAAAGTTTTAGGATTTTTGACTTAATATTTTGCAGATAATTTTGACATTCATCCAGTATTGTCATTGTATAGGTCTAGCTGGCCCACTACACTTTGTTGATGATATTATGGGACTGCTTATTAGAGATGGTGATGATGACCTTCACCTGGGTTCAGCTCTTGCAAGGAAGCCTAACAAGTTGGAATCAGGGTATGGCCCACTACACTTTGTTAAAAATATGGGACTGCTTATTAGAGATGGTGATGACCTTCACCTGGGTTCAGCTCTTGCAAGGAGGCCTAACAAGTTGGAATCAGGGTTTGGCCCACTACACTTTGTTGATAATAAGGGACTGCTTATTTAGAGATTGGTGATGACCCTCACCTGGCTTCAGCTCTTGCAAGAAAGCCTAACAAGTTGGAATCAGGGTTTACTGTAGAATGGTTTGTATAAGGTGAAATTAATTTTATATAAGGACACTTACATTTCCAAGGTTTCAAGTTTCTTTTCAACTATCTCCTTTTCCCGATTGTAGGTATTAACTGGCTTGGCACCACCAAATATGGAGGTGGGAGGGGCAGGGTTGGCTTCTTCCTCTTTGGGGACAGAGCGGGGCAGCAGCACCAGCCTGGGGCGCTCTACTGGCCGGCCACTGCTGGGCGGAGGACCTGCAGACACTAATGCTATAATGTGTGCCTTAATGAACTTGATTATAATATTGTATGTAATATTATTTGAACTCTTACTGTCATGTGGTCTTAATCAACAGCAGTGCATGCAATGTTTCTTCAACTCAAGTTGCATTAAACAACAAAATTCTCTATATTAAATAAAAGATCATTCAATTCTAAAAAGCTCTTCTTTTTTTCTGTAGTATTGAAAATATGTTTATTTTTGTCATTCTCTATCTGAACTTTATAAAAACAAATTTATTTAGAGTGGAATTATGAATTATTTAGATGTTAGATTATTTATGCTTTGTATTATAGGGAACTGATGCTTGAATTCCTCTATTTATAAAGGCAAATTTTTTGTGCAATGAGAATGTTCGTGGCTTGAATGTTCAGTAAAAGATACTAAGAAGCACTTTGCCACTTGTCTTGAATTATTTTATTGTCTTTGGGTTTTAGAGTTAGGAGTAGCTACCACATGATTTTTGAGTACGTGAATTTTGCTTAGATTTTGATACTAGTGGTAGAGAGAGAGAGAGAAAACAAAAAAAAAAACTATTAACTCACCAAACTAGAAATTTACATACATGTTGATTGCTTTAAAAATTTACATATTAAAGATTTATATTGTACAATTGAATTTAGAAGATTTTGACTTAATTTTCATATATAAAATTGAATTTAAGGAAATTATTAACTATAGGATCCAACATACTCCCCCGGCTGGGAAGAGATGACCAGAAAATAAAAAAATAAATAAAAATAAAAAAGAGTTCCAATAGTATAGATGCTGGACTAATTGATTCCGACTATGTAGCTAAGATTACAATTCTCATTGTTTGAAAGGTAATGGAATCAGCTTCCATCTTTGAGTATCCGATTGAGGTGAATCTTGGATGAGATTTTCAGATTCGTTGGCCAGTTCTCTTTCGGGAACTGCTGGATTATCAGACTCTGCGGCTGCTAAGTCGGATTCAATAGGATCTTCCCAAGGTTTTGATTCAGCCTTTATGCATGAGCCTTGTTCGGTCGATTCCTCTAAATGTTCTTTGGAGAGTTGTCGACTTTCTGCCGCCTTCTCAAAATCTTCCAGATTGACTGCCTTTTCTAAAGCTTCGGGTCTTAAGACTTCTTTCTTCAAGATTTCTGGCCATTCTATATATGCCGATGAACTGTAATTTTCATCGTCGTCTTCAGATTTCTTGACGTCTTCTAAGCATAGAGAATCGATGGGCTTCCAGCGGGATAATTTTGCCTTTTCACCGCTCTGTAGATAATCCTTTGTTGATGTATCCACAATTTCAACAGGTACAACTTTCTCTTTGCTTGACGATTCATTAGCTTCTGTATAAACATTGATTAAGCCACTGGTAGCCTCTTTAGGTCGATTAAGATCAGCTTCAACTACATTGAGGTGAGCTGAGTCATCATGGCACAGTTCTTTCTTATCCAGAGCTTCTACACTGACCACTGGTTCTTTCGAATATTTGCCTTCCGATTTATCAATAACCGAAACTTCGGAGATTTCAATCTTTGGAGTCCCGATATCTTTGTTAGACTCTTCGTCTTCAATGACAAAAGTGGTTTCTAAAATTGAAGAATCTTCTTGATTCTCATCAATAGCCTCAGGAATGTCGGCATTCTCAGTTAAGAGATTTTTGATAAGTGATTCCTGGCGTGGGGGTTTTGGTTGTAAGAGAGGGAAATTTTGATTTTCATTTAAATAGGAATACTTGAGTCTACCTCCAACTCTTAGAAGTCCTTGAGTGTCTAAGAAGGGATTTAGAGAAGTTAGCTTGATGGACAGAGGTAGTTGCTTGTTTGACTTCAGTAATTTTATTTCCGTGCAGAATTCAACTTGCTGAATTGATTTGACTAAGACTTGAATTGCCTTTGTTAATTCTCTTGTTGTCAAAGGTCCTTTCTGACGAATTGGATCAAAGAGGAGGCAATTGTAGTAGAATCTCCAACACCAAGCTGTGATTCGGATCAATTTGGTCATTGTGGAATACCTTACGATGAATTCTAGATTTAACATAGTTTCTGAATTTTGAATTAAGGTTGTTTGATCCAACACTTGACCCTCACCGACTTCTTCTTGAATGATATTGAGATTTACTTGGGTTGGTGAAGAAGGAATATATCGAACATTATTTTCTTGAAGCCAAATAGGACCCCGCCACCAAATTCTATGATTGACCAAGTCTTGAGGCATGATTCCTCTTGATGCGCAATCAGCTGGATTATCTTGACTGGATACATGGAACCAATCAGTGATTTGAGTCAAATTTTGAATTGACGACACTCTGTTCGAAACAAAGGCTTTCCATCTGCTGGCATCTGATCTTATCCAATCTATGCAGATTTGTGAATCAGTCCATAAAAAGGTTTTGTCAGGTTGAAAAGGAAATGATTCAAGAATGACTTGATTCAGTTGAGCCAAAAGCAATGCTGCACTTAGTTCAAGTCTTGGAATTGTAATGGTCTTTAATGGTGCAACCTTAGTTTTTGAGGTTATCAGATTGATTTTGATCTTTTGAATTTGAATCTAGTTTTCAAGTAAAAAACTGCTGAATAAGCATTAAGGGATGCATCACAAAATCCATGTAGTTGTAATTCTTCTATTTCAGAAGATGAACTGTTCAGGTATCTTGGTATTTTGATTTCCTTTAGGCACGATAGTTGAGTTTGGAATTTATTCCAATTTGACTTTATATCTGATTCAATTGGTTCATCCCATGAAGTTTTCTCAGCAGGAAGTTGACGTTTTCGCCTATAATAGGGTGGTGGCTTTATCTTAGGAATAATCGAAGTTTCTTTCTTAGATGAGAGTGGTTCACTTGACTGAGAAGCGAGAGGTTGTTCTGGAGTGGATGGTTGACTTGATTCAGAAGGAAGTAATTGGTTTTGTTTAGAAGTAATTTGTGGAGTTAACTTGGAGATACGTGACTTTTTAGATTTACTTGGAATTTCTTCAGATTTACTTGAATTATCTTCGGATCTACTTAGATTTTCTTCAGATTTACTTGAATTATCTTCAGATTCTTCTATAGAGGAGCATGAAAAATTGGAGTTCTGAGACATCTGTGGCTCTGTATAATCCCCAGAACATCGGCAACTCTCTGAACCTCTGGTGGGAGATGTAGGGGACTTGGGCCCACTTTGGGCCTTGAAATCTTCAACAGAAGCCGATGAGAGAGTGTAACTCTGCTCTGGGCTCATCGGGTAGGATGGCAGATTATCAACTCGGTTCTGGCTCTCTATAGAGTCTTCTTCTATAGGAATTGGAATCTGCTTGGAGCACCCAGGGCTTGATGGCATTTCGACCAAAGGGGACATGGCCTCTTTCAGGCTGTGAACTGATACTTGTAAGGGGGTTGGAGAGTTGTGTTTGGAGCTCTGTAGGCTCAAAGTTAGAGACGGTGACCCTTGAACAGAGTCTGGTAGACTTGGAGAGGTCTGAATGGACCCCGGCAGACTTGGAAAGTTCTGAGTGAACTCCTTTAGACTTGGAGAGTTCTGAATGGACTCTTGTAGACTTGGAGAGTTCTGAGTGAACTCCTTTAGACTTGGAGAGTTCTGAATGGACTCTTGTAGACTTGGAGATGGGGCATTCTTTATACCCAACTGGGCCTTAGAAATTGGGACATCTTCAAGTTCCCAGAATTTTCTTATGCTGGAATCAAGTTCAGTGGTACAGTGATTGATTACCGAAGTATTCGACTTAATAGTTGAATGGATTCTCCCAGAAACAAGCCAACCTAACTTGGTATTAAGTGCTATAGGATGGTGCTTTAAATCTGTTTTATGACCTAGAATTATTTCTACAAAGGTATCTGCACCCAAAATTAGGTCTATGGGCTTGGTGACATAGAATTCTGGGTCTGCCAAGAGCAAATTTTCTAAATGAGGAAAGTCTGCTGACTGAATTTGGAAGTTTGGAAGGTCTGCAGTTACCCTCCCAACCACAAATGCTCTGGCAGAAAATAATTGATCATTATGATGTGGGGTGAACTCTATTTCAACCTGCGATGTTGTCCTGTTGACAACAATGTCACCTACACCTTTTAGTGTATAAGAATTTTTCCTTTTTTCAAGTCCCAACTTGTGGCAACATTGTTCTGAAATTAGGCTTATTTGGGACCCATTGTCCACTAATGCTCTACATAGCACAAATGAGCCATCCTTCGCCTTGACTTTAATAAGGGCTGTTGACAGTAGAATATTTGTTTCCGTTTCCAAAGGCATCGCATTATAGATGGTATTTGTTGAAATCAACATCTCTTGAGAGGTTGTTGGTTGTGGAATGGATGGTTCAGAGTTGTATTCATGCAGAAGAGTATGATGGTTCTGCTTGCAGTTTTTACATCTTGATGTGATGAGACATTTGGATATCTCATGATTTGCTCTAAGGCAATTTTGACAAAGTTTATGTTTTTTAACTAATTCCCATTTTTTAGGCAAGGGAAGATTTATGAATCTCTGGCAGTCATTTAGTTTATGAATTTGATGACATAAAATACAATTTTGACCTTTGTTGACATAAAGGCCATGAGCCATCATATTTTGCTAGAGGTTTTTTGTTCCTGGAACAAAGGAATTCTCATACCTTGCAGGCTTCTAGCATGTTTTTCTAAAAAATTCACAAAGTTTTCAAATGTTGGATATTCTTCATTTTGAAGGGTTAATTCCCATTCTTTCCTGAGGGCTTCACCAATTCTTTTTTCAAAAAAATTGATCAGGATTAGATCTGTTAATGTGTTTTTCTCAAGTCCTAGCACTGAGAGATTTCTAATGCCTTCATTGCAAACATCAAGGATTTCATAGAGAGAACCAGCCGAAATAGATTTTAATGGCCTTATGGAGAATATTTTGTTGATTTGTGAAAAAGCCAATTCTCTTCTGTTATTAAATCAATTGCATAAGGTATCCCATGCTTGCTGGTAGTTTTTGTCAGAAATGGGAAAACCCCGAATCAACTTTTCCGCAGGACCCTTAACAGATGCATTTAGATATTGAAATTTTTGTATTTCAGTTAGTGTTTGATTTGAATTAATGGTGGAGTTAAATATTTCTCTAAAACTAAGCCAATTGGCTGAATCACCATTGAAAATGGGTAAATTTATCTTAGGTAAATTAACATTGGATTCGGGCAGTTGTTTATCACTATGAGTATTTTCTTTGGTTTCAATCAAAGATAAAGCCTCTTCAATAGACACCAACATATTAAAAATATCCTTTTTGGCCTTTGAATAATCGTCATATTGTGTATCATCTAACTCTGATTCTAATAATGTGTTGATAACTTGATTTAGGCTAATTTTCCTTTCATTAACTTCTTGTTGGAATAGCTTTAATCCATGTATGTTTTTGGATTCTACAATAGCTTTATTCTCTGATTCCAGATCCTTTATTTCCTGAATAATAAAGTTGAATTTGTGCCGAATTTTAACTTCTGATTTGGCCATGACTTTATTTTAAGAATTTTAAGTTTTCAAATGGCTTACCTTAATTTTTTAAAGTATCCGGCTCGAGGGACCATAATGTTCGTGGCTTGAATGTTCAGTAAAAGATACTAAGAAGCACTTTGCCACTTGTCTTGAATTATTTTATTGTCTTTGGGTTTTAGAGTTAGGAGTAGCTACCACATGATTTTTGAGTACGTGAATTTTGCTTAGATTTTGATACTAGTGGTAAAGAGAGAGAGAGAAAAACAAAAAAAAAAACTATTAACTCACCAAACTAGAAATTTACATACATGTTGATTGCTTTAAAATTTACATATTAAAGATTTATATTGTACAATTGAATTTAGAAGATTTTGACTTAATTTTCATATATAAAATTGAATTTAAGGAAATTATTAACTATAGGATCCAACAGAGAATATATAGTTTGATTTTATTACATCAACACATTTTAAGGTTTATTCTTATTTTGTTGCATGTGCAACAAGTTGACCATTAGTGCCCTACATATAGGTAAGGAAAGAAACTACAGTAGAACCCCTCTATAGTGAACCTCAATGGAACAGAGCTTTTGGTTCACTATAGCCACGGTTTGACTTTTTTTTTACTTTTCAAAAATTTAGACCGTATAATTAAAAGACAGCCATACGAGGTGTGTTCAAAAAGTATCGCGGATTTTTAATTTTCGAGGGTTACGTATATTCGAATTTCGATCTTTTTGTGGCTTTATGTTGGTACTCATGTCTCTCACTTATGCCGACAAGCTCGGCCATTTTGAATGTTCACTTAATTGTTGACAGCTGCTTTGCTTGCAGGTGTTTTGGATCGTCTTCGATTTTTACCTATTAAAAAAAAATAGATCAAAGAACCTGTATCAAATTTTGTGTGAAAAACGAAATTAAGTGCGCGGATGCATTCCGAATGTTGACTGTGGCATACGGAGAAGCTACCTTGGACCGAAGCAACGTTTATCGGTGGTACAAAATGTTCTCAGAAGGCCGAGAAAATGTGAACGACGAAGAGCGTGCCGGACGCCCGAGCACTTCAACAACAGACAAAAAAATTAATGAAGTGGAGAAAATGATATTGGCCAATCGTCGAATCACCGTTAGAGAAGTTGCTGAGGACCTAAACATATCGATTGGCTCGTGCCATTCGATTTTTATCAATGATTTGGGCATGAGACGGGTCGCCGCGAAATTTGTACCAAAATTGCTCAATTGCGACCAAAAACAGTATTGCATGAACATTGCTAATGAGATGTTGGACTGTCCGCGACGACCCAAATTTGCTCCAGGGGGTCATAACTGGTGACGAAGCGTGGGTTTATGGTTATGACGTGGAAACCAAAGCTCAATCATCTCAATGGAAGCTGCCGCATGAACCAAGACCGAAAAAAGCGCGCCAAGTTCGGTCGAATGTGAAAGTTTTGCTGACAGTTTTCTTCGATTGCAGGGGCGTGGTGCATCATGAGTTCTTGCCACAGGGTAGAACGGTCAATAAGGAATATTACCTGCAAGTTATGCGCAATTTGCGCGAAGCAATCCGCCAGAAACGCCCGGATTTGTGGAAGAACAAAAATTGGCATTTGCACCACGATAACGCCCCTGCTCACACATCGTTGCTTGTGCGCGACCTTTTGGCCAAAAACAACACACTAATGATGCCGCAGCCACCGTATTCCCCAGATCTGGACCCCTGTGACTTTTTCTTGTTCCCTAAACTGAAGAGGCCCATGAAAGGACGACGTTACGCTACGCTTGACGAGATAAAGACGGCATCGAAGGAGGAGCTGAAAAAAAATTTTTTTTTTAAATGATTTTTTTAAGTGCTTCAAAGATTGGAAAAACCGTTGGCACAAGTGTATAATATCTCATGGGGGATTACTTTGAAGGGGACAAAATAGGTATTCATGAATGAATAAATAATTTTTGAAAAAACACAAAAGTCGCGGTACTTTTTGAACACACCTCGTACACACAGGAAAAGGCAGCCACTTAATAATGGTCACTTTGTTTTAATTCACTAAATTGACCTGTTCCTTTACATTAATCTACTTATATAATTGCCTTATTCTGAAGCTCACGGATAGAATGCGCGCCCATTGGCTGCCGGCGAACACGTGTCCTCCCTGCCCCCCTCTAGACAACCCTGTTATCAGCTGTGTGATACATACACCTGTCTATAGCGGCCATTCTAGACAACCCTGTTATCAGCAGTGTGTTACATCCACCTGTCTATACAGACCACCCTGTCTATAGCGGACACTTTAGGCAACCCTGTTATCATTAGTGTGTTACATTCACCTGTCTATATAGACCACCCTGTCTATAGCGGTCACCTTAGGCAACCCTGTCATCAGCAGACCACCCTGTCTATAGCGGTCACCTTAGGCAACCCTGTTATCAGCAGTGTGATACATAAACCTGTCTATACAGACCACCCTGTCTATAGCGGCCACTCTAGACAACCCTGTTATCGGCTGTGTGATACATACACCTGTCTATACAGACCACCCTGTCTATAGCGGCCACTCTAGACAACCCTGTTATCGGCTGTGTGATACATACACCTGTCTATACAGACCACCCTGTCTATAGCGACCACCCAAGACAACGTTTTTAAAATATATTCGCACTCGGGTAAAACCCGGGCGTTGCCCGGGCCATTCGTCTAGTACTGAATATCAAAAGAAGTCATTTGATAATAGGTTCTTCTATCATTAGCATACATGTTTATATATATATATAAACTAGCCAAATGACCCGGGCAACGCCCGGGTTTTACCCAATTAAATGTTTTTATTTAAATACTATTCGTTACAATTATAAATTGGCGGCGTGGATGTCACTCTTGTGAAACGTCCTGCTCCAAACTTTGTGTCTGAGAAGCGATATTTTTATAGAAAGATGATCTGGCTTTTGTTTTCTGCTCGAATGAATGTTTTTCTGTTAAAATTTTGTTCCTGCGTACAAAATAATGAGCTGGTTTCACCCGTGGTGTCTGATTTTTGGAATTTTTCCTGATATAATTTTGTATCTGATAATCTTACATGATACAGCAATATCGTCATCATCATTTTCTGACTAATAATATATAGTTTTAATAATTGATTTATATATTTTTTAAAATAGCCTATCGTCTTCCCCGTATTTTTTTACCTATGTATGGAAATTTTGGTTTGAATTAGTGAACTACTGCTAATTTGTATACCGGACATACAAACCAACAAACAAACATACAAATATTCATTTTTATATATATAGAAGAAGAAGATATAATATAAATGAGTTTTAAAAATTGTTTAAAAAAATGCATCGGCCGGGAATCTAACCCTGGCCGCCCGCGTGGCAGGCGAGCATTCTACCACTGAACCACCGATGCTTTAAAAAAATGGCCATATTTAGGTATTCATTCCATTCCGGATTAGTCCGCGTAAAAAAAAGTTCTTCAAATGAAAAAAAGAAATAGCCAAAAATACTATTCAAAATGCAGCCGAAAATTTTCCTCAGGTTTATAAAAAGCGACATGCAAAATTTGGTACCAATTGGTTCAGTAGTTTTTGAGTTTATCGCGAAACAGACAGACAGACAGAAATTGACTTTTATATATATAGAGATATATATATATATACTAGACGTATGAACCGGCTTCGCCCGAGAATTCCCCCGATTGCAATTTCCTTCATACTGAAAGTACATCAATAATAAATATTAGAAGTGCCATAGAATAGCAATACAGAAGTAACACCTAAACTACAGGAAAAAATTGTGTGTGATGGCAAAAATTGTATTATATTAGTGTTTAGGTATTTGTTTTATTAATATAGTTGATATAATAATATATATTTATACTAGCGGATGTGCCCGGCTTCGCCCGGGTTTTACCCGAGTGAATGTTTGTCTAACAAACATTTGTTAAAACAATTCTCTATAAACTTATAAAACGTACTCGGCTTCGCCCGGGGTTTTACCCGAGTAAAGGTTTGTCTAGCGAACATTTGTTAAAACAATTCTCTAAAAACTTATTTAAAAAAAAAAAGATATATTTTGATAATTTGAAACTCGTAAATTTGAATCTCTCGATAAAGTGAACATTTTTTCCCGGTCCCTGTGTGCCGTGTCATCCTGAATTTTGTCTTTCCTAATTTTCTACATTAGAAAATCATAGTTTTATCTAGTGAACATTTTTTCCCGTGTCACATTGCCGTGCCATCCTGAGATAATCTTACTTTTGATAAATAATATTTAAGATAACAAACTTAGTGATAAGAAAACTTGTTATCATCGTCACAATGGGGGAGCTGCTTGCGAGTTAAATCTACAAATAACTCTAAGGATATTCAAGATATTCAAGAAATTATTTTTCAAAAACCTTCCCGGTGATATACCTAATAATATCCCAAAATTTCACGGCGATTGGATGTATGGTTTTTGAATCTATAGAGTACAGACAAACAGACAGACAGACATTCAATTTTATATATATAGATAGATTCACTCTTAATTGTTGGCTTTTTATCTTACATTCATTCTTCATTGTTGCTTTTTATATTACATTCACTCTTCATTGTTGGCTTTTTATCTTACATTCACTCTGTTGGCTTTTTATATTACATTTACTCTTCATTGTTGGCTTTTTATCTTACATTCACTCTTCATTGTTGGCTTTTTATATTATATTTACTCTTCATTGTTGGCTTTTTGTCTTGCATTCATTCTTCATTGTTGGCTTTTTATATTATATTTACTCTTCATTGTTGGTTTTTTTATCTTACATTTGTTAAAACAATTCTCTAAAAACTTATTGAAAAATATAAGAAAGATATATTTTGATAATTTGAAACTCGTAAATTTGAATCTCTCGATAAAGAGAACATTTTTTCCCGGTCCCTGTGTGCCTTGTCATCCTGAATTTTCTCTTTCCTAATTTTCTACATGAGAAAATCATAGTTTTATCTAGTGAACATTTTTTCCCGGTCCTTGAGAAATACTCGATAAGTTGAATAAAATCAATATTAATTGGTTCCCTCGGTAATTGGAAGTTAAAGGAATAGTATCTTCGCGTTGGAATTGTATCATTATTCTTTTCGCAAATAAATTGCCGTGTCATCCTGAGATAATCTTACTTTTGATAAATAGTATTTAAGATAACAAACTTAGTGATAAGAAAACTTATCATCGTCACTTGTTGGCTTTTTATCTTACATTCATTCTTCATTGTTGGCTTTTTTATATTACATTCACTCTTCATTGTTGGCTTTTTATCTTACATTCACTCTGTTGGCTTTTTATATTACACTTACTCTTCATTGTTGGCTTTTTATCTTACATTCACTCTTCATTGTTGGCTTTTTATATTATATTTACTCCTGTGTCACATTGCTGTGTCATCCTGAGATAATCTTACTTTTGATAAATAATATTTAAGATAACAAACTTAGTGATAAGAAAACTTGTTATCATCGTCACAATGGGGGCGCTGCTTGAGAGTTAAATCTACAAATCTGCAAATAACTCTAAGGATATTCAAGATATTCATGAAATTATTTTTTCAAAAACCTTCCCGGTGATATACCTAATAATATCCCAAAATTTCACGGCGATTGGATGTATGGTTTTTGAATCTATAGAGTACAAACAAACAAACAGACAGACAGACATTCAATTTTATATATATAGATTATTATATATAATATAAATGAGTTTTAAAAATTGTAAAAAAAAAATGCATCGGCCGAGAATCGAACCCGGGCAGCCCGCGTGGCAGGCGAACATTCTACCACTGAACCACCGATGCTTATAAAAAATGGCCATATTTGGGTATTATTCCATTCCGGATTACTCCACGTAAAAAAAGTTCTTCAATGAAAAAAAGAAATAGCCAAAAATACTAATCAAAATGTAGCCGAAAATTTTCCTCAGGTTTATAAAAAGTGACATGCAAAATTTGGTACCAATTTGTTCAGTAGTTTTTGAGTTTATCGCGAAACAGACAGACATTGACTTTTATATATATAGAGATATATATATATATACACCTCTATGTATAATTTAAAAACTAAGGCAAATCCCCTAGGCAAAGCTTTATTAATTATATATTTAAAAGGTATAAGAGTATTTTAGAACAACTTTATCAATGTTTGTCGTTTGAAATTGAAAAATGAAATTTTAAAATCAAAATTGTCTTAAAATATTGTCATATACATCATGGGAAAAAAGCTCTGTGTATTCTGAACAAATTGAAGATGAATAAAAAGTATCCTATTCAGAAAAATCGCGACGCGAAACATGTTAATACGATAGCGCGATCGGTAAAATTGCGAATAAAAAAATGCCAATTTGCAAGCACAAAATCGGTAGTAAAACGGCCGGCCAGGGGGAATATCTGTGAACCCTAAATGAGTCATATACCTAACAAGTCTTCCGTTCTAAAAATATAACTGTAGTGGTAGTTTTTGATAATTTATATGTCGATTTGTTTGTAGCCCATGAGCAATGGGGCACTGTTTTTTTTTTTTTTTTCTTTCTTCCATTTCCACATATTCTTCTGAAGTATAGATTAAGTTTTGTTTTTAACCTGTTATTCAAACCATTTCTGGCTTTAAAATTATTTGTAATTCTTTTTTAGCCTAGGTTAATCTTAATATAGAATACTTCCAAAAGGGCATGCTAACATGTACGATCACGGCAAAAGTTAGGGTTAATTCCACTTTGTAATAATTTATAATAGCCTTCTATATAATGTAAGAGTTACATTTTCTTATTTTAACATGTTCTGAAAATTTTATTGCGTTGTTTCACTTTGAAAAGCTTTGATAATGATGTTTTTCTGGTAATAGCTTTTGGTTTTTTTTTTTTTTAGAACACGCATCATTCTTTTTCTTTATTTTGGAAGCCATTTGTTTTGAAATCGCAATCTGTGAGCTGAAACATGCTCAAAATTTTGTTGTTTTAATTTTTTTTAAATCTAAATTTTAAGTTTGTTATAAACCTATTATATAACCTATATTAAACCTATTATAACTATTTTTATAGATTTTATCATTTTGGGACATGAAATTGGTTCTTTATAGGGGTAGTTCGCTATTTTAAAAATCGCAAAGTTCGTTATAACGATGGTATTTTCAAAGGAATGTAATTGGGAATCACCTTAGGTTCATTATAAGGGAAGGTTCGCTAAATGGCAGGTTCGTATTAACGGGGTCATATAATTTAGTGTGATATTTTCCAGAATAAAACATCTTCCTACTGTCCTTGCAGCAATGGAAAAACTACTGGTAGAACCTGGCTATGCTAGCAGTTCCAGACATTCCTAAAACTTTTCCATTGCAGCTGAAAGTTGTTTTATTTGGAAAATTCACACATTTTTTTTTTTTTCCTTTTCTTATTCCTAGTACATGTGGTAAAGGCCATGATAATCAAGGTGAGTAGAAGTTAGCGACTGCTTTTACTGTTAAGTTCACCACATGTCTACACACGTTAAAAGCAGTTGGACTTTGCACTTACAAATGTGCCAAAGCCCCATTTGGTTACTTGCACTTGCTGATGGGATTGGTCTTTTACAAGCATCAGGGGCCATTGGAGCATTTTTTTTTTTAAATCAGAAAAAAAGTGCCCAATGCAGGATTCGATCCTGGGTCGTCACGGTCGAAAACCAACGGTTTACACCACCCTTCCACTGACCCCCTCATTCACACTAAATATTTCTTATACGTTGAAGGATAGCTGCCACAAAGATAGCTGTAACATTAATTGGCCGTAGCCAGGAAAACAAAATTTGTCACAATTATTAAGAGTCTCAATTA
The DNA here is from genome assembly GCA_030710605.1 of Cordylochernes scorpioides. Taxonomy (NCBI): domain Eukaryota; kingdom Metazoa; phylum Arthropoda; class Arachnida; order Pseudoscorpiones; family Chernetidae; genus Cordylochernes; species Cordylochernes scorpioides. The sequence goes on from CP092867.1 coordinate 76,523,106, forward strand.
TCAAAAGTTCCAATTAACCAATGTGACTTTACAATAGAAGGAATCATCGGATATCATTTCTAATGCTAAAAGCTAACGGTTACGAGTTTCTTCATTGAAAAGGTATAAGCTTGGTGAGCTTTCGGACAATAATGTTCTTAAACAGTCCTTCAATGTGGCTTTGTTGTGATGTGAGAAGTTCCCAGAGTAAATGTCCACATGTAGGTGGGTAGACTAATATGTATTCTGCACATTCAATTATCTATTTGACACAAAAAGTTATTTTGAGTGCAGGGCCGACATCAGCACTGCAAGTTGTTATTAATGACTTAAAGATAACACGTGTCTGTAAAGATCAACAAGAAATGTCTACTTGCCCAATCAAGACAATCCATCCCCAACAGAAAGACCTCACACAATCATAGAATTTTTTTTTTTTAAATGACTTGCCACGACATCTCAACAGTAATCTTAAGCTTTACAAATTCTACAAAAGCTTTAATGGGAAGCAGGTTGTGACTATAAACTTTCTATAATACTTCTCTCTCAGTAGCAGTAAAAAGTCATTAAATAAACAATTTTGTTTCTCTATTCAAAACTACTCTTTTTGGCCCTTCTTGACTACAAGAATGTTTTATATTATTGTGTGTACCTCTTCATTCATTTTTGTTTTTAAAAAATTCAAAATCATACAACTAAATTAAAACGACAGATATATATATAGAAGCATAGGGCGCTTCTCCTGTCAAAATCTGACGCCATCTATTGACCGTCGCCGCAAACTAGTAGCCTCGGGTCGGTGACAAAGCACCATCGACAAACACCAGCTTTGGCAAACTGAGAAGGGTCCACCTAGAGACCATGGTTTTGGGCTATATATATATATATATATATGTGATAAGGTCCAGTCGACTTATCTGTGATGAGGGATCCTGTCGACTCTTCTGTGATAAGGGGTCCTGTCGACTTATCTGTGATAAGGGGTCCTGTCGACTCTCGCTATAAGCTGTGGTAACCGAGGGTCAAACCTGTAGTAACCGAGAGGGACAGTCAGGGCGTGGAGAGTTTTCCAGTACCTCTCTGCACTTTGGAAGACCTTTAACAGTTTTCACAGAGTACAGGCAGTCGTGGTCGAGGCAGAGTGGAAAGCTTGGGAATGTCCACACACACAAAACAAAGAGACACAGTTGTAGTAGGAAAGTTCTGTGAACAGATAAAAGTCGAGCTAAGAGCAAGATGGAGTTAAAGAATTTTTCTTACTGTTTTACATAGTGATGAGGTGGTCCTGGCTAAGACCGACAAGGGGTCACGCCGACGGTGAAGTGTCGTCTAAGTTGGGCTAAAACCGAGGTTTTTATATACCATTCCCGAGGAGGGGGGGGGGGGGGAGATGTGAGAATTCGGACTTTGAACGTCTGCGGCATTCTGCACCCTTTGACCTTGATGGTAACAACCTGCCAAATCCCTCTTTAGGGTTTCTATCTCGATATTAGACGTTTTTGAACTTCTCAATCTTGCTTTAACTCAGCTCTTAATCTATTACATAGTGTTTTTTTTTTAATTTATCCTCAGTTTGTACAAAGTACATTACATATGGTGATGCAATGACACATGTCAATCATGCGTATAATTATTTATAGATGTGTTTCTATATACAACATGACAATCTTGTTATAAGTATTATACAATATAGGGTTATTGGTTTAAATTACCATAGATGAGCCCCGGGAGTGAAAGAGTTTATCCGGGTTTAAACGGGTAAAGCCTCTCTAACACAGGTAAGTAATTAAAATTTATTTTAATTAATTTAAACTGTGAGGGTTAAAAAGGGCTATAACAAGATGTTTTGTTTGGATATATCTGCAAATTATAAAAAATACAACTTATGTTTAATATTTAAAAGTTATGATATCTATATATATAAAAATGAATGTATGTGTGTGGTCTGTTTATCCTTTATGCCTGACCAAACCACTCATTGGAACGCCATGAAACTTTGGTAAGTTATTTAGTATAGTACTGGGAAGGTTTCTAGCAAATAAAATTTTTGAAATAACTTTTCGCTTTAAAATAATCAAGATAAATATTCTAATTTATCTGTTATAATTCAACAATCTGCTCTAAATATTATCATGATGATACGATGATTTTGTAATGTAGAAAATTAGGAAAGACAAAATTCAGGATGACACGGCAATTTATTTGAGACAAGAATAATGATACAATTCCAAGGCAAGATACTATTCCTTTAACTTCCAATTACCGAGGGAACCAATTAATAATGATTTTATTCAACTTATCGAGTATTTTTCAAGGGACCGGGAAAAAATGTTCACTTTATCGAGAGATTCGTTAGACAAACCTTAACTCGGGTAAAACACGGGCGAAGCTGGGTATGTCCATACAAGAATAATGATAAATTCCAAGGCAAGATACTATTCCTTTAACTTCCAATTACCGAGGGAACCAATTAATATTGATTTTATTCAACTTATCGAGTATTTTTCAAGGGACCGGGAAAAAAATGTTCACTTTATTGAGAGATTCGTTAGACAAACCTTTACTCGGGTAAAACCCGGGCGAAGCCGGGTACGTCCGCTAGTTTATTATAAAAGAGAAATTCAGATAAAACATTTGTTTGATAAAACAAATAATGATGATAAAAAATAAAATGATGTTCTAAGAGATTGTTGGCGGGCGTTGGAAAGGGTTAGGGGTTAAAGAATATGGAATTGTAAGTATTACATAGGCAATCAAATATTTTCCATTTATTAAAAAAATCGCATAAAACCTAAATAATGTTTAAAATGCACTAGAAATCGCATAAAAAAAGATGTATAAATAATAAGATTTAATTTTTTTCTCATCATATTTTAATAAATGGCACATATGTGTGTTAATAACAAAAACAAAACTTAATATGTAAAAAAAAAAAACATAAACAAAACTTTATTTAAAATCATATTAAGAATGTTTTCATCATTATTCGCTGTCTGATAATGTGGCGAAACCCGTTTGAGGATTGGTGCAAGATCACTTTCATCACTTGAAGATAAAATTACGTCATCAGATCTACATGGTAATGCTTCTTTAGGAACTTCAGTGATTTTTTTTTTCTTTGACAAGGTAGTCAGTAATCAAACGCTGTGATGGCTTGACTAGTTCTTTGTAGAGTTTCTCTGTAGCCAGACATACAAAATTTCAGATCACGTTGGAATTTTAAGGCGCGTTCTACATCATTATCATTTTGAATAAAAAAATTTTCCAATTTACCGGAAAGTTGAAGGCCTTCCCGAAGTAATTTTTCGTCCAGTGGAGTAACATCTTCCAGTTCGCTATCTACTGTTTCGAAATCTTTAGTAGTATCTACCATACTTTCCAAAATATCATCATCATTTAGGGCTTCGTCCACAAGCAATTCTTCTATATCATGCTCGCCAAAATCATCAAAACCTTCCCCACCTATTTCCTTAGCAATTGAAATAATATCTGATGTTACTATTGTTGTTCTATTTGATTCATTTCTCTTTGATACGCATTCAGGCCAAGCAGCTTTCCAACATGCATTTAAAGTTTGTGATTTTATCTCGGCAATTGCTAACGCAACATGATCTACACAGTTCAAGATATTAAATTGTTTCCAAACTTCAGTAACTGTTATTGTATCGGATTCCAGTTTATCGAAAATGAATTGGAAAGTGAATTTTACATAATATTTTTTAAATGTTGAAATAATTCCCTGATCTAATGGTTGAATTAGGCTCGTTGTGTTTGGAGGGAAAAAAACTACCTTTATATTTGGATGTTCTAAGTTTTGGATGACCTGGTGCATTGTCAAGAATTAATAAGATCTTAAATTCGAGACCCATCTCTTTCATATAATTTTCTACTTCGGGTACGAAGCATTTATTGAACCATTCAGTGAAAATAGCCGTTGTTACCCAGGCCTTCTTGTTTGCCATCCAATGTACGGGCAGTGTATTTAAGTCTTTTCCTTTTAATGCACGTGGTTTTAAAGATCGATTTACAAGCAGCGGTTTTAACATTCGATCGCCAGATGCATTGCTGCACAGCAATAAAGTAACTCGATCTTTAGCAGCTTTAAAACCACTGGCATTTTTTTCGGACTTTGCAATGTAAGTACGGGTTGGCATTTTTTTCCAAAACAATCCTGTTTCATCAGCATTGAAGATTTGATGGGCACAATATCCTCCATCTTTAATAATTTTAGCCAACTTTTCAGGATATTTTCTAGCAGCTTCTTCATCTGCAGAAGCCACCTCACCTTTTATTTTTAGATTATGAAAAGAATGTCTTTTTATAAAACCAGTTAACCACCCTGTGCTGGCAGAGAATTGTGGATTACTTTCACGTGAAGATGTAGATGGCTCTGATTCTTTTAACTCCTTGTAAAATTTAAGGGCTTTTATCTTGATTAAATGTCCATCTAACGGAATTCTTTTTTGAGTTAAATCTTCAATCCAAATTACGAGAGCCTTTTCTGTTTTTTTCTATTAAAGTTGCCTCTTGAATATGATGAAATTTTAGAACTCAAATTTGTACCAGATCTGACTGATCTTCTTATTGCCGCTTCATTTTTTTTTATTGCTCTTATAGTAGATTCGCCTAAATTATAACGTTTACCTATTGCTGTTGATCTTTCCTCCTTTCGCCAAGCAATCGAGAATTATAATTTTGGTTTCTAGCGAAATTGCACTTCTTTTTTGTTTTTTATTATTGTCACACATTTTCTTTAAGAGGACTAAAAAATTATAGAAAAAACTTAATGTACAATTACGCACTAAAATTATTCAAAAAAACTTACAATTCACTTGAGTAAATTTATCTTCCGGTTTTCGGTAGTGTAACGTCCTTGTATTTGTTGACGTTAATAAGCAAGAAGTACTTGGAAGTTTAAAAAGAAATACTTTATTTCTTTTAGGCCAACATCAGATATAGCATATTAATTATAAGACATATGTTTACATGTGGTAGATATTACAAACAGTCAAAAGGCAACTGCACAGAGTATCATCAGTGATAAATATGTGTTCACTGATAATTTACTATAAAAAGTAAAATCACCAAAATATTTTTGATATTCGAATAAATTTTTTTTTTCTTGCACCGCATAACCCCAAAACCGCATAAAAAAAAACCGCATAAAAAGAGAACGAAGTGTATAAAGAAAAACACACAAATAAGTTTAGAATTATGATTCGAGTAATTTAAAAAATAATGATTTCTTTTTTTAATGTAAAATTGAGAGTAATGAATTAAAATTTAAAGGTTGCTTAAAATGAAGTAAAATTTGATAAATGAGGGTGTACAAGATTAAAAATTTGAATTGAAATGATATAAAAATGGTAAAAATTGATTTAAAATGATTTCAGTGAAAATAAACATTAAATTTATGGAGAATCAAGTTGTGAGCATGAGGTGAAAGTTATGTAGGTTTTTAAAAACTCACAGTTTTGAGGATTGTTCAGTCAGGAGACTTGGTCTTTAGTTGTCGTCCTGATGACGCAGAAGACGCTCCATGTAGAGCTTGTAGAAGCTTGTAACTTCTGTTTGATGACGGCGGCATGTCGCCTGGAACTTCTCACCGGCTTATTTTGCGGGATTTTCGGCTGCGTCGTTGGGGATGTTGACAGCTTGCTCCTGAAATATAGTCCTCTTGTTGGGTAGAGATTGCTCGGTCGTTTGGGTGGAATGGCGGGTTGTTTCCTCCATCTTTGCTCTTTCTCGCTTCTCTATCTGGACAGTCTTCTTACCTTCTTCGTTGTGGTGTCCTTCGTTTTGGTTATCCTGTCGACTAATCTGTGATAAGGTCCAGTCGACTTATCTGTGATGAGGGATCCTGTCGACTCTTCTGTGATGAGATCCTGTCGACTCTTGCTATAAACTGTGGTAACCGAGGGTCAAACCTGTAGTAACCGAGAGGGACAGTCAGGGCGTTGAGAGTTTTCCAGTACCTCTCTGCACTTTGGAAGACCTTTAACAGTTTTCACAGAGGACAGGCAGTCGTGGTCGAGGCAGAGTGGAAAGCTTGGGAATGTCCACACACACAAAACGAAGAGACACAGTTGTAGTAGGAAAGTTCCGTGAACAGATAAAAGTCAAGCTAAGAGCAAGATGGAGTTAAAGAATATTTCTTACTGTTTTACATGGTGATGAGGTGGTCCTGGCTAAGACCGACAAGGGTCACGCCGACGGTGAAGTGTCTGTCTAAGTTGGGCTAAAACCGAGGTTTTTATATACCATTCCCGAGGAGGGGGGGGGGGAGAGATGTGAGAATTTGGACTTTGAACGTCTGCGGCATTCTGCACCCTTTGACCTTGATGGTAACAACCTGCCAAATTCCTCTTTAGGGTTTCTATCTCGATTTAGACGTTTTTGAACTTCTCAATCTTGCTTTGACTCAGCTCTTAATCTATTACTTAGTTTTTTTTTATATATCCTCAGTTTGTACAAAGTACATTACATATGGTGATGCAATGGACATGTCAATCATGCGTATAATTATTTATGGATGTGTTTCTATATACAACATGACAATCTTGTTATAAGTATTATACAATATAGGGTTGTTGGTTTAAATTACCATATATATATATATATATATATTAGATAATAAAAAGGCATATATTGGATTTACTAAAAAGATTTATTTTGGCAATATTTCGGCTGGCTGAACGCCAACCTTTATCGAGCCGAAATATTGGCAAAGTAAATCTTTTAGTATATCCAATATATGCCCTTTTTATTATCTAATGAATTAAATATGGATTGCTCTATTTTCAAAATATATATATATAAATAAATAAATAAATACAAATCAATGACTATGGATAGTTGGGAATATGATACCAAGTCATGAGGGCCTGCTATGATATATGATTGTATTTCATTTTATCTTTAGACTGAGAAAGAGCAAACACTTGAAAAAGAGATTAGAGAGAAAAGATTTCAATTAAACATTCAATCCTTCAAATTATACTTTTCTTTAGGAATGGAATGGGGCTTAAAGTGGAAAGCACACTCAGCCCTATTTGGTTAGTTGATTTCAATGGTGAAGAAGACAACTGAGAGAGAGAGAGTAGTAGTCATTTGATTTTAAAAGTTGTCCTCTTTTTCCCCAAATTGAACCCAAGGTGTGGCTTAGCCATTAACAACTTCTTGGTCAAAAACACGCCTAAATATTAGTCATTTATGTCCATATAGAGATAGAGGAAAACCTACCAGAATCCCGGGAGTCGCGGGAGTAATCCGGGAATCACGAGAATAATCCCGAGAATCACTAGGAGGTCCACTTTCTCCTCCAACTGTTTTCCCTCATCTCCACCTCTCCGGCCTCCTCTGTCCCTGGAGCCGTACTTGTCTCCGTCCCTGGAGCCATACTTATCACCATCCCTGGAGCCATACTTGTCATCGTAGCGTCTTCCCTCCTTCATAGCTTCCCCGGCCTCTATACTGATCCCTCGAGTCATTCCGCCAGGGTTCTGAGCACACATCCACACACTTCGTATTCACATCTCATTGGTGATAAGGCAAATTTTGGATTATAGATTAGAAACACAAGGTAATGAGACCAAATATAAATAAATAGTGTGATGCAAACACACAGTTTTGCATCACATTATTTATTTATTTAGATTTGGTCTTATTACCTTGTGTTTATAAATTATTGGTGCATGAGAATGGAATCATCCGTCTCTATTTCTATTCAACTGAAGATGATGGAAGGGAAAGGCTTGGCTTATCAGCTTTCCACCAATTTCCTCAATGTTATCCCTACAGCTATTATTTTATTCTTTCTGCTTATATCATCTGTAGTGGAAGTTTTATTTCTGGTTTTTAATGAAACTATAATAAAGAGGCTTCAGGAATATTTTTGATTCAAATATAACCTATAGAGAACAACTGGTATATATTAATAATGTCTATGAAATTAAAACACATTTTTGTATTAATATTTGTTTATGTATTCCTGCAATCACTACCAATATTGAGACATTTGGCCTTATATAGAGAAAAGATTATAAGAGAAAGAAAAGGAGGGTAAAGAAAAAAAATAAGAGAGGAAGAAAGTTTGAAAGTTATACGAGATTTTTTTCTTTCGTATATTTCATAACTTGTTCCCTGATTATTTGGCCAACCTATTTTCTTGACAAATCAAGAAAAGCCAACCATGAATGTGTTTCAGGCTATTCGCCCATGTCAGTGTGGTGCAGGCTGTACCTCTACAACCAAATATATTTTGGTCCTAGAGGCTTCTTGAGAAATTAAGAAAGCTAAACTTGCATATCTTACACATCTCTATTTAGATCTATCCTATGGAATATGGATATCAAATTTATGGTACAGCATCTGAAACAAATCTAAAATCACTGGAGAGTATACAACTAAGTACAGATAGAATTATTACAGGTCTTCGAAATACCTGCCCTAATGATATTGTACTTTACGAGGCAGACATTATGCCCTTAAAGGATAGAAGCTACAATCTGCCAAAATAGATGAACAAAATCAAGAGTTATGGGAACAAACACAGAACTTCCAAGTACATACTTAATTGGGAATCCAATTTAAGACTCAAAAAAGAAGGCCCTCTACACCTGGCCAAAGAAATAGATTTTTAGAATATAAAGTGGAAAAAATTATTTAGCAGAGAAAAATTCTCTAAAAATGCAATAACTATCTATACCGATGGTAGCAGAAGAGATGAGTTGGGACACACTGGCAGTGTCTGTCTCATTAAAACCACAAATGGCATTTAGAAAATGAACAGAAGAAACCCAAATTTTTGTTCAGTCTTCAGATCAGAACTTATAGCCATCTACGAAAGCCTTAAAATCCATCAGAAATACTAATTATCAAGATATCTGGATTCTTACTGATAGTTTTTTTTTTTTTGCATATCCCTAGTACAAGTGGTACAGGCCATGATAATCATGGTAGGTAGTTAGCGACTGCTTTTACTGTAAGCGCACCACATGTCTACACATGTGAAAAGCAGTTCGACTTTGCACTTACAAATGTGCCAGAGCCCCGTTTGGTTACTTGCACTCGCTGGTGGGGATGGACTTTTGCAAGAATCGGGGTCCATTGGAGCTTTTTTTTTTTTAACAGAAAAAATTGTCCAATGCGGGAATCGAACCCGGGTCGTAGTGGCCGAAAACCAAACGGTTTAACCAGCCTTCCACCGACCCCCTCTTACTGATAGTAGAAGTGTCATACAACACTTGAGTCACACAGGGGAACTTAGAGACAAAGTAAGCAGGAACATAATTGGCTATCTCCAAAAACTCTCAAAAACCTCAAAAATTCACCTTCAATGGATACCCTTACATGTTGGCATTGAAGGCAATGAAGCTGCTGATGTGCTAGCGAAAAAAGGCACAAAGGAACTCTTGCCAAAGAAAAATAAACTTACTTTTAAAGAAATAGAAACAATAGCCAAAACAAAAATAAGCACAGTTGATACAGTGGAGTGAACCCAGGAGGAGCTCTGAACATCAGAAATAGACAGCATCAAACAACACTAACAGGATTTTAGAACAGGCCATCTCAAGCCATTGAAGATAGAAAATAATAACAAAATCTACCCCACTTGACCAAAATGTAGCTTGGCACCTGCAGCTCCAGAACACATTTGGCTTTCATTAGATGCACTAAACAGGACCTTTGGGAGAGGCCGCTGCTCATCATAAAACAGCTCGAGGAGCATGAACTCATGGAATTTGTGTAATCTTTACACAAGGGGATAAGAAAAAACAACAACAACAAAACAAACTTGCATATATAGGCTAAATAAGTGAAAAAATAGTTTTTTAAAAAATTTAAGATTTTTTTTTTTTTTAAGTTGGCTCACCATTATCCTTGGCCCTCCAGTATGAGGTGTGGTCTTCATTGCCACCTCGCCTCCTGTCACCATCTACACAAATTGGCCGTTATTCACCTAAACTGGTTTATTGTGATACAAATTTTTATGGAGCAAAGTTTAGAAAATTACTCTCTCTTCTCTATATATTCCCAACAATCTGACCAGTCCGGAATGGACCTTGTCAAATTATATGACAAACATTTTCAGCTTTGTTTTTTCTGATCAGTTTTAGTGGGAAGAATGTTGTCTTCGTTTATTAGTGAGTCAATCTCTCACGCCTCCTCATTGGACGAATGTGGCCATGTTTGTATATAAGAGGGAATGCGAAGGGGGCCCAGAGCGTGGAGAATGGTGTGGAGACGTTTAAAGTGTTTTCTACGTGTTTTTTCTGTGTCTGGGATCTCTTGGCATCCATGTGTAACCCAGGTCCGCTCTTTATCAACGCTGCAAATAAAAGATAAGTACTGTTTTCATTTTATTTTAAAAATCGTTAATTTTTTATTTATCTCCTTTTTGTTGTTGGTGTTGTACTCTTGAGTGTACGTTTTTTTTCTGTGTTTAAGTTAGTTTTATTGCTTTTTGTGTGATAACCCATAATAATAACTTTGTCAACCTCTCCTCCCTGACAATGGCTAATAGAACAGCTGCTATTTCTTTCGTTTGGATCACAATTGAAGGATACACTACCAAGTCACTACTAACCTAATCTGTGATGATTTACATAACTTATTGTAAAGTAGGGGTTTCACAAGTTGAACGTTTTGTTAACTATAGTAGAAACATACTTCATGAGAGGACACCTCTCTCTCTAAAAAACAGTTTTCATTACCAAAATTGATATTTTTACTATTAGCAATGCTCCGGAAATAGGACATGCCTCCCTAAAGGACTTGTTGGCTCTCCAACTAGGCATCCCTTACAGAGAGGTAGTTCTACTGTATTTAATAATTATTATTTTTAAAAAGGGTATTATCATTTCTAAGAATGCTGTTTCAAAGTGCTTACTTGTTAGTCAGTCTTTGTACTTTTATATTTTGTAAAAAATATAAATTATATTTATTATTCAGGCAACAAAGGTGGCCCCTTTGTGGTATCCGTCGTGGTCCGAATGGAAGGGCGCAAGCGTTGTGCATGCATGCTTCGAAAAATAATTTATTCCACACTCGTGAGCCCGCGCGCACACTGGCTCCCACGTTTATTTTGTACAGATTTATAGATGGAAGAATTCGGATTTACATTTTACATACTAAATATGACGAAAAGAAATTATATCTTTTGGGCATTAGGCAAATTATGACATATATATATATACAGTAAAACCCCTCTATAGTGAACCCCAATGGAACAGAGCTTTTGGTTCACTAGTAGCCACGGTTCACTATAGCCTCGGTTTGGCTATTTTTTAAACTTTTCCAAATTTTTAGACCATATAATTAAAAAACAGCCATACAAACAGGAAAAGGCAGCCACTTATTAATGGTCACTTTGTTTTAATTCCCTAAATTGACCTATTTCTTTACAGTAATGCTGAATATCAAAAGAAGTCATTTGATAATAGGTTCTTCTTATCATTAGCATACATGTTTATATATAACCCAATGTATTATTTAAAAATTAAGCCAAATCCCCCAGGGCAAAACATTATTAGATTATATATTTGAAAGGTATAAGAGTATTTTAGAACATCTTTCTCAAATAATATAATACTAAATTTATTTGAAAAAATGTCTCTCATTGTTTGAAAGTTAAAAGTGAAATTTGAAAATCAGAGAATTGTCTTAAAATATTGTTATTTCCATCAAAGGAATAAAGCTCCGTGTATTCTGAATCAATTGAGGGTGAATCAAAGTATCCAATTCAGAAAAATCGGACGTGAAACATGTTTATACGATAGCGCGATCGGTAAAATTGCGAATAAAAAACGCCAATTTGATAACACAAAATCGGTGGTAAAACGGCCGGCCAGGGGGAATATCCGCGAACCCTGAATGAGTCATATACCTAACAAGAATTCCATCTAAAAATAGAACTGTAGTGGTAGTTTTTGAGAATTTATAAGTCGATTTGTGGCCCATGAGACACGGGCACTGATTTTTTTTCTTCTTCCAATTCCAGTTTCCACATATTCTTCGGAAGTGTATATTAAATTTTGTTTTTAACCTGTTATTCAAACCATTTCTGCCATAAAATTATTTGGAATTATTTTTTAGCCTAGGTTAAACTTGATATAGAATGCTTCTAATGTTGCTATGTGTTGTGTTAATGGTGGTTACTCACTGTGGTCCCTATCATCCGCCAAGTTTATCTCACAATCCGATTCCGGAGTTTCTGAAACACAAATAGAGATAAATGTAGCTAAGGATGAATTAAATGAAAAACAGAATGTAGAATACCATTTCAACTTTCTTATTTGTTTGATGAAAATACTTTTATCACATCTCCCAGGACAAACATATATATATCCCAAGTACATTTGATACAGACTTTGGTAAATATATAAATAAAAATATGGCCATTTTCTTATATCTAAATATATTTATACATGTGTCCTTTAGGGAGAGGTGTTCTCTTACCAGAAAATTGATAAATGGTAAAAATTATCCCCTTGTGCAAAGATTACACTAATTCCATGCCCCTCAAGTTGATCTCATGGAATGGGGTGTAAGGGTGCAGCTTTCGTTGATCATGGCACCATGATCCAGGCACACTGTGTCCTCTCATGGGGAAGTTCTACTTTATGATTAAAAATAATAACTTACCAAAAAAAGTGGAAAGAAAATTAGACCAAAATTTGGACAAAAACCAGTGTGTATGATTTCTGATCAAAAAGAAAAATTATTAAAGAGTATTAAGGGTTGGCAACGCTGTTGAAGGTGGACGTGCGTCGCCTCGCCTGCAATTATTGGTAAATATTGACTTAATTTCATTTAAACTATCACTAAATTCATATTAGTTAAAATTTATTGAAATTTATATTGAGAAATAGTAGGGTGCCGCCCCTTTGCGGTACCTGTTTAATTAATTTTTGCTTTGAATTTGCATAAGTCTAGTTTAAATATGGACGATAAAATTGAAAAACGTACTGAGGAATGTAAGATTCAGCATAAGATCATCTCGGAAAAAATTGCTGAAACATTAAAATCTAAGTATTCATCTACAAATAAAAGCATAAATCAGAATGATCTTACAATTGTTCAGGGATTGCTAAAGCAATTGAATATATTGATGGATACAATGGGAGACATCGCTGTAATTAATGGCTCTATCTGTGATAGACTTGGAAATCTTGACGAATCAATAAAGAAAATATCTCCTTTAGGTCAATTTTATAATAGGTCATATGCTCAAGCTACGAGAGTTACTAGTGAAGACGATAAATAGTTATGAAAAACCAAAACGTAACGGATAAAACAATAATATTTAAATCTAAGTTAAATGCTTCCTCGGCTGATGTATTAGGCGAAGTAAATAATGGTATTAAAAAGATGAGAAATGAGATATCTAAAGTCAAAATAAATAAAATCAAAATATGGCGTAATACTTAAAGTTGATTCAGGTGAAAATTTGAATATATTGATTGAAGAGTTTAAAAAGATTGATGAAGTAAATCAAAAAGCATTAATTTATGCACCAAAACCACTAGATCCTACAATTGTTCTTAAGTCAATTACTAAATCTACAGATATCAAGGAATTGCCTTCGCTTTTATGCAATATGAACCCAGAGTTAGAAGGTCGAGAGAAGATAAAGGATCTGTTCGCTATGAGATCAAATACTGACGCACAGGATGTTGTTCTCCGCATTTCCCGGTAACATACCAAATTATGAAGAAATTACAACGTATATATACAGACATACAGGTTACATATATGAAGGATAAGGTACTTGTACATCAATGTCAAAACTGTTTTAGTTATGGTCATAGTAAAAATTCATGTAACATCATAAAATGTAAAAATTGCTGTGACAATGACCAACATGTTAACTGTCAATCCTTACCGAAGTGTATAAATTGCTCTACACATCCTAAATATAGGAATAGCAATAATCATCGTTCTAATGACAATTATGTCCTGTGTTCCTTCAACAAATGAAATATGAGATACAAAGAACATGTTATGTAGATTTAGATCATGATATTGTTACTTTGGATTAGAATAGATTTATTTTATTTTTTGGTTAATGTTAAATTAAAAATTCTACAACAAAACACGCGGAAAAGCAATTTGGTTAATAATGAAATAATGGAATTTATTTCTAAGGAAAAATATGATTTGATTATAGTTCAAGAACCATATAGTATAAATAATGAAGTAATCTTTAATATGCGTTCAAAAATATATTATGCAAATATACCGGGAGTTCCAATATATACCGCAACAATCGTTACAAACCCTTTCTTATCATGTAAATTAATTACAGAGTTTTCAAATTCATTTGCAACCACTATATCAGTACAAACTACTAAACGGCAAATTATTCTTTCAAATATTTATATACACCCTAATAAAATGGATACCTGTCATGTTCAATTCCTTGATAAATTAATTAAAAATTTTTAACACAAATCCATTGATTTTAGCTGGAGATTTTAATGCTCGAAGTCAGATGTGGTTTGATAATACAGTCGAACTTGGATAATTCGAACCCCAAGGGACCATAAAAAAATTCGAATTATCCAAAAATTCGAATTAAAAACGGAAATTCTATTAATAGGAAATTCTAGGGACCAAGATAAATATTCGAATTAAAGAGGTTTTCGAATTAAAGAAGTTCGAATTATCCAAGTTCTACTGTATTATTAATCAAAATGGTAGAAGACTTCAACCTATTAATTTTCACAATATGCTTATACATAACAATAGAAACAAAACATGTTGAGGATTAAGTATAATAGATCTTACTATTACTAATAGTCATGCTCATGTACTTGTTAATGGATGGAAAACGTTAAATCTTTCGCTAATTACAGACCATCATGCAATCTCATTCGACATTAGTCTGGAAACAGAAAGTTTATTAAAAAAAATAATTCTACATGGTATTTTCAAGAAAAAAGAGCCAATTGGCAAAAATAGGAGCAGGCAATCAAGGTGTCTAGGATAAATGAGGCAACAATGAAATTAGGTAAAATCTATATATATATAAAAATGAATGTATGTGTGTCTGTCTGTCCTTTATGCCTGACCAAACCACTCATTGGAACGCCATGAAACTTTGGGAAGTTATTTTAGTATAGTACTGGGAAGGTTTCTGAAAAATAATTTCTTGAATATCTTGAATAGGGCCTCCAATCCCGGTACATATTTTCAATCCCGGGATTCGGGATTGCTTTTTTCTACGCCAAGAGGTATATCGTTTCGTTCGTTATATTTTTAATTTTTTTCTTTTATATAGTGCCAATGACGTGGCACTTACTTCGGTGAAAACAACCTGAAAGCCATATATTTTGCGCCTGTGACCCAATTTTGCCATCATTGCGCACCCATCAGTTGTAACACACACAATATCAGTTTCGAAGTGGATTCCAAACTCCAAGAGCTTAGCACCAATGACATATTTGCATTGTTCAGAGGAAAAACTCCAGATATTCGAGTCAAGCCAAGATTCCACACCTTGGTACGGCTATGAATATTAATGTTCAGGTAACGCTTGCTTCTGATTGACGTCCATTCATCCAGTGTAAGGCTGAAAAGTTGCCCCTTTTCTTTCTCCATCTGAAGCTCTCGAACGACCTTCTCACGAAATGTGTCCGCATAACGACACACTTTAATCTTAATGGTCTCTGCGGAGAGAGGAATTTCATGTCCGAGAGCATTGAGGCACTTGCGTAGATCCTTAGATGTGACAAAAACGGAGAATGGCAATCCGTCGAGAGCTATCATTCTAGCTAGCACAGCATCAGTCGATCGATCGATGGAAACAGACGAAAAATGATTGAGAATTGATATCTTGGGGGTCTTTTTTCAGGGGTCTGTGTATCAACTTCGTCTTTAACTTTTCTCTTCGAAGTTTTGATTCCGTGGACCGCCTTCTGGTGTACACGCAGCCCTTTTGTTGACCCACCGACGCATTTCAAAATCCTTTTGCATGCTATACACTGTGCATTTTGGCCAGATCCGTCTCGTAGGTAATAGCACCAGATTCCTTCTGATTTAAAAGGAATAAACTTCGCCATCACAATCAAGAAGTGATAAGCTTACCAAAAATGTCCGACGCGTTTTCTATTGAAAAATAACAACGTCCGATAATATTGTTTTAGAGACTTTGTTTTATGTTCGTATAAGTTGAAAACTACTTTAGACTGATAATTGATAGTGACGAAGCATTTAATGAAATGACATTAAATAAATTTAATTTAAATTAAATGACAAAAAAGCTAGCGAGGGTTTCACAAAATGAACAGCTGAGCAGTGCGTTCATGATGACCCATGCATACAGAGTACAGGATGGAAGGAATAAACATAGATAAAAAATATATATATTGCCACGTTTTTATTTTTAAAACGCTAATTTTAGTTTAGTAAAACTTTATTTTTAAAGTTTATTATTTTAAAAGTGAAATGTTTGTTAATGAAATAGACATTTTGCCTAAACTCATTTATTGCTGCTTTCTTTTACAAGCCATTTGTTTATGTGTATTTTTACATATCGTTTTTATTGAGTTTTTACTAATTTAGTATGTACATCATTGACTTTTGATGAATAAAAAATTAAAATGAAAATAAACATGAAAAATTAAAATAACATTTTAAAGGAAATTATGTACAATTGAAAATTGTTTTTGTAACGTCTCATATTCCCCTTCTTGAAGCATTTATTCTCGGGTAATAAATGGTCGAAGTTGAGATATGTGAACGCGTCTTGCTTGCTCTTGGTCTTTCAGAGAGATATCGTAGGTTACATCAGATATCTTTTTTTGAATGACAAATGGTCCTTCATATTTTGGTGATGTCTTGATGAGACGAGGGTCGTTGAAGGCAATTTTTCTTATGACTAAGTCTCCTTCTTTAAAGACATACTTGGGGTGATGGCTATCGTGTTTAATCTTCCACTTACTTCTACTTTGTTCTGTCCGCAGGCTAGCTTTCTTCCTGGCTTCTTCAATTGTAATTGGAGTTTGGTCGGCAAATTCGGGTACATTACCGATTCCATACATTAAGAAAAGCGGTGAAAAACCAGTCACGTCATGTGGTGTGGAATTATAATTTTTGACAACTTGCGGTAACAATGTGCTCCATTTACATCTAGGTTTCTCTAGAACAGCTATTCTCAGTTTTGTCATTATCGTATCATTTAATTTCTCACAAATGCCATTGCACTGAGGATGATAAGGCGAAGTATATGTGTGTTTAATTCCTTGTGAAGAAAGAAATTTGTTGAACTCTTTTGATATAAAATTTTTGCCATTATCTGTTAAGAAAGTATTGATCGAATTAACAGATTTGATTATCTTATCAAGACATTGAGTGACAGCTTGAGCAGTATTTGTTATTGTGGGATATGCCCATAGATAACGAGTTGCGTGATCAACAAAAACTTGGATGAATTTATGCTTTGTGTTAGCTGCTGCTGTTCCCAGTACAATAGTGTCACAACCGATCATTTGTAATGGTTGGATATTTGACGTTGGATGATCATTTCTCCTAAAGTTGGTTCATGTCTGACCTTCACTAGTTGACAAGATTTACAAGATCGAACATAATTCTTGATATCAGTTGTTATTCCTTTCCACCAATAATATTGAGTTATAAGTTTGCATGTTTTGGTTATTGATGGGTGACTCAATGAATCGTGATATTCTTCCAATATTTTTTGGTAAGCGAGTTTGGGACAACTGCTTTAAAAACTCCATTTTGTTTGATCATTACCACACCGTCTTGAGTGTGGGAATTTTTCAAGAAACTCAAATCTGAATTTTGTTGGTGTTCTTGAAGTTCTTGAGTTGCAATGTTAACAACTGGGAGTCTTGATAAGGCGTCAACATGAGTTTGTTGCTTTCCAGAACGATGAACGATGTTACATGATTTCGAGGATAAACTAAGAATCCATCTAAAATACTTAGGTTTCGGTTTCTTCATGGTGAAAAGCCATTGGAGCGCCGCATGATCAGTGATGATTTCAAATGGTTGGTTTTCTATGTATACATGAAAGTGATCAGTTGCTTGTATCACGGCTAGGCATTCCATCTCATAAGCAGAATAATTCTCTTCGTGTGGTTGCAGTGTTTTGGAGTAATAAGCAATTACATGTTCCTCATTGTCTGGACCAATTTGTGTTAGGATTGCTCCAATTCCATATTTGGAGGCATCTGTATAAACTTTAGAGGGGTAGTCCGGGTTGTAAATAGCAAGGACAGGTTTTGTAGATAGTGCCATTTTAAGTTTAGCGAACGACTCCTCTACTTCCTCATTCCAGATGAAGGGCTGATTCTTCCGAGTGAGTCGAACCAAGGGGAATGAAATTTTAGAAAAGTCCTTCACAAATTTTCTGTAATAATTTGCCAATCCCATGAACTGACGAACTTTCTTTACAGTATCAGGTCTTGGAAAGTCTTGAATAGATTTTACTTTTCCTGGATCAGGTTTTAATTGATTGTGACTGATGATATGTCCGAGGTATTTTACTTCAGTTCTTCCAAAAATACATTTCGACAATTTTAATTTCATGTTGTACTGTCTTAATTTGTCAAAAACTTTACTAAGAAGCTCTATGTGCTCTTGCCATGTTTTCGTGTACACCAATATGTCATCTTGGAAAGAGCAAGTTCCTTTCCATAATAATTCACCTAGAATATGTTGGATTATTCTTTGAAACGTTGAAGCAGCATTTTTTAAACCAAAGGGCATCACTAAAAACTCATAATGACCATCGTTTGTGACAAATGCAGTTTTTTGAATAGATTGCGGGTCAATTTCGATCTGCCAATAACCCCATGCAACATCAAGGGTAGAGAAGAATCTGTATCCATGCAATCGATCAAACATGTCCTGTATGTGAGGTAGGGGTTGCCTGTCATCCAGTGTGATCTCATTAAGACGTCTGTAATCAATGCACATCCTTTTATTTCCATCCTTCTTGGGAACCATAACAACAGGAAATGCCCAAGGAGAATCTGAAATTCTTATTAACTTGTGTTCGAGAAGTTCTTTAACTTGTTCAGCTATCTCTTCATACTCTTTTAGAGGACGACGATAGGGTCTAAGAGAAATTGGTTGTTCACTTTTCGTGATGATCTTATGTTGTATAGCTACTTTTCCCAAATCAATAGCATGCTGAGAAAATACATTCCTATTGTGTTCAAGTAATTCTTTTAATTCATGTTCTCTTATCTCTTCTAGATGATTTACAAGAATTGGATTTTGTAATCCATCAAATTTGGTGTAAATTGTTTTGTCTTTGACGTCTATTAAAAGATTAAAAAGAGATGCAACATCTAATCCGATCAAGAGTGGATATTTAAAGTTCTTCATTACATGGAGAGTTACAGGTTTAATTAGTTTATCTATTCTTACCTTGGTCTGAAGGCTTCCACATGTCCTGGTAACACCATCCGCTTGGCTGATGTGAATGTCTGAATTTGGTTGAAGTTGAAGACGGGTTCGCTTGAACAATCGCCAATTGATTATTGATACTGTTGCACCAGTATCCACAAATGCTTGCGCAGGAATTCCATTTACTTCAACACTTATGTTGATAAGCTTGAAAGCTCCTTGTGTAGGGGTATTTGTTAAAGTACTTACATTCACAACAATTCCGGGGCTCGCATACTTGTTTCACTGAAGTGTTTTGATTAGGCCTATCATTTTTATAATTAGGATCATAATCCTCACAATCTGTGACCCAATGTTTAATTTTTATTCCCTTTTTCGAACATATTGGACACCAGAATGGGCAAACATTTTTTCTATTATCATTATTTTTTGTCGCGAGATGTATTTTGTTTTTAGGCTTAAACTGAATTGAAGCCCTATTTTGTTCAATTGAAGCTGCGATATGGAACCATTTTGTGGTGTCAGTTGGCTGTGCAGCCACAATTAAATCTTTCCAATCATTTGGAAGTCCGTCTGTTAATAAATGAATTTTTTCTTCCTTCGTTAGATGGGTTTGATTTAACAGGCGAATTTTATCTTGAAAATAATTTTCTATTGATTCTTTTTTTTCTCGTTTTAATCTTCGATGTGATGCTGAGACAATTGGATTTGCGTTGTATGAACCAAATCTTTGAATCAACTTTTCCTTTACAACTTCCCATCTTTTTATTGCAGGATTTGAAATAATCTCGTCTGCATACCATTCAAGTGCTGAATCTGTCAAGTAGTACATAAGATTTTTGATTTTTTCATCTTCTTTTAAAGAATTATTTTCAAAATCATATAATTTGATCCATGACTCAGGCCTAATTGCCGACTTCGAGCCGTTGAACTTTTGCAACCGGTTGTTTGGATTTTCCGCCATTTTCTTTTTCTTCGTATCTTTTTCGACTGCGCCAAATGCCACGTTTTTATTTTTAAAACGCTAATTTTAGTTTAGTAAAACTTTATTTTTAAAGTTTATTATTTTAAAAGTGAAATGTTTGTTAATGAAATAGACATTTTGCCTAAACTCATTTATTGCTGCTTTCTTTTACAAGCCATTTGTTTATGTGTATTTTTACATATCGTTTTTATTGAGTTTTTACTAATTTAGTATGTACATCATTGACTTTTGATGAATAAAAAATTAAAATGAAAATAAACACATGAAAAATTAAAATAACATTTTAAAGGAAATTATGTACAATTGAAAATTGTTTTTGTAACGTCTCAATATATATAAAAAAAAATTTGGAGCCCAGATAAGAGGTAAGTGGCGACCATGTTACACGCAGGTCTGCCACAAAAATAAAGGGATGCCGCTACTATCTAAGAAGTAACTATTTGCATGTCAACAAAAACTGGGGCCCCCTCCATGTATACTGCTGCATACTCTCATTCTAGAGGCTGCCAGTTTGGAAAGATCTTGCAGAATAACCCTTCGTTATTAGTGCATGAAAATAATTTCAAATCTCTCAGAAAAAAAAAAAGACCCGAATAGCAGCTGTATAAACAAAACATCAAAAGTGTGCTATCTCATCATCTGTTTGATTACCAAAATGCTAGATAAGAAAAATATATTTTTGCGCTGGTTTTCATGCACAAACCAGTAATCCCGGGATTTTTCAAGCAGAATCCCGGGATTTCGGGATCACTATTTGGCTCCGGATCCCGGGATTGGAGGCCCTAATCTTGAATATCCTTAGAGTTATTTGCAGATTTGTAGATTTAACTCGCAAGCAGCGCCACCATTGCGACGATGATAACAAGTTTTTTATCTATAAGTTTTATTATCACTAAGTTTATTATATTAAAGATTATTTATCAAAAGTAAGATTATCTCAGGTGACACGGCAATTTATTTGAGACAAGAATAATGATACAATTCCAAGGCAAATATACTATTCCTTTAACTTCCAATTACCGAGGGAACCAATTAATATTGATTTTATTCAACTTATCGAGTATTTTTCGAGAAAAAATGTTCACAAGATAAAACGATGATTTTGTAATGTAGAAAATTAGGAAAGACAAAATTCAGGATGACACGGCATACAGGGACCGAGAAAAAATGTTCACTTTATCGAGAAATTCAAATTTACGAGTTTCAAATTATCAAAATATATCTATTATTATTTTTTATAAGTTTATAGAGAATTGTTTTAACAAATGTTCATTAGACAACCTTTACTCGGGTAAAACCCGGGCGAAGCCGGTTACATCCGCTAGTAGTAAATATAAACGATATAAACTGTAGTTTCTCTCATAACTGACATATTATTTGAAGCTGCATATGCATCTCTACGAGTAAAACCAAAATTATTAAATAAAATCCATTTAATTGGTGGACGGATGAACTGGAACTTTTAAAAAATCATTTTAATAATATGTTCGAAATCTATATTATCGGGGTAAACGGTCTAATAGACAGCTAGTTGATGAAAAAATGTATAAAGAAATACGAAATAAGTATATGAATATTATTGAAAAAACAAGAAATGCAAGCTGGAGGGTATTCATGGAGGAAGTTGAAAATACTTCTCCTTTTGTTGATACTTATAAAACTTTTAAACAAAAAATCTCTCCTAGGTCTTTTGATTTACCAATTCTAGATGTATCTCAAGATATGTACTCGAATCAGGAATGAAAAATCTTTTATCTTCTCTATTTCCGAATGACTGTCAATCTTCTCTGACACAAACTATCATAAAAATCAGAGACAAGAGTTATATTTTTCTAATGATAAAATCATTTATTTTGATGATATTCAAATCTGTTCAATAATTGAAAAACTCAAAAATGGTAAGGCTCCAGGAATAGATCATATAAGCAATCAGATGATCAAAACGGCAGTTCATCATAAATCTCCGGTGTTAACAAAATTGTTCAATGCTTGTATCGGACTTAATTATTATTCGGAGGCCTGGAGAAAGTCAGCAGTAATGATTATAAAAAAACCTAATATAGAAAATTATAAAGATCCGAAAGCCTACCGCCCATAAGCTTGTCTTCTGATTTAGGTAAAATTTTTAAAAGTCTAATTCATACTGAACTTTTAAATCATATTAATAGTAATAATGTTATGCATCCTGCTCAACATGGATTTACACAAGAAAAATCAACAATATCTGCTTTACAAGAAATAACAAAATTAAGTCTTCAGAAAAGAGAAACAGAAAATACGGCAATAGTAACAGTGGACATCAGCGGAGCTTTCGACAACGCATGGCATCCGGCAATTCTCCAACAATTGGACAAGGCAAATTTTCCAGCGGTACTTATAAAAATAATTAATTCTTACTTTGAAGACCGGAATGTAGAGTTCAAATATACTAATGTAAAGTGCATAAGATAAATAAGGGATGTCCCCAGGGTGGTATTATTTCTCCTATTCTTTGGAATATATTACTTAATGATTTCAACTTATCTTTTAACGAAAGTTTTGCAAGAGCAATTGCTTTCGCGGATGATGTGACATTTGTGGTATGGAGTTCAAACATCTATGATCTGTTGTTGTTGTTGTTGTTTCTTATCCCCTTGTGTAAAGATTACACGAATTCCATGAGTTCATGCTCCTCGAGCTGTTTTATGATGAGCAGCGGCCTCTCCCAAAGGTCCTGTTTAGTGCATCTAATACAAGCCAAAATGTGTTCTGGAGTTGCAGGTGCCAAGCTACATTTTGGGCAAGTGGGATAAATTTTGTTATTATTTTCTATCTTCAATGGCTTGAGATGGCCTGTTCTAAATCTTGTTAGTGTTGTTTGATGCTGTCTATTTCTGATGTTCAGAGCTGATCCTGGGTTCACTCCACTGTACCAACTGTGCTTAGGTGGGATCCTCCAGTTCTTGTACCAAATTACCAAATGTTTAATAAATATCAAAGCCTGGTGTGAAAAGGTAAAACTTTCACTAAGTCCTAACAAAATAGGTATACTCTATCTACATAACTATGAAAAATTGCCCAATAATTTTGATGGAAAAATAATTCAACCATCAGAAACTAAAAATTTTGGGAGTCATTTTTAAAAATCATAGACAAAGGAATAAAATTAATTTTGGAACACACGTTGATAATATAATGATGAAAGCTACGAAACTTAAGAATATATTATTCTCATTATGTGCACCTTCTTGGGGCATTGATACTCGGCGTAGATTGATCTTATATAGAGCTATGATACGCCCCATAGTAAGCTATGCATCAATCATTTGGTTTCCGTTTATCACTGCAGCAAAAAACATGAAAAGAAAATAGATCACTGGAAAAAGAAATACCATTTCCCGAAGACAATCACTGCATTGTCAACCTATCTGAATATGAACTCAACCCATCAGAGATTTCCTTGTTAAACAAAGGTCTATCATACCGTCCAATCAAAAATGTGTTTTTACCCCAAATCATTAGCTCCATAGAAATCCGGCATACATAACATATCGAATAACAATGTGCACATGATCAGAAACTTTGTGGCTTCCACACTAGCCCCCACACCCAGTAATCGCACATCCCAGCACAATAAAGAATCCATCGTCGCATCAATAAAGAAATCTCTATCCTAAACAACCTATCCAAAAACAAAAACATCACAATCTCCCGAGCAGACAAAGGCGGATCTGTTGTAATCTTAAATACTGAAGATTACATAAATAGAATGAAAACGCACCTGAACAATACCGAATTCTTCGTTAAAATAGAGCCACAGGAAGCATCAAAATCAATAACAGCTTTTAAAAAAATCTATACATCAACTCCTTAAAAACCAAATTATCGATCAGTCCTTGAAGAAACAAATTCTGGAAAATCCTGAAAATCCTGGAACCCACCCATATATTTACGGCCTTCCTAAAATCCATAAGAAAAACACCCCCCCTCAGACCATTAGTCGCCTATAACCAATCACCAGCATATTCTCTCTCCAAACATCTAGCCAATAGACTTTCTGAAATAACCAAAAATCTACCTCACATTGTTAAAAATCCTGAAGAAATTCTACAAAAAATGAAGAATTTCAAATTAAAAACCAATCACCGAATCGTTTCATATGATGTCAAAGACCTATACACAAGCCTCCCCCACGACTTAATAATGGACTCCCTACAAACCATCCTAATCAAACATAAAGAAGCATACCCGGACCACCTTGCAATCCTGAACCTCACTGAAATCTGTTTAAAGAGCACAACAGTTAAATTTACAGAGAATACTACAACCAAATAAAAGGCACCCCGATGGGAAGCCCACTGTCTACAATTCTAGCCGAAATAGTTCTCGTCCACCATTGGACTCATGGATTACTGAAGTAAAACCCAACGAAATATTAATCTGGTCAAGATACGTCGATGATATTTTTTGCATAATCACAGAAAACAGTGAAAATCACATCCTAGAAACCCTCAATAGCTTCACTCATCTATTCAATTTACAATAGAAAAAGAAAATAACGGAAGCCTGCCATTCCTCGACATTTTATTTACCAGAAATAGAACCGGTTTTACAACAAAAGTTTATAGAAAACCTACCTCCCCAAACGCAGTACCTACACTTTGCCTCCAATTCTCCATCTCCCACAAAATAACAGTTGTACGTACCTTGACGAAAAGAGCTTTCATCACCCACTGTTCTTCAAAAATAGAATACAACAAGGAACTTAAATCTATCGAAAACCAGCTTCTTAAATCTGGATACCCGCTTCCTTTCATTAAAAGAAATAGATATAAACCAGGGACTCCCCAGAAATAACTCCAATCAGTACATCTCCACCTGTTACTTACCATATACAGAATCTACAATTACAATAGCCCGCAAACTCAAAAGTTTTGGCATAAAAACCATCTTCAGAGGTTTCACCTTTCCATGGGCTCGATTCTAAGAAACCCAATCACCAAAAGCACCGACCAGAAACAGAAAAAAGATATAGTTTACCAAATTCCCTGCCTCAACTGCATAGTGTCTACATCGGCGAGCATCAAGAGATCTTTCAATCAGAATCAAAGAACACCAAAGATACATCTCTAAACTAAACCCCAAACTCCTTAATTGTTGACCACGTCAGAGAAACCGGACACACTCCAGACTTCAATAATACCAGAATCCTCCATACAAATGCCAAAACTAAAACCCAAAGACTCATTCTTGAAGCAATAGAAACCATGAAGCACCCTAAACCATTAAACAAAAGTATACAGTTGCCATCACAGTACGTTCCCCTTCTAGCCTTAAAATCTCCACTAAATCCGTTGAACTGTTATAGTTGATTCTTTATATTTATTCAATTACGTAACTTTCTTTTAAGATATTTTTGTACATATTACATTTGAAGTAGGATCAGACATGACGTGGCCACGCGGTGCTATTGAACGAGGGCGATAAGGGCGTGGTAAAATTCTTTTCGTTTATTTTGTTTTATATTAAAAACTATATATATCTCTCTTTGTTTGTACAATATAATTAGCTGAAGAAGGGCTTGCCCGAAAGCTTCCTTAACCGCTTATAATAATAAAAAGAGTTGCGGCGATATATGATTCCTTCTTTCTAAAAAGATCTAAGTTGAATTCTATACAATATCAAATTCTTATTAGATGCATTCATGCTTATAGGAGTTCATCTTCCTACATTACACACATTCTAGCGAAAACTCCTTTATTGTCCGATTATCTTGAATTATTACGAACAAAGTATAATGTGACAAATTCTCTCACAGATCAAACACTCAAAAAAACCCTTCAAAAAGAGTTGAGTAAACTAGATCTGGATCTAAAATTTAAGTTTTATCTTTCCCAATCTAATGAACTGTTCAAGAAATTCTTTCCAATTGCTGTCCCAAATTTCATTCTTCTGATAAATGCACTACTTTATTCTTAACAGGCAAAGGACCCTTCTTAAGTTTCCTATTCAAACTGAATGTTATCAATGATCCAACATGTGAATGCCGCTTAGATGTTTGAATCACCAGAGCATCTTCTTTTAACTTGCCCTCTGACTAATCAAGTTGTATGCAAATACTTTGAAACATTACCAAATTGTATTAGTGTATAAACTAATCTTTATGAGAGATAATTTACAAAACACTACTAATCCATCGTGAAAATAATTAATCATATATATGCAAATAATACTAGCACAGCACAATAGTCCCTTGGACTTCGTGCTTATTGTAACAATAAATAAATAAATGAAGGGTTATAACAATCTTACATCCATGTTCCACTCACACACACAGATATATATATATAGTTTAAAGGTGTCCTTTCACTACAAGATCCTTGGGAATGATCTAGTTAAGCATAACATGGCACATGGAGAAGGTATACTTACTTCATTATTGAGTGAGAGGGGCCTCAATTAGATGATCCCTTGTTTCAAATTCGACATAGCCAAATCCTCTTAACCTGGAGCTCTCTCTCATCTCCTTGGGAATACGGACAGACACAACCTGGCAACAACACACAGTTGTAGACAGACATTGAGATATCATCAAGGCATTCTCTTAGACACTCAAACAAGGCTACTGGGGGTCAGCCATCAAATATATATAACCTTTGTTACAGATTTAGCACAATACTTACTTTCTCATAAAAAAAAAAAACTTTCTACTAACCTTACTGCAATGGAAAATTATTGGGAAGGGCTAGCTCATCTGTAGTGAGCCCACTCAGTAGTTCTATTCACTATACTATTGTATTGGACAGTTCTGCTTAATACAAGCAGTCTGGTAGATTAAAATGGTGAACCATTGAAAGGGTTTGTCACTAATATGAGCTCAGCCCTCCCAATATTTTCCCCATCACAGTAAAAAGTTATTTTATTTGGAAAAAAAATAGCACTAAAAAGCTTTTTATAAACAGATGGCACACTAATATCATCTACTTTACAAATAGAAGTATACAATAAAAAAAGCTATACAAATCTTGTTGTGTGGAGACCTGACTGTCATGAATGATATTGTTTCAATTGTCCTGGGGCTGTTGAGGGGGTAAACAAACTCTGGTTGATATATGGCCAGTATAGGAATTGTCCAAGTTCATATTTTGGTTAATTTTCATAATGAGGGAGAGAGATTGCCATTGAAGTTATTACAGTAAAACCCCGCTAATACAAACCCTGGATATAGCGAACCTTCCCTTATAACGAACCCACGGCGATTCCCAATTCCATTCCATTGAAAATACTATCGTTATAATGAACTTTGCGATTTTTAAAATAACAAACTACCCGTATAACGAACCTATTTTTGGTCCCAAAATGATAAAATCTATTAAAAATACTATGCTTATAACAAACTTAAAATTGTGATTTAAAAATTTTTAAAACAACAAAATTTTGAGCATGTTCAGCTCACGGATCACGATTTCAAAACAAAAAATTAGCGGCATTGTTTGTTTTCATTTCCATTCTATTTTTGCTGTATGTTGTATAAATTTTTACACATTATACTTTTATTTAATAGAATATCTTTGCATTCGACAATTTTGAAATAGAAGAAAATACAAATGGCTTCCAAAATAAAGAAAAGAAACAAAGAGTGGCGTTCTAAAAAAAAACAGTGGCAGCATGCCCTTTTAGAAGCGTTCTATATCAAGTTTAACCTAGGCTAGAACATAATTCCAAATAATTTTAAAGCCAGAAATGGTTTGAATAACAGTTAAAAACAAAATTAATATACACTTCAGAAGAATGTGGGAAACTGGAATTGGAGGAAGGAGAAAAAAAAAAACAGTTCCCCGTGTCTCATGAGCCACAAACAAATCGACTTATGAATTCTCAAAAACTACCACTACAGTTCTATTTTTAGAATGGAATTCTTTTAGGTATATGACTCTTTCAGGGTTCGCGGATATTCCCCCTGGCCGGGCCGCTTTACCACCGATTTTGTGTCTACAAATTGGCGTTTTTTATTCGCAATTTTACCGATCGCGCTATTGTATCAACATGTTTCGCGTCCAATTTTTCTGAATTGGATACTTTTGATTCATCTTCAATTGATTCAGAATACACGGAGCTTCATTCCTTTGATGGAAATAACGATATTTTAAGACAATTCTGATTTTCAAATTTCACTTTCAAACTACAAGGTATTAGAGGCATTTTTTCAAATAAATATAGAATTATATTATTTGAGAAAGATGTTCTAAAATACTCTTATACCTTTTAAATATATAATTAATAATGTTTTGCCTAGGGGCTTTGGCTTAATTTTTAAATAATACATAGGTTTATATATAAACAAGTATGCTAATGATAAGAAGAACCTATTAACAAATTACTTCTTTTGATATTCAGCATTACTGTAAAGAAATACAGTCGAACCTATTTAATTCAACACCCCAAGGGATCAGAGCTTACGGTTGAATTAAAGTTAGATGATTATCTAATCATCTAACTCACGAAAATAATATTTTTAAAAAATTGCTTTATAATATAAATTAATGATATTAATCGAAACCATTGCATTAGTACTTTTTGTATTTATTTTTTTATTTTGATGATTAACTTTTAGTATCAGGGACAAAATCGCAATAATACATATTTTAAACATAAATAATTACAAATAAAATTTATTCTAATTGAAAAATATAGCAGTTGAAAGGAAATAAATATGGAAAATAAAAAGTAAATTTAAAAATAATATTAAAAATAATCATGAACATCTTTTTAAAAATTCCTTTATAGATGTCAGCTTTTTCACTGAAATCCTATTCAAAATGTATTCCAGATGGTCTATTTAAAAAAAATACATGCATGCTTTTCTTCCTCTGGAATGTGTTTTAAATAAAAAAGAGCTTTTATTGTATTAAAGAGATCCACTGCTGCTGCAGGTGTTATTGATTTTGTGTTTAAATCTTTTATAATAACATGGAAATGGAATATTGAAATAAAATGTTATCATAATAATTG